>OZ037941.1:16297082-16981698 GCA_964035585.1 Polytrichum formosum | reverse complement strand
GAAAATAAGGTTAGAAGTAGTTCTTATGTAGAGCTTAGTTGGCACCAAATACATTAGGGGATGAAACCCTAAAGTTCCCCAAGGTCAAATTTGGTCCATGTGGCCATTTAGAGCATCTATATAAGCCTTTATAATTTTGCTGTATTACTGCGACTTTCTACCTACTACCTACACCAATTATCCCAATTAGTGCGTGTTACTATTCGGAGTTACGCAGTGCTATAACTATTCAATGAGAATGTAATATTTTACCATGCAAAGCCATTTATGTTTTATAAGTAAATGTCTGAACAACTTATTGAACTTTCGTTAGTAGAAACTAAACTCTTGAGTAAGACGTTATTGCATTGAGTAACTCCAAATAGTAACACACACTAATTAGTGTAGTAATGGACTCCTTGTCTTAAGAGATTGGACTCAATTTAGTATGAATTTAAACATTTTAAGGGCTAGAATAGCTGAAGATGCCAGATTATTGAAGCCCTACCAAAAACATATATTAAAATATACGACGAAAGCACAAACCACTATGTACATTAATATGCGCAATCAAGTTGCCCCACATTAATTTATCAACATTCCACACTGTTTATAGTATTATTTTGTAACATGAACATTTAAAAAACTATGGTTGCTTTATAGTTGAACTAACAAAGTTATAAGCTTTGTGATCTAATTGATTTTGACTCAAGGTGATTTTCATGGATAAAGCTGCAACTGAATTGCACATGTATCAGTTTAGATGTCCACAGTCACTAAGAGTGGTGCTTAATTAATAATTAATAATTAATAATCAATTAAGTAGTATTTATTGTGAATGTCTGAGGGATGCAACATAAAGAATTAATATCAAGCATGGTTTTAGATCAAATTGAAAATTGATCGAAATGTTGACTTTAAATGTCCATAATTCCCAAAAACCTAGTGTATTGGGAAACACCAAATGTTATAGAACTTTACCATAGATGTGTGGTCATGAATGTGTACAAAAGGAAGTGAAAGTAAAGTCATACGAGACAACCGTGACTAGAAGATATACACCGTGTGTATTTTAGTCTAGGCCATTCATACGAGTTCAAGTCTCCCTATAATCCAACCCGGAGATATTTATATGCTACAATTGGGAAAGGCAACTCCACCAATTGTGGACAATTTGGTGAGTTTGGGCATTTGGTGTGGTCCAATTTATATGACAATGATCTAGACCTTGGACAACTGCCAAAATAACTATAATTAACTAAAAAAATTCAACACATTTTAGGGAACTATAGTTAACCAGAAAAATTTCAAACCGATTTGAAGAACAACTATGGTTAACTAGGAAAATTTAAGATTAGATTCAAGAACAACTATAGTTAACTACACAAATTCCAAGTATTACAATATATTCGAAGAAGTTCGCCTCTTGATTTGCTTCAATTGAAGATCTTTAATATGCTCGGGCCACTGAGGATCATCAAGAAACGCCTTTATACAATCATTCACAGTGTTGGGCTCTGGAACAACCTCCATGTACACCATCGACACAAATAACACACTAGTGACACTACAACACTACAACAAAATCCCATGAATAGGCTGCGCTCAACTTTAGTTAACTAGATATAACTATAGTTAACTAGATTTTTGGCAAGTCAAATTGCGAACAACTATAGTTACGAAAGGCAACTAGTTAATTAATAGTTGAATTAGTTGGTTAGTTGTCCAAGGTGTGCAATGATCTCACTAAATTAGGATTTGAGAACGGGTTGGAAGCCATGCAGTTCAAAGTGATTGAATCATATCTCAATTTCGTACGGCATTTTATAAGTGAAAAGCTTCCACTACCCGTTTTGGTCACATAGGGGCATTCAATTTGTGCTACCCGTCAGGTTCATGCCCAACCTTGTGCATGACACAAAATGTTTCTTGAATAACCTGCTATGATATGACCTAGCACCTTACGATTGTGAGAATGTGGGACCACAAGTTCCACAACATGCTTGCTTCCACCACCTTATTTATGGTTCATTAAAGTGTAAAATTGGTAAATCCATGGCCATTAAAGTTGTCATGTCAAACTCTCCACTCACTTATTCAAAAATCACAGTGTGATGCATGGTGGGTTTGTCATGTGTGCACATAGGTCACGCTATGCCTCCACTTGGATTTTATATTATGGGGGACCATTTAACATATGCTTCGTGTTCACTATACCTTTAATTTTAGGTTTTCACAACAGGTCTCAAATTGAAAGAAATGCACCTACCTTATGATACATGGGCTAATTTGGGTGACATCACTTTTGACACTCGAAGCTAGACACACCAAAAATAAATCTACAACCCCATTGTATGACACCATGAGGTCCAGATTACGCCTCTTGGATATTTAAGAATGTTCAAAACTTTTTCCCGAGATAATTTTACATGTCACCTTTTTTTTTTTCTTCTTTTTTGAGACAAAAGACCGATAGGCCAGCGCCAAAGCACAGGAGGCAGTTGACCACCTAGCAAGTTTTTTGGTCAAGTAGAGAGGAGATTTCACAGCTGGGAATCGAACCGCCAACCTCTTCCTTGAGATTTGGGTTCTCTCCACCATCATCCAGTAGTTTAGGGTCGTCTCGGACCATGTCACCTTAAGGTTTGCATGTTTAATTTGGTGTACAATACATATGCATCCCCCCCTCCCCGCCCCCCCCCCCCCCAATCCTTCAATTTAAAGAAAATTGCTAGAGTGCAAACATACCACACATGCTCCACATCATTGGTAGCCTCCAACCAATGTCCACCCACAACAGTAGGTTCTTCCAAGATCAATTTTTGGACAGAAATTGACTGCTATTCCTTCAACATTCTACAAAACAGACCCAACAACATAACTTTACTCAACACTAGGGTGTTGCATCCCTAGTGCTGGAAATTTTGGGAATTTTAAGAGAATCATACCCCTCTTATGTTGGGCCACCTTTGCAAAGTGAACAATATTTATTTGAAATACTATTCATGTCACAAGAGCAAACTAGCGATGGGCCTCACACCCGCGAATTTTTAATCTCAAGATACATAGAACCAAGTTTAATTATCAAGTGTCGTAGCATGGTCTTATAGAGTGCATGGAGAAGTTGTTGTTGGCTCGACTTGTATAAACCAATTGACCACCCCGGAATCTATGCCATAATAAAGACCCCATGATTTGATCTCGGCCACTCGCCTTCCCCAGATAGGAAGGGAGCAAGACTCTATGCAGGGGCGTCGCCAGCCTTAATTTTCAGGGTAGGCCCGCTTGGGAAATCGAATTTTATCCAGTGCATATTTTTTTAAGGAAAAATGTCATTTTCTGTATATGACCAAGGCTTTTAGGTGGACCCTTCGGGCCCAAGGTAGGCCCGGCCTACCTGGGCCTAGGCCTGGCGACGCCCCTAGCTCTATGAAGATATCTATCATAATGAAAATCACACAATTCCTTGCAAGGTTGTCTTGCCCAGACCACCCAACCCATGCAACCCAATTTTTGCACATGCAGCATTTCCTCCTTCATGTTCAAACACTCACTTGACACACTAGGAATACAACAACAAAAGCAAATTTGAGTATAACAAAAGCCAACTTCATTCGTTATAAACACCTCTCTATGACCAAAAATATCAATTCTAGCTCCAGATATAGACTTTAATTTAAGCATTGACTGCTATTCACCTACACTTTGGAAATCAACAAACCCTAATAGAAGAAATTTTTTTTGCAGTAGTTTGAATGTTACCCACTCTTCATCAAACCATGATGTTGAAGGGCACAAATCATTAAAGCATTAGTAGATTTCATCAGAGCGCGAAATTGAGGGATTGGGCCCTTCAGAGTAATAGTAAGAGTTGGTTGTCCCCATTCATTGGTTTCACAGGACATGCCGCATATTTAGCACCAAATAGTTGAACAATGATTTTCTTGTCTCGATTTCATGCGTGTCACGTTACATGCCATGAAGGACAAGAAAAAAATACGATCATGCAACTTTTTGGGAGGGGGAGGGGTGTTCAATAAAAAATCCCCCAAACTCGTGGCCCACTATTATAACACTTCCCTCCTTTGATGCTTGTGCAAAATACCATAAACCAGACATCTTCATGGCACGGTGTGCAACCCACGGGAGGGTTGAAAGAGCGGTCAATCTCGATCGGGAAACATGACATGATTTTAGTAGTGTTGCAATCCAGGAAGATAGAAATCAAAGTAGAAACTAGGAGATTCACAACACTCACAATCTACAATCAGTCCGACCCCATAACAGAACCTAGATTGGGCTCCACAAACGACACACATAACCGGCATGCGTCACTTCCCACAATTGTGTTTCCTGTATTTCTTCGCCTCATATCCATAGTTGCGCAAATGTGAATCTATTCATAATAAGGTAGGTGGGTCTTAAATGGCTACTTTTTCCAATTAGCCTACTTCTCTTTGGACATGAAACACACAATTACACTCTAAACTCCGTAGTATCACACCTGTGGCAACCAAAGTGCACGTGATATTACGGAGTTTTGTAGTGTTAACATGGATGTGTGATACTATAGATTTAGTGTAGCATGTGACACTATGGAATAACACAAAGTGCAACATTTTCATGGTGTGGTGTGGTCCACTCCACTTGGCCTTCCCGGGCGATGTGGCATATGCATGCACCAACATTCAACAAGTGGCATAAGAAGAAGAAGAAGGTGACACTCCACATATTGACACATGGAGCAATGCGAGGGTGTGGGTTGACTTCTTTGGTGGTTTGCATTAATGACAAAATTCGTGATATTAGGGAGAGAAATGTGACAATAAGGAGTGAGATTTGAACTACGAACATCCGTTCCCTAGGGTTTCAGGGTATTAGAGAGTGAGTGACATTATGGAGGTTGATATTACGGAGTTTAGGGTGTAGTACAACATCATGGGTAGGGGCGTCGCCAACCTTGATTTCCAGGCAAGGCCTACTCGGGAAATCAAATTTTATATAGTGCATCTTATTTCAGGAAAAATGTAATTTTCTATATATGACCTAGGCTCTTAGGTGGACCTTTAGGCCCAATGTGGGCCCGGCCTACCCGGGCCTAGGCCTAGCGACGCCCCTTATCATGGGCATGGTTGCGCAAAGGAGTTTAGTCTGAGGATATCACTGTGAAGTTTGATAGATTTTGGGGAGGCAAAAGAAGGTGTAAGGCCCCCTTAGAGCCGACCTTAGGCGAGGCACTCAAGGGGGTTTTGGGTGTGGCTACGCCACACCCCTTG
Source organism: Polytrichum formosum (assembly GCA_964035585.1). Classification (NCBI taxonomy): domain Eukaryota; kingdom Viridiplantae; phylum Streptophyta; class Polytrichopsida; order Polytrichales; family Polytrichaceae; genus Polytrichum; species Polytrichum formosum. The sequence goes on along the minus strand of OZ037941.1, from coordinate 16,976,443 downwards.
AGTGGGGTTGAACCCGGTTGGGATCGTTACTAAGGCGGGAGGACTTAGCAACGAGGTAGGGTGACCCGTGCGGGGCACGAAGGACTTAGCAACGAGAGCTAAGGGGTGGGTTCGTAGCGAACCCGGAGCACACGCGGGGCGTGTGGGAAAGGCCCGTGCCTTGGCCTCGCTACGCGAGGGGGCCAGGGTAATCCGAGGGTTGACATTGGGAGAGCCCCAAGAGTGTTAGAAATGCTAGCATGTTAATATGACTAAGTGTCGGGACTCACCCGCAAGTGGCTTGCGCAGGTAAGTTGGTAGCTTCACGCGGGGCGTGAGGGACGTGGCGTTAAGAGGCGTTACAGAAGGGGCGAATGATGTAATTGTGGCTTCAAAAGCTGGGACAATTGGACACACACACACACGGCTCTGGAAGTGCACAAAACTTAGGTAAGGTCCCATAGAGGGCTCTCTATTTCATCTTTACATGTGCCGGGATGTAGTTTCCACATGGGATACAAGTTGGTCGTGGTAGATGTGAGCATGACACGTGACAAAGTTTGAGGAGAAAATCATTATTTTGTGTCAGAATAGAGAGCCTTCCATGGTATGTCTGAAAGGAGGTTGATCTACTCAAGATGGATGTTTTCAATTTTGGAATGGTTTTAGGAGAGGTCTTGACTAGTGTTGATCTAGTGTTTAGGTTGATGCATGGTATCAATATTTCACATCAATAATCAACATGAATATTGGTATCAAAGAACTTACTTGTAAGTCTCAAAATTGTGATACCGGTCAAATATCAATATTTGGTGGGCATCTCATGTGTGAGAATCATTTGTATATCCGTGTTATTGTTTGGGTCAATACCATTCTAAACCATATTGATACTCGGATGGTTTTGCCTAGGTATGAAGGTTCTTGCAAGGTATATAGACTCGAATATTGTCGAAAACAAAAATACCGTCAAATACACATATCCTACTAGTATCAAAAAATGTGAAATCCCCGGATGGTATAAAGGAAAGGCGATACCAGACCACTAACATTGGTCTTGATATGCAAACCTCCCATAGAAACTTTTGGTGGAGTTCCATTTGAGTTCTAGAAGAGTATGATTGATTTGGAGTGGAGACCAAGAATTCTTTCCGATTTTCCATCGATTTTCATAGTTAGAAGTTGTTGGGATGCAAATACTCCACAACATCGACCTCATGCTAAAGCATGGGGGGTGCACTCAATGTGGCCCATATAGACCCACGTGGGTGGACAAAAGGGGTACTAATCGTGCCTAGGGGTTACAAAATATACATAAGGTACGGGTATTCTTTATTTTAAATATACTAGACGTATTATTCATATAGTCCTAGTTGTATTTTTACCTCAGGGAGGTGACTATCGGAATTTTAAAAAAGCACGTGAGACAAAAGAAAAGAAAAAAAGGTCAATTTAATTTGTTTAGGGTAAAATTTATAATTTCGTTAGATCTACCATAGCATTACACAATATGTCCCCTACATGATTATATGTAAAATAGGGTGGTGGATAATTCATCCATTTTAGTAATTAATAGAAAAAAATAAAGTCATAGACATAGGATCCCCCTAAAAGTGTGTAGTAGGATCAATAGAATAATTATGGGTTTGATGACTGGAATGAAGAAGTGTGTAGTTTTTGTCCAAATTTCAACTTGTATGTTTTGTTGTCTCGATGTTTATTGGTAACCCTTTAACTGGTATCCAAGTGCTATTGGTTGTGTTTTGAATTGTACTTTCAATGGTTTAGGATTGGTATTACTAATTGAAACCAAACGAATGACAATTTGAATGATATGGAATGTTTGTTGCTCCCATAGTCGGTTTCGCAATGCTATAGTATTATGTCCACTATTTGGTACTTGTACAATTTATTAAAAAAAATTATGCCAAAAATTAGCCTCTCTAAACAATTACAATTAAATATAGGGTTCTAAAAGATATGTCAAAGTAGTTTTTTATCTACAAATAGGGAGGGAAAATATTTTGAGAGGTGCATAAATATCCCCTTATTAAATACCCATCATCACACGTGGTTACAAAACGTAAGGGGGTGTGATCACCCCGATATTTCTACCTTTAGGTCCATAGACAATTATAATGAAGTGTGTAATATACAAGAGGTCCAAATAAATATTTCATCCAATATGTGAACCACATTTATCCCTGAAATTTAGGGTTTAGGATGAGTGGGGGAAAGAAGCTTACCTTGATGTTCAAATTTCATGTTACTATGCGTGGCTCGTTAAATTGTTTAGGGATCGGTTTTCTCATTTACAAATACCACTAAGCATTGTAAGTTCTAATGTTTGTGAAGTATTCTTCAGTAAAGTTGGAGGAATGGTACAAAATGAGAGGACATATGATGGTTGTGATCTAGTAGAAAGTGTTAGTGCATTGGCTAGAATTGCAAAATTTGAGGTTGATCCTAAGGGTACAAGTTTCAATAAAGCTCATTAAAAACAAACTCACATTTGGTCTAACCTTGAGCTTGATGAAAATACCCTCTTGCAGATTTGGAGATTACATGAGTACTTTGACAAATGAGCAATTTGTGGCAGCACTACATGAAGGTTTTGTTGATGCACAAGCGAAATATCCATAACTAGGGATGAAGTTCATGAAGACGTCACCTAGATGTTGGTGGACAACTCCCTAGAAACATGAGAGACACATGGAGGCACAACTTTATAGAAAAATGGGGAGGAGGAAGAATGTGATTATAATCATGTTCTTGGAAATGGACAACCATATGTGGTTGATGAACCTGGTCCAAGTGCAATAGACATTGATGTTAAGCCTAGAGTGTTTAATGAACATTCAGTGACTAATGTATCAACCATTGAATGTGAATTAAAGCATGTTTTGGATAGTCTTGATGATGAGCATGAAGGAAATCCATTACAACTCTTTATATTGCCATTTGTTGAAGTGAATGGGTCTAAAATCTACAAGAGTGCCTTGGTTAGTGAGTCGAATGGTAATCTCATGTTGTGTAAGGATAGGCTCAAGTTCGATTATCTAGAGTGGGAGATAATGATTGGTTATTGAAAGTGGGATGTGATCGTGCGGTATTGTTTGTCTCTCAAGCAATAGTTGAAGGAGTGCAAAAAAAAGGGGGAAAAAACAAGTTGGCCAAAACATTGACCACCAAGACTTGGTAATTGGGAAGGGTCTATAGGATGTGCCGCAAAATTGGCAATAGATGGATTGAGTATCATAACCAATTAACCTCTTGGACCGGCCTTCCAATAAGGAAATAGAGTTATATTGGTGCCAGATAAGAATGGGTCACTGTGGACCTATGATTTGACATATCATTTGATAGTAGAGTTAGAAACCATCATTGCGTTGGCTATAGTATTGTAGAAACAAATTTGTATGAGTTGCAAATTTGCATGAATAAGTGTTGAATGATTTCATCAATGATAAATAAATATTTCTTGCAAAGAGTATTTTATTCATATTTTCCACATGGTTTTTCTGGCATAATCATACAATTGGGTTCCATATGATTTGTTTATTTTTCACTTGTGTATGTATTTGAGGGAATTTCTTGGCTACATATTTGTACATATATCATTTTTAAGAGGGGGAACATCTTGTATATGAAGGGTCATGCACACACGAGGATCCCGGTTCTAACAATGAGTGCACCCCCCCTGTGTCTTCATTTATCTAGCCCTCTACAACATTCTTTCTTGGGTTGTCTAGCCCTTGCACACAATTTATTCTTTAGTTGTCTAATCCACTTCTTCCCCTACGCTTGTATGCCTCCAATCATCATCCGCTCACCTGGTAAGTACAACAAAGTATGATTCATCATCATTCTTCCATAATCAATCAATAAATCTCTTAATCAAGGTATATTACAACGATGATGACTTGGAAAAGGCCTTTTGCATATGGAGATGGTGGCCGTGTACGTCACAGACATTCAGCATTATATTAACCCACATCAAATTTACAAGATCTCTCACAACAACCACGGATGTATTCTAGTTTTGCTACTGCTCAATTGGCTGCAAGTTTTTTGAAGCACATCCAAAATCGCCTGCTCATTAGACTAAGGTAGAAATACCATAAACTGTGAACTACCCTCTACCTGTGTAGTAGACTTCCGTCAGAATAGTGAAGTGCCATTTCTGAAACCGATAATTGCGAGGCTGGCAGCTTGATATGCATGTACAATCAATTTAGTCAAATTTAGTCATGTTTGACTACCATCAATCATAGTTTAATGTACTCATGAGTTAACCACTTTGGGTGATGTTTTGTGTGGAAATGAGCATTACCGTGCTCGGTTTAGGGAGAATCTAGTGAACGAGTAGGGGGTTTGACAAACTTTCCACTTTGAAAAATTGTAGAATTTTTTTAATAGGGAATAAAAATATGAAACAACTTGCATTCTTCATGAATCTTTCTCTTCTATCTTGGAAAATTATCTCATGATTTGAAGACCATATCTTCAATGCGAATCACCTTATTTTCACAGTTTATGGTATTTCCACCTTATCTGTCCCCCTCATCCAACAAGTAATTGTGGCAAACACATTTTAATCTGTTTACAGAGGTTGATGGTTATTGGCAGTATTCACTGCATAATTCTCATTGGTGTATGCACAGGAATTGGGATAAGCTGAAGCCATATGCAACTCCATACATATCCCAGGCCAGGCTGTGGTTGGTAGAGCTTCTGAAAGTGGTACTGTAATGTTTTTGTGAGCTTAGGAGAATGTCATTTATGGGTGGATACATAGGTGTTTTTGTCAATTGTAGATCTGCTGAAGTCATGAGGAACTCTGGTGATAGTTTTCACTCATAGTCTTATTTGGTTCTGCACTAATCTCTAAGTCAAGTCTGGAATAGGGTTATAGATTATTGCTCTCTCAAGAATTTGCTCATGGTGTGTGCTTGTTCAGCATTGGCAATTGAACACAGTGTTGGATCGTACTTGGGAGGAATAGAAACACATTGAAACGTTTTGAAGAGATCATGCTTCATTGAATGCTGAGAAGCATACTGTATTCACTTTATGGCAACCCCTGATACTTTTGCACAATGGACACAGATGAAATGCATTGTTGTAACAGTGTAACTTTAATCACAATGGGATGTTGGTTCAGATAGTAAGGTGATTTGTATTGTTAAAGTACTGTAGAGAGAATGATTTGCAAAAGTAGCAACATAGAAATAGCTTCCATTATGATCCTACCAGGTTGTCAGCAAGTTGCAAACCTCAACGAAGCACGATACACAACTCAATTAAAAGACAAAAAAGTAGGGGAAAATGATCTCTCACACAGAACTTCTAATCACTACTACAATTACTGGGTACCTCACACTTGAAACCTCATTTCTTGAATTACAACTTACAGTTCAGGTGCTCAAAGATTCAAGGTCCTAGTTTGATGCCTGTAGGAACCACTCCTGTAATGTATATATTGTTACAACATTCCCAGGTGAACAAAAACCTCTATTTTAAATGTACCCATACTGAGAATGCACATGCCTAGCAAGAACCTCTGACAAGACCACGGAAGCTGGTAACTAGGCTTGAATGTATATTATAATGGTGAAGGCTAGCCATTCTTACAGTCAAAACATTGTGTTCTTGACCATCCTTCTGTTGCCAGGGGCTTTGAACTTGAATAACTTTGGTAAATAACTTCAAGACCTAAGCTTTCAATACAGATCCATGAATGTAGGTAATGCAGAAGATCTGGTATGAAAACAAAAGAACGTTATAGACATTCTACAATCTTCAACTGAGAAAAACTGCAATTCATGCAAAGGTTTCCCAAAGAGTAGGGGAAAGAACTAAACCTTGGACCAACCTGTTTGTGACACTCCAGAAGCATCGCATATGGAGAATGTAAGCTGCAAATGTCAATCCAGGTGAAATTTTCCTACACCTTGTGTTTATTTCTGTAGAATTTGACCATCTCAAATGATGAACCATAACTACATCTACATTGTAGAAAATGGAACCAGACACTCACCAGATAGCACGGAACTGATCAGCTACAAGTACGGTCTAATTTGAAACCTGGTGGTGGTTATGTTCTTGGTGGTCATGAAATAGGTCACCTGATTTCTAAAATTCTAAGACTAAGCAGATAAGCCCTCCTTAAACATGTTTTAGGCGTTGTTCTTGACATCCTGTGTGACGAGTGTTGCATGTAGAGCATCCTTCTTATGCTCACCTATGCATGACCAACAGCTGGGCTGTCTGTGTTGTATGATCCTTCACTCTCTTTAAATCATCAACCATGTCACTCAATCCTCCTGTACTGACCACTACACCTCAATGACAATTCAGCTTCCTGCAATATTGAAGCACAATTACTTTAGATCAGAGTGTCATGTCTCAATTGGTAGAACTTGGAAGCAAAAATCTTAGAACCCTTTTACTGCAATACAACATGCTAATGAAAGGATAGACAGTACATATGAAGTCATACTAATGGGACATGATTAATTGAGAAGAAAAAATTTTATTCTACAGTAGAGCACCACATAAAGTAATCCCATTGACATACTGGAAAAGAGCTGTGTGACCTTATGACACCACTTCTGGTGAAGAATTCAACAAGTCTAAAAACTGCTTGATTTTCGGACATAAGATTGAGGTTTCTCAATATGAGACATGAGCTCCTGATCACCATGTTAAACTGGATATCAGGTACTACTATCATAAGTCAACCCTCATACCCTTTTAGACTATCTTTTGTGCAACTTTTGGTAACAGATTTAAGGGCAGCTTTAGGGCCACAACAGGAGCACAGGTGTGTAAAAGCACACACACCAACAATAGGTTCATTTGAGAATTTATCTGAGATCACTAATGTCTATAATGTACTGAGCATAGGCCATTCAAACAGAAGATGTGTACAACCTGCAAAAACCTCACAAAATCGCAAAAGAATTACAAGAATAATTTCTTCACAGAATGCTTCTAGTGATCTTCAGTATCAAAGGCACAGTTTACAGTTTGCCTTTCTAGACTCAACACCGCGCAGCTTCACCAATTACTTGAAAAATTCATCCATCACGAAAAACTTGGGTATACATTAACGCAAAACCATTGACCACAGACATTTCACAAAAGCAAATGGGATGTACCTTCAGACTACATTTGAGTTGAGTGATGTAGTTGATCACCATCATGCTTTTGACAAACTTCAAGGTAATGATACCTGGAAACCAGCCATCCCAATGAATATTGCGCTGCCAGCACCTCCAGCTGCCAGAAGCTCCTCCCTGATTAAATCAATTGTGTATTGTTGGCTACCATGAACAGCAGACTGTAACAGGTTTATAGGAAAGTCTGAAGTATTTCTACAGCGTTGAACAATGTTAAATTAGGGACAGGTCCATACTTTTAATTCGAATACGCCATCACTTCTTTTTGTCAGCAAAATGACCACCATAGTACCTTAATCTCTTGAACTCCCTGTGGATGGGACAAATAGCGACAGTGGAAGCCACCGAGCTGGATGCAGTACGAATCAGATTTTTATCTTCTTTGACCATCAAACTAGGCCCAGGCAGGTTTTCACATTCTGCATTGCCCTGTGACAAGATCATTCAAAGAGTGATTGTCAGTTAATACTATGATGTACACAACATACAAACAGCAGACATAAATTAAATCTTGGTAATTGCTCTTGCACTAGGTGGGCAAATTTCTAATCAATGGCCACAATAAGTGAGAAAAGATATAGATACTGCCAATAACCACAGAAATAGCAGTCATTACAGGATGTTACAGACATATACAACAAACCCTACTTTTCACAACTCTGCATAACAACAATAAACAAGGTGATTTTCACAACTGTGCATAACTCATCTTTATAGATGAGGTATACAAGCGTTCGTACGACTATAAAGTGGATTCCAGGAATTTTAAAACACGTGCTGTATTAGATAGCACAATCATCCAAAGAAAGAGTCGCACCTTGCTGACATATTCGGCATAGATTCAGCAATCCCAATGAGCAAAGCCACCTCATCAATTTGTTCCACTGCACCCTCATCTTCACTACAGTTTTGGTCTGTGGCAGAGATAATTGTGGCACAGTTATATACAAGGTACACAACTTGTACGACATCTTCAATTGAATCTCAAAAGAGGATATACAAGTAAAAATAGGAATAGAGAACTCAGGTTTGGTTGAGCACCTGCTAACATAGTTTCTTCAAGACCAGTACTTAGGTACTTTTGTACGGCCATTGGCAACAGTTTATTTCGTCTTAGTGCAATTCCAGCTAAAGCTCGACCCAATAACATGTAACAAAGCTCCCCAGCTTCATCAGCAGCTTCCATGAATCTTCTGTTCTCTGGTACACCAACCAACTCCTCTTGACCTTCTGCCACTACATCAAAACTGTGCTGACCATTCACCACAGAGACTCCCAGCTCAAATAGCTCTTCTTCTGAAGACACAACTGCCTTTGCCTCCTTGACCTCTTCATCTCTGTGAATGTTTTTCAAATGACTGCTAACTCTCAGCACCGCCTCTACCTCCGGAACCCTTCTCCACTTTTGGAAAGTAGTTTTGCCTCTGGGCTTGTCTAATTTTCTTAGCTTGGGTTGCTTAATACTCAACTCTAGTTCTTTCTGTTCTAATTCTGCTATGGCATCTACTAACCTCTTAATAGCACCGGGCACTATAGGTTCTTCACATCTAAGAAGGAAATCCACTAGGATTTGCCGATAGTGTGCATGCACACTGATTGTATGTTTCTTGCTTCGGCAGTCAACACCATCTCCAATAAAGCTAGACAGTGATAGAAGTGACTTGAATTTAAGCCTCTTCAGTTTCCTCAACGCTGAGAAGATCTTGTTGTGTACAGATACAATAGAAGGCAACGGTGGACCGATAATCAGTCCTAAATTGCCATCATCACCGCCTACTACTTTCACTGATAAACTCATTGCATACATAGAACTCTTTATAGCTTCAGGCAATGGATCACCTTCATCAAGTCCGCCCAATTGCTTCGCGGCATTCCTTCGTATATAACTCGCCAACCTTGTTCTGTTAGAACCAAAAACAGATTGTTCTGACTGGGCCATCTGTGATTTCATCAAATCTTTCATTGCATGTAGTGTTCGAAGTGGTAAACTCTCTAGATGTTCAAGAGCTCTGTAGGTTGCTGCAATTGGAGACGAGGGTAGGGCACACAGATTGAGAACAGACATCCTTTTGCGAACTGATTTTTTGTCTCGAATAACATCTATCGCTCTTGAAACAACTTCAGGGATAGCGCCGTCACCCTGCTCCAAATGGGTTGCTATGATCTGTTTAATATTGTCCTCAATGTAGGTCCTATTTTTACTATTTACAGGGGCACTGATGAGCGTGGCAAGAATGGACTGAAGTGCAGTAATATGAAGAGTGTCCAAAACAAGAGGCAAAGATGTTGTGATTTCCAAGTCTTCAAGATCATCGAGGTCAAGGGGCTCTTGAGGAGTCACCAACTTTCCAGGTGGTGTGCTCCTCATAATTGGCATCGCCCCAACCTCTATTGTGCCTCCCTGCTCAATATCGCTGGGGTTGCCGTGCAAAACAATTTCACTGTCTTGATGGACAACACCTTCAGTCCGTGAGGCATCTAAATCCACCCCCATGAGTGCCTGAACCCTGTGAGAATCATCAGAATTCCTCGCTGGCAATTTCCTTTTAGTTCGTGCGGCTGCTTTCCTTTCAGTACGCAAATCAGATAGACTTCTTTGAACTACAGACTTGATGCTCCTCACAGACTGCATATCATAATCCCTGCTGTGAGTCCTTCACTTGCATTGAAAGAGTACAAACCCTCAAAAATTTGCGACCAGCAAACAGAGTAATAAAGAACCAAACTAAGAATGATCATGAAAAAGGATCACATTAATCTGGAGTCCAAGGAATCAGAAGACAGGAAGCATAAAATATTTAATTTAAAAATCATATTTCAGAAGCACTCTAACACAAAATTCTTGTGTTATCTAGAAACCTTCACAAAAACATTTCACAATGTGAAAAACTAGGGTAAATTGTTGTTCCCAGGCACAAAAGTAGAGTACATTCTTTGTGCACTAAAGGTGAACTAAGTAACTCGTTTTAAATGACTGATTTAAGGTTTTGGTAACACTTCAGACAAATAAGTGACTGGTGCACTCAATCCAGAACCTTATTTTGCAGCACATAAAGGACAGAGACAACCAGACATCTACCCACTATCAACTATATCCAAAGCTTTTTTGTTATAAAGGCGAGGATGCCAACTATATCGCTTCTGCATTATATAGGTCAGCACTCACAAAAGGAAAAAAACTTCTACAAGGCTCTGTAAGAAGGAGACGAAAAGAAGAAACCCTGTAAAATACGAGAATGAAAAAGAACTCACCGGACTATCCTCTTCGCGAATAAACAATTCCGGTATGTACCTGAAATTTTGCGATTTTGTACGAGTGAGAATGAATGCAATATACCAATGTAAATACAGAAAAAGGAGGTCGAATACAACATTCAAACAGGATACAAAGTGATCTTGTAACTCAATATCATCACTAGTACCATCGCACTGGGATCTCTCAATCAACAGGCGCAAAGTTTTAATTTCAGGCTCATCTGCAGTCGTATTGCTTTCAAAATATATTAAACATACCCAACTCCTTTTTTGGAGTTCCAAGAATTTGGAAGCCTTATGCCCCTTTTCACGATGAGATTTTAGTAAACACTTCCTTGAAAGTCACACATATGTGCAACTACATTAGGGGTCTACAACATTACTCCTCAATGCAACACAACAAAATGTGGATAGTAGTAGGTACTTCTCTAAGCTTCCAAGCGCATGCTTCTCGTCCTTGTCCACGTTTTTGGGCTCTGGCCAATTTTTCAATATCCACCTACATGTCCACAACAATCCACCGCCTAATTCAGCCATCTAGAGGTGACAGGTGGTCATGACGGAGCCCTACCAACACATGACAACCCTATATTCACCTGCAGTCATTGGTAGAACCTGAAATTATCTGCAACCCATACACCACTAATCCACCTTCCAACCTACAAGCACAGAATTCCAACGACCTCTATACACAACAATAAGTTCCAGGCCCTGTAGTCTCTCAGGGAGTGGAAGCAGACAGTGAGTCGAATGCTGTGTGATGAGAATGAATGCCGACCTTGAAACACAGACATTAGGTTAGAATCACTCTGGATTGGTGAAAACTTTTTTCAATCAACATACCAAGAGAGTTAGTCTGGCTGTACCTTCTTTTCGAGTGTTGAAGATTCTCTTCAAGTTCCAAATAATCGATTACTCGCTTGGCTTCCCGTCTCACCTGCTCCCACTCCACCCCTCCCATGCTTCATCTCTCTACCTGGACAAGCAATCCGGGCTAAGATTCGGAGAGAGAGGTGCAGCCAGACTAAACCCTAAAACCAAGAGTAGCTTGTAGGGTTTTAGTCCAGGCTATATATACCAACCTCCAAGTCCTTGGCTTCGGGAACTCCATTGGGAACTCGGTTCCCAATGGAGCGACCCGGGAGCCCGCTCTCCGACCCACTCTACATCCATCCGCTCACCGGGGCTGCCCGCCCAAAAAAAATTCAATTTTCTCGTATCGACATGACACCTCAAGCACGATGGAGGTTTTAAGAATTTTAATGGCTCTTTCCACATGACGAGGGTTTTATTCCAAAGAAGTCGCCACATCATCAAAATATCTTTGCATAATTGCGTGCATTCTCACATGCTTGTAGTCAAAATTTCATCCCCTTCAAGTTGACATGTTGAATATGGTTATAGTAGACAAATTCATTTCCAATGCCCCCCTTCTCCATCTTAATACATAGAGTCCTCTAAAGCCGCGAAGTTCCACGCATGTTAGTTGTCGTTTTCTAACATGATGGAGGAGAACCCTTGAAAGAATCACGCATGTAACTGTCACATTTGGCATGATGAAAAAAGTAAGTTAAAATGGGCACGGATCTGGGTTCCTTGAAAAGGGCACTGACTGTACTCGAGTTTTCATCTCCCAGTTACTAGAAATAGGTCGACCTATGCTATGAATATGGGTTGGGAGAGTATCTTTCCTTTTAAAACTTGGAAATAAATTGTGATTTTTGTGTCAAACGACGTGATACCAGTTTCCATACTCATGAAAAATCACTCTAGTATCACACGTGTACTACACTTATGCGAAATTGCTCACAGGTCACGGAAATGGGTATGTCTACCTTACTTATCTATATCGAACACCTATATTTGAGTGGTGTGTGGTTAGGTGTGACTCCAAGAATGGTTACCAAAAAGACATGTCTTTAAACAAGATTGGACTACGTGCTCAAATACGATGACCATTCTAGGCCCAATTGTCAACATGATCAAGGGGACGTATGTGACCATTCATTGAGCACAAGAATCTTCACTTTTGTAAAGATTAAGATATACATGTAAGCTTCAAAAATTATGAGGAAAGTGGTTGTGGCCTCAATTTGGACTTGCTAACCATCATGTATTTCGTATCCTAGAAGAAGTGGGCTAGCCAAAATAAGTTTTGTTTAAGACCCATCTACCTTACATAACCTTGCCTAGGAATCGTTGTGCAGTTCACCCTCGAGTTAACCACTATGTGTTCTATTCCAACATTACAATAATTTGGATACCTATATTTGAGTGGTAGGTGGTTAGATGTGAATCTAAACATGGACAACAAAAACACATGAGTCTAAAAGAGATTGTTCATGTAGAGCCCACCTAGTCATGTGACTATTGAGCCTAGAATGGTTAACAGATTTTGAACACGTAGTCCAATCTCTTTCAAACACGTGTATGTTTTATGTTCATTCTTGGATCCACACCTAACCACAAACCACTCAAATTTAGACCGTCAAATAAGACCATTGACCAAATAAAGCTAATTTACCTCCCATTTACCTTAGGTGTAATATTGGCCCGCCATTGTTAGCAAACAATACGGCAAGGGTGATTGTAGGCTAGGGCGAACCGACCCGTACATTGGTACCTTACCGGATGTCTAGTGATGTGACATTCGAATGAATTGGCCCTCAACCCCATAGGGGTCTTTTTGTATTGGAGCCACTTCATCCACGATATGTAGGATGGATGATTTTAAGTGAGTGCCACGAATCCCCAACCGTTCGCCCTCCCCGGTAAGGTACGAATATAGGGGTTGGTTCGCCCCAGCCGGTGATTGTATATAAAAGTTCAACTATTACAGTGTCGGTCAATGGGTTATCAAGGCTAGTTGCTAAGCTACTACTACATTAACCCCGGGGCATCTTAGTTGGCATTTGTTGGAGCTATAGCCAAGTATTAAATGTTGCCACATGGACAACCACCTAGGATTGGCAAGCAGTGTTTGTAGTAAGTAAAACTCTATTTTGGCTCAAAACCTTTTGTTTAACATCAAGTGGAGAAGGGCCTTGTAGTGTGACTATATATTCTTGTCAAATTTTAGAGTTCTCCAAAATCGAAATAATTTCCGTCTCAAAATTGACACCGAAATTCTCAACTTTCTTAAACCCTCATTCATGATTTTTTGGGGAAAAAGACAAAAAGAAAGACTTTAAAACACTTCAAAACAATTTGTAAGTTTTGAGATTCCCAAAAATTGAAATTTATTTCCATCTCAAAAGTGAGACTGAAAGCCTCGCTCGTTGCTCAAGGAAATCTTGCAACACAAATGCGTCGTCATTTGGTATGTACTTGGGTGCAAGCACGGTAAAGTGGACAGCTCTTGATCCTTGCTCAGGTTTAAGTGAAAGTGATCCAAAACTATATACTAACTTTGAATTTTATGAAATAGAAATTCATAAACATTTAGAAAACATATGAATCTACAAAGCCAAGCAATTTATGTTCACAAAAAACAATTTCAAACAACATATATGTATTTTAGAAGACGGCGCAAGTGGTGGTGCAAGTGGGTGTCATTGAAAAGATAATTGTCAAAAACTTGTTTAAAATACAATTACATTACATTAAATTGATTTGTTTTGAAAAAAAAAATTACGATGACCTCAAGTTTATAATGAATTCAAGGAATATGAAAAGAAATTCCAAGTTCAACATATTTAAGGTCATGAAATTTACGTTCAAAACTATATTTAGTCAGTTGCTTTTACGCGTCACTTTTGATGATAGGTTTTGAAGATCTCATATTGATATTCTATATTTGAGTACCTAACTTAACAATAGAGGTCATCATGAAAAATAATCTATTTTAAACAACATTTTGCTACTATTTATAGGCGTTTGACCAAGAAAATCATGGCTTTCATATACCGGAGCACTTTTTTGGTCCACTTTACTATGCTTGCATTTGAAAAACAGCACGTTCAAATTTGGATCAAGTTTCTACACCCTCATCCACTAATTTGGAGAACCTTGCAGACCTTGGACAACTAACCACCTTATTCAACTATTAGTTAACTACACTATTGTGTCTAATTAGTGTGGGCCACACTAATTCCTAATAAAACACACTAATTTCAAATTATAATTTAGAGTGGCCCACACTAATTTCAAAGGTGAAAAATTTGTGTGGGTTTTGTCGTTTCCACAATTGGATGAAACTTCATAATTCCATCCAATTGTGTTTGAAGACTTTCCCCACATTGACCTAACGGAGGTTATTTGCGGAGAACCCTAACACACATGGATGGATGACATTACATTTTTCATCCAAAGTGACCCAAACACTTGAAATTTAGTGTGGGCCACACTAATTTCCAACCCACGTGCATTTCCCACCCACACTAATTAGACACAATAGTGTAGTTGCCTGTCGTAATTATAGTTGTTCACGATTTGACCCGCCAAAAAATGTACTTAATAATAGTTGTTCTAAATTCAATTTGCCAAAAAATCAAGTTAATTGTAGTTATATCTAGTTTACTAAATATCTAGTTAACTAAAGTTAAGAGCAGCCTATTCACGGAATTTTGTTGTAGTGTTGTAGTGTCACTAGTGTGTTATTTGTGTTGGTGGTGTACATGGAGGTTGTTCTAGAGCCCAACATTGTGAGTGATCGCATAAAGGTGTATCTTGATGATCTTCATTGGCCCGAGCATATTAAAGACCCTCAACTGAAGCAAATCAAGAGGCGAACTTCTTCAAATATATAATAGTATGTGGAGTTTTTCTAGTTAACTATAGTTTTTCTTGAATTTGGTCTTAAGTTTTTTTAGTTAATTATAGTTGTTCTTCAAATTGGTTCGAATTTTTTCTAGTTAACTATAGTTGTTCCCTAAAATGTATAGAAAAATATATAGTTAACTATAGTTATTTTGGCAGTTGTCCAAGGTTTGGAACCTTGGAATGCAAGTGCGTAGTCTTTTGATAAGCACTTCATAAAAAATGTACAAATTTGGACCAAACCTTTGAGTTCTTGAAACCAAAATTTGTTTTGCCCTCAAATTGACATGGGTAGGTCATTCTATAAGATTTTTGTGCACCACATGCAGCAGAGGGGTATTTATTTAGGAGTTATTTACCTCCAAGGCACAAACTAAAAGCTCCCTATAATTACTTAATTTTCTAAAATGACCTATTTTTTTGCACCCTACCATTACTTATAATGCCCATGTCATTGCAATTTTTTGTAGTCTACATTCATTTCATTTAAAAAAAGTTAATCTAAAACCGTATGCAATGTAAAAGTGGTGGGAAAAAACATGGCAACAAAAGGTATAAAGAATACATACCATTGCAAAAACTAAGTGCAAAAACTTAAGGTGGAAACACAACAAGAGTGAGCGTGTGTTCACAAACACAACACCCGCTCCATAAAAGTCCTTCATTTGAAGTCAATTTACATACTAGTGAAGACCAAAAACATAGTGTACAATACTTACATAGTGTGAAACACTCGAAGATGAGTCGGGCTCAGTCATGAACCCTATATAGTTCATTTTGTCACAAACTTGGACATCTGCTCTGAATCATTCCTATCTAGAGTGTACACTTCAATTGTAGAATTGTAGCAAATCAATACAAATCAAAGCCGATCCCCTTACCTCCAAGGTGGCGTAGTTGGATGCCACATTAATGATAACACTAGCTAGGAAACACATGAGTAAATTAAACCCAATAGCTCGAAACCCTACAACCACATAACAATCTGACTAAGTGATAAGAAGTGATGTGATAATACTAAAATCTGATTAAAATCAAAAGTATTTCAACGTTTTTTAAATATTTTTGTCATGAAACACTCCACTTTGTGTCTTTTAGATCTTAAGGTCAATAGACACTTCAATCTCACAAAAAATTGTGAAGGTGCAATGAAGAAGCGGTGGTGGAAGTGGACATACTTGTTGGAGATGACGATGCCGGAGTAGAGAAGTCACCGAAAAATGAGAAGCCACATGAAAAATGAGAAGCCACAGGAAAAATGAGAGGCCACAGAGAGAAGCTAGGAAGAGAAGCCATTGAGAGAAGTCGGAAAGAGAGTTAGGGTTAGGCTTACAATTTCATCCATTTTTGGGCAAACAATGAGTCATTTTTCATCCATCCCTCATGAGGCATGCGTACAAAACTGATCCTACTAAACATACATCCTAGGATCCTAATTTTCAACCCCTACATTATTTTTACAAAAAGGAATGGCCCACATTTTATACCTATTTACCTTACTTGTAATGGCATTGTCTGCTTTTAATGGACCCTTCATTATTTGGATTTTTAAAAATAAATTTTATGTCAAAAAAATTTAATCCTCCCTATATTATGCCACATGTCATATTTAAAATGCACTAAGTGAACTACCCGTGCAAATCGAGACTGAAATTCCCACCTTTATAAAATTTCATCCATTGAATTGGAAAGCCTTGGAACACAAGTGCGTCATCATTTGGCAAAGACTTGAAAACAAATTTTGTATTGGACCAAACTTTTGAATTATGGAATTTTAAAGTTGATTTCCTCCTCCAAATTGAATTGAAATTTTCAATGTTCTAAAACCATCACCCGCAATGTGTTTTGGAAAGCCTTGGAATGCAAGTATGTTGGAATAATTGTAGGCACTTCAAAATAATAAGAATGCTCAAATTTCAACCAAAAACAAAAGTTCCCATGATGTCAAATTTTTGTTGTTTCCAAAATTGAGAATGTGAAGTTCAAATTTCTTGAACCCCGATCCATTGATTTGGCAAACTTTGGAATGCGAGTGCATTGTCATTTGGTAAGCACTTGGAAAAGAATCTTCTAATTTGGACCAAGTTTTAGACTTGCCAAAATGTAAAGTTTGTCTATGTTCCCAAAATCAAGACTAAAATCCCCTATTTCTTAAACCCCCACGCGTTGAGTTGGAAAACCTTGGAATGCAAGTGCATTATCATTTGGTAAGTGCTTGAAAGCAAGAATGTTCAAATTTGGGCCAAAGTTTAGGGTCCTCAAAATAAATTTGGGCCAAATTTATTTCTAAAAATTGGTTCTCAAAATCGAGACTGGAATTCCTGATCTTTTGAAACCCTCACCCATTGAATTAGAAAATCTTGGAATGCAAGGGCGTTGTCAATTGCTAAGCACTTGAAAAAAATAAAAAAATAAAGTAAAATAAAAAAATCTTTTGGAAGAAATTTTAGAGTTCCCATACTTTGAAACTTGTTTCCTTCTCAAAAGTGAGATTGAAAATTGAAAATTTCTTAAATCCTCACCACTGATGTTGTAAATCTCACAACGCCAGTGGGTTGTCATTAGGTAACACTTGGAAGAAGAAAAAAAGTTCAAATTTGGACCAAAGTTTAGAGTTCCCAAAAAGTGAAATTTGTTTTTTCCCCCTCAAAAATCAAGACTGAAATTTCCAGTTTTCTTAAAACATCACGCATTTGGTAAGCATGTTAAAAAAAAAAGGATGTTCGGATTTGGACCAAATGTGAGACTTGCCCAATTTTCACTTTTGTTCGTTTCTAAAATTGAGACTGAAATTTCCAATTTTCTGAAGCCCTCACCCCTTACTTTTGAAAAGCTTGGAACGTTGGTTAGTTGAGAGTATCCAATTCACCCAGATACCCCCACTATGGTTGGGTGGACCAGAGGTAATAGGGTGCACTGGAGATCTAGGTGCTAGGAAGGTCACTCATCCGGATACTATTTTGGCCTTAGGCGGCTTAATCTTGGAGTTCCCATGGGATCCTGGCTAAGGCCTTGGGTTTAAGCCACCCACACAACTTCATGTATAACTATAGAACATCAATGAAACAAGTAACAGGCTTATTGCATTCTCATGGGTAGAAAACCCTTATTTTTCATCCATGTTGAAATTTATGTGTTCCACATTGCAAGCATGTGACTGGTCACACTTAGTTTTGCAAAATGGAGGTGAAGGCATGAGGGAATGACTTGAGAGAGAGAGAGAGAGAGAGAGAGAGAATTGTAGCCCTACCCCAACTGCTAGCTTTGTGAGTAGTTTACTGGCTCCGCCCTTTGGGGAAGAGACTTAAGGTAGAAATACCCAAACCGGTGAACTACCCTCTACCCGTGCAGTAGACTTCCATCAGAATAGCGAAGCGCCATTTCTGAAACCGATAATTGCGAGGCTTGCAGCTTGAAATGCGTGTACAATTAGCTTAGCCAAATTTAGTCATGTTTGACTACTATCAATCACAATTTAATGTACTCATGAGTTAACCGATTTAGGTGATGTTTTGTGTGGAAATGAGCATTACCGTGTTCGGTTTAAGGAGAATCTAGTGAACGAGTAGGGGGTTTGACAAACTCACCACATTGAAAATTGTAGAATTTTTTTAATGGGGAATAAAAATATGAAACAACTTGCATTCTTCATGAATCCTTCTCTTCTATCTTGGAAAATTATCTCATGATTGTAAGACCATATCTTCAATGCGAATCACCTTATTTTCACGGTTTATGGTATATCTACCTTAGTGATGGTGTCTACAATGAGCTTGAATTTTGGCCTCTATCCTTAAGGAGTTAACTATAGTTCACTCAAGTAAAAGTTGCAGAGCTTGGACAACTGCCAAAATAACTATAGTTAACTAGATTTTTTCAATACATTTTGGGGAACAACTATAGTTAACTAGAAATTTTTCAAACCGATTTGAAAAACAACTATAGTTAACTAAAAATTTTTAAGACCAAATTCAAAAACAACTACAGTTAACTAGAAAAAATTTAGACAACTATAACTTGAGAATCCCAAAATTTGTAAGGAACCAGCCAGCAAGTTCTTTCATTTATCTCAAAAAATGAAATGAAATATATTACAATAAATTTTTTAAGAGACCTTATGTAAGAATCAATGCTTGTCACCCATGGCAGCCCATCCCAAGAAGGAATAGAACCCACTGTTCCTTGCAGCAGTTGAACCCATTAAGGTAGAGATAACATAACCCGTGAACTACCCTCTACTTGTGCAATAGTCTTCCGTCGGAATAATGAAGTGCCATTTATGAAACCGACCATTGTGAGGCTGGCAGCTTGAATGCGTGTACAATCAGTTGAGCTGAATTTAGTCATGTTTGACTACCATCAATCACAATTTAATGTACTCATGAGTTAACATGTAAGGAGAATCTAGTGAACGAGTGGGGGTTTGACAAACTTTCCACTTTGAAAAATTGTAGAATTTTTTTATAGGGAATAAAAACATGAAACAACTTGCATTCTTCATGAATCCTTCTCTTCTATCTTGGAAAATTATTTCATGATTGTATGACCATATCTTCAATGCGAATCACCTTATTTTCACGGTTTATGGTATCTCTACCTTATACTCTAAGTTACTTATAGATAATGAGGTTGTGCTCATTGGGTGTTGATTGAGTCCAAGTCACAAATGGAATCAAGTCCCAAGTTTTAAATTTTAAATAAAAGAAAAGGAAAAGATATAGGTGCTCTAAACTGTCATGGTACTACACTGTAGTTTGTGCTCAACTTTAGTTAACTAGATATAACTATAGTTAACTAGATGTTTTGGCAGAACAAAATTAAAACAACTATAGTTAACTACATTTTTGGCAGGTCAAATCACGAACAACTATAGTTACAAAAGGCAACTAGTTAACTAATAGTTGAATTAGTTGGTTAGTTGTCCAAGATCTGAAAAGTTGTACTCTTATTCTAAGAATACTCTTTCGGCGTCATTTGGTATACATTTGTAGTCAACTTGTAGATCATTGTGTAGGATAGGCATACACCTCAAAACATTGTTGAACATACTCATGCCAAGATATTAGTAAGCGCACTTGAACGCCAAGTGTTACGAGGTGGCGCTCATGGTGAAGTTGTTGGTCATTAGTGTAACTTAACATGTGCTTCAAAATAGTCATTAGGGTAAGTGACACTATCACACATTTAACACTAAATACCATAAACAATGTGTAGTGTATAAACGAGTAAAGTATAAACGGTGCACACTATGATTTCAATTTACATGATGATTCAAAACATACTTGTGGTGACATGAAATAAAAAATGATTCCCACAATATGTGCAATATACGATAATTTACATTGAGGATTGAACCCATATTGGATATTTAATTTCTTCCATAGCCCTCCTTGCCAAAACATGTTTGAATTTAAATTGCACTTATGACATGTTGATCATGTTGGAAAACAAGTGTTTAGTCACAAGAGTGATCTGCCCTATTGATTATCTCACGCGCCTAATTCCAATTTGCTGCCCGACTAAGGCCAAACTTTGGCTCATTTTGGAGACCACTTCAAATCAACACTACTTACAATTGGACTCCACTTGAAGAGTGAGTAACTTGATAACACCATAGAATCATAATACACATGTGACCAATTTTGGTCGGCTGCCAAACTTTGGCCCATTTTAGAGACCACCCCTAGGTCTCTTCCCTTAGGGCAAAGCCAATAAAGTCTTTATTTTCGAGGATTCCTAATATAAATGCATGGACTCCCTCAAGTCTTGAGATAGGAGGTAGACAACCTTCCCAATTTTTTGACCATGGCCTCCTAAGCATGTAAGGTAGATGAGGTCAATGTGGACACCTCTAGCTCTGTGGAACCATCCAGTTGATGGATTCGAGCATTAGAAGCTTGAGTATATTAGCAATTTCAAATTAGGACCAAAGAATTTGAAATTGTTGAAATCGAAGTTGAGGAAGGTGCTAATCTAGGCTCCAAAATCAAAGATTCTCTATTTCCAATGTGGTGCTATAGGAGGGGAACTCTTTTATCATTCAATATTGTGTAAGTGGACAACATCATTAGCAAATTCTACATGGATCATTTGCCAATGAAAACCAAGTTTAATGCCAATATTGGTTGTGTCATGTCTCTAAAGTGGTCAAATGTAAGATAAAATGTTGCTAGTTTTGTTTTCATTATAGAACACCCACAATACAAGTTGGTTGGCACCTCATAGCCACATGCCGCCTCCTAATTTGCTCAAGTTGCTACCTCCTAATTTGCCCACCTTGGACACAAAAATCACTAGCACTTATTACAGTCTAACCTCGTTAATACGACACTTGTTTATACGACCACCTCAATATTACGACACATTTTTGCGAGACCAAACTTTTTAGTTCAAAACTCCCTCTTTTATACGACTACGACACTCGATAATGCGACATTTAGAATCTCCATTTTGTCATATTAAAGAGGTATTTAATGCTAAAATTCTTTTCATCTATGTTATGTACATCTAAAATACATCCATTTTCACTTGGGAACTACTTGGGAACTTCACTTATCATTGGGAACTTAATGATAATTAGGGTTACTAGTGTAGAATGGACATGGTTAGGGTTATAGTGGCTTCTTACCTAGTATGTTGCCTTGTACATGGGTGATATAGTATCACCAATATCTTGATGCTAAATGTCATGCATCATTGTTGTCTAGTTTCTTATTAGAGAACTCTTTATATTTTGGTGTTAATGAAATTATTAGTTTTCAAAAGTTAGTAGGGAATTTAGATAAGATGACGGTAGCTAAGTTGGGTAGGCAACACTAGAGATCTTTGGACTCTTATTTCAAGAGTTCTTGAGAATATTTGTATTTGTTTGGAGTTATAAGTTATTATTTCATACCATCTATATTGCTTAAACTTGTTGTATATACTTTTAAGCTCATATTACTTATGTTTTCATATTCCCTCAATAATACGACAACTTTACGCCATTTGTCATATTAATGAGAAGACGACACCTCGATAATACGACTTTTTTTGTGTTTCCCAAACGTGTCATACTAAAGAGGGAGAACAATACGGAGGATGGTGGATTTGGTTTGACTTTTGAGAAGGTGACTAACCCAAATATCATCAAAGCAGCAGCTAAATCGCCATTTATTACTCACCCACCGAAGTAAAGCAACTGTACCGTCAATTTGGAGCCAAAAATAGGTGTTTGACTAAGGAAGCTAGCCAACTTAGGGCCTGGCCACACTCGGGGGTGCCAGCCCGGAACCGGTGCGGTAACCGGCCTTTAGGCAGATCTGGCACCCACATCCGGTGGGTCCATGCCGGACAGCCTGTAGGTGTGTCAGAGGCTGTCGGGGGCATGTTCCTCCCGGAAAATGGAGCCAAGTACTAAAAAAGGATGGTTTTCAACCGTTGCTCCCAGGCAACGTTAGGGGTGAGCTTGGATGAGAACGCGCTTCGGTGGACGGAATTGATGGACTATTTCATAACTGCTGAAAGAATAGTTTTTGAAGGCTTCTGACACTTGAATACTGCATACAGCATAGGGCTCTGCCGACACACCTTTACGATTGCAAATGTTACTGAATTTGAACATAATTTAGGCTGCAATAACATTGCACATATCACCGGAAACATGTTATGATTGAGAACCATGCAAGGCACACTCAAAAAGCCATTTCATTTACTACTTGAATTGAATTTATTTTCAGTATGACATGATTGTATTCTTCTTTCAATTGATAGAGAAGTCACGACACAGAAGGAAAGTAGTGTTCTAATTCCTCGTGTGAAAGAATATTGGGAATTCCTTGTCAAACAAACCATCTGAAGTACACGAGACATGGCAAAAACATCCTCATGGACGAATGGGGCAAATCAAAGCTCATACATGTACGCAGTCATAGAATGATATCCAGATGTAGTGCAGAAGGAAATTGCAGGCTCCCGATTAAGATACAGAGAAATTATTGTCAAGAAATATAGCATACATACAAGCATAACCCAACATTTTAATTTAGCATACTCGGTTGAAGTTACCATTCTAAAAGCACAGCCATGTAGCAAAAAAAACAGGCAAAAATCCGGTGCGGAGACGCTTTGGAGTTCATCACCGCAGTATCAATTGTAGTTGTTTAGACCAGCTGCAATCTCATTTGTCACTCACAGATTTGAGAACATGGTGCATAATCTGTTCCGATCTGTTTTGCCAGAAGAAGAAGAAGAAGAAGAAGGCTCGTCTAATTCTAGGTTTAAACGACAAAAAAATTCTCGGACGACGAAAATGCCACCACACCAAGCTTTCAAATTTACTGTGGGGCATTGCAGTCACTGAAGCTCGGTGGCTTCAAATGTTACAAAAAGCTCTGCAGCGGATGAGCACCACTGTGAAATCAACAACTCACAAAAAACAAACCAAGAAGGCGGCGAGCATCTGAAGGTACATTCATGCTTAAACAACACCAATGAACTCCCATTTAGGGAGAAAAATGAGACATGCACATCCAACGATTCCCTCAACAAATGCACATCCAGCGATCCCTTGCACAAATCCTTTGCAGATCAAAAAGGGGAAGGTGAGTCTGCTGAAGAGGATCCAATGGGTGACGACAACAAAGATGAAACATGTTACAACAACCCGATGCCACGAACAAGATGTTGGACTTTTGGTATCGAAATGGCAGCCGATCTTCTCCACAAGAACCCACAGATGTGTGATAGATCCTCAACTCCAGCTCCCAAGTGCCGACATCGTACTTCCTTGCTTGCTTGGTCACAAAAATACAAACATCCAAATATCCAATCTCTGTGGAGTCGGTACTAGGTAGAAACTTGCCACAAGAACACGTATCACCCACAGACAACATGCAAAATGATCCCACCCACAATCCGGAAGCGGCCAACGGTCACAACCTATGCCTCAAACTGGAATCCAATTATTTCTCGAACTCAAGCGGGCCATCTGCATCCAGACGTGGGTTCGCCCCCACATATTTCCCCACGCATGGACCAAAGCAGGAACTTCAATTGAGGAACGAACCCAAAAACCTCACGCACACACGAATCTGCAGCCCAAGAACTAGGTGAAAAGAAGCATGTGTTGCTCACCCGAACCGCAGCTCTCGGAGCTCACTGTCAATCGCATCGAAGTCGCTTGCTCTATCTCACTCAACGCGGATCTGGGAGCGTGGGAGGTCGGAGAGCGGAGCATGCGAGGCCGACAATCGAAGCGTGGGAAGCAACAGAAAAGCGTGGGAGGTCGAAGAGCGGAGCATGCGAGGTCGGCAATCGGAGCGTGGGAGGCGACAGAAAAGCGTGGATGAATGTCGGGGGTCTCTCCAGCACATACCCAGCCGGTGCGGCCTCCGTCATGGAGCCGGCATTAGGGACCGGCTAACCTCCCTACCCGGTTGGGAGCTTCCGGGTAGGCCTTGGCCACATCCGGTCCCGGCCCAGCACCCCCTGGTGCGGCCATGCCCTTAGCCTCATCTACCTTACCACAAAACCGCAGAGACCTCATTGACATCAAGGAAATTCACAAATTGGAGACTATGAGTATTCACCTGTTTGAAGCATTTGCAAGTCTTCCGAGTACCAAGATCGAGGATGGATCGCTTGGACTGTCTAGGGTTACGTTAACTTCATTCTCATCAACTGGTTCACATTTCAGAAACAATTCTATTTAGTACATGGCAGGGTGGAGTGAGAGATACTACAGAGTTAAGGTTGCAGACTTTCGATCTTCACTTCAATAGTGTATTGAAATCAGCCAAGATTTGATGAACATGCAAATTCAACAAGAATGCATTGATGTTTCACTTGTTCAGCACACAGAACTATCATGCAACAAAACTATTTTTAATCAAGATTCATATATAGAAGTCATGTGAAGCACCTTCCACAATGTCCTGCATGATTCCATCTGAAAGAGCCTGAATGCAAATTCATCCTTGGATAGAAAACTTTTTCTACAAAGAATATCAAGGGTATGCAACATAACGTAAACCCTCACCATAAAAACTATCCCCCTCAGATTTGGAGGTTGATGGTGCCTATGTTTGTAGTGTTTTGGTCTACATCTTAATACAACTCCAGAGGCCATGGGGAGGGCAAGTGGTGAGAGCCAGTGCTTCTGAGCCAGATGCGTGTTTCCATCACATTTTCATCTAACCGAATCTGTGGCCTCTGCTAAGGTATCCTACATTGTTATGGCTACATATACATATACAATCTTCAACACATTTGCATCTAACTCATGTGCTGTCAATGAAATGGAGCAATGTGCTCAGGTAACACAACAACTAAAGCCTCCTCTTCTTATCCAGAGCTCTTGCTATCAACAGTCCGGGTGCCATAGCTGAAGTCTTCTGGTTGGAGCTTTCATCTCAAATTGAACATCCATCAGACATGAGAAGGACCCAGGTTTGTTCCTGATGTTTGCCTCCTGTATACATGTGAATGAAGCAGAGCTGAGGGTACAATAGTCTTGACCATCGCTGAGGCTCACCAACTTCAATGATATGATTGATCTGTTCCAAAACCTAAGGGACAATGGATGAGAAAATTAGTCCACAATAGCATTAATTCCTGTGCAAGCATGTGCCAGGTGTCGTTTATACTCCCAATAGTATTCACATACTGCCTGTACTTCTTCATGGTGGTTAAACAGTTCTCCAGGCAAATCAAGCATATCTCCAACCCCTGTTTCTGGTTCCTGTATGTCGGGTCTCGATGCAAGTGCAAGTGCTTTCGCCTCATGACACGCAAGAAGGAACATGACTGCTGTGTCAGGTTGCTTTGCATTGCGGAGTGTGGCCAGGGCCTCTAAAAGTGCTCCTGCTGCTACAAAGAGTATCAATGCCCTGAACCCAATACAGAACCCCACTTACCTGTTCAGATATAGTACAACACCCATACAAGATAAAAGAAACTACAAGACATTGATACAAATTATTGGCAGTGCATCCATTTCTTTATGCTTCTGCAATCATACTGGTAAGGTGATAAACAATCAGCTAAAGACTCGGACCCACTATGTGTTCCTCTCTTTTTCAAAGAGGTTGTTGACACATCAACATAGTTTCATCAGATTGAATATGCCAATTTAATTCTCTGGAACCTGTACTAGGCTCCTTACTTTCCCCTCGATTAATCTACTCTTGAAAGCATGAAGAACAAAATCTACATGCGTGCTTCTAGCAATGACAAAAGCCAGGAGACTCACCTCCACAAATTATGCTCATTGTTCAACACATGCTCTGCCCACCTTTCCAAGACCCTGCAATAACCAAGCCATTATTAGCAGTGAGTGAGCCTGCAAGAATTGACAATTGTGAACCTTGTGCAATATCCGGTAATAGGATAATCACATGCTAAGAGGGAAATTGCTCTCAGAGACACGTTTATTAAAAATATGAGAAAAAGGAGTATAGTGTAAATTTCTTATTATTGCATACCCACAACAAAATTTGCAGTTAAGAGATTGAGTGATACACAACATGGATTGCCCAAGAAAAATGTATATATGTTGCCATGTTAAGAGTCTGTTGACAGGGCGAAGTTTGAGACAAATCACAACCCTAGGAGTAAGAGAGAGCTTGAGAGTGGACCTTGCATGATCTGAACCCTGCAGATGAGTGGCAGCTAGTGTAGCAGCATCTACCCAACGCCCTGCATCTTGCAACTGTAAAGAGAAAGAAGTCCCACAAATAAGCGTCTGAATTGATAATTCATGGTCAACTTCCTAGGCATGTAGTGTCCTTCCACAGTACAACAGCTCACATGCTATAATATAGCCTAATGGGCTGTGTGAATATAACATGGCACAGTGAAACAACCTTAACCCTTGAAACTGCAGAAGGAATTTACAGAAAAAATCAACATGAGTCAAAAAAAAGATCAACATGGACGTTAACTAAAAGTTACTGCTACATTGAAGTTCTTACACAATAAGATTTGCCACTTTCCTACTGCAATGGGTTCTTATGTGACTCTTGTGATCAGTATGTGTCCGTTAATTTCTTTCCAAAGTAGGCACAGGTTACTTGCCTGTGAGCAGGCTTCCTGGTACCGACCCACTGCACAAAGAAGATGTGTTCCTGACAACGAATCGTCTGTACCAACCATGTTTGCAGCCACAACCTACACATAAAGGCCAAGTTCAGATCCACTCTGCTGATTAAACAAGTATGGTAGTCAGGTGATTAGCATTGCTGTTGCTGTTGCTCTAAATTTGTATGGAATTTCTTGGTGATAGAGCTTTAGAGGGTTCAAGTAATCCACCTTGACAGCGAGTTCATGAAGGCCTGTTGATACAGCAGAGGCAAGAGATACAGCTCGCAATGCATCCATGTAGAAAAGAGGGTTGTTTGGGGGTGTTGCCAATAACAAAGTCACAGCAGCTTCGAAATCTCCCACAGTTATCAACCTGTGACAGAAGTAGAATATCCAACAAGCTCATTGACTGCTTACTTTGCATAAACAGAGTTGCTACAACACAATCCAGATACTCAAGGTTTGGGAGCAAACCAATTGCATTATTTTACACTCAAAATAACAATCCCTGCTGGTTCAATCAAATGTAAATCTTATATCTGAATAATAATAAAATTGTATGCCACAGATTCTCTCTAAAAAGGCAAAGCTGGGGACATTACTCATGCACTCTTCTTTGAGTGGCTTCGGTCCCTGAAAGTTTTTCATGCCAGCCAATTCGCTCGCGTGCAACAGAGCACACCTCAGCCTGCTCAGAGGGCATAATGTCCATACACCCATATGGCTGCTTCCACCACCCATCACAAAACACATGCTCTTAGCAATAGTGCAGATTTCCTTCATGCATAACAATAACAATCAAATGGATCTATGAAAGGTAATCAAATTTATGATTCTTGTCCATCAGATGTATGCATGTTTCTCATTAGTATAGTTCATTTTCTTTTCTAGTCATTTGAAGAGAATACACTCATTGATCACCTAGGACGCATTGTACAACTTCCAGGGCCAATGTCAAAAAAATTTAACCAAAAAGGAAGAGTCCCCTTCCTTATCTAGTGAATAAGAACTTAACGAACCTTTTTGAGCCTAAAGGAGATTTACATGACATTTGCTGTCAACCTAATAAGATTACCAAAGAATATTGGTGAACCCAATGCCACATACATCAGCAGATATGTCCAGTGTTTACCAACTTAAAGGGAGCAGCAGGCAGCTCTCCCTCGGGAGAATTGGGTATAGTGATTTTAGGAGAAATAAACGTCATTCCGCGATCTAGCTTGTTGACTTGTACTTCAGAGGTTATTATTCCACTCCCTCCTGCCCGAGCGGAGTTGCTTTTGTCAAGTTTTCTCCAAAATGAACCTGGTCCAGCAGAACCATAACTGAGCAGCGCAAGGGCCCGAGGAAGTTGGAGCCAAAATACAGCCTCTGAGTATTCCCCAAAGTGAGCAGCTGCAAAAGCACACCTTGTTGATACACCTCGCTTGCATATAGCTTCATATTGTAACGCCTTCTCCTTATCCAACAATCGACCTGCACAAAACCAATATCCATGTGATTCACTTAGGTGTTTCATTTCATTTGACTCCCAACAGGAAGAAATTCAGCCAGGCTGCATGGACTCAAGATTGGTATGATGATAAAGTAGAGAGGAAATGTCTTGCATGAATGCACCTAGAATTCAGTTTGAGTAATTCCTACTAGCAAAGATGTTTTGAACACAGTGTTGGAAGTTTTCCCATGTGCAAAAATTTAACAGGAGGAATCCAGAACCACAGCAGTGTCTACCATATGGCATGAAGCAGGAATGCAAGCCTAACATTGCATGGTATTCCTCACCAGTTCTGCAATAAGGTCCCAAGGCCTTCAGCAACACCTCAGCAAAGACAGTCTCTCCTAGAACAGGATTTTTAGCTTCTAACAGATATTGTCGTAGGTCTCCTCCATTGGTTCCTAAAGGCTGACTTACAGCCCCAAGATTATTTTTCCCATCACTGGAAGCCGAGTCCAATGAGAACCAGGAAGGCTGCACCCCTAGCTGTAATAGGACTCGAAAAGCCTGCACCAAAGGCCACCTCTAAGAACCCATCAATGGTGAACAAAAAGGTTTAACTTGAGATGCAAAACAAGTACCTGTATGACTAATTATTTGGATTCAAGGAGACCAACCTACGAGGCACTCAAGTCTCTGCATCCTCCATGTAGAGACAAACCAGGCCCCCTCGAGAAAAGTAGCATTTACCTTGCAACAAGGAGCATGCATTATCTACTCACTGCATGTTGACAAGATACTGCACAGAAACTTTACCAAGGCATGTGGAGGAGGAAGTAACACTGCAGAGCACAACGGCATTGGCCGATACCGTTGCCACTGAGTTGGTTTTGCAAGCTGGCCAGACTTTCCTCCTGTAACACTATACTCCATCCATTCCCATCATTAGCATTGGACAACAAGGCAGCAACCACAGAATTAGTAACCAAGAATATTCTTAAGAGCATCCTATTGGGGTTTAGGGGGTGCACAATTGAACTAAAGTAACCATCAACAATGCATAGCAAAGGTCATGTCACCAATATTCATGAAGGTTTTATAACTGGTCCAGAGACAGAATACGAAAATTTAAATTGCAGAGAATATGCAGAAAAGAAAGCCCATGCAAGACAACAAGAAGTTCAATCCTCATTGAAGTTTGAGAACCTAGAAGTTCATGTCTATCCCAGTGTAAGACTAGAATTCAAGGTACACTGATAAATATTTGAGAGTATGAATCTCTTTTGCATAATCAGTACTTCACACTTAATCAGAAGTGGAATATTGAAATCATGAGCTGTAGGGATAGTGTGTTTCAAAGGGAGAATACGAACAAGCCACAAATGACAGTGCTGGTATACAATAATCATGGGTTGGGGGTAACATATTACTTACTTCTGAACCTCAAGAAGACGGAAGCTGCCATCTGCACCTGCAATGCACAAAAGCAGTGGCTCATTCTTGTCTGGGCGCAATGGGTACCAGTCAAGCTCCAGCACCAGTATTCCCCCTAGGTGTGGTTGCACTAGTGCGTTGGCCAGTGGGTCTTGCGTATCCTACATGAGTGACACAACACTTGATTTCATAAGTGGTGTAGGAGCAAATGAAGACCTATAGTTTCAAAAAGGAATGTCTGAGGACATGCTTAGTAAATATCAGACATAAGTTGGATGTTGAGGAACAGTTTGAAACAATCAGAAAAGATCTACCCTGCAGATATATTCATGATGTATTCCATGACATCTTCCATGACACCTTGCCCAAAGCCATTAAAAGTTATTGGTCACACTAAATACATCAGAATTGAAGAAAATAAATCAAGGAAAATTATAATCAAGATCGACTTCCAACTTTGGAAGGACCTTTGTTATTTCTTTAAAATGCCAAGTGTAGTAGGTGTTCAGGTCTAATCATTAGAATATCTGTCTGAAATGTGAATTGGAGATACTTACAAGGTCATAAACAGCAAAGCTATGGTCATTGAAAAGGACAGCTATTCGGCCTCTCGTTGAATCTCCAATCCTCACTGGTGCAAATTTGATTCGTCTCACACCTCCACGATGAGTATTGAAACATGAAGATAATCCAGTCATGACGTCCCACCATCTTATATTCCCTGTTCTGTCTCCCATAACCTTCAACCATTCGCCAATTACTCAGAAAACTTCAATTTGTACAAATTTATTAAAAAACACTAGATAAGATGACTCCACAAGAAGATGCACACCATGAAAGGTTCAGGAACACCACCTACAAAAATCCATAAGGTCTACAGCAAGTTGCAGAAATTATTGAACTCGGTAGAGCTTAATCATTGAATGCTTAATAACTCAAGCTGTTTTTCAGCAAACAGCTGAACAAGTAATTAAAAGTGGTATAGCAACTAGAAGGCAGAAGATGTTACCACATGGGGTGTGCGGTAAGCCATGGCAGTTATCAATACATCTGCTGATACAAATGAAGCAGCTGGCCATCTGGGCCTGCATAACAAGAGCAGAAAAGTCAATATGTGAGCCTATGTCTGGTACCTTGTCTGCTTATGGGAGAAAATGTTATCAGGGAAGCTCTAAACTCCAACACAGATCATAAACAATGACCTTTCAAAATACTAATACTTCGCTGTACCTGAAGTCCCGAACCCGTCTTCCTCGTAGCTCAAAGACACCAAGAGAGCCATTTACCAAAGCAAAAGCAAAGCTTTCCGCATTTTCTGTTTCTTGTGTATCTGTCACACCAAGCACTTCCTTCAGAAAGAGTCACTATATCCTGGAAGACCTTTTCAATGTACTGCTAAATAGCCTAAATCCATAAAGTCTCACCCGATTCTGATCCTAGTTGCAGTGTAACACAACACTTATCGTAGAAAAATGCTAATAAACTTGAAGAACACCATAATTATATCCTGGAGGAATCAAGATGTATAGCTTCCTGGTTGGACACCAAAGAAATCTAGAAGCTCAAATCATGGATGATTTACATTGATGATGAACAGGCCTGTCAAACTTGGCTCTAATATATATTCAGCCCTACAATGTAAGTATTCTAGGATGAGATCAATGATTGATCAGTGATCAGAATGCAAAAATATTGTATTAGACCCCTTTCTGACAGAATTACAACTATGCTAAGATGATCTGAAGCACCTGAGGGAGGAGCATTGGCAGCAGCAGCTGCAGATGCTATAGTGGGGCGGTCTTTGAATTGCACAGACTTTCTGGCCCAACCTGTAGAAGCAGTTGCATTTGCTGACTTGGGAG
The DNA here is from genome assembly GCA_964035585.1 of Polytrichum formosum. Classification (NCBI taxonomy): domain Eukaryota; kingdom Viridiplantae; phylum Streptophyta; class Polytrichopsida; order Polytrichales; family Polytrichaceae; genus Polytrichum; species Polytrichum formosum. The sequence goes on along the minus strand of OZ037941.1, from coordinate 16,944,479 downwards.
CTGGTGGGAGAGCCCATTCCATCACCATAAATGGCAATGCCAGAGACCTTAGCTACAAACCCAAATAAACAGAATCAATTGTTGAAAGTCAGTGAATTACATAGATGTACAAAATTGCTGGAGACCGTTTAAAAATTTCAAGACCTACCATTTGCGGAGTCCTGGTCATGGCCCAGACCTCTGCAGGAGCCTCTTTAAAGAGAATCAGAAGGTACCTGTGAAAGGTTCACAAATGACTAGCTTCAGTACTTAGAGGGAGATCAAATATACTCTAATCTATTTCACAAGATAGACAACATCCAGATTCATATTTGGAATTAAGATTTTTGTATTATCCACCAAGAGAAGACCCTTGGTAAAGGAGATTGACATTTGCCAAGGAAATGCCAACCTTCTACAGAACAACGGGTGGGCTTTTCCATCGCTATCATCTTGTTGTCCCCCTAAAAAATTCTAGAGGCTATCAATTTTTGAAATCGTTTATTAAGACCTTGATGTTCTCAAAGACTTTAATTTTCTCCTTTTGCCCTTGCTCAGGACCAAGTATGGACATCCCATTGTCAAGTATGTGAGGACCCTAAGTAACTGCCCAGGGGTGTGCTCACAAATACTCTTAACTCTACCAATGAGCAATGCCATGAAGACAGAATCCTCCTGCTCTACTTTCTCTTCAATCACATGATATTATTAACAAGTCTGCCAAAAAAATTCACAAATTTATACTTTCTATTCATGTCATGATAAAAACTATGGCATTTCAAGTTAAACGAAGTAACACCTTCCAGACGGAGAAGTACGGAGAGCACGCATGGGAGATCGCTCCGGTTTTTGTAACACACGAAAAGCCTTGCTCTGCCCACTCCGCACACAGGTGAGCACCAGTCGGTTCACAAATCCTCCTCCCTTGCCTTTCACCTGGTGAACAGAATACCCCAGGTTACTTACAACACTTTTGCAATCATACGAATTTGAGAAATTTTGCAGGATTCTGCAATGAACTTTTGCAGAATTTTACAAAGGCTTTGGTTTATTGAAGTGAAGATGTTCTCAAGCACAAACAACCTGACAAGAACCTAATTGGCACTCCACAGGCTAAAGAGAAGAAACCAAGCATAAACCATGCAAGAACCCTGTCTAAGGGAAACTCTATGAGTATGATAAAGTACTGGACATCATTTGTTCGAAAAGTCTTTTCTATGGAGCCTACCATTAGTCCCACACAAACATTAAGACAGTTTGGAAATTAGTTCATTCGATACATGGTGCATACAAGAGGGGCATGCAAAATAGAGGTATGTGCTTTCACAACCTTGCAGAGGACACCTGTATTGCTGCAATCCCAACCCAACTCAAGTCCATTTTCTCAACTAAATAGCTATAACATATGTATTTATTTGGTATTATAACCCTTAGTAATGACTAGAATTGTAAACAGGGGAACCAATCACAAGTAAATCGAGAGACTCAGGAAAAGGAAAGCCAGTCACTACATCAAAGTGATTTGGGAACTCTAAAGTAAACCTGGGAAGTATTAATTTCGATCCGTTTCAAAATACTCTCCTTGATGCTTGATTTCTTTCTCTCATAGATCTTTTTCAGGGACTCCAATTGGGTTCTCATCAAAGAATTTCTCTTGTAATCTTTCCAACTAAGAATATCGACAGTTCCTCATGCAGTGAGAAATTCAAACCATTTCCGATGAATTGTGCCAATGACAGCATTAATCACAGCTATAAGATTATCATAGTAGGTGGACTTAAAATGGACATCATTGACTCTCTTTACCATCAAATTCAGGTGACAAAGTTCTCAAACAAGGACAAGCAAAATGATGATAGGACAATAGAGAAGATCCGAAAACATGTATACCAGCTTGCATGCACACAACCGGAAGAGAGAAGCAAAATACCTCAGTGTAAGAGAAAGAGACAAGCCGTATATTCCCAAGCCAACGTACACCTCGAACAGTTTGATTATTGTGCACAGAAAAAGAGGAAGTGATTGCATTGGCAGCTGTATCAACAAGCTCCACTGTGCCTCCTTGACAAGCCAATGCAACAAGGGGAACTGATACTGCTCCTGCATTCACATCTTGTCCCCCTGCAAGATAATCCAATAACTCAATAAACTCATGAAAAAGAATGTTGATGATGCAATCAAATCAACAATAGTGCATCAAAACTTGGATACAGGAGATAGGAAAAATTGAAGGAGGATCAACAAGAACATTGGAAGACTTCAAAACATGGTACATTGCCAATGTAGAACCTGACAGCAATCTGGCAGCTCCATGGCAACAATAGACTGCCTAGCTCAGAAGATGTTCTATGATGAGGTTAAGAAGCTTGAAGCTTGTGAGGTGCAGAAGTAAAGTTCCAAGATCCTCATGATGCAGACATTTTTGACTGTTCTAACTGGTAGAACCCATCTAACTATCAAATCAAAGAAACCAAAGGAACAAGACATACAGGACATTGAAGACACACCTCCCACTCAAATCACATGTCAGGAAGCTACTCACCAGGACTCATGGAAAGAATGGACGGCATTGGCACAGCTAGTGTTGTAATGGCAGATGAAAGTAAGTGCAGCTCTCCTGTCAGCTTTAGCTGCCAGCAGTGCGTAGCAGCAACAATGAACATAAGTAGAGAAAAATGTAAATAGATAATCATTTATATGGCAGAATTAAAACCTACAATCACTAATACTCTGTCGATATGAAATAGATGGTACAAAAGTCAAGGCTGTCAACAACATCTGCAAATTGAATTGCTATATCACTGGTCATGATCGTAAACTACAAACAAAACAGAACAGATGCCCAAAGCACAACAATGTGCGAGGACTTTGAACAACTAACCATGTGCGAGGCAGCTCATGAATGTAGGTGAGTTGCAAAATAATGGAAACAGCTGATCAACTTTGTGAAGTCCATGGACAGACCTTAAAGAGTGGTTCAGAGTGAACACCATTTGAAGAAGAGTTGACAAGTTGTGTTCCTCCATCAGCACTTAAATTTGATTCTGCCTCTGCCCTTGAAGTGCTTCCCATTTCCGGACTGAGCAAGGATTTCTTCACCCCATTTGAATATACTGGCTCCCCATTACAATCTTCCTCATTGATAACCCAATGCCATAAGCGCCCATCATCAGTAATTGACAAAAAACTCGCTTCACGGGAGAGAGAAGCTTTAGCTTCAATGGCCTGGTTTTCCAGTGCAATTTTGTTTGGAGCCGGAATAGACTGTGGTTCTGGAAGTCCATTCAGCTGTATGAGGTCATGTTGGTCATCACCTGAGGAGGTCTGGACATACACTTGCAAAGGACAGTGTACTACAGCTAGAACATTCGGGGTTGGAACAGGGGACCCAGCAGTAGGCATCAATGTATCCATATAACATAATGCAAAGACCTGTTTTTCCCTACACCAATACACCAAAACCCAATGTCAGAGATATCTAAAGCATTTTAACCCTCAAGTATGTAGAATATGGTCCCTGCAAAACAGGAGGAGATGCAGCTGGAAGCACAATATAGCAAAGGAACTTGCCGCTGCATCCAGCAGTACTGGACTAGTGAAACTAAATGAATACAGTGACCCACCAAATGCCATATATTTGAGACCTGATATTGTTCAATTCAAAAATCTAAGGGAACCTACTAAAGTCTACTGCTGTGAAGGACTGGAATCAGAAAACAAACCTAGTCAAAAGCTCTCATCATCCTTCAAGAACAACGTAACAAAGGCATGGCTACAAATACTGAATTTTAAAGACTCTGCTATTTCAAAGAATTCACCAACAATATGTGAGACATGCAAACACATCTGTTCTAAATTGAAAGTGGATTAATCAAATGTACACAAAACCAAAGTTTCCATTGAGTGCCAGAAACTCACTCTTTCCTATTCCAGGCACTTAGTTTGCCATCCTGGTGTGCACAGTACAGAATGTCACCATCAATAACAGCAAGAAAGTCCAGTAGTTTTGCACACCCTCGTGGCAAGGCAGTTGACGACAAAATCATTCCAAACGCCAGGTCAAAAACCACAATCTCTCGTGGCATCATCACATATAAAAGCCCTCTTCTTGTTGTGGAGTACAAACACCCCACGATTACACCAGGGGAAGCTGCTAGAGCAGGTGCTCCTGCAGATGTGGAACCAGCTACAGGAGTCCCATCCTTTGTCTTCTCCTTCTCCCCTGTCACCATTGCACCCTTCTCCTCTTGTCCGGGGATCAGGTAGTGCTTCATATGTATTTCCGCATCCGAGACACCCCCAACAAGAATTGAAAGAAGAAGTCCCTTGAGACCCACAACACAAACTTGTCGGTGATCAAAAGGGTCAGATCTCACACACCCAAGAAGCTCAGAACCAGAATCAAACTTCCATATAGAGTTCCTCGTTGCCGGGTTCCATATGGTAACAAGAGTTGGACCATGAATGGCAACTAGTAACCATGGGTGCCCATGCACCCAACATAGGTCTTGAATCCCTTGCCTGCCCTTCTCACTTTCAAGCTCCAACCATGTGGAGGCATCCCCTGATGCAACATCCCAAATGGCAATCCTCCCCTGTCGGTCACCTGCTGCCAGTTGCAAATGTGCTGTAGAGAAGTCCTGCGTCAAGTCACGAGGGAGAACCTCAGGAGTCCATTGCACAGCTGTGACAAAAGGGGCTGGCTGCAGGGGTGCACTCTTGAGTGCAGGCATGGGCAGAACAGCAACAAGCTGCATTGATCGAGCCTCCATCACTACCACACTGCTGCCAGCACCATAGGCCACAAGCCCATGTGCGCTGCAATGCTTTGCCCCTCCATTCTCTTTGCTTGGGGGAGCTGCCAGGATCCATCCAACGCCCACCCCCACCCCACGCCCTGCCATTCTTGACAACTCCTTCCACGTTTCCGTGTGCTTAGATTTGAAGCCAGCCCATCAAAGTGGACAGGGCCAATTGGTCTCTCGAAAAATTCTACACCTGGAGCTTCTTGAATCACTCCCAGTTCAGAATCTCAATCGGGCATAATGCTACCCTGCGAACGAATTTGATGCAAATCCCCATGAGTACATCGTCGTCACTGGCAAGAGCCCATGAAAAGAATTGAGAGCTATGATCAGGTCAAAGAAAGTGAATCCACATCTGCGAAAGATGATGTTGCCGAAATGCCTGCTAGGTCAAGGAAGCACAATCAAGAAACTATGTATGGAATGTATAGTCCAATGCCCGCTCAATCACAGAATGAATATGGGAATACAAAACACACTTCGAGCACCCAGATATCCTCACGAGGAGACTTGAGGATATCATCATGACTAACAAGAGCCCATGAGAAAGCATTTGGAGCCTTCGATCAAGGGAAAGAAAGTGAACCCACTTCTGCGAAAGATAATGTCGCTGAAAGGCCTGCTTAGGTCAAGGAATAAACAAACTATGTATGGAAAACAGAGTCCTCTGCCCACTCGATTACAGAATGATTATGGAAATACAAAACACAATTCATGCACCCAGATATCCTCACGAGGGGACTCGAGGATAAATTTCAAGATCGCTTTGGAACTCCAGCCGCCCGAATTCTTGTATGTTTCCTGCTCTGAAGCTTATGCAAATACCCACCTCTGAATATCTACCGAGTCTTGTCCCAAGTTGTACATTACTTGTATTACATGACGCCTCTATGACGCATCTTTCTGTTGAAGTGATGAAGGTTCGAGTTTCAGAATGTCTCGAACACATGGTCCAAAGTGGATGCAGAGGAGACATCCTCAATTCGACCTGAACTTTCACAATGTATTATCCTTGGAAACCCCTGAAAGGCGCTATCCGCCCAGCCCCCAAAAAGAACACTCTCAGCTAAATGGAGAAACTACCCACGTGCACCAATTGGCACTCTACCACCTCTTATTGCGGCACTCTCTTGCATCATTGATTTTTTAAGGAGGGTTGATCAGTGCCTCCATTCATTTCCTTCCCAGTGCCAAGATCCCCACTGACAAGCTTACGAGATGACCTATACACACGGTCCTCACCCATACACTCCCATAATGCCACCATCGCTCCCCACACTCCGAATACGAGGATCCTCGACAAACGCACCTTTATCTGTCATGCCGCCTCCGAAGTCCAGCAATCTGTCCCAATTAGCGTGCCGGCAGATCACCAACCCGAAGCTCCTCTACACTCTCCTCCCCATTCCTGCCACTCGCCATCATCACTTCCCCTCCCTCTTCCCTGTCCTCATGCCCATACAGCCGATCCACACCATCTCACTCCTACGTACTACCTTACCAATGCGATCTCGGTGCACAACACATACTTACACAAACCCAGAATGAAGAAAGCTCTGGTGCTCTCTACGTCAAGCCAGAGTTTACCGACTTCCCGAATCCCCAAATTTTCCCAATGCTCCTTCACTCAAGCTCCCGAACCCTAATAAAAATTCCCAGGCTCCAATGCTCCCAAGCTTCCACGCGTAATAACTTGGCTCTAAAGACACATTTGGCACAAGCACAGGAAATTGCTGGTGAGCGAAATGGACTGGAGATCTGAAGTGGCTTGCGAAGCCCGGGAAGCTTCCCCTGCAGTGTTTCGCTCGATGACGCCTTGCGCGACGTCACAACGTGCAGCTCAAAATACGAAGCCGGAACTTAACAAAAGGCAAGTAGATGTGCCTAATTCGGATACTTGTCTCTTTGCACCCAGCTCTAGTATGACTTGCAAGATTTTTAAAATACACAATCGATGGAAGACTCTGATCAACTTAGCAAATTCAAATCGTGTTCGGAGCCATTTGCCTCGTAAATTTTGGAGCTCATGCAAATACACTCTAAACTCCGTAACATCAACCTCCTTGATATCACTCCTTCTCTTATATCCCGAAACCCTAGGGGACAAATGTTCCCAGTTTAAATCACACCCCATACTGTCACGTTTCCCACCCATATATATCATGTTGTTGACAATAAATCAAAACACATGCTCACACGCACCACGTTTTCATCGTTAGAATTATTGTCATTGTTGCAATATTGACTTTATGCTATTCCATAATGTCACATGCTACACTAATTCTCTTTTATCACGCATCCATGTTAACATTGCAGACCTCCTCAATATCATGTGCACTTTGGTTGCCACAAAGTGTGATATTTTAGAGTTTAGAGTGTATCTTATTCATTATCGATGTGAAGATACTCGTGCTCATTTAGTGATCATATATGTAGATTATGATATGCATAACTAACTTCTCTGAATAAATTATGTTTTCAAACCCTGAGAAGGAATTCAATAGGAATGATGCATGCTAGGGCAGTCAGTAAATGAATGTTCAATGAGCAAGTGTCAGAGACGCAGTGTTACTAATTGGGTCGCTCTTGAAATTTTGAGATGGAATCGCTCCGTGAGGTTGAACTAGAGTACTGTAACTTGTCTATCACACAAAGTCGGGCGTATTTATTATATTCTGCGGCAGATTGCTCCTCAATCATTGCGCCGAGGGATTTGACTTTGTCAAGTCAATACTCCAAGAGAATGAGTGAAAGCATGATGCTTTTTGATGGAATTAGAGTAGAGTCGTCCATAACCGATCACTTAAGAGATTCTGCGCAAGATCTGGAGAAGTATAAGGCAGTGTAATTTTTTCACGTGTAGGAAGATAGATATAAAGAGGGTTGCTATTTTTTTTGGTAATTTTATTCCTTCAATTGAAATTATTGTGAATTTTTGAAGTTAGAAGTTGGTCCGAACATATTATCAATGTCTAGAGTCTGTCATAACTAGGGATGCACCTATAGTTAATTTACTTTAAAATACACATTTTCAAACACTCGATAAATTCTGAGGCCTTTTTATGTTTTTTATTATAAAAACATTACTACACTTAATCCATGTTAGTAGGGCGAATGTAGACACGCGCAATTTTGCCAAATGTTCCATATTACCATATAGCATTAGTACATTCAAACTCAACGGCAGAGCCCTACCATGCGAATTGACGAATACTGGAATACGGATTTCGCATTGGGGGATGATCCAGGTGCAATCTTGGATCAATACTTGGGCGGAGAAGAGCTCGAAGAATTGTTCTTGGAAGAGGGGAATGTTTTCGACAATGATTTCCATAAAGGACCTCACAAATTGATGTTTTCAATGATTTTCAATTAAAAACATTAAAAATGTTTTGATATATTTTGAAATGTATTTTATAATGTTGCATGTGTCCTCTAAAATAAAATAAATGAAACACTAGCCACACCACTCATTTTTAACGCCTCATTCCTCCTCAATTTGGCACTCAAAACCAGCTTGATCAAAATTCAATTATAGCCTGATCAAAAGTCCAATACCCTGTAGATTGTCGATGGGGTATTCATTGGGAATAGGCACCTCTACTATAATTAGAAGAGAAACTAGTTATTGAGGAGACCCTAATAGTGTTGTCCCCTTTCTAAAATGGAAGTGTATCTCACTTTAAACTACTCCAGTTATTCTCTAAAAGTTTTTAGAGTGGGTTAAGAAGTAGCAGTACACTAATATTGTATTTACTATCATATGGTATGTTATGTCATTGTGGTAACTTTTCTAATGACACTTCTCATGAATAAGTTTTCAAAAAATTGCCGTCTCAACTTACTCTTAGTTCATCTACTTTTGGTATATTTTGCATCCCAACAAATCTACAATGAATTATTGTCATAAATGAATGAATTTTGGATGAAAAAATATTTAGTAAGTGACATTAATTGCAACTTTGTAAATCTATAGTGTTCCAAAAACATCTACAAGGAATGACAACTATTGTTAGGTTTACATTTAGTGTTGGTGACACTACATGGACGGTTTACTTTAGTATTGACTAAGACAAATAGGATTGGTGACACTAAATACAACATTTAGTGTATTTGTATGAGAATATATATTGAGGTACACCAATTATTGATATAGGCATGAATGTGTTGGTAGTGTAGATAACATGCAGTCTGGGCTCCTGGAATTTATGCAATTGTTTGAATTGGTTGGGGTCACATTAATATGTGCTTTAGGAATAGCCGTTCACTCACTTGCACTTGACTTTTGGATATGCAATCGGTCCATTAAAATATGTGAGTATAATTTATCGAGTATTTCAATGTAGAGCGGACTAACAATCTATATATTCCAATGCAATTTATTGCACATGTGCACACACAAAGGTTTTGTCTTGACACCTACTAAAGAGTCATGACTTTGAGGTATTGCCTACCTTGTGGTGGGTGGGCTCTTGGGTTCCTACCTACCTAGCTAGTTTTTTAGTCAAGTAGAGAGAAGATTTCAACACGGGAATTTAACCACCAACCATTCCATTCAGAAATGGGTACCTCTCCGCTATCACCCGGTAGTTTAGGGTCATCTCGGACCTAGTCTCTACAATTGTGAACTTGGCTCAATCTTACAATACTCATTGTTAAGATTGGAATTAAGTTCATTTGCCTCTCCAAATTCAAAACCAAAAACAAAACCAAAATCATTGGGGCTCACCCTTTCCATGGTTCATTAGTGTCAATTTATCTAAGACCAAAATGATGATCTTTGGCTAAAACAAAAGGAAATTAAACCAAAAAGGATTTTACCTAGGTAATGACTAGCTACAAACAAGTCACGAATACAAATACATTGGGGTTGTTTTCTACTCTCATGGTTATTTTGAGCCTTCCCTTGTACTAAGAGGCGATGAATTACACATATGAAAGCTCTAATGGCCACCTGGAAGAAAGAAGCGATAGGTGGAAGCACATGTGGGGAACTCAAATCCCTTCTATTCAAAGCCTTGATGCTTCAAACTTTTTCATGTGGTGCAGAAATTGGGGGGGGGGGTTGAAGAAATCCCATTTTGAAGGCTTTTGAGAAAGGCTAGAATATCGCATGCGATGACTCACATCAAAGTGCAATATGCAACATCTTACCATATATTGTTAGCTAAACTTGGAGGAGAACTCCACATGAAAGTATATGCACTATAAACTAATCTAAAGGTTTCCAACAACGACTTGCCTAGTTAACATCCTCGTGGTTAGTCGATCAAGTGGCCTCACTATCTAGATACCTAGCTAAAAAAGGATTTGACACTTGGTACAATATAACATCCATTTGAAAGGCATCATGGGTTCTACCACAACGGGAAATCAATGTCGTCCCAAGGACATTGAATATCACATTTGATGTTATCAGACATGCATTTCTTGGTGAAAAAATGGAACTTTGTCCACCTCGCATGAAAGAAATTAGATCACCTTCACCTCAAGAGTTTTTGCAACTATGAATGTGAATCATACTTGAAGCATTTATTGACACCACCTCGACACAATATGATCGTTGCTTACCACACCTTAATTCAAAGACTGGCTATTGAAATTGACATGCCATCAACTATCCCAATTCCTCGGGATAAAATATTATGCCAATCATGTTCTAAAAATGCAGTTGAAAATGAGGCACACTTTGTGTTGGAGTGTCCCCTCTACAACTCCATTAGAGATAGGTTCCCGTCCCTATTCAGAATGTAGTATTAGGAAGTCTCAAATCTTTCTTTCAATTGGACCATCAATTTGATATTATCCTCTATCTTACTAAGGCCACTACACTCTGTTACTCCATGGAATTAGCCTTTTTGACACCATCTTGATATACTTCTAACCCCATAAGCCTTTTGCTTCCTAGACTTCAAAATCAATTCTAGTTCATTTCAATGGAAGGCTCTCCTAATAAGTACCATATGACACAAATTTAGCACATTTGTTTTAATTTCAACATCTGACGAGCCATGCCAAAACCTTGAGATATTGCATGAATACTTGTGTGATAATCCAGATTAAATTTTTGTGGAAGTGAGACTTCATTTTTGTAAATGAGAAGGTTGTCTTCAAGGTAAGGAGAGTGTGAGCGACATGTGAGCGTAACTTAAGTTGTTGTGGTGTTTCTGGGCACCCCCCTCTGAGGGAGCCTAAAAGTACGACACAAGCCCTTCGGTGAGGGTGGCATGCCTTGGCAGGTGCCCAAGCCGAACCCGGATGTTATGAATTTTTTATGAGTGTTTTGGTTTGTGGAGGGATTTATTAATTGCATTGTATTCTTCTGGTAGGTTGTGCCTAGATTATAAGTACCTAAGATAATTATCTAAGCTACATGAATTTTCCTAACCTAATGCCTAATCTATCATAGTCTAAGCGCAAATGCACCAGCTTTGGGGTCAAGGCAACCTAATTCTAGTAAATGAAATAACCATACCTCTTACCTTGGGCCATACCTAATTCCTTACTTCTTATGGATTAAATTCTCTAAACGGGGGGACCTTGATTAAATCCCATCCTTTTAACCTTCCTTCCTAGTTTAATTGATTGAACATAACCTATATCACTAAGTTCATAAATTATGGTATCACCACCTACCTGTTTGGTGCACATTCTAATCCAAACCCTTCAAAGCCATGTGTGGGTCTCTTAAAGGTCGATTGATACCCTAACCTTTCGATCTTTGCAACCCACGGGGCGATCACACCCCCTTACATTTCATAACCACGTGCGATAATGGTTTGCTACCCTCTATTATATGCCATAGATAATTTTAAAATTTATGAAATTTTTTCTACATATAAATAACCATTGATGGTACCTTTTGTATATTTTTTTGAAATTTTTAGTCATCTTCATTTTTTGTAGTAATTTTTCTAGTTCAATTCTGCGTCATTCTATTTAGAAACGGTATGTTTTATTAAAAAAATAGATCATCAAATTTTGTTACCATTTTTTACTATGTAGTAGATACCGATTTTATCTACTTATGAAAAAAAATGATAAAATATTGACCCATTTTTATGATCCTTTATGTAAAAAGTAGATTTTTTTTTATCGCACGTGGTGTTCAACTTGACAATGGAGTGCACCCCCCGGGTGCAACCGGAAGGGATAGTATCAATCCTCCGAGTTAAATTTCCGGTTGGTTTTGCCCACGGGAGTTGTACAAATTTTGTTGGTTGTTAATTAATTTAACACGGTTCGACCACGAAATTTCAACTTGATGGGACCGGGGAATAAGACAACCTGTGTACTGAACCTGTTGCACAATCTTCAAGGGTTGGGGCCATCACTTTCAACCCTTAGGACGAACAACATGATTGTCACGTACCTCTCCATACGGATTGCCCGAGACACCATAGGTACAAGAGGGACCCCGGAATGACACCCGAGACTTGTGGCGCCGTTGGTATAAGGGCCTAAGTGATCCTAGTGTGGGTGAGGGCTCCGAGTATTGGGAACGCCTTCCATCCATGGAGACTAGGAGGCATGATGATGAGGCCATAAGCTATACGTAACTTATGACGTGCCGATTCTAGAATGCTTAAAATCACCTCAATTGGAGGTGTGAGCTAGGAGATATGACATTTTGAGTAGGGCGCTGTCCCAGAACAACGCCCTGGTACAGGAATGGCCTGGGAGTGGCCCTAAGACTGCGAAACTTTGAACATGTATAACTTCCTCAATAATTATCTAAATGGGCAAGTGAGTAGTTCATCAGCATCTATGTAAAACATAACTGACGATAGAGTGGTCAGATGTGAGCATCCAAGATTATATGAGGAAGTTATGGTATTCTGAAGTTGCTGGGGGCTTCCAACCCCAACAGATATGCACTTACAAAGTCAACGCTTGTACTTTAGGAAGTAACTGAGATATCTTCATTTAAACACTCGTAACTTTTACATATTAAATTTGATTGTAACAAACTTATACTTCCTAGAAAGCTAACAAAAAGACCTATAATGCATCCAAGTATCAAAATAACTACATATTTTATCTTTTAGATATGCGCTTGCAAAGTCAACGCTTGTAAATTGAGCGGCAGCTGAAATATCTTCATTCAAACACTTATAACTTCTACACATTAAGTCTGATTGTAATAATATTATATTTTTTAGAAATATAATAACAAAACTCATAATACATCCAAATATCGAAGCAACTGCATACTTTGTCTTTTATATATGTACTTGCAAAATCAGCGCTTGTAATTTGAGAGACAACTGAGATATCTTCATTCAACCACTCATAACTTCTATCCACTAATTTTGATTTTAACAAGCTTAGATTTTTTAAAAACCTCAATACAAGATCCACAACTCTTCTAAATATTGAAGTAACCATATGTCTTATCTTCCAAATATGAGCTTATAAAGTCAACGCTTGTAATTTTAGAGGCAATTAAGATACCTTCATTTAAACACTCATAACTTCTACTCACTAACTCTGATTTCAATGAGTCTAAGTTTGTTAGAAAGCTAACTTCAAAAGTAAGATTCATTCAAAATTTAAAGACTAAATTATAATTTCTGCATTTACTACACTCGAATGAAAATGACACAGCCATTTAGGGAGTGTTTAAAAACACACTATTTCACTTTTAAGAATTCTAACTATAAGAATTATAACTTATGTCTATAATGAAAAATGAGAATGTTTGATATTTCTAACGAAAATTCTAGAGGGCTTCGTCCTTTGAAATGAAGAATTTGAGAGATTTTTTCCTAGCTAAAATTCTAGAGGGCTTCGTCATTGTAAAATGAAAATTCGGATAGAGAATTGAGAGGAGAAGAGGAAGTTTTTATTTTCCTTCAATGAAGGATTGGGCCCCTTCTTCCTCTCGCTCACCAATGGTCTTTTCCCTTGAACGGTGTGAACTGAGTCCTCGATAGTGAATGGGGGAGGCAAATGCCACCTTGCACCCTACTTGCCCCAAACCTTTAAAAAGGCTTTTCCATTTCAATTTGAATTCAATTTTGGTTGGCAAAGATGACAACATGGCCCCTTTGTCCTAGTTGGCAAGATCATTTGCGCTCGTAGTTATCACTTCTTTTTTCTTGCTTGCCCGCTTCCGAAATTATTCATTTTTTTGCCGCCGCTTGATTTTTGTTTGTTTGAATTGGTTGCTCCTAACTCAATCTACTTACTTACTAGCCCAGTACTTTCAAATTTCCGATTCGGGTAAAGGACATTTTTCTTTTACCCTTCGGTTTCTAATTTTCTACTTGCTCAAGAGTCTTACCCCAAGGGTAAAGTATACCTAGCCAACCCACCTTAATCTAAATAGGTTTTGGCTAAATTTTCTTACTACTAATCTAATGATTTTGCTTAAACACCTCAATTATGAGACTCTTTGCTGTTGGGGGCAATTCTGAGGCTCGCATTTTTTGTCCATTTCAGTTTATAATGGCCACTACAATGATTATCCCAACTAGTGCGTATAGTATTAATTCTCGAAATACACACTATTTTTATAAAGTTTGAAAATCAACGAGGGTTGGAATTTTTACTAAGTGATACTAACTTCACGAGTACATGCTCATTTACCATACACTTCAAGAAAATTAGTATGTGCATTAAGATGCTTGTAGAGTGATAAATAAAAATATATACAAACACATGTTTGTTAGTGAATAATGCCATGATGAATAGTGCTAGTACTTTCAATGAATAGTGTTGCCATGAATAATGTCACCGATGAACAATGTTTTTAAGATTATTTGGTGGCACTAAATTTCACACCGTAAAGAAATATAGTATCACATTCACTAATTTCCCACATGCAATATTAGCCCTCCCTCACAAATTAGGATCATCAGTGTAGTAATATCTAATTGCAGTGACAATGTGTTTTAGACTTTTGTGCGAGCTGATCAACGAGACGATGGCTTGGGGCGGTACCGTAGCTCTCTAGCAGCTTGGGCAAAAAATAATAATTTTTTAAGGTGCCTAAATATTTGGGAAATTAATTTCATTGAGGATCCAAAAAAAAACATTCAAAGAGTGCCTAAAATCACAATAATGCCTAAAACCCTGACATACAAGTAAAAGACAAACTTTAGGATAAGGAATGTTGGTTAAAGGAAATGTTTAGGTTAATCGTAGCTGCCATAGATGAAATTAGGAAAACCATCCATGAATTATAGAAATGACTTGGAAGAATGTCTAATTTATTTTAAATTACTTCCTGAATATGCCCAATTTTAGAATATTCTTTTTTGAGCTGCCTAACTTATTTTCGCACTTTAATTACTTATTAGGCAGACAGGTGCCCAAGCTACTAGAGAGCTACGGTATAGGGGCGCCCAGAAATATTTTCACCTCAGGTTTGGTGCGACTCACGAGGTTGGTCTTTCTCCATTTCGAACTCTTGAGCATATTCTTTCCGCTGGTTGTTGTGGCAATACTTGCAGTATCCACTGTAAAAACTAATATTCAAAGATTGCACCAGAGCAAGTGCAAGCCATAATTTTACATTATGTATCAGTTACATTGCTTAACACTGCAACCTGAGGGTGATGATAAGGTAGAAACACCCAAACCGGTTAACCACTCTCTACCCGTGCACTAGACCGCCGTCATAATAGTGAAGTGCCATTTCTGGAACCGATCATGGCAAGGCCGCCAAGTCAATGTGTGTACACTTAGTGTAGCCAATGGGAGTCAAGTGTTAACGTACTCACGAGTTAACTGGTTTAGGTGATGTCCTGTATGGAAATGCGGATTGCCGTGTTCGGTGTAGGGAGAATCTAGTGAACGAGTAGGGGATTTGACAACTTTCCACTTTGAAAAATTGTAGATTTTTTTGTACAGGGCAAAAAAATATGAAACAACTTGCATTCTTCATGAATCCTTCTTGTATATCCCGGAAAATTATCTCATGATTGTAAGACCATATTTTCAATGTGAATCACCTTCTTTTCACGGGTTATGGCATGTCTACCTTAGATAAGAATTAATCAGCAGTAAGATGCTTGAGGCAGACCGTTTAGTCAGTAAACTATTGCATTCTGAATTATTTTGGGTCAGGAATCTCAGATTAAGGGAAAACAACATCAAATTTCCGTACAAAACCTCAAGGGACTCATGTAGCTTCAACTGAGGTTGGATTAGTGTTAAGGAAGCAAATATAAGAATATTATCTGCATACAGGATAGTGAAGGGATACTAGAGTAAAACTTACTGTATATATCCCAATGATATCACAGATATAACATTGTACGCAGACCCCCTCTTCAAACCAACATCCTCACTTGGATCCAGCTACACAGTTTGTGGCATTTAGCGTCACGTACACTTTTTGCGAAGGGTCTAAACTAGATGCCTGGAGGTCTCAAAGTGTCATGCCCACTAATTGCCAATATAATTCCATTCGTCAACATAAGTAACTTCTTTAAGTGAAAAACTATCTACATTATGGTATTTGGAGCAGCACATTGGGATACTGTAGATGATAGTCTTGCGTTTTAATATTTGCAAGGGGAAGATACTATTCTTGAGCATACTAATGGCAAGTGTCATTTGTTTTCACTTTAGTCAACTTGTAAACCGTTGTGTAACATTGGCATGCACCTCATAACACTAATGAACATGCTCATGTCAAGATATTAGTAAGCGCACTTGAACGCCAAGTGTCATGAGGTGATACTCATGGTGAAGTTGTTGATCATCAGTGTAAGCTAGCATACGCCTCAAAATAGGGTAAGTGCCACTATTACGCATGTGACACTAAATACCACAAATGGTGTAGTATTGCCATGTATTTTTCACTCTGCAGAGCCAATAGGAGAATCCAGACTGCTTCAAACTTACATATTAATCGCTCGAGAGAGTCTCATCCCCCTCATCTGCAGATGACAACACTTCAAGCAAGTGGCTGCTAGAAATACCAATGTCTTCAATATCAACCTGATCAATTATCTGAGGCACAAATCAGTACAAATTTCTCCAACTAATATGCACCAGAAGGTGACATTGAAGGAGGCCAGACTTAAACAACCATTAAGTGTTGGCGGTGCAGTTTCCATACCGATCTTTCCAATAACCCATTTTCTACATCAGCTCTGACCTCCCTCAAACACAAACTTGGATGTAAATTGAAAAGTATATTAAAACAGGACATTAAAGCCAACATTCTGTCGGTGCTTGATGATCATGACATGGATCCTTGACATGGATCAAGGATTCAGAAGTAATTGTTAAAAATAAAAATAAATGAAAGCATTGTGCTTGCTCGCATTCTACAACATGGACTTGTGATACAAAATCTTTAGTCTCGAATGGGGACAAACCTGGGACAGAGCTGTAGTGAAAATCTGGACAATCCACTACCCTCAAGCTTCACCTTACTGCTCATGAATTCGCCTACAATCTAGTACTAGTGCTATTTGATAGAGAGAAGCAACTTATACGATGTGTTTAAAAAATCACCGGAGTCCATTTTACCTTGATGAACAACCTGTAACCCAAGGTGGTTATTCAAAACAAAAACAAAAACAAAAAAGCAAAAAAATCTTGTAGGGGAAGGTCAACCCAGTCGGTCATAATCACATTCTTTATCATGCCAACTAAAGCCGGATTAACGACATTGGCGTGCGAACTCTTCTTCAAGTTCTCGAGTCTCGTCAAATTGATAAATTCTATGTCTATACTCTTCATTTTCCTATCGTGGTGACCATCGGGAGCCATATTCGACGAAGATAGACAACCATGTGAATCTGCTCTGATATACATTTCTCCTACTTTTAACCTTAGCTTGTTGAATTCCTCATCGTCTTTCTTTCAATCCTCCAGGACAAAATCAAAAGCCTTCCGGGTTCTTGGCGGATATTGAAAAATGCTCCTCCTCCTCGACCACCTTCTTCTCCACTCGCAGAGTATCCATTTTGATAAGAACCATTGAAGTATTTTTGAGCGAAATTCCTTCTATGACGCAAGTCGTTCACACAGTAATAAGTAGTACTCTCATGGGGCCCCTAAGGAATTTCTGGATTCTCGGATGGTTGGGATGCTTTGCATATGGCTGGCACCATGTGAATGCATGTTTGCTATGTTGAGAGAGAGAGTATTAATTTGCTCCTTGGGAAGAGAGGTCAATCCATTCCTCCCCAGAGAGGAGGCAGATTACGTCTGAATTTAACAATGTTTTCAAAAGGGGTTGCTGCTTGTACAGTTTGATTGTGATCGAACAACCTTTGTTCCCCAGCTCAAGAATATGTGAACAAGGCGACAAAATGTCCTTCCGTAAGCTTCACTTGCGTAAGCGAGGTTTGTTGGAAACGGTTGCGCTGAGCTGGTCCTGTCAAATTCCTAGTAGTGATCATTTCACATATTTGCAAAAGGAATTGATGCGTGCCAAGACATTCAATCTCTTGAGTCAAGGTAAGTGTGTCGTTACCGTGAGGAGGGTATGTCACGAATAAGAGAAGAATGCCTGGCACCAATTTGCAAGACCAGAGTCACCAATCTTATCGTAGTGCTCCAACTGTGGCATGATTTTTGGTTAGAATTCCTTTACTCCTCCTTGAGGGAAAATTAAAATCTCGCCACAGTGCAAATTGTTGTTGATTCGATCTTTCATAGAAGATGAACAAAGAAGGTCGAGCGTTTTCTTTGCCACGATGGAAGCAACATCTTGGTGTTCAACACATAACAACTCCATAGAGAGAAGAGCAAATTGGTTGATTTGACCAGCAGCACACACCTGAAAAAGCTTTGAAATAGATGTTTCGCATAGATCCACTTCAAAAAAATGCAACTGCTTTTGCTACGTTATCATCTCTCATGCCAATCTTCCAGGTCTTCATCCTTGTTGACAATTGAACTGCTTTGAAAACTCGTGGACAACAGCTCAAAAGATTTATAGTACATCTTGCAACCCTCTGCTCCTCGAAAGACACAACCTTAGCAATCGAGGAGTGTATTGGTCATGGTTTGAACGATCAGGCCAAACTGTTGAAGCATTGCTCTTGCAATAGATTAGAAAGTCTTGCAGGGCTACATAAAAATCTGCCTCATCCAATCATTTTTTTCTTTGCGTTCAATTGCAGTAGGGACCCCAACTTTACAAGCAATTTTTATAATCTTCTTTGGCCACACTAACAGAAAAGCCTTATGATACCAGACCTCCAACATTGGACCATGATTGCCCATATACCCTTCGTACTCAACTTCATCCGGATCGTCTTCGACATTAAAGAAAAACCTCTTCAACATTAAAGGGATCTTCTTCAACATCAAAGTCCACGACAATTTCATACTCCATGTCAAGGTTGATATGGTTTTCAAACGCCACTCGTTTGTTATCAAACTCAATCCAACCGCTTGCACTAACACCTTCTTCAATAACTTCATCCATTGAGTGATGTTAGGCACCTTTTTCATGGTCCTCATTGCCAGAATCACCCCATCTCCTATATTTTGTAGTGGTCATCATTGCTTTCTGCCAGTCATCTCTGATGTTATTTTAAATTACACAAATGGAAATCAAGCCACGGCTTCCCCTCATTGTCTCTGCAATGTTATGTATCTGTGATGCAATCTATCTTCCTCCTTCAAACCATCGAATGGCAGGTTGGCCTTTGTATATTTGTGTTGCAATGGAATCCCCTAATTTGTCACTGAACTCATTTGAGTTTTCTCATGTTACCTCTCTTAACCAAGGTTGCAACGCTGCCTCAGTTGTCCTCAACTTAGAAAAAAGGTTCTTTAGCTTTCCTACTTGCAAGACCTCGTTTGAGCTTGTGTTGCACCTAACCAGATTGAAAGTTAAGCAAAGGCGAGTACCAGCTGTGGTATTTTGCAGCTCATGCTTGCAATCAGCAAAAAAATATTGTGTAAGCAAACTCTTTTGAAGTTATTTCGGATGAATCGAAGGTTTTACTCATGCCGTTGTGTTTGACCACCAAAGCTCCACCTCCATACCCTGCTTCTGTTGGGAGATGGAGGACCAATGTTCCAAACACATCTCGTTCTTTCTCTGAGCCTTGGTGAAGTTTGAAGTGGCCATCGTCTCATATATTGAAGAGTAATCTATATAAATGTGCTTCCAAATGTAGTACTCCTCCATTGAAACCCAATGCACAGACTGCCTTGGTTGCTAGTAGCTGGATATTCTTGGTCACGAAGATTGGCGCTTCATGGAAGGTCACATTGGAAGAATCCGATTGCCACCACCTGCGAATATTTGTATCAACAACTGTGGTCAACCCAAAGGGTGTCTGTTTGCAAACACCCCGAAGCCTAGAAGTATCCTCTACTGAAAGTGGCAAACGTAGCTCACCAATTCCAACAACAATTATGGAATTCAAGGTAGCTACTTGTTGAGGGGGTTTAATAATGCTCCCGATACATAAGTTCCATTGTTATCTTCTGCGTCTACAAGTTTCCAGAGAGCATCAAGCAGTTTCTAGAAGAGCAAATTCGGCTATTCCCCTGGTTCTTCTTCGATAGTCTCCATCAAGGTTGGCCCTTCTGAAGAGAACATTTGGAGTTAGAGATGTAACAAAAACAAGACAATTTCTCCTGAGTTTGAAGCATTTTCTGCGATGTTATCATGCTCCATACCAATTGATGCATCACCAATCCTCTAAGTACCAAAGGGTCATCATGTCTCCAACAATGTACTATATAGTGACATATGGGTCGTTCAAGAAATTTGAACCTTACAAAAATCATTCTGTATCTACTTCTAAGTCCAAAGTTCCATGCAATCTACGCAGAAGTGTGCAACCATCAACATATAACACTTTACCAACATATACGAAAATCAATTAACTTCTATCCAAGTTTTTTGCTCACCATACATCCGGAATTCTTGACATGACCAACTACTTGTTTTCAAGCTAGCAACCTTGTTTGAATATTAAAGATGATGTGCAACAAGATTTCTGTTGTAAATACAAATCCTTCTTGGTATGACAAGGGAGCAGTCCCGACTCTACAAAAGGCAAGCTCTAAACACTTATTGGACGCTAGATGAGTAGGTATGAGGAAAGCATCAAGGCTGATCAAGCTGAAAATAAAGAAGTTAATAAGAGGATTGACACTAATCACAAAATAGACTGAGCGATTTTGATGCGCTATTTCTTCTACATACTTGACTAGACCAATTGACAATAGACGGAGAGTCACAGTTGCTCCTCCACTATGCTTCGTAGGATCATAATTATTAGCGACACATAAGACATATTGACATTGTCATTGTTCTTCTAAACCCTTAAGAAACAACGTATTAACCAACCATGCTACCCTACCAAATACTCTCCCAAATGTGGAACACAATTCTTTCCTTTATGCTCTGCAAATACCAAGTGGAATGATGAGACATCTTTACTTGCACAATGAATTAACCCTTGGCACTTGTCTTCGATGATTTATTAGTCTATGTTTGCAACATTTTTGGTCACAAAAGACAACCTCCATTTTAGCAAATGGCAGCAAGTTACCATCAAGTTTCTTAGTCAATGGGCTCGGGGTTGCTTGAGTGAGCACTTCAGAGAATTAATGGCTGCCGGTAAGGCACTGATGGGTAAGCATAATATCATTAGGTTTTCTCCTCGCGAGGGCAATTGCATTTCACATGGTTTCAAGATCCTTTCCCAGCCCTCCACCCTCCTCCATGATAAGCGAGGATAAGACCACATCATTCCTGCATTTCACATCTCACCGGAATATCTACAGAGGTTTTACAAAAACACATACAAGCATGCAATCAGAGAATTGAGACGGAGTGTAGCCTGCGAAAAGGTGTGGTCGATGATCATTAATGGTGTTACTTCGCAAAACAGTAACGTTGCCTATACAAGTAAAATCGATGATCAATTTCAAGGTCCGATGCCGGCAAGCTCGACGAATCTAGGAGGAGGGAGTGGCGACGAGGAAGCCGCAGATCTGGACCTGCTTCTTGTTGTCGAAGCCCAACACGCGGACGTAGCAGTTGGGGTAGGCTTTCTTGCACTCCTGAATCTCGCGCAACACTTGGGCGGAGTCGTTGCATCCGAACATTGGCAACTTCCACATGGTCCAGTAGCGCCCATCGTAGTACCCGGAGCCCTGGAAGTTGTCGCAGGAGATGCTGCCCACCTGGTCGAACTCCAGGCAAGGGATGAGGTTCTTGGTGATCATGTATTCCACCTGCTTGGCGATGGCGTCATCGGACAAGGGGGGCAAGTACGACAGGGTCTCGAACTTGGTGTTGTTGTACGGGTTCCACACCTGCCACCAAAACCAAGCATTCACAAAATAAGAAAAATGGGCTGAATCAAGGGGATCCTCCGAAGTGGGCATTGATTAAATTGTCTTTCACAAAGCAGACCACATTGTGAGCAATTAGCAGAGAACCTACTCTCCTGTCCTGCGACCAGGGACGGTAGGAACAGAGTAGAATGCAGCAGGACATTTCATTTGGTTGGGGTCAATACCTGCATGCACTGCACGCGGCTGCCGTTTTGAACATTGCTCAACTTCTGCACATTGCTGGAGAAGACGGTGGCTCCCTTGAGGCCGGTAAAGGCCTTCACGCTGCTGGACTCCGAGGCAGCGACGCTGGATGAAGCTGCAGCGAAGGCAGCGGGGGCCACGACAGCGGAGGCAGCGACAATTGAAGCCATTGCGAATGCTGTTCGATCCCGCAACGCTGCGACAGAAGGAGAGCGAAGGCAGAGAGAAACGCAAGCTGAGAAGGTGAATGAGAATTTAGCGCATGAGCAGCAGTCTTAAGCGAAAGCAACAAGGATTGGCAGCCACACACAGAGCCGACGATGAAGATAAACCGCAGTTAATGATATCCGTAGAGTGGTGGGAACCTAATCTAGCCGACGTCTCTCGCTGTCATGGGCATCGAGCTCAATGCATGCTAATGAACACATCATCATCCAGAAGGAATTGCAACACCACACCACGATTTTAACAATGCAACTCATTGAAAATCGAACAACAAATGGGTACATATACTTCCTTGATTCGAGCACCAAATTCAAACCAGATGGCGGCATTGAAAAAAAATCAAGTAGCATATATTATGAGATCATGCCAATTTGTGAGAGACTGTCGGGGATTATTAGACCACAATGCAAGTCATTATCAAGATAAAATTGCATTGAACCAAGAAGATTGAACACAATGTGGTGACTTACCTGACAAGTGGAATCCAAATGCATCCAGAAGCATTCACTAGTAGAAGGGGTGACACATTTTTAGTCATTTTTGACACTGTAAATGTGTAGCTTGCATGTACTATTCATAAAGTACGAGAGTGTGTTACTATGGACGTCGCTCTGCCGCTGTCACAATAACCATGAATTCTGACACAATAACCGTCAATGGCAAAATATGGGCGGACTGCAGGTAGAAGGCATCACCTCGAAGTTCCCTGGCAGATAGTCTCAACATGCCTTAAGTGTATGACGTGCTCCCTGACAACATCTGCCAAACGACAACTCATCGACGCCCTCCTTTCTCCTTATTACTTTGTTACAATTACCTCATTCAGAACAGAATGTAATTACACCGTAAGTATCCATTCACCGATAAACCAGCACGTGGATGCAGGTAAACAGGATTTTGGCCACAGCAAGAGTGAATTTTATTCACCTTGGGCTCATGTAACTAACATTGCAAGAATATTCAACATACGCAACCATTCATGATCAGATAGGTGTAATTGAATATGCGCTGCTCTCATTGGGAATCCTGTGGGCCATAGATGCGCTTCAAAAATTTTCAGGAACATTGTATGATCAAATACATTCACGGTAGCAACCTTTTATTAATTGGAAATGTCAGCAATAACAGCCTCCAAATCGTTAAAACCTTCCTGTATATGTTTTGAGTTTAAAGCAAGCACTAGGCTACGCGAAACCTAACAGCTCAACATATTTATGATATGTCATGCGTTGTAGGTATTTCACCTGGCTTTGAGATTGCTAAGTAATTTCCCATACATAAAGCCAATGTCAATCCGTGTATATAACATTGCCTACCAATCGCCCACAAGATGCACCAAACAAGTCTAGCAGAGATCGTCTGAGACCCCAACCCCCGATTCATTGCTATCTGAGGTTGCATGCTAAAATCCCACACTTGGACCCGCAAGGGCTTCAGGCTGCTCTTCACCGCCGTCTAGTGGGCACCCGGTTGTACCCTCTGCAATGCCTCAGTTGGTTGCTTCTCCTTCTCTTGCCTTCGTGATCAATTGCTTCATGAGTGCCGTGTATCCTTGAGCCTTTGCAATCGCCGTCTCCTCATGTTCCATTTGTCTTCCAAATCTCGTGAACTGCATCATTTGGAAATCATCACATGAGGGTTTGCCCAAAAATTTACACATGTGTATTTTGTGACCTCAATACAACATGCCATAATTCGATGCCTTCTAAATCATGGTACTCCACTTTCTGAAATTTTGTTTAAAAACAAAAACTGAGGTTCCATGAAATCAACCACCCAAAGGTACCATTTGAGTTGCCCGATACACATCTAAGGTACCTGCTGCATCAATGAACGGGTTTAGCAGACCGCTACTTACAGATGAACCGACTGACATTAAGAAATAACTGGTTGAAGTTCTATACTCCATGAGAATTACCGATCATTTTAGAGGAATATATGGAATATACCCCTAATTAATAAAGAAACCCCGAAAGTTCGCAACATTTAACCTGCTGGAAGTCTTGTAAACACTAGGATTTTCTGACTGATTATGCCCAAGAGTATGGGAGGAATTTATTCTGCATTGTGGTTGCAATAGTCAACCAAGAATGCTGCCGTTTAACAGGCTACCAAAAGTGACCCAAATACACCATTCAGCGAAGGGTTCACAGTCTGAAAATCGACTCAGAGGCACATGGGAAACCGAGTGAGGATGCGAGAGGGAGCAGCCGAGACTGCGCACATCACTGAAACGGTTGAGCAGTGTTACTATTTGGCCACGTGGCCTTTGACAACACTACGCATCGGCAGATTTGATGGATCATCTCTCAGTCACCGCCCTTCACCTGAATCTAGAATATTGTAGTTGTTCGTTGCAAATTGTACTTATCTTAGGATCTGCATGTAAGGCTCTTCTCTCACATGGCAGAACCCATGCCATTGTATACCTCATTTGCCTCCATACTTTTGAAGTTTGGAGTTTGATCGAAGTTTGATTCGCTTTCAGAACAAAGAAAACTGACCGCGATGAAACACTTTGTGACATGATTCCTAAGAAACCTATTGAAGCTTCCCGTACAGTTTAATTTAACCTCCACGTTGGTGATTGCCTGCAAGCTCTAGAAACTTGCATCAATGGCAGGAAATCAATATGAAATTTTCATATGAAGATGGGCTCTAAATTCTATTCACATGTGCAAAACAACATCCTCCCCATACATTCCTGCAGGAATACTCAGTAGTCTCTTCTTTAGTCTATCCAGAACTTGCTTTACAATAGTTTCCACTTCGTCTGAAGTTGACACAGGCACCCTTCTTGCAGACATGACTACGTCGCTCACTACATTCGCTAGTTCATGATCTGAATTTTAAACAGTATGGTGACAACCAGCTTGCAGATTCGTTGGACTGTGTGTGGCTGCGGGTTCCATTGTGTGCGTGCCCCATGCCCAGCCCAGCAGCTTGCATGCTCCGAAGTAGTCGGTCCACAGACCCTGGGTCATGGCCTTCTTCTCCGGCCCACCTTGGTTCCATCCTCGCCCTCTGGATACCTGTCCATCTCTAGAACAACTCCGACACCCTATCCTGCATCACAGATTCCAACGAAGAGATCACCACTACCACTCCAAGTTAGAGGTTATCAAACCAGCCACTTCTGGCACCATCTCCGCCTGTAATAGTGTGAAAAGTGATGGGCCAACATCTATTTCTCAACATAATCCTTATCAATTTCACGGCTGGAACGGACGGAAATTTGGTGTGATCGGATCAGTGTTCCTGTCGCCCCTGGCCTCATCCTCGCAGATCATTAGCGTGGTCTAAACAGGGAACTAGGAAGGCGGCGCCAGCCTCACGGGAATGACCACACTTGACAGAAAACATGTCGCCCAGATTGACACGTCACTGGCTTGGGGCATATACGCTTCACCGCTACCTGCAAAAGGTATCTTAGGGCCACTTCACACATGAGCCAAGAGCCGTGACCTTATAATGGTGAGGACCCTTGACTCTCATCCAAAGGCCGTACCATGGGTGTTGGGAAAGCCGTTTTATGTAGTCACGGGCCCTCAAGCATAGTGTGAAGTGAGAATGGACCATGTTGCGGGACCATTGCATATTTTGTTGGTGGAAAAAGAGGGGAGGATTTGGTTTAATATAATATGTCTCAAACTTTATCAATTTAAGAGAATTACTTGGTGGTGTTTGTCTGTCCTGGAATCTGTCATGGAATTTATTATGAAATCTACCCTGAAATCTATCTTGTTGGACAAATTAGTAAAAAAGTCATGGTCTACCGCACCCTTATCCACAACCTGCCATGTAGGACTCCATGTAGACTTTTCATCCACAAACTTTTCTTTGGGCCTTTAGGCCTTCACCTCCTAGTGTGAAGTGAACTTGGACGGTCTCCGCCTTTTCGACTAATGAGAGCTCTTACATTGCCATGGTCAGGGGCCTTCAGCCTTGTGTGTGAAGTGGCCCTTAGATGTGTATTTGTAAGGGTGAGTTTACATGTAGGCTTCTTACCCACTAGATTCTAGATACTAGTGGGTTGGAAGTCTTCGCATGTACCTAGCACAAGCTCCCATCCAATCATATTTTGGTCGTCTATTAGAATGTGGAGGGTCATGGATACGGGCCGTTAAATTTTCATGTGTCTATTAAAGAATCTTTAACTTACAAGTGTCGGTCACCGAAGGATTAAGACCGGTTGAAGACTCAAGAGAACTAATGTTGGTCTAAAACTCCATCCTTGATATTTGGGAGGAGGAGGTTAGTGAGTGGACCCGGATTTGAGAAGATGGGAGTAGCTAGTCGGCACATACAAACCCTACCCCATCATATTCCCTCTACATTTGGGCGGGTTTGTCCTTAATCACACTAGAATCTGGTGGGCGAGCAGCCTTACATGGAAACTCACCCTAAGTACACTAGAGTTTCCATGCAAGTTGCTCACCCACTAGATTCTACATAATAGTGGGTCAGAGGTGTTCACATGTAGTTAAGCACAAGTTGCCATCCAACCTCATGCTAGCGGTCCTTTAAAATGTGGAGGGCCATGGACACAAGCCGTTAGACTTCCATGCGCCCACTAAAGAATCTTTAACCTACAAGTGCCGGTCACTGAAGGATTAAGACCGGTTGAAGACTCAAGACATTTGTGGAAATGTAGGCCTACATTTCCACTACGTCTCCAACTCCGGTTATGGTATTATCATGAAATCACTAGTGCCATGGCACATGTCCCTGGTTTTGAGTGCTAAAATGAGGAGGAATTTCTCTTAAAATGAGCAGTTATGGCAGACTCTAGACATTTGGTAATGTGTTAAGGCCAACTTTTGGCTTCAAAAATTCACAATATTCTCAATGTAAGGAATAAAATTACTAACAAAAATTGTAGTCCTCCTTATTTTTGTTTTCCTACAATTGATAAATTTGCATGGCCTTATACTTCTCCATATTTGGCACATAATTTCTTAAGTGATCGGTTATGGGCGCCTCTACTCTAATTATTGTATTTAGTGTACATAACATTATTCAACAATGTGGGTCAGTTCCACTGACCATAGAATATGTCCATTATATTATGTGGGGCCCTCGAACAAAGTAGTAATATTTATCACTATCCATACGTTCAGGCTAACACTTGGAAATTTGGGTGGAGTTATGCTCTTGGCCTACTCACAAGAATCATTGTTCATCCCCACACTATGCACATGAAGCATTGTTCATCCAATCATTATTCACCAAAAATACTATTCATAGCATATTAGTTGTCAATTTAGCCACTAACATTTGGCTAAGTTGGATTTCAATCATAACTTGTCAACAATGATCAGAGAGTGACATTATGTTGCACATAAATAGGTTGGCCTAAGCTATGAAAATGGGGTGGTGGTTGGAAAATGGGTCGGCTGCCTTAGTGTCACCACCACTAAATGTAGACCTAACAATATTTGTCATTCCTTGTAAAAAATATTTGGGTGTTATAGATTTATAACGTGCCAATTACTATCACTTACTAGGTGATTTTCATCCAATTTTCAACCATCCATGATTAAAAATTAAATTATAACAAAATGGTAGGATGTATTTCACTAACTCACATTGTTAGCTAACCGATCACACAGTTGCACATCCCAATTACTACTAACCAAATGCTTACCAATTTAAGAGAGGAGCTAAGGTTGACCAACCAAACTTTTGCTCAACTTGCCCAAGTATTGAACATGACACTAATTATGATACATTATAATTGTGTGGCGCACACAATTCGTATTTCGTTATCATTAAAATAAAAGTACATATCTATAATTGGACACTAAGAATATTATTTTATCATGAAAATAGTTTATTATTTAGTTATATATGCTAATTTAGGATGATGTAAAAATAGCGTAGTCCACCTCATAGAGAATGGAGAAGAGATGGGAAATGAAAAGGCGGGCATTTAAGGAAAAAACTTGGGCTGCTCATTTGTAAAAGTTAGTTAGCATTGGGGGTAAGGATGCGTTAAGATTTCCAATGTTTCAGTGTTTTAGTGTTTCACTGTTACATAGTAGTAATTATTTAGTGTTACAGTATTACACTACACAGATGTTTCATAATTAGGATAGGTATACATGATAGAACAATGTTCCTGTTTTGTTCCCTAGAGGGTCTCGATAATAAAGAACAAGATGGGAGTGGATTTTGATGTTCCCATGATGTTCCCCACATGGGGAACATCAAAATCCACTCCCACCTTGCTCTTTAGGATTATATAAAAGTGTGATATTTCCATCATTTCCCTCAAGAATATGTGGATAGCATACTTGGAATTAATTTGGGGAGGAAAAGCAATCCCGCCACTCACAATTGCATTTATGTTACATTAAAATATTATTTTCACACAAATTTTAAAGCATCCCAATTGAAAAAACAATCAAGTCCCTTGTGTTTATGCTCAACTCTAAAACACTAAAACATTGGAACATTAAAACATTGAATGTGTGTAATTATTGGTAGTAATGTGAACATTTGCCCATATGGGGTCCTTGAGGTGATATGCTTTGTCATTTCTAACATGGCCATAATTAACTCGTGCATTTGAGACTAGTGACAGATATTATGTTGGGGACAACCTCTCATCCATCCCACATACAAACTTGACCCCTACATGTTTTGTGGCCAATTCATCTCAAATGATTTGGACTACAACAATTTGGGGTTCTAAAGCTAATTTTGGTTGCATGACATTTTAGGGCTATTATGTTGGGTGAATGAGTAAGAGATATGCTCGTATGCGATAATTTCCTCTCGCTATCTTTTGGACCCCAAGGTTCTTGGACCTGGGCCCAAATCCACCCTTATCCTTAAACAATGTAAAATGAAATAAAACTTGACATAAGAGGAACCGGATTCCATGTAGTGCGACCCAATTAAAGTGAATCAACTACACATATTTGTGCAATTAGTTGCCCCACTCTCATTTATTGACATTCCACATTGTTTTGAAAATTCACTATGATAGTAACAAAAAAGCAATGATTTTTTTTAACTGTGATTGCTGCATGGATGAACACACAAAATTAATTTTTTTGGTGATATGATTTTGACCCAAGGTAGTTTTCATGGGTAAAGAGGCAACCTATTCGCGAAGGCAACCTATTTTGTACATATCAATGCACGTGAAACATGTATTGAAGGAAAATGGGGTAAGATAAGGGGAAAAACGCAGATCTATCTCAGTAAACCATGTATTTATCACTGTCTAGTTGGCTAAATTTCGGAGGCACAAAGCACTCGAAAGGGTTACTGCCAAATAGTAACAAATATATGTTTCTTGGTGCTGCTATATGGGAAGTAGTGACATGGATATGTCACAAGAAAACTATCATAAAGATTTTATGTCACTAAATTCCAGAAATCAGTAGCCGCCACCGCATGTTATACGTGCACACACATATTTGTCACTAGAACACAAGATTTCTACTCAGTGACTCCAAAGGTCCAACTCCCCGAGAATGTGAGCATAATTCTCCAACAACCGATTATGTGAGTAGAGATGGACGTTGAATTGTGACAATTGTAATGGGAAAGAATAGATTGAGTGAGGGGCCGATCACACCAACCACTTCTAGCACCATCCATCATCATCTTCGGCTGTGATAGTGTAAAAAGTGGTGGGCCAACATTTATTTCTCAACATAATTCCCAGCAATTTCATGGCTGAAACCCGACGGAAAGTTTGGTGTGATCGGGGCATGAGTGAGAGGTTGATCACACCGGCCACTACTAACACTATCTGTCGACATCTTTGACTATAATAGTGTAAAAAGTGGTGGGCCAACATCTATTCCTCAACATAATCCCCAACAATTTCACGACTAGAACCATATAGAAATTTTGGTGTGATCGGGTCATGAGCTGGAGGTAGGGGAGTGATGGAAAGCTCGGAGGCACCATATGGCCCTGGCACATGGGCTCTTCTACAAACGCAGGTATAGCTTGGGCCACAACTATTGCCAATGCGGCCCAAACATTAAGTAACTAACATAATTTACCCTTGGCACATCCCACGATTGGGGCTGGGGCAAAACAACCCGTACACTGGTTCCTTGGAGGCAAGGGTTTAGGCATCCAACAAGGAACGAGTGCATGGGTTGGTTCGCCCAAATCCCGGCCATGGTTGGCATGTGTGTTTTGACTTTATTTTCCCAACGTAAAAACATCATCATAATAAATTCTCCCAACTATACCACATTCTACATACACAAGAGTTTGCAGAGGAAGTCGACTAACACACATTTCTTCATACCTTGGACAACTAACTAAGTGGGTAGCTATTTAGTTAGCTAAAAGCTCCGACTAGCTAAAGCTACGCAGGAATTCGGTGCCTCAAAAGAATAGCTAGCTAAAACTAAGTGCCATAATCCGAGCAAGGAAAGTTAGCTAGCTAAAGCTAGCTAATAGCTAGTTGGAATCTGAATGTGATCTCGGTGGAATGAATGATGTCATTGCACCCAAACGGCCGTCTCTCAGACCCGGACTCGTTGAAGCGGCTATGTTTTTGAAACATGAGATGGATTCTTAATAATCCAGCAGATGTCACGGAATCTCTGATTTGGAACACCTTGATTCCATCTCATTCTGAATTGCCAAATGACATTAACGATTCCGATGATAATAAAAATGAAGAAAATGATGATGAAGTAGAAGAAGATGACGATGATCTATCACCAGTGCCAGTCGAAAGTGAAAAAACCGACTATACGTGTTGATTTTAAGCCTTTCAATTTTCTTGTGCAACAACATGAAAATACAGAGCCAACTGAGAGCAATACAACCAAATATATATTGTTTGGTTTCATTTTAATGGATTTCTTTATGGTTTAGAATGAATATGCATGTCACACAACTTTTTAGCTAGTCGAAGCTGAGTGAAAATGAGAGTTCCGGAAAAGTTAGCTAATGAAAATGAAGAAAATGAAAATGAAGTAGAAGAAGATGATGATGATCTATCACCAATGCCAGTCGAAAGTGAGGAAGCCGACTATACGTGTTGATTTTAAGCTTTTCAATTTCCTTGTGCAACAACATGAAAATACAAAGCCAACTGAGAGCAATACAACCAAATATATATTGTTTGGTTTCGTTTAAATGGATTTCTTTATGGTTTAGAATGCATATGCATGTTACACAACTTTTTAGCTAGTCGAAGCTAAGTGAAAATGAGAGTTCCGGAAAAGTTAGCTAGCTAAAGCTAAGTGAAAATCCTAGGATCAATGAACCTAGCTAGCTAAAGCTAAGTGACAAATAGGGGTCCGGAAAATTTAGCTAGGTGATGCTAGTTGGCCAGCTATCCAAGGTCTGCATTTCTTGATTTCTTTACAACTTGGTTGTTGTTGATTGTGGGGATAGGTCTCCTCATTTGAGGTCATAATAGAGTTGTTTGTAAAGTAAAGTGGATGAAAACATGGGGTTAGTCCCAAACCTTGGGTTTATGAAAATTAACACAAAGTCATTCAAGTTTTCTTAATGCTTAGATTTTCATTCACAAGAAGTGGTGTCGGACTATTAAATACCGGCTTTCTAGCTTGTCCTATTAGGATGGGTGGGCCAAGCTAGTCTTGCATAGGCCGGTCTGAGATTTAGAAAAACGGGTCCCATGCGCATACTATTTTTTATCATAAAATTCTTTCAAAGTTTGGGAGGTGGGAAAGGGAGGTCTCAAAATTTGCACCCAACTTTCAAAATAGGCTCCAAGACACAATGAACTAGCAAACTCTCAATAAAAAGTTTTCTCAAAGAAGGATAAAACCCACGATTTCGTCCCTCTTTGAGGGACATTACAAATAACTCTAATATAGTGAAAATTTTATTGGAAGTAGGGTTAGGTTGGTTCATCAGATGCGCAACAAAACAAGCTATGATAGGTGACAAACAATTTGGTGATGTAGGGTCAAATTATGGTAGACATAATTTCTCGGGGAGATCACTCCCTCTTTAATTAATGCATACACGTGCGCTCAGGACTTATTTATCGGGGGGCTATTTGCCTTGCAGAAAAGATTTTAAGGTATGGTATTTTTCAAAATAAAGATAAATTCTTGTATTTTAATACATCCTATCAATAATTATAAATTTTTGGGGGAATCATTGTTGCTTGATAGAATCAAAGACTAAACGACAAAGTTATGGAGGTATGAAGTTGCTAGGGGGCTCTAGCCCAAGCGGCTAAGACAAAATGTCTACTTGGCCCCAACTTTTAGAAGAGAGACAAAATGTTACTTGACGGTGGAGTAAGGGCCCTGCCTAAAGTCCTAGAGGTTTATATTGGTGAGGCAGTTTTGCTTATTGACCCTACCTGTTGCATAACAACATGGCCTCTACGGACGTTGATCCAACATTGGGGCATAGTTGCCAAATATGCTTCGGGTTGTTGTAGTGCTACTCCGGCAACACGATGATCAACTTAAGATTGGACTTATATGAATGGAAGTCCGTATCTAACCATTGGCTACTTATTAAGGTGAGAGTCCCGAATGTATGTATAGGAGGGTTTGGTCACCAAACTATGAGCTTGGAGGTCCAAGGTATGGGGAGCTAATCATGTGCGTGTGTGGGATATGCATGGTTAGCGCTCATAACACCTGTTAGAGTTGAGAAACAATGAAGATAAGTTAATGGAAGCTAGTAAGGGTTACGACACCCCTTTCATGTAGATAGAGGAGCAAAGCTCCTTGAATGCTAGCAAAATGAATGTTCAATAAAAGGGTTTATAAACGTTAGTAATGTTGAATAAAAGTGTTTTTGAACCCTGATGGATCATTATTGTATGGATTCGTATTTATTGGAACGATCTGTATGCGGATGTGTGGCTGTTGGAGCAAAAACCGTAGTTGGTTACAGGTCTAGGTTGTATTCCTATTGTTTGCATAGTTCTAGTTGTATAAATTTATGTTTATATAAGTCATGTTTGCATAAGTTCCTGGTTACCTTAGCTCATGGTTACGTTAATTTCTGTTGCATTAGTTTTTGTTCTATTAATTTCTGTTACATTAGCTTTTGTTCTATTAGTTTTTGTTACATTAGCTCCTTGTTATCTTAGATGTTGTTGCATTAACTCATATTGCATTAGTTCTTGTTGTATTACTGGTTGTTGAGGGTTTTGCGGCATTTGAGGCTTAGAGGCATGATGTAGAACTAGTAATTAGAGATCAAATTAGTGGTTAGTGACAAAGTTAGAGATTTAATTAGAGATTGAATTAAAATCTAAAGTTAGAGCTAAAAGTTTAGCTTTAGTCTTGATTGGAGTGTTGATTTGGAAGGTGGTAAAATGTCATCCATTTGAATACTATTCCTTGGAAGGGTGGCTTAATCCTCCATCCTCCCACTACTCGACCAATCCAACCAAAGGTGGCCTTAAGCTTTGTGCAATCTCTTTGGTAATATCATCGACGTATAATATGTATGTAATGATATGGTTTCTCCCATTATAGAGAAATGTTCATGGGCTCGATCGAGAGAAACAATTCTTTCATTTGCATTTAAATTAGAATCACGCATTTTTAATGTTTGATGTATTGGCATTTGAATTGTACAGAATGCCAAAAATAATGTCATTGTATACTATCCCCGGAAGCTAAGGGATAAGTTTGATAAGGAAGTCACAAAGGCTAGAAAATTATCCTTTGCTAACTTTGGAGATGACATTTTTTCCATGAAGATGGATATATTACCGACAGTGGAACCATTACATCTCACTACGGTATAATTCATTACTATAGTGATTATGAATGTAGTTGGTTAATAACTGGAAATTCTCTTGATTTATACACATTTATACATGGCCAAGGAGAAGACATTGATATCTTAAAAACCCAAGAGATTGTCCAACATGTCCAAGATAATGAAGAGGAAGACGAGGAAGTTGAAGAGACTGAGGATGTCAAAGTTGAAGAGATTGAGGGTGGGGAAGACATAAACTCAGGTCATGAATTAGAACATGAACCTCATTGTCCTGAACTGGTGCCCCAAGACTTGGGTAAAAAGTGATTATGGCGAAGAAGAGTGTAGCATCCAAGTACATCTCAACATAAAGCTTGATCATTCCACAAATGATGACTTTGAGATTAATGACACGGTTGTTCAGTCTACAACTTTGGAACAAAATCTTGTGGTTAATCAGACTTTGTGGTTTGTGGAGATCAAGAATGTGCAAGACAAGGATAATGACGATGAAGAAACTGAGTCAAACACTCATGGTTTTCCATTCCCTGCTGAGGAGGTTACCCATTTCTAACTCCTCGATCCTCTAAACCTACTCATGTGCTTGGAGACCTGATGACCATTTTATCTCTTGTCGCTCCAAGTGTCCAAGCCTCCAACTCCCCCAATCACTTGGACGTGACATACTTGGAGTTTTGCCTCTCCGCTAAGCGGAGGTCTATTGATTTGCGTTTTGACGCATTTGGGTCGCAATTGGTAAACTTATTGGCTTTCTCCAACAAGTAGTCCCTTTTCATCCCACACGTGCGGGAGATAATCATTGATAACAATATTCCCATAGTGCACTCAAGCCAACTGCCATCGTTCCAAAGGCTACCAACACCGAGTGCTCCAACACCATTAGTGAGTGTTTTGCTCGTATGATTTTGACGTATTTCTAGTATTTTGCTTGTTTGCTTGAACTTCTATTGACTATTATCCTAGATGTTTGATCCAAGACTTGGAAGGGGAAAATATAAATTCACAAGTTTTGCAGTGCCTGGAGACATAGATTGCTTAGTTGCTATCCTCGCAATCAAGAGAAACATGCACATATAGTGCGTGTTTCTCTTGTTTGGTGGGAAAGTCTAGACCATTGTAACTAATTCATTTCCTCACAATCAAGAGAAACATGCACATGTAGTGCGTGTTTCTCTTGTTTGGTGGGAAAGTCTAGACCATTGTAACTAATTCATTTCCTCGCAATCAAGAGAAACATTGCATGTTTCAAGTGCGTGTTTGTCATGTTCAAAGGCAAAGTCTAAACCACTATAGTTTAGGGACCACAAACCTATATCTAATGGAAGAACCTCATTTCCATTATTCAAATGGAAAACCGTTATTTTGTTGTGTCAACATGTTGGAAAAATATTTGCAAATGTTGTTGGTTTAATATGTAATTTTGTGTAATGTTGTGTTTTTTGCACAATTTTGTTGTATATTGTAACACTTGGATGTGAACACTACATGTTATGAACACTGCATGTGATTGGACAATTCAAGGGGTAGTTTCTCTTGATCAAGAGAGTTCACCCCCTTCAAATGAAAAATTACTAGCACAACTCACTTTAAAAATGCAGTTAACATTTCATTCTTTCTTCTAACTTTTATTGGGTATAAATTTGTCCAATTTCAACTTCAATACAAGACAAGGGTATTGTAAGGCTTAGAACCTATGTTTCTGATTGGAGTTGAAAACGGATTGTTTTTAAAAAAACAAAGAGGGACCAACCTTGAAACCAAGCTCCTCAAGATTAGACACATGTCAAAGCCAAAATTCTTGTACCTTGGTCCACCGAACTCTGTTTCAAAACCGGCGTTTTTGAATTTTTGTAGCATCCCCATCAAGTGTGCCACACCACCCCGCTTGTAAAAGAAAGCCAAAGCAACCAAAAACCATCTGCCAAGGAAAATCCACCAAACCACTAGCCAAGGACACACCCAACCCACTAGCCAAGGACACACCCAACCCACCAACAAGTACAAAAACCAAGAAAGAGACCTACAAGAGCCACCCAATGTCGATGCACCTTCCAATTCCACGCGATTGTCTCTCACAACGGCCTATTGCTAAGTTCATCGTTTTCTAAGTTATGTATGATTGTTTGTTGGTGACCCAACAACAACTAGTTGGGTGAGGAGAATGATAATGAAAATTGAATGTGAGCTATATATACGAGGATCAATTTGTGAAGGTCTTTATGCCTCATTGTCTTGATGGTCATCGAGTGCTAAAGCATTTTGATATTCATTTTGATCTTCAACTTATCTATTGATTTCAGGGGCCTACCCCTCACCTCATGTGTTTGAAGCCCTACAACAACGTAATGATATGAGATTTGGTGCCAAAAACATTGTGTCGACCACATCTAATTTGACAATGATCACTACGGTTTATTAAGGCATCTCACTCTTCATGATGCCAGACCTTGACACAGTCATGGCAACGGAGGGACTGGAATGGGCGTGAACATAAATCGAGGTGTCGATGTGGACGGGGAATGGGCGGGTGGGTCCACCTAGATCACGTGCGCATGGGGTGGACCTTCTTGGAGAATTAGCCCACCTGCAGGGTGCAGAAACAGAGCATCAGGAACATGAACATGGACATTGTAGGGTTGGCTTGGATGAAACCGGAGAGAGTGAGTCGGCGGCTCTTCCCTCAAGAAGCTGTGCGATGAGATAAGTTGTTGTTTGGGCATTCGAGAGGGGTTGGTTATTGAAGGCCAGTAGGCA
This sequence comes from Polytrichum formosum, assembly GCA_964035585.1. Lineage (NCBI taxonomy): Eukaryota > Viridiplantae > Streptophyta > Polytrichopsida > Polytrichales > Polytrichaceae > Polytrichum > Polytrichum formosum. The sequence continues at coordinate 16,907,517 of OZ037941.1, read as the reverse complement.
ATTAGGACTGGAAGCTGTGTTGGTCATGGTTTCACGGAAGTGGGTAGCCTCCGCTCTTCCTCCCCTAGTCTTGAATCCATTTTCGCTCTGGTGAGCAACAATTAGAGTATGTATGAGGTTGATGATGGGAAGATCAATGATCTCTTGGACTGCATAGCGCATTCGAGAAGAGAAGATGAGGACTTGAGGATGATGTCTAGTTTAGCTCCTTCAAAGCAGCGACTACTGTGGCTCGTGAAAGGGAGGCCCCCATTTCGTGATTGCGGGGTTTGGAGGAAACACATATTACAACAGCTCAACTGCTTCAATCAACCTGCTAACAGATGAGTCGGCATATGAATCAGATCTCTACGTATAGCAAGCTAGTCATGGTCTGCTTCAGAAACCAAATAAAGTTGACACCTGCTGCTGCTGTTGACTGCCTCTCAACAATTTCCATCCTGGAGGACCCAATATTGCCAGACCAAGCGAGTTCGATCCACCTTCAAAGAGGTCCGTGAATCTACTTTCCAGTGATCTTGCCGTCGGACCGGATCTCCGTGCGGTAGAAACAATATGTCCGAGGTATTCACTAGGTGACATTTTGATACAAACCTTTCCTTAAGCAATACACATTCATCAGGTGTGCTGGCCATGATGGCGGCAATTATGAGCTACCGCTTCAACTCCAATGCAAGTAGTCTGTTGGAGCCAGTATCCAACACATGGAAGGTCTGGATGCAACAGCAGCAGCAGTGCACTCCATGGGAGTCAATCAATGATGTATCCTTCTCCACCAGCATGGATCAAATGCTCGAGCGGCATGAATCTACGGCGTCTATTGTGGACAGCTACCAACAAATGATGCAGGAGGGTGAATCAGTACTCAAGGATCAGCAAGAGCCTACCTCGGTCCTCGATCTTCAGACCAGCCCACGCGATTATCTTTTAACAACTTCCATATCTTCGGAATGCAACTTTAATTCGCCGAGTGAAACTGTTACAGCTTACCGAAGTTCTCTTCCCAGTGTCGCTGAAATTCTACACCAAGAGCATCATGATGACTCTACTTTTGTGAAGGAATCAGCAGGAGAACCTAATGCCACATTGGAGCAGGATATTATGAATTGGATGGACTTCATGGGGGAACCTACAAGTGCTTCAACCATGGAGCTAGCGGTGCCGGAGTTCCAAAGTCAGTCAGCTACTTGCCAGATGTTGCAGCAGAAGTTGGCTAGCAGGCCAGTTGCAATTCCACATACCAACCAGCAGGTAGGTGCAAGGACAAACTTTGGCTTGGAAAATATTGTGTATCCTTCAATACAATATGTTGTAGACGACCAGGAGATCATGCAGACAGAGAAGCCAGGAAAGAGCGCACTCAATAGGCTGGAGATCAGTCAGCTTTTTTCGGACGCCCGGGGGCATCACCAGCGAAGCCCTAGTGCTGCTGGAGAGTCTGGCTTGCTTCCGATGATGCTGGAAAACCTGAGCACTCTTCAGGCAGATCATACACAGCTTCAGAAGTACACTATTGTGTCCACCGCCGAGCTTCTATGCCTGTTGAGTTCATCACAATACCAACATCAGCACCATCATCATCATCAAGCTACACCCATCAGTGCGAGTTTCCCAAAGAAGCGGAGATGGAGGTTTGTCAAAGCTCACTGTCGCGAAGTGCAAGTTTGCCAATCTCGGGCAGTAGCAACTTGTATTCATCACAAGTTGTAGTTCCAGGGGGGGCCACCAGGCTGCACAAGTCAATGACCACCATGTTCTTTGTCAACCCCCCTACGAGAACCGGAAGAGGAGAATCGTCTGCAGCTGGTGCATACGTTGTTGGCGTGTGCGGGAGCCATCGAATCGGAAGATGCCTCCATTGTAAAACCCATGCTGGCCAGTGTCAGCCATAAACCTCCACCCTTATGCGTCATAATCCGGATGGAAGCCCATGACCAACATGTACCTTAACAATTCCCCCTAACCCTCAGAACTTGGCACCCAATGCTCCAACAGTATAATCATCAACACACAATTATTATTTTTATTCAAATAACACACAGTCCAAGTATTGAGAAATACTCTTTCCACTTTTGTTAGTGTCAACCCAGTCACTCAACACACATCAACTTCCACTCCCAAGCCTCCATCCTACAACAATTAGCCACTCAACAATCCTAAGTTATCTCCTAATGGCATTAGGCAACATCAATTCACACAATTGGCCTGCCCATGTCCAATTCTTCTATCCCTTTCTACTCCCTAATCACCACCCAAGCACATTCTGCCTAAGCCCCCAAATTTCAGTTTTCACTTCAACCCTAGGCCTGTACGGGATGCCCTCTCGGCAGTGCCTTCCTCGGTCCCAGTTGGACCCTGCAGAGCCATTCCAAATGCCCACGTGTCACAGCTGCAACAGTTCCGTTCCATTATCTCTTCCTTGCTGCAGGCTCAGTCTCGGCAGCTAGCTCGATGACTGCCCAACAGCTTCACTCGTCAAAATCCAACAGACTGCAACCTCCGCAATGCTTGATCTACCGCTCCCAAGAATTACTCAACTTAAGAATTATCAATATGTTGGGCTCCCATCCTTCTTCTCTCATCCAATTCCTCCAATGTTGTTATTCTATTTCTTAACGACTGACTATCCGTGAGTCGAGAATCGACTACAACACGCAATGATGCCACCTCGAACTCAATGGGGAGGGTGGCCTCCAATCCGTACACCAATGAAAATGGGGTTGCTTGAGTTGTCACTTTGAAGGTTGTTCGATAAGCCCACAATGCCGCGGTCAACTTGACATCCCAATCCTTCTTAGAGTCAAGAATCGTCTTGCGAAGGATACTCACCAATATTCCGTTGACACGCTCCGTCTGACCATAGTTTGCGGATGGTAAGGCGTGGTTTTCCTATGGTCAATTTGGAATTTCTCGGTCATTTCTTGAATTAAGGAATTCAAGAAATGAGTTCCCCTGTCACTCACTAGAATCTTCGGGCACCCAAACCTTGAGATGATGTTCCCATACATAAATGTGGCTGCGTGTGCGGCCGTATCCGTCTTGACAGCTTTGGCCTCCGCCCATTTGGTCAGGTACTCGGTGGCGACCACAATGTACGCCATTCCTTTTGAGGAATGGGGATGAACCTCTCCAACATAATCAATTCCCCATTTCTCAAAGGGAATTAAAGGTAGGGACACATGGAGTGGCATCTCCATGCAGAGGTCGTTCCTCGCATACCTCGCATGCCTCTGGCAAGCGTTACAACGCTTAATATACTCATGAACATCCTTAAACAAGGTAGGCCAAAAGTAACCCGCTTTAAGAATCTTTTGACATGTAAGTTGCCCAGAGAAATGCCCCCCACATGCACTATCATGACACGCGGATAAGATGGAGGGCACTTCGACCTCTGACACACACCTTCTCAACAATCCATCAGCTCCCCTCCTAAACAACCTATGGCCTATCACTGCAAAGTGCCTACTATTAACTCTAACTTTTCTCTTATCCTCCTTTGTCCACTCCCCTGGCAACTGCTGAGTTGTCAAGAACTCGACAATGCCCGCATACCATTCAGGTTGAGTTGTCATCACAAAGAGGTTGTCATCTATCAACCTATCATCCACATGACTATCACCCATCTCCTCTGACAACCTCAATAAGTGGTCGTCTTGTAAATGCATCCGACCAGGCTTGTACTCAACGGTGTAATCAAACTCCTCTAGCAACAAGACCCACCTAGCTAGCCTTCCGCTCAACTCCGCCTTGTTGACTAAATACTTGATAGCCATGTGATCCACAAAGAAGATGACCGGATTGCACATGAGGTAATGGCGAAACTTCTTGACTGAAAACACCATGGCCAGACACTCCCTCTCTATGGTAGAATAGTTCCTCTCTGCCGGTGTCAATTGCTTGCTAGCATAAGTAATGGGTTGATCCTTGTCCTTCTCCCCCGTCGACTGACACAGTGCACTACCAACTGCTACATTGTTAGCATCACAAAACACATGGAAAGGCTTATCCCAATCGGGTGGCCTCAACACCGGGTAGGTGCTCAACTTAGACCTCAACTCCTCAAATGCCCTTTGACAAGCCTCTGTCCACTCAAACTTACAATCCTTCCTAAGCAACTGAGTGATAGGAACCGCAATCTTAGCGTAATCCGGGATTAAATTCCGGTACCATCCCACATGCCCTAGCAACTTAGCTATTCCTCTAGCATTGGTTGGGGTAACCAACCCATCTATCACTGCGACCTTCTCCGGATCCGGCTCCCTTCTTTTCTCACTGACCACATATCCAAGCAAAACTCCCTTCTGAACACCCAAGAAGGTCTTGTCTGGATTCAAGGCTAATTGCATTTTCCTACACCTAATCAAAACCTCTCTCACACATTGCAAGTGTTCGCTAGCACTAGACTGAGTACTAAAGTCATCCACAAAGACTGTCATGGATTTGAATAATAAGTCGGTGAAGATGTACATGACCAACCTCTGAAATGTGACGGGTGCGTTACATAACCCAAAAGGCATGACCACCCACACAAACGTGCCCTAAGGGGTGGTGAATGCCGTCTTGTGAACATCCTGTAGCGCTATGGAAATCTGGTTGTATCCCGCATAACCATCCATGAATGTGTATCTAGCATGTCCCCGTACCTCCTCCAAAAGTAGTGTGATGAAAGGTAATGGGAAGTGGTCCTTCTGTGTGCAAACATTCAACTTCCTATAGTCCACACATACCCTCAACTTTCCGTTTTTGTTCTTCACCAACACCATAGGAGAAACCCAATCCGTAATTTCTACTGGCTTTATAAACTCAGCCTTCAATAACCTCTCTAATTCTGCCCTCACTAATAACTGCAACTGTGGGTTCATCCTTCTCTCTTTCTGTCTAATGGGTGTAGCACCCGGAATCAAAGGAATGCGATGCTCCACCATCTCTCTAGGGATCCCCCTAAGTTCATCATACGACCATGCGAATGTGTCGCTAAACTCGTCCACCAAATCACCATACTCTTTGATCTCTTTCTCTCCCAACTTAGACCCCATTTTCATTTGTCTAACCTTCCCACTCTTCGTTCTTACATCCACATACTTCCAATCCGCCTCCGACACATGTGTTTGCTCATCCTTGTTTCTATACCAATCCGGAGGTACCTTAGGATAATCCTTGACATCTTGACCCGCCACAATGCCCGTTGACGTGGTCTTGAAGTGCAAAGGTTCTTCCACCCTTGCAGCCTCAACGACAACCTCCTCATCCTGAGTCCCATCCACATGTACTAAATTCACATCGTTCTCGTCCACACTATCTACCCAAGGCGTCAATCCTCCTCTAATCCACTCCTCCTTGGTAAGCACCTCACATGGCTCCAACAAGGAATATTCCTCCTCCCTTGAACTAAGCCGCTCATCACTCAAACATGCATGGTGGGACGTTATCATGATATCATACACTGACTTAGGATAGTCTCTCAACCACTGCGCATACTCCCCATCATCACCCCAATAGTAGAAATTAGGGCCCAAGCTACCTGACCCTGAATCTATAACAGTTCATTGTCCACCCGAATGGACGACCCCCACTAGTGTCTCATTCTTCTTGCTTCCCTCTTCACCTTCCTCTTTGTCTTCATCTTCATCATCCGCAAATGAAGAGATTTGTTTTCTAACCCAACCTCCTAGTGATCCTATGGAAACTTTGACTCTATTGTCCTTAAGACCATAAGTAATGGACGGCTTGACTCCTCCCCAATCTACTACTGCATCTGACATCCTCAACCAGGGCCTACCCAACAAGATGGGAAATGTATCCTTGTTAGAATGTATTTTGATAACATAGAAGGTGACAACATACTCTTTCCCTCTCGTGTTAATTCTACAATCCTTAATCATTCCCAAAGGCACTGCCGGAGTTTGATTCGCCATGTTGATGATGAAAGGTAATGGACCCGTAAGACTAAGACCCAATCTCTTCATGGTGTGTTCCGACAAGATGTTTAGCCCACTACCCCCATCAACTAGCACATTGGGAATCACTTTGTCCACCACCATAACTTCTATCTCTATTGCCTTGACATCACGCCCGCCTCCTTGTAATTGAACTCTAGTGTCAGCCATAAACCCCCACCCTTATGCGTCTGTGGTCCATGTGGAAATTTATGGTTCACATGTCTTTGTCATTCCCTAGCCTCGGAACTCCATACTCATGCTCCAATATATTTAAATACAAACACACTCTTTTTATTAAACATAGAGGATATTAGTATTCAAAAATATTGATGCACCTATGATGGTAATTGCACACAACCACACCACCTCTTCTTCTACCCTAACCTTCTACCTAATGCATGTCATATTCACTAACTAATCCAATTTCTAGCACTCTAAGTATCTTCTTATACATTGAGGTACCTTAAACCCCCTTAACTAATTCCCTCACAAGATCTACTTCTTCCCTAGCTACCTTGCTGGGCGCATCACATTCACATCCACTTGTCAGCTCAGACTTAAGCCTCGGCTCCCAACTTTGGCTGCACCCTTAATCCCACGCCTTGAGGCCTTAGAATCACCTTCCCCCTTCGGAGTCGAATTGCGGCCTTAAAACCCAGAAGCTAACCTCTGAACCCAGGCTTCAAAGCCTCTGGGCTAGATGCCCCCAATTCCAGGCTCTGATCTCCGAACCTGGTTCACCTTCGGGAATGCAGCTGCTACTGCTTGGATTCAAATGCCCATCTCTGAATCTGGTTTGCCTTCGGGAATGCGGCTGCTACTAAATTCAAACTCCTACCTCTGAATCTGGTTCGCCTTCGGGAATACAGCTGCTACTAAACTCAAACTCCTACCTCTGAATCTGGTTCGCCTTCGGAAATGCAGTTGCTACCGCCTGGATTCAAATGCCCATCTCTGAATCTGATTCGCCTTCGAGAATGCGGCTGCTACTAAACTCAAACCCCTACCTCTGAATCTGGTTTGCCTTCGGGAATGCGGCTGCTACTAAACTCAAACTCCTACCTCTGAATCTGGTTTGCCTTCGGGAATGCGGCTGCTACAAATTCAAACTCCTACCTCTGAATCTGGTTTGCCTTCGGGAATGCAGCTGCTACCCGCCTGGATCCACATTCCACCCCCACATTCTCTCCAAAATCCGGTACCCTGCCTCCTAAGGCCCTTGTTTTCTACCGCTCCCTCCTACTTGCCCTCTCTCGCCCTCGAGCTTCGTCCCCGGCCTTCCTCCTGGTTCCCCGAAATCCAACGGGGATAGGACCCCCTCACCCGGCTCTCCTTCTCCCTAGCCTCCGCTGGCCTCTTTCTTAAAGGCCTTCACCCTTAACAAAACAGCAATCAACTCCTAAACGGACATTAATCAAAGGCCACCCCTCTTGAGCTTAAATGTCACCCAAAACTTAAATGGACTAAATTACTTATTTTTAGTCTTTTCATTTTAATTGCACACAGTTTCACGACTTAACTTAATTAGCCTGAACACTCGAAACTTCAACCCTTTCAAGCTCTAAAAATAACTCAATAAAAATGCAAACCAGAGCGGTTAGGTCTTCCTGCTACAATTTGAAATGTGGGCACATAATTGTACTCACATCTAGCGGCCACCCTAGTCTTCACCTTCCTAGTCCTCCTAGTCACCGGCATTCCTTCCTTAAGAGTCTTCCGAGCCATCGGTGATATCTCCAACAATTGACCAAAGGATATGTCGGCCTTGAGTGAGCTAAGATCGGCCCACAAATCATACCCTTCCGGCTTCTCAGCCTTTGATTTTCCTACTCTATCAAACTCATCCAAAGGAGTGTTAGGTCCTTCCCATTCTCTTATCTCACTACTATGTAAATCATAAATGGCATTGGACCTCTCCCTATCCTGAACAATCTCATTTTCCTTCTCTTATTCCTTAGTGGCTCTCCTAGCTATTCTAGCTACTCTATCCAAATCTGAAAGGTTAGGACCTTCATCCGAGGAGAACTCCTCCTGTCCCACCACATCATTCTCTATTTGAATGTTTCCCCGCATAGCCCTAGTGGTGACCGCCAATGCCGGGGCGTCATGAGTGACCTCATCATCCAAACTCCTCAACTCATAGGTGATGGCATTGGTGTGTGGAGGCCATTGACCTTGCTCTTCTCCAACACCCATTTGGTAAGGAACAGGGTTGTCTATCCCGCCGTTGTGACGGTGTCGTGCCGTCACGACGTGTCGTGTCGTGACGGACCCCTCCGTCACGACACAATAGGGTCCACGTAGGGTCAACATAGGGGGAGCCGACTAGGGTGGGTAAAATACTTACCTTCTTGCCAAGGTGGCGTCCTATGTGGCAGAAAACGTCGACGTGGATGTGCATATTTCCCCTGCCACGTAGACCATTTTGCCATTGTGTTTATCATTGTGTTAAAATCAAAGTAATAAAATATTACTAAGGAGGGTGTGGGGCGGACGGGGGCGGACGGGTGGGGCGGACGGGGAAGGGGGGTGGAGCGGACGGACGGGGGGGTGGCACGGACGGTGGATGGGGGTGGAGCGGACGGACGGGGGTGTGGAGCGGACGGGGGAGGGGGGGTGGGGCGGACGGACGGGGGTGGAGCGGACGGGAGAGGGGGGGGTGGGGCGGACGGAGGAGGGGGATGAAGCGGACGGGGGAGGGGGGTGGAGCGGACGGGAGAGGGGGGTGGAGCGGACGGGAGAGGGGGGGGGGGTGGGGCGGACGGACGGGGGTGGAGCGGACGGGGGAGCGGACGGAGGGGGGGGAGCGGACGGGGGAGCGGACGGAGGGGGGGGGAGCGGACGGGGGAGCGGACGGGGGGGGGGGGGGCGGACGGGGGAGCGGACGGATGGGGGGGGGGAGCGGACGGGGGGGGGGGGCGGACGGGTGAGCGGATGGAGGTGGGGGGAGCGGACGGGGGGGCGGACGGGGGAGCGGACGGGGGGGCGGACGGGGGAGCGGACGGAGGGGGGGGAGCGGGGGGAGCGGACGGAGGGGAGGGGAGCGGACGGGGGGGGGGGGGGGGCGGACGGGGGGGGGGGCGGACGGGTGAGCGGATGGAGGTGGGGGGAGCGGACGGGGGGGCGGACGGGGGAGCGGACGGGGGGGCGGACGGGGGAGCGGACGGAGGGGGGGGAGCGGACGGGGGAGCGGACGGGTTGGGAACGGGGCGGGGGACGTGGGCAGACGGAGGTTGGGAACGGGAGCGGACGGCGTTTGGGTACGGGAGCGGACGGGGTGGAACGGGGATTGGGAACGAGGGCGGACGGGTGGGAACGGGGATTGGGAACGGGGGCGGACGGGGGGGCGGACGGGCGCTAGTAAAATTTTCCCCACTTTCCCTTTACTTTGCTGACATGTCGTCACACGTGGACAATGTAAATCCTACGTGTCCGAAATTGGGTAATGTAATTACACAAAAAAATCCGGCATAATGTCGTGACGGATACGTGTCGTGACGGCACGACATTATGCCGGGATAAGCCTCCGTCACGACACAATAGACAACCCTGGTAAGGAATAAACTCATCATGATACGGCTATGTGACACCATCCATAAACTTGACATCCTGGAAATTAGACGGACCCGGATTGGTAAGAGGAGCTTGCCTCTTGTTGTCAAAATGTTGTGGACCCCCTGGCCTATTCTGAATGGGAATGTATCCATTCGCCGTCTGTAATCCCGTCGGAGGATGAAATGTTTGCCTCGCATTCCCATGGTCATAATATAAATTGGGTGGCCTAAGCTCATTAAGAGGACCACTCTGTGGCCTAGCCCCTCTCATGTTGTCTCTAGCTTGTTGTTGTGGGTTGACCACCGGGTTGGGCATGCTTATGACCTTATCAGGTTGACGACACTCATCTGAAGGATGATTTCCCCCACAATTACTACAACCATAGCCTTGTCCTTCGGACCAACACTGACCCGGTACGTGCCATCTCCCACAAAAAGGGTGAAACTCCTTTCTCTCCACATTCTGACCACCTTGTCCTCTAGGCGGAAGTGCCCTATAATTGCCCTGACCATACTGATTCTGACCTTGGCCTCTCTGGTTTTGTGGAGGTGGGCCACCGTTGTTCCTTTGATCACGATTCTGCCCGACTCGACAAAACTGCCTAGTATGTCGGGGTTGGCCACATTGAACACACCACAATCCCGAAGTATGTCTACCCGACTCAACTTGAGGAGGAGGACTAGGCTGCTGACTCTTAATCATCAATGACATCTTATCCGTAAGACTCTGCATTTGTTTAATCATAGCTTTCTGAAATCCCAACTGACTAGTGCCTAACCTTCTCTCCACCTCCTCAAGGTTAGGATCAACTCTAGGAGCTGGCAATGCTAAGAGTGGTGCAGGTTCCCTTACTGCTAGAGGCCTTGGGCCCGTGTCAATGAAAGCATACGAAACTTGACTCCCTTGTCTACCTGGCCGTACCTCCACTTCTCTCGGACGAATGGGGATGAATTGAGGAATTGATTCATCCTCCCTCCTCCAAAATCTCTCGTAATCTCTATCTATGTGCTCCATCTCCCTAGCCGCCACCTTAGCGTCTGCTACTAAGAAATTATTTCTAATAACTTTTCATACATTTTTTAAACAATTAGTGCCGATATGAATTCCATTTAATCGGATATTGGCCAATGAAAATATGAAAATGTAGGCAATTGGCCAATTGATTTTACAAAAAACCGGCTCTTGCCGATGTAAATTGGAAAAAATCCGACCCTTTGTATCAACTACCGGCAATTAGCCACTAAGGCTTCAAAAACTTCCCAAACTCTGCCGCTCACCTAGTTGCCTTGCTTCCCGGGCAGTTTAAAATGGCTGCGGGGAAGCAATTATGGGCCATGTGCATGGATCTACTAACCCTCACCAGTAGGAGGGGGGTATCAAGTTTCAACACACTTGACGTTGAAAAATACACTAGAAAAGAGATTGAAATTGTCTCTTCAAACACGAGCTAAGGTGTTGATATAAATTTGCATTGATTCATGTGTTTGACAGAGTGGTTGATGATTTAAGAATGACATTATGATGTGGGACCCTTTTTTAATAAAGTGATTTGACAATTCTAAAAAGGTATTTGTTACCCTTTGTAAATTGTACTATTTAGTATGGGTGATTGTGTCTAGTTATTTTAATTTACTATTAATTTTACTATGTCTAAATAAGTTTCCTAAATAATTTGTCAAAAGATTACCAAATCTTAGGGATTGGGGGCGTTCAACAAAAATATTAAAAATTTGTTCTTTGACAATTATTTTTTAAAACACCAATATTGCAACAACTAGCAGTACATGTGGTGGTCTCTTATATATTAAATGTTTGTGAAACCGCAAGGAATTGAACCCAAGGCCTCTATATTTTCAAACAAACATTGACCTCTACACCTTATGCACCTACTCAACACTCTAGACATGTTCATAGGTGAATAACTTAGATTATTGATTCAAGTTACTATAAAGTAGATGGGTCTCGGAGGGTTGCTTTTTTCGACTAGGGTACTTCTCCTAGGAAGTGAAACACATGCTTGGTACAAACTGGTTTAGGGATTAAGTAGTTGCTTACTCGGAATATTCGAAGTGCGTACGAAGATTCATCCATTGTCAAAGTGAATTATTATTTTTGCTTATTAAATGGTCATGTACACTCCCCCCATTATATTGACTATTGAGCCATGTTTTAAACATGTGGTCCAATATGTTTTAAACATGTCTTTATGATATCCATTCTTGGAGCCATGCCAAACCACATATCACTCAAATAAAGGTGTTTGATTAAAATAGGTAACAAAATAAAGTACATCTACCTCAAGCCAATTTTAGAACTTACCCATAATCCTATGATTCATTCAAAAAAATTCCTACATGCTTTGTGGAAATATAACTTCCTGCTGTGAAGGGTTTATTTGATTCTTCCACAAAATAACCTTTACATTAGTATTATTTGGGTTATTTAGATAGTAATATGCTTCCTTATGAGGTTTTGGTAATAGAAATTAGCTTAGAGGGAAGAGGGCCTAAGCAACATACTCTTACAACTTATTTACGGGTTATTTAGGAGGGCTAAGCTTAATCAGATATTAAGGAAGGGAGATTTAGTTGGCTTATACAAGTATTGGATCAATGAATGTTCTTTTTAATCCTAAGGGGAGTGCTATCTTGTGAGCAGTGAGCAGTGAGCGGTGAGCAATGAGCGGTAACTTGTGAGCGATGAGGAAGGTGAAATATTTGATAATAGGGTCACTAGTGTCCTATAACCATGGAATTTTGGCATAAAGCATTATGATTTTAAGGTTTGGTAATAAGAGGGATGGAGAGGATAAACAACATGATTGCCAGATTGTGAGCAGTGAGCAATTAGGAAAAAAACAATATGTACATGACTATGGACATATATACATTTATCATATATAAATTTGTATAGTTGTATAACATGCCCAATGACACTAGAATGGACAAAGTTGAAGTGAATGATGATCATCATTGATATTCACAATATGAACAAATTAACAACTGAAACAAAACATGTTGCAAATGATACTTAATTTTGTAATAGGTGAATTATTTAAATCAAATATAGAATGTGCAAAGAAGATAGTGTTGGATTCTTCTGTAAAAATTTTAAATATTTTCCTTATTTGACCATTATTTTGGAACTACAAGCTTATATACCCATTTCCAAAAAAAACCTCACAACTGGCAATAACATAAAAGAATATGGAGTTTGGATTTGAAAAATTATTTATATATGTATTTATTTTAAAAATAAATCTTGAGTTGAAAACCAGCTGACATCCAATTGACATAGCCATTAACGGTTGCCCATATAGAAGAAAATAAAATTGATTCAAATGTGTTTCCTTTAAAAAGAAAAATATATGTTAAAAATAAATTGAAATCCAAGAAATGGTGGCCATTAATAGCTACCCATATAGAATAAGAAAAAATATTATTCATATATATATGTATTTCCAAGTTGTTCAATATTTATGGTCACTCCGGTTTTTTTAGAATGTCTACACATAATATCCATTTTACATAAATTATCAAAATCTACTAGAAATAATATGGTTAGATTTTCTACAAATATCTTCAATTTTTGAAGATTTCAGGCCAGATTTTAAGATGCTACAATAGGTTTGTGGCCATAAAATACTCATATCATCTTCATTTATTACATACTATATACCATTGGCATGCTTTCAATGTCCACAAATAATATAATATTATTAAGTGCATATTATATACTTTCAAATTTAGTTTCAATTGATATTTATGCTCCTACCATTTTGTTTGTATTTCCTATTTTTGGATCCAGCTCATATGGTTGTTGTTCCTCTTTATATTGTTCTTCTTCCTCTTTATTATTATTGATATTATTGTATTCTATTTCTTCCTCCTATTTTCTATCAAAGTACCTAATTAAATTATTTTCTTGATTATGATCATTACAATAAAAGATAATATATGCTTGAGCTTTATATGTAATGATTTCATCGTCCTAAACACTTACCTATTCTATTGGATATAAAATATGAATAAGCAAACAAAAATTCATTGCCAAATAATTTCAAAACCAACATATTCATTTTTAAACGTAATATAATGATGCACCTTTGATGTCCGAAGAGGACAAAATATATCTAAAAATCTAAGGTTGAAGATATTCCTCTTGAGTAATATTTGAATTTCACACTTAGAGGGTGGGAGGAATATTTGGGTCCACCAAAAGGTGTTTGCATATGGTTCTTAATGTGATATTCATTACTCCGACAAAATTAATTTCTCTTGTTCCCATGTTCAAACTAGATATGCCAACCCATAGTACAACTCGTAACTACTATTGAAGAATTCATTTATCTCATGCCCCATATCCAAACTCTTACACCTTACTATTGCAAAATTACAAAATAAATAGTAAATAATATAAATTATTTTTTGGAATATTCATCATAAAGTTGACTTACACCTCGGAAATGTATAGATTTTTCTATTACTCTAACTAATTTATTACTAATTTGAACTGAACTATCTATCCTAGTAAATCCATCTTTTGTCTTGGAAGGTAAGGTAATGTGATCATCTAGCTTATCTCTCCAAATAATTTCTGTAATTTTATCACATCTATTGAAGTCCACATATACTCTATAAGGTCCAACTATAAACTCACCTCCCCTACATTGAAAACCATCTTGAAAAGTAACTAACTTACCGGAACCTTTATAAACAGGCATCCAAATTTTATAAGTATATTTATTATAATCATTATCTAAAGTAAATATTAGATTACTAGCAAATACGTTATCAGTGGCTTCCATGTTCTCAAATTCTAAATCAGAGATATCAGGAACTCCTGATAATTTTGCTTCTACGCTAGCTCTAAGAAATTATAATGGTGAAAGGGAGAAAAATTTATCTCTGTAAATAACTGCGATACTAGAAATTGCTGCTTGATCTAGTGTGAGGTAAAGTAAGTACCCCCTTGGTTTCCAAGCCAAAGGGTTGCTTCGTGCTTACTCTTAGTTCACAAATATTATTTTCTAAGATTCCGAAGTCTTGTGTGTGAAAAATATTCTAGTTAGCCTTCTAAACGTCTAATTAGTCCACCATAAGCTTAGTTGCCGTAGAATAAGCACCTTAGACCCTTCTAATGTAGTTGTCCTACTAGAATTCAATGCAAAGTGGCCTAAGAGCTAATATGGCATTTAAAGATTTTTAGGCATTTGAGAGAAAACATAAGGAGAGAAGGTTTTTGTAAGCTGCCTCACGGAAACGCTCATAACTTCTAGTCAAATTTTTAGAATAAGATAAAACTAATTGGATCACAACAATAACTTTAATAGCTATCTATAAATATAAAAATCACAAGAAACGGACACTGTGGCAAGCCGAAGTGAAGCTACAAAGTTAGCAGTATCAAAATGGAAGCTGTCTCACGGAAATGCCTATAACTTCTAGACAGAATTGTGGATTTTTACAAGACTAATTTTGTTGGAAAAAAAACTTTAAGAGCTATCCAAGAACATAAAACATATTAGTATTGGACTTCAAATGAATATATGGTGAGTTTTTAAAGTCTGCTGTATCTTTCAATCCAAAATCACTAACTAAGGTTACATTCTATAGAAACTAATTATGCTTTATGAACAAAAAAAAAATTGGAGTACACTTCGACACAAATAACAAAGACTAAATGAACTATAAAAATTTATTTTATTAAGTGTTAAAAACATCTCACTCCATCCTAAGAAGCACTCACATTAAATACTACTAACTAATTATGGGTCCTTCGATCAAACGTAAGGTTGATCGAAGTTGGAAGTGGTTGGGGTTGGAGAAGAGAGAGACTAAGCTTGAAGGAGTTCGGATCTCCGAAGGTCCGAGAACAAGAACGAAAAAAAAAAAAGTAAGAAAGATGCATCATTGAACTTCGACACCCCTTAAATAGGGTTGCCTCACGCGGTGGAGGTCGACTTCTCTTGTTGACTTTTTTCTTCCACGTACCCCTTTGCATTGGATCTTTTAAGCCACTGTCGACTATTTTCATCTAAACTTCATCTATTTTTGACTTAGTAGTGTCAAAAGACACTTGCCAAAATAGATCTCACATCGTCGAGGCGAATTGGCCAAGTCAAAGGGCATCTTTGATTGTCAACGTCGTTTGTTCCACTAGTTTAATCGTTTTGGCGCGTAGTCATCTCGGACCCTTAGAATATCATACACCTTAAGCCTTGTCAATTACTTACTTATTGACTTTAGCTTAGTCAATCCTATTAGAATAATCTAATAATCCAATTCCGCTTATATTTTTAGGATTTTACTTACTAAGCTAACTTCTAAGTCTAAACTTCTCCAACCGATCTTATATCTTACCATCTAACTTCTATTTACCACTACTACTAGGTTAATTTGATAAAAGAATCAAAATAACCCCTCACATCTAGTTTCCACTCTATCAGAGATTTTTGTTTTTATTCATTTCTCCCTATTTTAGAGGGTACGTATCTTTTAAAATTATATTTTCCACTATAACCTGCACGCCACCCTAGTGCATATATTTTCCCTAATTTAACACCTTTCAAATGAGGACCATTATATTTAATTTCGCTTGCATGCCCGGGGAGTGCACTTAATGCTAAGACTAGGAATACACGTGAGTGCGTTTTAATAGCATACCCCCCTATGTACTTGACCTTGAAATAGTTTTTAAATTAAGATTTTTTAGGTGCTAAATCATTACGTATATATCTATCATTTGGTGTAAATTTCAGGACCAAAAGTTTTTAAAATCTTATTAAAAAAATTATAGAAGTTTGAACTGAAATGTGTTGTTTTTCGCTTCAAAAATCAATTTAAAAATATTTACAAGTGAGTATTTTTTTGAAATTTATACAACAAGAACTTTAGATTGTGTTCAACAACTTCATATTATTTTAACAAATTTTAAATGATTTTTTAGTACATACATAGGGGGGTCGAAAGTACCCACTCACGTGATTCCTAGTCTTAGCATTAAGTGCACTCCCCGGGCTTGCATGTCCAGAAACACGCAATAATTCCCTACTTAATAGTCCTATCGTTTCTTTTTTCTCTGTTTTTATTTTAGCAAAAGAAGTAAATGAAACAACTTAAACAATTTCTTTATATCTTCTATCCACTACAATAATAGTACCTTCAAAAAATCTTTTGCAATCACCTAACCCGCTAGGATTTGAAGTGCGAATAGAGCTCCACACAAAAGGGTTCCCAACTGCACCCTCCTTCGTCAACTAAAGTCTCTTCTATTTCCTTCGTGAGTCTTGACTTTGAGTTCTTAATGCACTTTGTTTCCTACAATGCATTCTTTTAGAACTATTACTTGCTTCTTGAGAGGACGATGATAAATTCTCTTTAGCCACGGCTAGTTTCATTTTGAACTTTGGATATTCTTGCTCAAGCTTAGAATTAAATAAAATATTCTTCATTTCTTGTGCAACAACAACTTATAAAACATAAACAATAGAAATTTTCATATTTAAAATGATAACCTATTATATATCTGTAAGGATATCGTAAAAATCAATCTAACCAAAACTACAAAATACACATACATTAGCTTATATACCCATTCCAAGTTGAAATAAGAACTTACACTTCACCATACAAATTACCTCTTTAATATCTAAACAACCCGTCTATATTAGAAATATATATATAATTCTTACTTCAATTTGTAGTTGCAATAACGGATATAATATTGAACCATATCAACATGGATTGCTTACAAGGAACTCTGACTGGCATTTTGACATCACACATGGCAGAAAGTACAAACACCTCAATACATGTACATTAGATTTGATTGAAATCTAATATTTAATTCTATAAGACTACAGAATTCTATATCCATTTGAAATTTAAATAACAACTTACACTTCACCATACAAATTACCTCTCTTATATCTTAACAACCCACCTATATTAGAAATGTATATATAATTCTTACTTCAATATATGGTTGCAATATCGAATATAATACTGAAACATATCAATGTGGATTGTTTACAAGGAACTCTGAAGGGCAATTTGATATTACACATGGCAGAAAGTACAAAGACCTAAGTACACATACATTAGATTTGATTGAAATCTAAAATTCAATATTAGAGCATTACAAGGTTATATACGCATTTGAAATTGAAAAAAGAACTTACACCTCACCAAACAAATTACCTCTCTAATATCTAAAAAAATCCACCTATATTAGAAATGTATATATAATTCTCACTTCAAAACGTGGTTGTAATAACGAATATAATATTAGAGCATATCAATATGGATTGCTTACAAGGAAGTTTGAAGGGCAATTTGATATCACACACGGCAAAAAGTACAATAACCTAAGTATATATACATTAGATTTGATTGAAATTTGAAATTTAATTGTAGAGGACTACCATGTTCAAATACCCATTTCAAATTCAAATAAAAATTTATAGCGCGACGTACAAATTACATCTCAAGTATTGAAAACATGCCACCTATAATAGACACGGCAGAGAATATAAAATCTAAGATTAGTATTAGAAAATGATGTAATTTGTACGAAACACCTATAAGTTCGACTTACATTGCAAAAAATGTTTTGAAACCAAGTTGAGTAGATAATGGAGATTAGACATTGATTCTTAATATTCAATGCATAAGTAATTCACTCAAATATGATATGAAAGAGCCTCGTCCAATTGACGTGCTCTATTTCATGTCAAATGTAGGAGTCTTACTTATACAGAAATAAGAATCAATTAATGCATCAAACCTGAGACATATGAATATTTGAAGAGATGTAAGAATATATTTTATTTCTCTTTGTGGAGAGTAGTTGCACAGCTTAAGCAAACCGCACGCATTCAAGTGGTATCAATGCGAATTTGATTGAATCAATTATGAATAAGAATGATCCATCCACCTCCAAATGTTTGTTTCACTTGAACACCTGTTCTAACTATAGCATATGTTCTCACATATATTTTTTGAACAAAATGTGAAAACCCCATAGGTCGGCCAACCCTAAATTCTTTATGAGTATTTCAATTGTAAGAATGTAGAAAACCTAAACCCGCAAGCTTTATAATGGATCCCTTTGATACAAAGTGGAAGAGGAAGGTAGACGTACAGGTGGATAAGAAGGAATGGGTGGATAAGAACGAATAATTAGAAAAGAACGAATGGTTGAAGAGAGCGGCAATCATCTCATGTTCAAGGTAATAAAGGGAGATGTAAATAGCTCTTCTTTTTCACCATGCCTTATTTAAAGAATGGGTTATCAAATTATGATTCTATTTATATTAAAATAATAAAATAATATTAATACTTTGATTATTTTATTACAATAAGGATTTCTATTATAAAAAATTAAATCAAAAAATGGTTTTCATATTTCCGGTATTTAAACAAATCAATTGGTCTCCTAGTTTAGATTTAGATATATAACTAAATTTTGAAGATAAATATGAAGCAAAAAAAAATATATTTAATTGAAAGTTAACTTAATGTCTTACATAAACTTTATTTTTTGAAAGTCAACTTCATACGTTTCATATATAGTTAATATCATGGCAAACTATATTTACCATGAAAAAGAATAATATGGTATGCTATATTTTAAGTGTGGCTTATCAAATTACGATTCTACCAATATTGAAAAACAAATTAAAAGAAAAATGTTAATAATATGATAGTAATTTTCACAAAATTATCATTACAATGTTATTCCATAGAAAATCAATTATTTAAAAAAATGGGTTTCATATTCTTAGTTTTTTAAAATTAATTTGTTTCCATAGAGATATATTTTACAAACTATTATGGATTTTGAAGATAAATACGGAACAAGACAAAGATACTTACTAGAAGTTAACTTTGGTCTTGGATATATAATATCATATAGAAAGTGTTTTTCTATAAATAAATTTGTATCAATTATATTAGTCCTTTGGTTTTCACACTCACCCACACATATTCAATTAGGGACTCATGAGTGAGTGTAAAAAAAACAAAGGAGCTATACTTCAAGGTAGATTCAATAAATAATCTATGGAAAAGTTTTATAGCATTGCGTATTTGCAAATAATAAGCAATTGTAGGCGTCATAATTTATGGACTTGATTTGTAAATTCCTAGATAATTCTATCTTATTTATTCTATCGATATCTTGTTATCTTAAGTTCAAAGTAGCTCTATCTTATTTCTAATATAAACCTTAATGTTTTATTCATGCTTATTTTTATATTGGCATGTTGTAATACTTATAAGCCCGGGGAAGTCACTGTCGAAAATTTAGATAACTATGAGAGAACAAATATAGGGTGACATATATTCATGGTTGATAAAAATTATATATTTTTTGATATACCATAGCCTTGAAGAAATGTGAGGTAGCACATTATATATAATATAGGGTCACTTGTAATACCCAAAATTATGTTTATAGTATTTCTAAAATAGCATTATAGTAATTGGTAGGGATTTTTTTTAATTTTTAGGTTGAATTTAGGGTAAGAAAAATTTAAGAACTAGATGAAAAATGATCACAAATCCATCTACAAAATGGATGAACTCGTTGGATGAGGGTTATTAAGTGTACTTTTGAGGAACATTTCATTGACGTTTGTATAATTCTCTGGTTGTTCCTCCCACGCAAGACAAGAATTCTAGACATTAAGGACATGTAGATATTGAATCTATGGTGGATTGATGGATTTGTTCTAGGTGAGAGGCTGTGGCATCTTTTGTGATGATCGTTTCTCAATTTTCACGTAGGACTCATAAGTAGGCATTTCAAATTGTCTTCACACTTTGCATGATAACATGTGCAATGTTAGTGCAACAGTGTTAATGAACACATTATGGACACTTTAGTGATGTTGGTTTGTTTTGGAATTTGTGGACTTCTTTCAATGTTTGGATGAAACAATTAAGTACGCCATTATCAATGGGCTTAGACATGTAACCGATTATGTAAATAGCATGCTTCTTGTATACACAACTTAATTTTTGTTGCGTGATGAATTCCATTTCTAATGCTATAGTACAATGCTATTGTCCACAAAAGAAAATTCAAATAAATATAAATAATGAAGGGTCTGAAATATTATGGATATTTTAATTTATAATTACACATAGGGTGGTAAGAAATTGAAGAAAGTAGAATTATTAAAAAATATAGGGTCCACTAAAATGCAGTAAATGAGCTACATAGCCCCCCAAAAAATATGTGTTGTACGCTCATGTGTCCCCAAAGAATATACTAAGTGACTTCCCCGAGCTTATAAGTAGTGATCTTGAACTCCTCTTTTGATATCATTTGAATATAATTGACATATCATGAATTTACCTTAAATTGCTTAGGTTTTGAAATATTAAATTATTCAAAGAGCTAAAAAATGGGTTATATTATATGCACTATAAGAAAATCAAATACTAGAAAATTGGTAGTTTGATCACATGTGACATGCATACCAAAGCAATAAAAATAAATAAATAATCGTGTGCATTATTGTAGGCTATCAATATAACAAGTACATGCTAGGTTTTTTTTGGATAATTTCATTCAATAATTATATTTCAATAGAAAATTTATAAAAAAAATTAAATATTTTGGTTATTGCGTTATAGCAATATTTTACAAACAAAAAAATTCAAAAAATTTAAACACAAGTAGAAACTACAAAATCTAGACTTTGAACACAGTCATGCATTGCACATTTATACAAATAATATTTCTCTATTTTTGTAATTATGAACAACTAACTCCATCTTTTTCCTTACTATAATATATAGTTAACTTGAATTCAGTGTAGCTCTATATTTTTCCCAACAAAAGCCTTTAATTAAATAAAAGAGCATACACATGAGCAAATAATATTTCCACAATTACTTATGTATTTGCATGTCTTAACATTTATAAGTAATATCCTTGAACTCTGACATGCACTGTAATTAATATTTAGATATTGAAAAGTTGCTTATAATTTGCATTGTAGGCTATCATCGTAGCAAGCATATAGGAGGTGATGTCGTGAGAATACTACTCAACCATAAGAAAAATAATACTACTTTAAGGGTAGATTCAACAAAAATTAAACTAATTGGCTATTGTATACTAACCACATTTCACAAACAAAAAGTTATCTAACTTTTTTAACAATCACATACAATTTACAAAGCATCTAAAATTTGAATATAATTGAATATAAATTTTGAATACAAATCATTTTAGCCCTTGCATCAATTCACATAAACAACTCTTAACTTTATTATAGGATTCCAATCAATGGTTGCCACTCCAATGCAAACTTTGCATGAACATCTAAGTATGATGTTTATTTTGGTAAAAGTGAAGTATTTTTTGATGTTCATGTAAAAACAACCTTAGTGCTTACATGAACCCTTCAATTTAACATTTGGTCACTCTTTGAATTTGAGGGAATCTTTGCATATGTGTGGTTAGAAGTATGGGACAATTTACATACTACAAATGCAAGGCGGGTAGCCTATTGTCCTTTGCACATTTTGGCATGGGAATTTGTGAAGGTGCCCAACAATTGAGTTGCTTCTATTTGGTGGGTCACACAAGCATTTGCTCATTTTCCAAGTGAATTTGATTGGTTAAATGTATTCTTTGAGGGATAAAACATGGCATTTTCTTGTGCATCCCTTCCTTGAATTTTATAATCTAAAAATCCAAAGGGTTGTATATGGCATTTTGTCCCTCAAAATAGCCCATCTCACATGTTTGAAGATCCTATGGATAAACCCCATTTTAACCTCAAAATTTGTACATGAAAATTCCACAACCAACATTGAGTGAAAATGCACTCAAAACAACCCTATCATAGGCTTGGGAAGCTAGGCATTAAGATAAATTCCCTGCTATGAAAAGAGGTAAGCTTCCCAAAAACACCTTCCCTATTATAGTGTCTTTCTTGTAAGCTAAAATATATGTTTCATGTAATCTCTATCTCCTCCTATCTATATCCTTTCTAGGGAATCGTCTTCATATATTCATAATCTTAAGGTTGCTACTTCTGTCTATTTTACGATTCCATGTGCCAACATCTGTACAAGCGAAAGAACACCGCAGAGGGCTCCCCATTCCAACACAAAATAATTATTTTCCCCTCAAAATGAGCCATGTGTCATGCTCGCATTCACCATGGCCTACTTGTATCCCACGTGGAAACTACATTCTGGCACATGTAACGATGATATGGGAAGCCCTCTACAGTACATATACCTATTGCCAATAACATATATTTAGTAAATAAATTGTTTGACCCTAACTCAAGGTGTAGGTGATCGAGTTGGCAAAATGCCTTGAATATGTTCTCAATGCAAGATAACTACTAAAGCTTGTATTCTTTAGGGTAAGGCTCTAATTGACTTATGCTATATTCTATTCTATCCTCATAATGTTGTTCTCAAACTTGTAATGACGGCTCCCCGGCCTATTAATAATTATTAGGTCAACCGTCAAATTGTGGAAGACAATAAACTGCCAGAGGTAATACTTAATAGACATACACAATATATACACACAAAATTTGGAGGGGATTTAATCAATACACATGTTTATTATTATTTATAGGGTTCAAAATATAGTAGTCCATATATGGCCTCCTAGGCATTTAGGGGTTAAGAGAACGACTCACACCTTATCAGGTTGGAGGATTCCCAGCTACAGGTTTTTCGATTACAAACATTTTCGGCGTTTGTTCACCTCGATGACACTCAAGTAGTTTTCCAAGGCTTCCAAGTTGATATTTGTTCGAGGAATCTTGTTGAAATGTTATGCAATTGAGTCAAAGTTGTGTGTGACATGAAACTCGGGTATGTGGTGTATTATATTGAGTGGTTGGTTGAATGGCAGGGGTTTTCTAGGGTTTTGTTATTAATTGTATTGTTTACCTTGTTTTAGAGTCGTTGTCACACAAGAGATAGAGCAGACAAAGATTACTTCTAAGGGTGACACGATCTTGCCCTCTCACATATTTTTTGGGCCATAAGGATTTATGCATGTCTGGAGGACTGAGATCTGTGGAGCTGGGTTTTGTTCCACAACTTGCTGATTCATGCCGAATGTGACATAAGCTTGCAGTTGTTGGCATTTTGCACGAAACCTATTATTTCTGTAAACTCACAACTTAGCAGGCTAGAGGATGCCCAACTTCTAGTTTTTCAACTAATAACAATTTAGGCATGTGTTCACCTCATTGACACTAATGAACACATTGCAGGAGATCAATTAATTTCAACCCCCAGATGTGTCTTTGAACCTTGCCGTCTTTGGTTGACGACTGCCATGGCTGCTCCTAGTTTGCCATTGCGACATCCTCTTAACGACCCTGATAGAGTCAGGTCGAGAGATGCAAAGCTTTGGACGGCTGAAGAAGTAGCAGCATCCTTGGCAAATGCTGCCAAGGTCAAGTGCAAGTGCCACACTTGTTTTGGGCAGACATGGGTTTCTAGGCGAACAGCGGCAAAACACATGAGGTCTATTGGACGTCACCCAAGACTTTGAGCAAATCTTCAGGTGAGATCTACTTTTCATATGTCGGATTCCATTGCTTTAGAGTTATAAATTGCATCCCCTCAAGCACTAAGATTCATAAATTGCTATAGAATTATAAGGACATTTCCATCCCTCTCAGCAATGAGTGTCATACACTGCATCCCTTAAAGCATTGGATTTGGATTTTAATTCACCCCTTCCATGAGCAATTGAAATTCATCAACACCCTTGATCTAATGTTCTAAAACATCATTGATACTGCTGCAGGGTCCTCACGCAGATTCTTCTTCAGAGGAGTGGGCTCAAGTGGAGGAAAGATATAGGAACTCTTTGGAAGGGTTTGGAGGTGATGATACTACTGCGGATATAGATGTGGGAACAAAATTTCAGCGAGCGGTAGTGGAGATGTTTGGCAGGAGTGATGACATCCGCGCGGAGGTGACCCGTGATCAAAGAGACGAGGCATCTGGTGGAGCCCAGAGCATGGGCATGTTTTCTGATGACAACCATAATGTAGACATCAGTGATGGGAGTGGAGGGGAAGACAATCATGTAGACCCGTGGGATATGGTGGGGTGAACAAACAACGCCAGGCAGTGACCCTGTGCAAGACCAACTTGAGGAGGAACTTGATGTGAGGTTGTTTGCAAATGGAAGAGTGAGCATGTTGGGTGCAACAATTTATCTACTTTGTGCATTCAAGGTTGCACGAGCACCGAACACGTTAATCGATGAGGTCTTCAAGCTCCTCCACGACATAATTTTGCCTAATGGAAACACATTACCTGCGAGTGAAAAAAAGGCAACCCGTATGCTCAAGAAATTGGGACTTGTCTATCATGACACAATACATGTGTGTCCAAGGAATTGTGTGTTGTTTAGGGGGGAGCACCTAGATGCTGAAAAATGTCCTAAGTGCGATTCCAACAGATTTGTGAGGCATGGAGTGCCAGCAAAAGTTTTGCGCCACTTTCCAATAGTACCTAGAATTCGTAGGATGTTTTCAGTGAAAGAAATAGCTTCTCTATTCACTTGGCATCATTTTCACAAGTCCTCCGATGGTTTGATGAGGCATCCAGTTGATTCACCCCAATGGGCCAATGTTGACCTTGAGTATCCACATTTCGGAGCTGAGCCTCGTAATTTGAGGGTGATGATCTCGGTAGGTGGGATTAATCCCTTTGGCTTTAAGTCATGCAAGTGGTCATGCACACCAGTGGTTATGACTATTGCGAATTTGCCTCCATGGTGTATGACCAAGAATTTTTTCTTGACGTTGTGCCTACTCATACCTGGCAAGGAAGCCGTAAGGGGAGCAGAGTTTGACGTCTTCTTCGAACCACTTTTGGAAGAATTGAAGATGTTGTCGTTTGAGGGGCTCGTTATGGACGACGCTGCATCATTTCTTGGACGACGACAATTTACATGTAGGCTTGTGGTACTATGTACAACCCATGACCTTCCTGGCCTTGGAATTGTGGCCGGTTGCAACATGAAGGGCTACTTGCGGTGCCCGCATTGTGGACCAGGGACAATTTCTCGTTACTCCCAAAGCCTAAGGAAGAACATTTATGACAACCAACACAGACGTTGGCTACATGAAGAACACCCTTTTCGGTTTGCAGACGGTGTTTTTGATGGAGAAGTGGAGGAAGGGGTCCCCCTTGTGCCATTGACACTTGTTGAAGTTATGGAATGGGCGAAAAGAAGAAAATAATTTTTAGACGGTGGAGGTAGGCCTAAACGAAGGGACCCATCGCGAATGAGTGGCATCAAACGGGCGTCCACAATGTATGAACTACCCTACTGGGAGGTGTGCCAATCCTACAGTTGCTTATGGGGAGTGGTGGCCAAGTACTATGAATATTGACATAGATAGGGGCATAAAATGTCTAAAAATCCAACATGTATTGTTTCAGAAGGCTTGAATTGTTGCTTTAATGTACTACATATCATTCTATTAGAGGATATTGAGGCCCTCACAAAAATATCAACACACAAAGTGGATGGTTTTAATACTAATATATTCTGCAACATTGGTATGCCTTTTAAGTGGATGATGTAGCTTGCATAACTATAGAGGAGAGGAAATCTAGAAATGCAATGTTCATACCGTATGTTGCCTTTGACAATTTATGATCATTCTATTCATGCCCAGGTGCATTACGAGGCGAGAGGCTGAAAAAGACATGTGATTTTAGTTGATTGCCTTGAGCACAAAAATTCAGCAACCTCGATGTCGTTACGGTTTTAAGGTGGGTTGTTATAGGTTCATTTAATACGACACACGCTAGACACGATGCACGTGGAGAATAACGTGTCTGATAACCTGCTAAGAACCATAATGGGAGAGAAAGATGGACCAAAGGTCCGACATGACATGCAAGAACATGGGATCAGAAAGGATTTGTGGATGGTACAGATGCTACGACGAGGTAAGGTGGGCTGGAAGCAACCACCTGCACCATACACATTACTGCAAGAGGAAAAAACAATTTTCAAGAAGGTTATTGGGGATTTGAGAGTGCCCACTGGTTTTGCATCCGCTTTCAAGAAGCATGTGGAAAGCGGGAAATGGGCCGCGTTGAAAAGCCATGACCACCATGTAATGTTGCAAGTGGTATTGCCAGTTGCAATAAGAGGGTTGCTTCACCCAGCTGTGCGAGCAGGGATAATGCGTTTATCAACAATTTTTCAAAAGCTCACATCTAAAGTCATCGACCCAAGGGACCTACCATGGTTACGGGAATTCACAGCGGAGACATTGAGCTTACTTGAAGCGTGGTTGCCACCATCTTTTTGGGACTTGATGAGCCATCTCATCATTCATCTCATGGATGAGTTGGAAGTAATGGGCCCTGTAACATGTAGATGGTTATATCCCCTTGAAAGGTACATGGGAGTTCTTAAGAGGTACATCGGAAACCGTGCTCGTCCGGAGGGTTCAATGGCCACTGGATATTCATTGGATGAGGCATTAGGTTTTTTGACAAGTCATATGAAGGATTTCCGTCATTCTTGCAAGCGCGTATGGGATAACGATGAAGAACCTGGCGTGTCTGGTGATGTGCCCGAGGGTGGTGCACACCGAAAGAAATTGACAAACCTTGAAGGGGCCATTCACGGTTGGGGTACTACTTTTGGGACAAAGGAATTAAGGACTTTGTCGCATTGGATCTTGACGTTTATTACAATTTACTATGATTTAATTAATAAATTTCAAATAGATAAGTAGATAGGTCATAAGATTTATCAAGAAAGATATTATTTGATATTAAATAATGACTAATAATAGATAAATTCCTTATGAAATAATTAGATAAGTCATAAAACTTGTAGAGAGGTCATATGATTTGTTTTGGCCACATCAATGGCAATTTTATTATTGAAGTGTACAGTCCCCTCCACTAAGTAAGGTAACCCCTTGCTGTTTCTCACACACACAGGAAGAGACCAACAAGAAAACTTGACTAATGCTACCTCATATAAACCTCAAATATAGAATTTTTTCCATAAATAGTTAGCTTTATACATGTAGAAGCTTCTTGCTAAAAAAATACAAATCTTTTGTAATCATTTCTAATCTGAAAATTGGATTGATCAACAACTACTGCTACCACCATATGCTACCTCCTCTGGCATCAATAACAGCTTGTATCCGTTTTGGCATGCTTGCAACTAGCTTGTCTAACATCTCCATTGGTATGCTCTCCCAAGCTGCTTGCACTGCATTCCACATTTGCTCTTTGTTTTTTGGTCTTTTCATCTTCTGGACCTTATCTTTACAAATCATCCACAGGTTTTCTAGAGGGTTTAAGTCATGAGAATTTGGAGGCCAATTGAGCATCTTTAAACCAATATCTTTGATGCAATTTTTTGTCACTCTGGCTGTATGTATTGGTGCACCATCCAACATCAATACTAATTCTTCATGGTTAGCATGGTGGTAGAAGTAGGGCAATAATCCTTGCTCACATACAATCTCTACAAAGTCCATAGCAGTGCGTTGTCTAAAAGGAATTAAAATCAAAAAACACTTACTAGTTGCAGTAAAAGCACCCCAAACCATGATTGACATCCTCCCAGACTTGAATGTTGGTGCTAAACATTGTGGATGAAATTTTTGTGAAGTAGTCTGCCATACTCGAGTCTGACGTGAATAAGCACCGATCTCAAATGATGACTCATCACTCCAAATAACCAACTTCCATTGTTCCACCGTCCAATGTTTATGCTCTTTCGCAAAGGCCAACCTCAATTTCTTGTGTCTCTCATTCAAAAAAGGTTTCTTTTTGGCAATTCGGTTGCCAAATCCAAGGTCATGCACTTCTTTTCGTATGGTATTCATACTCACAGAAATGGGCAAGCTACTAGCAAGTTCAGCAAGAGGTATTCTACAATTCTTGACAATCTCATATTTGAGAACTCGTCAATCAATCTCTTGCAACTTTTTTGGACGTCCAGATCTTTTTGCTATTTGTATTGAACCTCGCTCTCGATATCTCTTGAGGACTAATGAAATGCTCTTTTTTGATTTTCTAACTACATTTGCAATTTCACTCAAAGATGCTCTAGATGTGTTCATTCCTACAATAAAACTCTGCTCTTCTACTGATAAGAAGTAACTTGTCATAGTACTAGTGAGGGAGAGTGAAAATGAACTTGCTAAATGACAGACACAACAGTTCTATGAGCTACTAACCCAACAACTACATCATCACAAGAAATCAAATTTTGTAGCAAATCCTTCTAGGTATGAGTGACCTTCTCAACTCACAGATCATCACAACTACTCAACTTTATGACATTGCAACCAAAATTGAGTGACTTAAGTATTCACAAAGCTCCCTATTCTCAGAAATATCTGCATTGCTTCAAAAAGCTTCACATACCACATGGTACTCAAATTGATGTAACACATGGAATTGCTAGTCTAGAAGCCACTTACGGCTCATAAATGTATTCTTAGATACTACAAGTATATAATTGCAATTTATCTTAGCTGAATCAGCTTCCGAATTTGGATGTTCAATCAAATCAACTGTGTAATACATGTGAGTTGACCCATGGGGGGTTACCTTACTTAGTGGAGGGGACTGTACATCGGGGGTGAATTATTTTCCTGTTTTGCATCCTAGTACCTTGGTATAAGTATCATGTATCCATACATATATTTTATTATGTCCAATTCTAATTCTAAACGTTCATTTTTCATGTTGCCATGTTATTGTGTAATTCTGGCCATGTTTGGTGTGTTATGTAAGGCTATACAATTGGTGTGCAATACACTTTTAGTTCTATTGGTACATAATTGAACGATAAGTGCGAGGAAGAAAATTGGGATCATTTCAATTAATTTTTGTTGTCCTTTTCATTCCTTAATCTTGAGGTCAACAGTTATGACAACAGTCATGCATGTCCGTTAAGGAATGAAAAGGAAAACTTAGATAACCCTATTCCTTGTAAATTAACTTTGTCGGTGTACTCATTATGGAATACTAAATGTAGGTATGATCCAAAGTATGCTCTACAATACAAATCTAAGCACACTGACTATGTAAAGTTATCTAAAAAAGTCCTTAAACCGTTAGACACCCAAAAGTAGTACCCCAACCGTGAATGCCCCCTGAAATACGAGAGGCACACAACTTTGTCATTACAAATTCCGAGGACACTGCTCCATACTTGAGGTTAGTACCATGTGAATCCAATTTGCAATTCATTGAACTCGATTTTTGGCAACCTAAATTGGCATTTGGTACCAGGGACACATGTTGGTATTCTCTCATTGGTAGTTTGGGCAAAAATGCGTTCACAAGGTGTGGTGTTGTACAGGGTATACGAGGAGAAAATTGCGAGGGTGGAGGCAGCTCGTGCTGATCACAGGAAGAGACATCGACGTCGCAGGAATGGGCGGCTAAACCAAGCATATCCTCCCGAGTTGAAGGCAATGGGAGATTTCCAGAGTTGGTTAGCAGAGAGAGTGCGAGCTGAAATGAGCAGGGGGGTTGAGCTTTCGGAGTATTTATCCGCCATTGCATTCCCACCGAGTTCCATAGCCCATACATACAAGTCCATTAAATCGCATGGCAACCACTACCGTGTTGCTGAGAATGATGGGTCAAATAGGCATATAAGTTATGATTGTGGCATAGCAGGCATTTTCAAGCAAGGTTGTCGGAGTAGCACACGCGACACAGACGTGGTTGAGGCCCAACTTGCATATGTGGGGACTCTTGTTGA
Organism: Polytrichum formosum; assembly: GCA_964035585.1. Classification (NCBI taxonomy): domain Eukaryota; kingdom Viridiplantae; phylum Streptophyta; class Polytrichopsida; order Polytrichales; family Polytrichaceae; genus Polytrichum; species Polytrichum formosum. Next base: position 16,877,239 of record OZ037941.1, on the reverse strand, counting down.
AATTCTACAATTGACCTATGCTAACACAAACATTATTCTCTTTAAGGGTGAATGGGTGAGACCAGATTGCGGGGAGTCGCCTTCAATGAAGCAAGATGAGTATGGTTTTTGGATGGCAGACTTTACCCGAATGCAACATCGTAACACGCAACCCTATGCATTTCCAAGCTAGGTTCATCAAGTGTTCGTCAGCGATGATCCGTGGGAACATGGATGGAAAGTAGTCTTGAATGTTGAGTCAAGAAGCGTTAGACTTGCAGATAACATGGATGACATGCACCTAGTGCAGAGTACTGATAGGATTGGAGTGGATGCTACAATTCACATAGAGGAGCCAGAACGCCGACATGTAGGCGCGGGCGATGTCCAGGAATTGTGCGACGAGGAAGTGCCACCACTTGCATTTGAAGTGGTTGGAACTACAACACAAGGAAATGATGATTCAGTGGATGCAGATGACTCGGCCTCGGACCATTCCTGCAACGGAGGAGAGGGAGAGGGTGGTTGGTAGTAGGTTGTTTAAGAGAAAGAGCACTTAAATAATTAGGTGAGATTTTTAGAGAATGATGATTTAAAACACTTTTACAAGAGTGTGTGGTGAGGTCCTCTAAAAATGGGGTTTGCATTTTCTATGAAGATGTGGCTTGTGTTTCGTTGGTTAATGACGTTTGTGGTCTTCATGGCAGGGCGTGGTGGTGGTGGGCTCCGATTTGGAGTTGCTGGGGTTTTTGAGGTACAAATTTAGGATCATTGCCGAAACGAAGGAAGCGCATCATTGTAAGTCACATAGTTGCATGGTGATTTATTCTTGTAAGTTTTGCAGCTATTTAAACATACTATTGTAGTTAATCACTCATTTGAGAATTATAGAGTGTTGATCCATGAAATACTTGTCATTTTGCCACAAAGACCTCCACAGTTGGCAGTCAATATTTTCACATACCTACCTTGCAAAGGTCCCTCTTGATTTGATTGCCATCATATGAATAATTGATCTTGATGAACTTACATTGGGATTGGTGTGTAGGTACATCCAAACAACCCTTGAGCAAGTTGCATAGCACACTTTGAAGTTGATGACGAGGAGACGCCCGCTTGGTATTTGAGGCATCATGGGGAGTTTGTTAAATTTGGATAGAAAATTCCCGTCTCTATCAATGTAAGGTTATATATTTGAAATAGATCTATTAACAACAATTCATGACAGTATTGTGTTTTAAGAGCAAACCATTACCGGAATTTTGTGTATCTAAAAGTTTGTACTTGGCATTGCTAATATTGTGCATTTGATCCAATGTTTATGCGTGGTCAGTCATATGTGGAAGCAACACAATACTTGAATGCGGTGAAATGTGAGTTTGGGTTAGGGCTAGTTTTAGAGAACTACTTCAAATTAGGTGCAATCTTTAGAGAATGATGAATTAAAGCATTTTTACAAGAATGTTAGGTGAGGTCTACTTCTTCTTCAAAATGGGGTTGAGGTTTACTAACAAGATATGTTCCAAGGGCACGGGGGGGGGGTCACTCCATTGTCAAGTAGAATACCACGTGCGAGACAAAAAAATCTACTTTTTCCTAAAAACATCACCAAAATGGGTCAAAATTTTATCAATTTTTTTTCATGTGTAGATATACATGGTATCTATTACATAGTAAAAAATGATAACCAAATTTGATGATATGTTTTTTTAATAAAACATACCGTTTCTAACTAGAATGACGCAGAATTGAACTAAAACAATTACTACAAAAACGAAGATGACTAAAAATTTCAAAAAATATATACAAAAGATATTATCAATGGTTTTGTTTATGTTGAAAAAAAATCATAAATTTTAAAATTGTCTATGGCATATAATATAGGGTAGCAAAATCGTCTCGCACGTGGTATTCACTCGACAATGGAGTGACCCCCCCATGTCCAAGGGTGGATGGTAGTAGAATGGGTTGCATGTAGCAATTGGGTCCCTCCAATGGAAAATGAGGTTTTGTTATTTGTGCACCTCTAGTGATTATGAATAAATGCAATTGTGACTATGCAACACATAGTTTTTTCCCTTGGCTTCAACTTGCATTCTTGTCGTTTGCATAAACATCATAAATGAATGGATGGCAATTAAAAGAAATGTTGCATGTGTAAAGTGACTTGAACGCATGTGAGAGATATGTACAATATTTGAAATTGAGAATCGGGGTTTTTCCATGCTTGTGGTGAGACACATTCATGTTGACTCCCTGTACTTTTGAGCTCAAACTTTGTCATCAAGTCCTTGGATGTATGTCTACAAACTTCTGAATAACTCTTTGTTTGGGTTCATAATTGCCATCAACCTCATTTCCCACAACATACAAGTTGTTGGTGTACAATTACTGCGAAAAAAATAAAATCTCACGAGTTCATTAGGATTGTTGTCATCACAAGTTCATTGGTTCATTAGTCATGAGTTCACTAGTGTTGTGGTCAGAAAATAGTGGATTTTCTCACCTTTTTGGTGTCCACAGTCACTAGGACCCAAAAAACAGTGACTGTGGACTCCACATTTGGATTTTACTATAATATATTCCTCATTTTGTAGTGACATGTGACCCCCAGTGACATCATCCAGTGGTTTGGCCATGTGATCCTAGTAGTGACATTGAGCTAGTATTTAGAAACAATTGGCTGTCTACATGAACTCCCAAGGATTTTTTGCGGATCATGCGTTATTATAGTTGCCAAAGAAACCCTGGCCCATGTATGGTGGAGTTCACATGGAGCTGCAGCTCCGTAGTTGCGAACAATGGCCATCAAAGTACCAGTGCAAGTGTCAGTAGCATCAGCTTGTGAGAGAAGTTGGTCAACTTTTGAAAGCTTACATTCATAGCAAACGTCGCAACAAGTTGAACACCAAAAGAGATTCAAAATTTTGTGTTTATATTTAGGACATTGTAGTTGCAAGAGAAATTGTTTGATCTTGATTCCAAAGAGCATTTTATAGAATGGAAGGAAGATGAAGATACTGATGAGTTCTCTGAAGACGAAGAAGATGAGATTTGTTCAGGTGTGGATTAGCATGTTTTTGTTCCTTTTATATTCTTAACAATGAAAAGTTTCATTGTATAATTTTGCTTCTCTTGATCTATGAGATTTCTTTCAAATTTATTTGTGATGTTTATTGCGGATAAAATTTAGGATCTGGCTATGGTTGTGGACCGGCACACGACGGAAATCATTTTTGGTATTATTTGCTCATTGGGGGGGGAGAGTCTTTGAGATGAATGAAGTCTGAGGTCGAGGTCTTGAAGCACGTCAAAATTTCAATGTTTTTCTATGTTTGTTGACGTTCAGAACAATCTAAATCAGATTTTGTTCTAGACTGTTTGCGAATGTGTTCTCGTTCTGTGAGGCCAAACCCACCACCCTTAAGCGTCCTAGTCCGGGTGTGGGTTTGAGAATCACATGTCTTATGTCGACAAAGGTAGAAGCTTGAAACTTAATCTCAACTCTCCACCAATGCACTAGTCGTGATAATCTTTATTAATTCCTTCTAAGAGTTTACATGCACCCTTCCTCCTATTCACCCGTTAGAGCTTGTCCCACTCTCCGTGTGAGAGCGACTAACTCACTACTTCCACCCCGTTAATGATTTACACTTATTTGGGAGGTTGCTTAGCTTCACACGTTGCTTGAGACAACGATGCCTCGATGCCACTAGCATCGTGCACAGTCGCGTCCTTAGCCGACTCAAGATCCCAAGTCATGGCCCTTGCCACACATGCCCTTGCCGATATTCCTCTTGAGCTCTTAGTCTTGATCCCCCGCGTATCAACATCGTGAGAATCCATTACATTTTCCATCAACTACTACACCCAATTTATTCCATGGCGAGGATACAAGCGTTAAAAAACGCTATTTTCCGTTATCACAATCATAACACACTCCAATGCAACCCCCACATTACTCACATCCACTTCCAACTGCTACTCATACCATTCAGTGCCTCGTGTCTTCCTAGCTTGCTAATGAACTAATTGTCTAAATTAATACTAAGTAGCAACCTAATTAACTAAGCAACCTAATTAACTCTAAGGCCCCCAGTAGCTGTGACTTGCAGCCTCGCGGGTAGCCCAGCAGCCAGTTAGCTGCGACAGCAGTTTTGTAGTAGCCCAGCACTAGTTAGCTGCGACAGCAGTATGTAGTAACCCAACACTAGTTAGCTGCGACATCAGTCTGTAGTAACCCAGCCAGTTAGCTGCGACAACAGTCTCGTAGTAGCCCAGCACTAGTTAGCTGCGACAGCAGTCTGTAGTAACCCAGCACTAGTTAGCTGCGACAGCAGTCTGTAGTAACCCAACACTAGTTAGCTGCGACCGTAGCCTCGCGGTTGCGACAAGGTTTGACTAATACTAAGGAAAGGGGGAAGAGAGCAAGAGAGGGAGAGGAGAGGGAAGATATATGAGAGAAGAAGGAGAGAAAGAGGATAGGAGAGAAGGGGAGGAGAGGGCATCCAACCACAACCCTTTAAACTTTCTCCTACTTAGTAGGACCTTATCCTATTCACTAAACCCTCACCTCCTTAAACCAACAAGATAGAACCCAATTCAAACATTTAAACCCAAGGCTCTTCCCTTTGCCTCTTCAAACTTTACTCACCTAACCAAAGCACTCTCTAATGCCACTACGCTTCTAATTAACCACACAAAATAAGCCTAAGGCCTGAAACATAACTCCACACCAAGCCTCTACTACATTGCCATTCTAAAACTAGGGTTTCACTCTTTTTATATTTTTGAGAAACAACATAAAACCTAAAAGTCTAACTCCTAATGGCTTCAAAGGGTTAAGAACACATGTGAGCACTCTTTTGGGCTCACACGTTCCTAGTATCCATGTTCATATGGTTACTTTGAGCCATCAAGGAAAAGGTGACGAAATGTAAGTATGAAAGTCTTGATGGTCACCTTAAGGAAAGAAGTTGGAGTCACATGTTGGGAACTCAAATCCCATCTAATCTTGAAGGTTTTGGTGCTTCCAACTCTCACATATGGCACTAAGATTCGGGGAGGTGACTTGAAAATCTCTCATTCAAAGGTTTTTGAGAAGGGCATGAAGATACATACGTGATGTCTCACATCAAAGTGTGTTCTTTGACAACCTACCATATTTTGTTGGTTGAATTTGGAGAACTTCCCATAGAGTTATATGCTCCCACCTACCCCCCCTCTTAGTTAGTCAATCAAGCAACCTCACTTTCTCAACACCTTGCCTAACAAGGATTTGACACCTGACACAAATTGACAACCATGTGAAAGGCATCATGGGGCCTATCTCAAATGGGAAACTCATGACAACCCAACACCATCAATAATCACATTTGATGATCTCAAGGAGGCTCTTCTTGGCACTAAAGATTGGAACTCTTTCCATCTCTCATGGAAGAAACTAGATTACCTTCACATCAAGGATTTTATCAAATACAAATGTGAATCATATTTAAAGCAACCATTGACACCACCCCAACGCAAGATCGTTGCTACTTACCACACCTCGAACCATAGACTTGCCATTGAAATTGGACGGTGGTCGACTATCTCTGTCACTAGAGTTTGTAGATTATGTCATTTTTGCTTTTATAATGTAGTTGAAAACGAGGCACAATTTATGTTGGAGTGTCCCTTATATAACTCCATTAGAGATAAGTTTCAGTCACATTTTGAGAATGTAGTATTAGGGAGTCTCAAGTCTTTCTTTCAATTGCCAGACCATCAAGTTGATTTTAGAATCTATCTCACAGAGGCTACTGCACTCATTTACTCTAGGAAAATAACTAGTTTGACACCATCTTGATGTACTTTTAGTCCCACATGCCTTTTGGATCCCCTGACTTTAAAATCAATTTCTTTTCATCACATACATTCTTTTGTGGCACCTTGAATAAATATTGACCTAATTTACCCTTTACTTACCTAGAAGTTCATGAGAAGAGATTGTCCTATTACATATATCACTTCTTTGAGTGGTGTAGTTTTCAACTTCATATCATTCTATTATGCAACATGCACTAGTTCACCCCATCTTATGAAACACCTATTAATTTTGATGGACCTTATACGTATCAGAGGTTTTTAAAATGTGAATGTTTTGAAGTCAATTTGTATTAGTTGGAGGTGCATTTTGTCATTGTATTAGGGATGGCAACTCCTTGGTTGTTTGTATGGGACACTGGGCTTATAAGCAAGTGTGTTCAAGTTTCATTGTTCTAGTTTTAAAATTTCAAAACCCTTAGTAATTTTACGCATTCTATGTTTAAGTCTTAGGACGGGCAGTTAGGACACTTAGGTAACAACATGAGTTGAAACATAGAACCCACAAGATTCTATTATTAGAAAATATTGGAAAATATGTAGGGTTAACATAGCATCCCTTATCAATCAAATTAAAAAGGCCATATAAAAACCATAGGTAGGTTCTTAATACCTACCATTATGTGGGCATTAAAAAAAGAATAGCATTCCAAGAACTAGGTAAAGATTTATTTATTTTAGGTAGGATTGAGTTTATGATCCAATGGAAGAAATGTGATTATTATCCTCATCATGTATGTTCTACTGAGATAGGGTTGTGAGAATGTTTGATTTAGGCGTTTGCTGTGGGCAGAATATGCTTTTTTTTCTTAGGGTGGTGTAAGGGGGTTCCATATGGTTCCAATATGCTTACGGTGTGCATGGGATTTTTTGGTGGCCTCTGCCTAGCCTTGGATACTAGATTGAAGTGTTTGTTCTCTTTATATGGTATGTGTAGTGTTGTTGGATTCAAACACATATGTTCTAATACAACCAAAATTTTATGTCCAAATATATTAACTGTTGTAACAACATATTGTGCTATAAAATAAATGTTTTCCTATACCATCTAAGAAAAGATAGGTGCATTCAAATCATGGTCCCATACATAATAGATTTCTCCCCTAACTCAATGGGACTTTCCATTGGGAGTTGGTCCTCTATAAATTTTCATTGGATGTTTTACATGCAATACAATAATTCCATTTCATTGTTGTGCATGCTCCAATGTAGTATTTGAATTTGAATGAAGAGCAAACCTCTTTTGGTTCATGAAGGGCCAAACTCATTTTAGCACCCCTTGGCATGTCAAAATGAGTTTGACCCTCAATGAATTGAGATAAAATATTCTTTGCTCAAACCTCCACTAAACCTCCACACTACCTCCAAGCATGCACTGAAAGCTTAGAACCAAGCATGGAAAGTGTTGTATGGAAAGCAACCATTTCCTTACCAAAAGTCATATTGAGTTAAAGGGTGACTCTAATTTCCCCAATATTTATGCTCTCTTAACGCACGTGCACCATACGTGTATGCCACAAAATATATTGAGTGCCCACCTTGAGGTTTAAGTGGTTGGGCTTTCCTTATTCCTTGAAATTTGAAATTGCACAAATTCGTTCTTGAACTTCTAATATAAGTCACCAAATATATTGGTTTTAAGGAGTTCTCATGCCATGATTTGTACCCAATGAGTATGGATGTCATCACAAACCATCACTAAAACATTAGTTGTCAACATTACCTAGAGCATTATAAATGCAAGTCTATTACATAGCAAATCTTAATTCAACTGCAAAATGCTAAGTTCCCATACTTATTAACAGTTTTAAAGCAGATATACCTTGTATGCCCCAATAAACAAGCAACTTACGTTGCCCTTAGATTATGATACAAAGGTATGATCTCAAACGGGTCACTTTTTTATATTTCATGGGATCACCTGACAACAAAAGGTATTTTCAATGTGGATATATATAATACCACAAAATTCTCAAGATATTCCTTAAATTTAGAGTACATCCTTGTGATATTCTAAGTATATTTTTGAAATGTATATCTAAGATCGTATTCAGCTCTAAGAATTTTATATATTTTAGCTCAACACTATAAACAAGACTGTATGTTTGTTGTTATGCAGTTTTCAAAGTTGCACTATAATGTAGTGAGGGGCCCCATGAGCATGATACCTAATAATAGCCTTTGTAAAAGGAAAGCCATACTTGTTTAGCCAATATGACAATCACTAATTAAAGTGGAGGAGCTTGTCTCATCCACATTCCAAACATAACATATTGCATGCTTAGATTGCATTAAGGTATGTTAATACCATGTACATTTGGCACATAAGAATCCCATTAGGTTCCCACCCTCATAAGTACCATCTTGTACTAATCGCATGTTTCTTATCCTAGGAGAAGTGGGCTCCACTATTTTGTCTAATTAGTGTGGGTTACCATTCATAGTTACATGTTGCTATTACTTTTTACCAACATTGTCATTTTTTACCAACTAAGTTATAGCATATTCTTCGGTGTGCATACTAACTACTCATGTTATTTGGGTAAAGAATGATACTCTCAATAAAAAGTTATAGCAACACATAATTGCAAATGGTAACCCACACTGACAAAATAGACAGAATAGTGCAGTTGGAAAAAGTAACCATTGAAGACCCATCTCCCTTATTTCTTGAAAATACTTGGCAAATTCATCCATCGAAATTGTTCGAATATGTGCAATCCAACTGCCAAAAATTAACAAATTAACCAAAACTTCACAGCCATAGCCAAGCCACCTGCTTTGGTTCAACTCCAAGCACACAGAAGACAAAGCACAAGTTAAGTATTCCGAGAAGAAGCAAGAATCATTGTGCTTTTGCTGAGGGTTGTGGATTTGCAGAGCTATGGTGAGCAGAGACTAGGTATGAGAACAATCGCAGCTGTGTATTTGCAACATCGGTGAATGCGAACGACACAATTGGGATATCTGTGCTTTGAATTGATGTGAATTTGGCTAAAAATGGCTCCCTTGGGGTTTGTGAGATTCATCGCCTAGCACGGTGTTTCCAAAGGCATCATGTGCTTTGAATGCATTACAGCAAGCAGGGTAGACGATGCTGCCAAGCCATTCTTGGGAACCACTTGGTGATGAGCCCCGTCAGAGAATTGTAAGAGCGGTTTTACTATCTCCGGTCGAGGAAGGGTGAGGTTTGGTGGGAGCCATGGGGTTCGATTTAGAGAGCTTCGCAGAAGCAACTTCGGGTGCAGTAGGAGGCCTCGTCAGCACCACAATTCTGTATCCGTTAGACACTTGCAAGACGAAGTATCAAGCCGAATCCCAATCTCGAAAATATGGGTAATCGCCTAACCTCTCATTTCCTTTGCGTTGTGACATTCAATCTGTGGTTGTTGGCCATGGTTGTTGAGCCATTCTTGTGGGTAGCAATCACAGGTAAAAGGCATGTTCCTGGAAAAGGTAGAAATTACTACATCTGAACATTTCATAATATTGAAATGATGGGGAGCGAGAATTTTAGTGAGATTCAGCGGAGGACAAAAACGAGAGAGTTCATGAGAGTCCAAATTTGGCGAGCTCTAATGATGCTGAAGCCATTGATCCTACTGGAATTAGAACGTCATGTAATTAGGAGTGAAAATAATCGTTAACAGGATTCTTTCTTGCCAAACATTGATCCTCTAAAGACTTGTAACCAAACAAAAGCCACTGACTTATGTTCGTGTAATCCCTTCCGTCTGAGGTCTTTAGACAGACAATTATGTCAAATGCTTTTAATGTCAATGTATGTGGTGCAATATGCATGGTAGCTCGAACTCTTAACAATCGGCAGTGTCCTGGTAAAATGCGTGGATTTTCAGCCTATCATCCTCTACCTTACCTATCTGCTCGCTTCTCCAGGAGAAGCCATAGTAGACTGCCGTTCAACCTAAGTTAAAGTTTGACATCCTAAGCTTACATATTGTTTGTGCCTCTTGAGTGTCTTTCGACTTTCTAATATTGCCTTTATAGCTGTTCGGATGTTGCAGGAAATAACTATGCGGATAGATCACTTGTGATGTATGTCAATGACGGTCTTACACTACCTGATGAACAGTCACAGTGGCCCCTTGAGAGCACCTGCCGTCTGTGTCATAATTTGTGGTGTTTGCAACTGTATTGTGGCTGTTCTGTGGCCAGGTAACATAATAAATCCTCTGAAAGAGTCGGGTAAAATTTTATGAGTGACACCACCTTGCAGATACCCATTGGATATTGAGCTCTGCATCACCTGGAAGAAGTCCTATCATTCACTTTTGAACAATATTAGCGTTTGTGCAGCTCTTCCTTGGATGTACTGCGAGAGGCCATTGCAAAGCGACAGCTGCTCTCCTTGTATCAGGGTCTTAGCACAAAGAACTTGCAGTCCATCATCTCTCAGTTCCTCTATTTCTACAGCTACAGCTTCTTCCGACAGTTCTATCTACGAAGGGCAAATATCAAGCACATGGGCACAGGAGCAAATCTTATTATTGCAGCAGCTGCTGGTGCATGCACCGTCGTAATTACTCAGGTGAGCTGAACCCTAATATCATAAACCTCAGGTTATGGAGAGGGTGATGCAAAAGCCTTGTAATAGATTGAAACCACATTAAGTGCTCGTCTTTCAACAAGGTTGGTAGAAGGCACAACACTCACATGTGACACAGAAAGGTAGAGCTTGTCACTGCTGGCATGCATTTTGTTTGTTGAGGTTGTGCACAAAGTCATGTGAACAACTCTAAATTCCACATCTTAGGAACTTTAGAGATGATGAAGGTTTCACATCTAGATTGATAATCTTGATGTCGTGATGTTTTCTGTATGTTCCACATACTCTTGGCATTGTACTTAACACATTTACCAGGCTATTGGTATGTGCATATATCTAGTCATGTTCTACCCTTATGGAGTGCCCTTTGGGTTTCATGAGTTCATAGCACTCTACTTATAAATGACGCCAATTGGGGTGAGGTATCCTTCAACAGACTTCCCTTTTGATCACATATTGTGCAACCAAGTGTCCAAGTTATCACTTGTTCTATAACAATTAGGGGCTTTGACCCTGCCCCTTCCTGAGAATGCCAACTTGCAACTCGCTTAGTGACTAATGTTTCAAGTTTGATGACTGTTTTGATGTAAGTAATCAATTCCTCATCATGAGATTAGAATGTGCTTCTAGTATCAGGTGAGTATAACCTGACAACTTGTAGAACGTATTGTGATGCTCTTCTGACTGGTAGTATTGCATTATTATCTGATGGTGAAGCCCCTAGACACAGCATCATCTCAAATGCAGACAAGTTCCTTTGGGCAGTCAAAAGGGCTTTGTACAACTATAACTGGGCGCAGTTGGAAAGAAGCTTATGCGGGTCTTGGTATCTCTCTTTTGCTTACATGCAACCCTGCCATTCAGGTATCAAACTCCTTAGAAAATGTTGTACTCAAGAATGTGGCTCCTATTCTATTTACACACCTAAATATTTGTTCCATGTTTCAAAGTTATTGCAAATGTGACGTGGACTTTGTTAGAGGTGCGCTATCAAACTCGGTAGCTCATGCAGCACATGAATGGTAATACAACCTCCCTAAATGGAGAGAATCAACACAGAAAGTAATCTAGCTGGATACAAATAAACTGTGCCTGATCTGTCTACATTGAATCTATCCTGAGTCGTGATAGAGTCGAAAGTTTGGAGTATAATGGAGCGGTCCATGAAATAATTTCTTGGCACAGATGTACTTACTGAAATCATACTGGTTGAGTAGGCTATCAATGCTCCTGGAACATGTTTGAAAGATAATTAAGTATATCAAAGCAGTATTTGAATTTGAAAGTTCTCATTCCTATGGATTATTGAGGAAATGTGGCTTGTTTTGTGTTTACTCAGTATACCGTATTTGAACAAGCGAAAAGACGTGTTTTGCGGACAACCAGAGTGCCAGAGCAAGTGGCTGGTGGAACACCTATTGTGTTGTCTGCTTTGCAAGCTTTCTTGTTGGGAGCCTTTTCTAAGACCGTTGCTACTATTCTAACATACCCTGCCATTCGGTACATGCCACCAAGAAACCAAATTCTTGTGTATGCTTCAGTAGTTGTGCATTAGAAAGTGCATTTCCTGGTGGGACAGCTTGTGCATAGTTTATTGCATCCAACAAAAGGGTTCTTGAAAGTCAAAGTAACCATTTGAACCGAAGCTGGCCTCTCTGAAACTTACGCTGGGTATAGCTCTCCAAAGCTGTCTGTGTTCTTTTCATTCAAGAGAAATATTTTAGGCATTTGGTTTATCCTGACCTTTAACACATAAACTACGGAAAATCATTCAACGACGACCAGACATTCATGTGATATAATGTGCATGAGGAGGTTGACGAACTGTGCCCTGAAGGTGATAAAATACTCGCAGATGAAGTTAGTATTGCAAATGATTACATCATGTGTCTACTTGTTGAAATGTCCATCATGAAGATCACCATGCGCAAAACAGAATGTGCATGAATGAATCACCTGAAATTTATGCTGAGAACCGGCTGAAATTCATTCACAAACAAGCACCAAACCATGTATTGTGGTGTTTAGAATGCCTTTAGTAGTCTCACAATTGTTTTAGTGTATGTCCTCACTTTATTATCTGCTTCATTATGTTTTTCAGCCATTGATTGGTGAAAGTTCTGTGGCAGGCTAAAGACAGTTATTCAAGCTGCTGAGTCTGAAGGAAATCGCGAGAACAGCACGCAGGACAGATCCAGGCAATGTACAGAGCCACAGACACCCACCATTAGTGTTGCACAGACTCTCTGCACCATATTTCGACACGATGGAGTATTGGGTTTCTACCGTGGCTTGCAGGCCCAGATTCTTAAAACCATTCTGGGTGCAGCATTGATGCTCATGATCAAAGAGAAAACCTCCCAAGGCACTTGGTGGGTGATGCTCGCTGTGCGCAAGTGGAGCCTTGTGGGCAAGGCTAAAGTGGAGCAATTGAAGCTTCCACTCTTGATTACAAAGCCTGGCACAGTTGCTGGAGCTGCTCTTGCTTCTCGAGTCATCCATGGTAGATAGGAATGATATGATAGGGGCTCTGCAACAAACAACATGCAGATGTCAGGAGTTGAGATAGAAAATTGGCCAAACTTACATAGTGTTGCAAGTCTAATGGACTTACAATCGTGAAGAACCTTCAGAACATTTCATACTTTTCTTCTCTCGTCATTTCTTCAGCTCTTATCTGCTCACTGTGAAAGTTCATTTTTCCAAGATTGGATTCTTGATTACGAAGCCTGGCAGTCACTAGAGCTGCTCTTGCTTCTTGGGTCATCCATGTAGATAGGAATGAAGTGATGAGGATTTGTAACAAACAATATTCAAACTTCAGGAGTTGAGGCATAAAACTGGCCAAGTACATAGTGTTGCAAGTGTAAGTCTATTTCAAGTCAAATTGAGCTGGATTTCACCTATTCCCAAAAACAAGCAATTGTTTGGAGCTTATCACTTTGAAGTTACAGGCTGCACTCTCTATCTGTTGCCTCTATAAGTGCTAAAATTCCATATGTATTAACATTTTTCCTACTCCCTTCTTGGAGAGACTACAAAGATGTTAAGTGTTAAGTGTTACCTGAAATGTCTACTCCCCTCTTTGCATATTTGCCCTCTATATTTGTTGACTTACTATTATAATATATATAATACCATAAAATATAACATATCATACAAAAATTCAAATAAATCCCCATTTAGAAATGATGTTGTCCATGATATTGATTGCAAGTCCCTTTCAAGTTTTGTCGACTCAGTTTGCCCTAGTTGCTTGAACCATAATGTACCAATGCTCAAATTCTTAATAATGTAGCTTCTGAATTTCAGATTTGTACAGTGACTCACAAAAGTACTTGGCCGTTGCCTGTGATCGTGAAAATTGGACAAAAGCTCTTGGACTAGTGAGAAATAATAAGCAAGATTTGTCATAGATACCATACAAGTTGTCAAGAACATGTTATCAAAAATTTGTGAAAAAAAAATCGAAATGGTAAAAAGAAATTGAAAGAAGTTATGCAAAAAGCATGGCCAAGAACTTATGTTGATTAAGTAGGAAATCATGATAACACAAAGAAAACTCAAAATGAAAAGCTAGTAAGTAGCAAATACTACATATGTACAACAACTACATGTCTACCAACGTGTGTATCCACCCTTAGCTGCAAGAAGATCAACCACCCTTGTTGGCATTGTGCGGATTAGCTTCTGCACAAATTCTACTTCAATGTTTGCCAAACAACCTAAATCTGCTCCCACAAGTCATCTCTATTTTTGGGTGAATCACCAAACAATCGTAAGCGTCTATCTACTTCATTCCACAAGTGTTCGATAGGATTTAGGTCGGGAGATTGTGGTGGCCACTCCATCACAGAGAAATCCTGTTGACCTAGCCATCGTTGTAGAAGACTAGATGTATGCTTCAGGTTATTATCATGCTAAAAAATCACTTCTGCCTCATCAAGACCTTGTCTCTCAATAGTACCCAACAATTGCAAATGTAAAATGTCAAGATAAACTTGCGAATTCATAATGCCATCAATGCGGTGAAGGTTTTCTACACCTGCCCAACTCATGCATCCCCATACCATGATGCTACCTCCACCATGTTTAACCGTATGTTGCACATGACAATCACGAAGAGGCTCTGTAGGATTTCTCCAACACCATTGACGGCCATCTGAACCAAAAACATTGAACTTGGACTCATCTGACCAAATGACATGACTCCAGTTTTTCTACATCACAGTCCTATGAAACCTTCGCCCACTGTAAACACTTCTACCTATGCCTCTTTGTCAACAATGGTTTCTTCCTCTTCACTCTAGCATCAAGCCCTTGCCTCCGAAAACTTCTATGGACAATTTCATCAGACAAACAAAGACCTTGAGCTCTCAAACTACGACCTATAGCTGCCGCAGTCCTTGATTTCAGCTGATTGAGAGTCCTCACAGCAAGCCTCTCATCCCGAATGCTCAAAAGACGTGGTCTCCCAGATCTTGGACGATCAGACACCTCCCCATTTTCTCTGAACCGAACTAGAATGTGGCCAATTGTGCTACGAGGAATGTGAAGATGGCCGGCTATGAAACGTTGTGAAAATCCTTGCTCACTCAATGCTATGACTTGGGAACGCTCATGAAAACTTGTTTTCTTCATTGTGACTGCTAGAAATGTGAAGAATCTCAACTTAAGACTATTGGAAGCTCTCAAAGATCTATACACTCAATGGAAACACAAGTGGAAGAAGAAGTCACTATTGTCAACATATGTAGTTGGCCACCCTTGACATTATTTGAACCACTCCCACAAAAATGTACCACTTTGATTACCCAAAGGAAGCCACCTAATACTGCATTAAATGATGTTGAGTAACCCTAATTAATTTGGGAGGCGGCTTCATTAACCTCTCTCTACAATTGCATGCCAAATGGATTCACAAGTAGTGGCCAAGTACTTTTGTGAGTCACTGTAGGTCGAATTGCATACCATCAGAAAGCTTCTGAAAAGACGATTCCAACGTTAGTAGTTTTGTTGAATTTTGACACCCAATGAGTGAGTTATGCTTGTCCAAAAGTCTACCTTCCAAGTCTCTTGCGACGGTCGCAAGTTTTGTATATGGAATTTTGAGGGTGCAACTAGACATGAACACTAACAATGAACTTTAGGATGACACTAAACCTCTTACATATGAACATGTAGCCCCTAACTTATGTCTAACAAGGATGTACAGTACGGTCCAAAAATATTTCGAATTTTGGATGTGCTCCCAGTTATGTGCTTCAAAAACAGTTGCATTCAATGGCATGTAGCTGCCTCAATAGATATTATTTTTTCACCAAATCAATTGCAACTTGTGAAGCCATCAATGGTCTTTAATCACCACCTGTTAATCATGAGCAAATGTCAGAAATAAAAAGATTTGGCTGTGATTAGTAAATTGTGCTTTCAAGAGCTCAAACATGCATCTTCCCTTTTGGAGTTCCTAGCGCCACCTCATTGTTTTGATGGCATGTATTCATTGCAAAGTTTAATGTATGAAGTTCAAGATTACAGCATGGAGTGTCAATGCAATGGAGATTGGCTTGCACATATGAGATATGGTGGCTTGAAGTTGTTTTGGAGGTAGTTTGGACAAAAACATTGGAGTTGCATTTGTTGTTCTGTTGGTGATTGAATCTATTGATTTTCATATTGTGCATTGGGTCTTTGAGAGGTACCATGCCGTACAAAATGGCGGACATTAAGTACCCCCTACGAACTATGGGGGGTGTCAAAATCAGGCCGGGGCAGGCCTCCACTGAAATTTTTGAACCCGACCGAAAACTGCTGCCCGCCTCGCCCAACTTCGAAAAAAACATTGCCCTTGCATTCTTGAAGGCCGCTTGACTACAAATCCCATATGGAGTGCACTTCACCTTCAAGGTCCGAAATCCAATATATATGTTCACTTCCATTGAGTAAATAAGCAATTGATTGGGATTTCATTATCAAAGTGAAACCGTCAATCAAGCATGTAATTAACTTGGAAGTCAAAAATATTACAAAGCTCTCACTAGCACTGAGGTTATAATTTTTGTGACTTACAATTTGAAATTGTCTTTGTCATTCTAAAATGACGGTTAAATTTAGTGCGCTGATTTAGTATGTATATTTTATAATATTTTAGGTAGTGCCGTCTACTTTCACAAGTATTCATACGCAATAAATAATTAATTATTAGAATTAATTCACTGGAATTAACTATTAGAATTAATTCACTAGATTAAGTGTGATTGAATATAATTAAGTCTAATTAATCTTCATTAATCCTAATTATTCCCAAATAAATCAGAAAGTATGCTTACCTAATTAAGTAAACCTAATTAATTATAAAAATATACTTACTGTAATTAAATCATTTCTCAAATTAATCATAATGAATAAATTTTATTAATTAATTCACTGAATTTATTTACTGAAATCATTTACTAAGTTTACTGAATCAATTACAATAATTTTATTATAATTAAGTGATTTTATTATAATTAATTCAGTAAATTTAATATTTAATTCAGTAAATATAATTATCTTCTAAATATAACTAAACATAATTTACTAAATTATTTACTAGGTTAGTAAATATAATTCAGTGAATTAAATTTAGTAAATTTAGTAACTTATTATAATCCAATTAGTTTATTATAATTAATTCAGTAAATGTGCTAAATTATTTACTGAAATTATTTACTAAATTTATTATAATTAATTCACTAGAATTAATTTGAGAAATGATTTAATTACAGTAAGTACATTTTTATAATTAATTAGGTTTACTTAATTAGGTAAGCATACTTTCTGATTTATTTGGGAATAATTAGGATTAATGAAGATTAATTAGACTTAATTATATTCAGTCACACTTAATCTAGTGAATTAATTCTAATAGTTAATTCCAGTGAATTAATTCTAATAATTAATTATTTATTGCGTATGAATACTTGTGAAAGTAGATGACATTACCTAAAATATTATAAAATATACATACTAAATCAGCGCACTAAATTTAACCGTCATTTTAGAATGACAAAGACAATTTCAAATTGTAAGTCACAAAAATTATAACCTCAGTGCTAGTGAGAGCTTTGTAATATTTTGACTTCCAAGTTAATTACATGCTTGATTGACGGTTTCACTTTGATAATGAAATCCCAATCAATTGCTTATTTACTCAATGGAAGTGAACATATATATTGGATTTCGGACCTTGAAGGTGAAGTGCACTCCATATGGGATTTGTAGTCAAGCGGCCTTCAAGAATGCAAGGGCAATGTTTTTTTCGAAGTTGGGCGAGGCGGGCAGCAGTTTTCGGTCGGGTTCAAAAATTTTGGTGGAGGCCTGCCCCGGCCCGATTTTGACACCCCCCATAGTTTGTAGGGGGGTACTTAATGTCCGCCGTACAAAATCTTGATTGATGAAGAAAGGGGTCACATTGTGGGAATGCGTGAGGGTGGAATGAAGAGTTCAGACATTGCATCTATATTGAATGTTCCACGGTCAACTGTTTCTACTATCTTGACAAATTGGAAGGTTGGAGGGAGTGTAAAATCTTTGAAATCCCAATGTGGTAGGCATCAAAAGTTGAGTGATCGTGATGCTAGAGTGTTGGCACGTTATGTTAGAGATGATAGAAGACAACCATTGTCGGAATTATCAAGCCTATTGAATTTGAGTCATAACACAGCACGGTCGTACTTACATGACTTGGGTTTTAGAAATTGCATTGCACTAAAAAAATCATATCTTAGTGAGAAGCACAAATTAGATAGGCTTAAATTTGCATGTGCTCATGAAAGTTGGAGTTTTGAAGATTGGTGCAATGTGATTTGGTCAGATGAGTCATTATTTGAAATTGGTAAAAATTTGAAGCAAATTAGAGTGTGGCGAAGACCATACGAAAGATATGCATGGGATTGCATAGCTCCACCTTTTAGGAGTGGCCGTACTTCGGTGATGGTTTGGGGTGCATTTACTGGATTTGATAAATGCCCTCTTGTTATTATGCCTCCAGACAAAAGAACAGCAAGTGATTTTGTAACCATTGTTTATGAGGCAACATTAAGCAGATTTTACTTTTTACATGATCACCCTCAACAATTGAAACTTATGGAAGATGGTGCTCCAATCCACCGTAGCTCAGCTCATGGTATGGCAAAACTAATTTGGCATGCAAACTCTCCATATTTGAATAGCATAGAAAATTTATAGAAGATTGTCAACGATTTGTTACAACATCATCCTAGACCAAAAAACGAGGAAATGGCACAAACCATTCAATCAACATGGGATACAATATCTTTGGAGCAACTCCAAACTTTGATTAGAACTATGCATGATAGAATGCAAGCAGTTATTTCAGCAAGAGGTGGTAGCACTAGATGGTAGATACTATATTATGATTTTTTTTGTAAATGTAAGATTTTCTACTTTTGTAATGCAAATTTTTGTATTGTCAAAGTAGACTCTATTATCTTTCCAACACAATTTACGGTTTGTGAATTGATGAATGTTTGAGCCTACAAGAGGTTTTAAAGTTTGTAGTTTTCATTCTCATTCAACTCCATGCCAAAAATTCGAAATTTTTGGACCCTATTGTGCAATCTTCTCTTCAAATTTTACGTCATTATCTTAAGCAAAGGTCTACTGATGTTATTCATTTGTGTTAAGAAACTAGAAAATTTTGAGAAAGAGATTGATCTCCTCTATATGAATCAACTCCAACATACCTCTATAGACGCCTTCTTCTATCATAGAGGAATGGAAATGGAAGAGTGAAATTCCTCACTTGTATTTTGAAACTTCATTTAATGTTACAATAGTAATTTACTTGCGTTCCATTTATAATTGTTATTTTCTTGTTTGTTAAACTATGTATTTGTTAAAGTGTTAACATTCTATAGTAGAGGCGCCTATAGTAGAGGTTCCCATCAGCAATCTAAAGGGTACCAAAATTTTGATCAAGTTGGGATTAAATTTCAATCAAGCTAGGATTGAATTTCGATCAAACCGGAACCAATAGTGCCATGACACATGTCCTAGATTTGAGTGCTAAAGTGAGGAGGAATGAATGGTTAAAATGAGCAATTATGACAAACTTTAGACATTGGTAATATGCTCGGACCAACTTTTGGCTTCAAAATTCATAGTAATTTCAATTTAAGGAATGAAATTACCGAAAAATTTGCAGTCCTCATCATTTCTATCTTCCTACATGGGAAAATTTCGCACCACCTTATACCTCTCCAGATCTGATGCATAATCTCTTAAGCGATCAGTTATGGGTGCCTCTATTCTAGAGAGCAAACTGTAGTATGACAACCTAGCTCAAGGCGGCTGCATGGTATTACAAAATTAAGAAGCTATACAGTGATTTGCTGTCACTGTATTCACAATATGCCTATATATAGGAAACACCAGGTGTATCTACTACCACCAATCAAGGAGTAGTAAACAAGGGATTGGCAGAACAAGCTTACATTAATAACGCAAATTTGTATCACACCAATAATGTGATGATGTCAGGCCATGGCCCACAACAAAGGGCTCCTCATGGGGAGAATGCAAATTAAACTCAACATAAGTTGTAGCTGTTGTCGATTGGCTGCAACCTAGTCGATAGTCGTGTTAAATACGTCTTCACACTACACATAATATTATTCAGTTGTTATCAACCGTTTCATGTTAACTATTGAAGGACTTCTACAACAAGATGCATATTACTCACATAGAAGGACTTTCACACATTCTAAGACTTGAACTCAAGTTAGAAACAAATCAAGAAGCTTAACCAAGCATCAATCAACATTGTAAAGTAAGTTCCCTCTTTACTACACTGTGTACCGCAAGGCTACAGTATATCACACACAAAACCTACATAGGCAACACCTTGCCATACACTCCTAGGCAAGAACTCAAGACACACACCAAAGAACCCCATTGCTCAAATTCCTGTGCGTACTTAAAGGGTACCAAGGAGAGAGATGAAATCATTACTCCAAGAGGGAAGGCCACTACCACAGTCCTTTCAAACGAGAGCGGGAAGACTGAGGGTGAGATGGCGAATTGATGACATGGACATCCTAATTGGCAAGTTCTATTTAGCAAAGTGATGACCTGGACAAACCTTAAACAATATTAACAATATCAATACATTGTTTCACCTAAGTTTTTCAACTTGAATCTATTAGTGTAGTGTTTTTCTCTGAGAACATATAGAGTATAATTTTGAATAGAATCTAGCTTATTCTCAATCCCACCCGACATACAGTCTCAACTGAATAATGTTATGGACTTTGGGCGGTTACAAAAGCTCAAAAAAAGGCAAGCCAACCCAAAAGCGGAGAGAGGGAATTTTTGGATTTGAGCGTACTTCTCATTCATCAACATTAAAGCCTTTAAATAGCATGAAACCTGGAGGTTACTTATTTTAGTTGATTTGACCGGATTTAGCTTCAAAGACCCCAAATTACACTCTAAACTTTGTAATATCAACTTCCTTAATGTCACTCCTTTTCTTCTATCCCGAAACCCTAGATAACATATGTTCTCAGTTTAAATCTCACTCCTTATTGTCATGTTTCCCTCCCATAATTTGACATTAAAGTGAACCACCAAGAGTTCAAACCACATGCTCGCACGCATCACATTGTCATCATTCTAATTATTGTCATTACTACAATGTTGACTATGTGTTATTCCACAATGTGACATGCAACACTGATTCTCTTTTATCATGTGCATTGTGGTTGCCACAAGCATGATATTACAGAGTTTAGAGTGTACTTTACTTGAGACACATTGGCAACAAACCTATAGGAGGTCAAGTTTTTATGTTGGACGGATGAGAGGTACAGTCGTATGTGACGGTTCCCTCTCTCCCCTAGCAGCAAACACTGCTTGAAATTGGGGACTGGAGATGCAGCATTTATTTTTATCCTTCCTTCCACGTCATTTCTGAAACTACACAGAAACAGAGTTATGATTTCTATGTTGCAGATTACAATGTGCTTCAGGTTACTAGGAAGCGGATAACATTTTAGGAGTTTTACATTCAATGTCTACAAAAGCAATGGAACTCCTTTCCTTTCTTCCATCCAGGCAGTGTAGGTACTATTAAATAATTCAGGAGTCCCATGATTTTATTAACTAAAATGAGTCCTGGATCACAGACACTGTGTATTCTTGACAGTTTTTGACATTTGACAAGCAAAAACTTGCACAACAATAAAATGCATGTCAATTGACACGCACAATTTAGATTTTGACATGTAGTGTGACTTGTGAAGGAAAAAACCACACGTCAATTGACACTTTAAAAATTGAAATGACACATACTACTAGGCATGTGACATTAAGGTGACATTTTAGAAGAAAATGTAGATGTCAATTGACATTCATTTTTGTTTTTAAAATTGTCAAGTGACACTTTGGATTTGAAGTTGAACGTCAAATGAAATTTGTCAAACATACACACTGATCACAGAAGTGATGGCCCAGGAGGCACCTTCTGATGGTAGAAGCAATTTACTTAGTAGATTATACTGCTTCTCGCAGCAGTAATCAGTGGGACAGACATGACCAAGCCAAGGTCAACAGGAAGACTGGTACTCGCCAAATGGATAGAGATGTCAGCACCATGACAATCATGTGCAGTGTCATTGCAATTGAGTTTGATGTAAAAAGCTTGGAATTGTAAGTTTGAAGAAAATGACCTGGTGTGCACATCATCAATAATCACAAAGATGAAACCTTATCCACTTTACAGCCAAGCCATAAGGTACAAGGACTTGCATCACCAGCTCTGAAGAAAGCAGGATGCTACTTCCTCCCGCTTAAAAATATCAAGGAAGATCATGCCATGAATATATTTTAGGTCACCAAAAAAGGCCATCGTGTTCTTTGTGAGTGTCAACATGTGGACAAGGTAGTTTATACTCCATTCACTATAAACTACATAATAGAGCCATGTCGCAAGTTGTTGTAGATGTCCAACCTACTAAGCCACAGTAGCATCAAGTGGGTATGACATGTCCATCACTGAATACAGTGGTCGAGTCATGGCATGGTCATCAAATTATAAGTCATAATGCGTCACCTTGTCTCCAATCAAGGAAAAAGTCGTTCATGCAATTCTTTGACATGACTATTACTATTAAGGAGATCTCTCTACAACCTTCACTTCTGCAATGTAGAACAAAGAGCAAAAGTTTCAAATATCATTACAACAAAGGCCTTTTTGTATTGCAATCAAAGTCCAATGGGCACAGAATGATGTCCTAAGACCTGTATACAAATGGTAATCCCACACTCATACCAAATAGTAACTCCAAATCATAATCCACACCAATCGAAATAAGGAATGTAGTCTTTGCCAACTATTGTGAATCCAATAGATAAGAACAAGGGAATGTGGCTTTGCCACGAGAAGCTCTATCCTAAGATGACATTTTAAAAGTAAGTATTTTTAAATACTAGCTCTTTTCATATTAAATTGGAATTTTCACTAAGCGTCCTCTGAGCTTCCACTGAGCTTCACCAAACCTTATCCATTAAGTTCTGACATGCATTACCTATCGCCACTCAAAGGCAGTCTCCACAATGCCTCTATCCCATGATATGGGACGGAGTCAACAAAGTAGATACTCAATAAGCATGACTTACATACATGAACATGCTTTTCACAAAGAATACTCAAGGCCAACAAACACAATTTCCCTAGTTTCAATTATCGCGATCGTTGTTGTTCATGAAGCATCTCCCAGGTGCTATCATCCTGCAGAAGGCTGAGTAGTGCGTTCATGTTGACTAGAGTAGTAATTACGGAGGATATCTGAGTGAAGGGTGCTGGCAACGGGGAGATTTAGTGTGACTGGACATGCAATTATCCTAAGCCCAGAGTGGTCAGAATGCATGTTTCGGCACCACAGCACTAGTATTATGAGCAGCTTCACCCTTGGAAACGAGTACTTCCCCCAGCAGTGTTTCTACGCTTCTTCCACTTGCAGGAACCGACCTGGTGTACTTTGGAACCTGTTGCAGATGCCCTCGACTAGATCAGGCCATATTTATGAGTACAATCCTGCAAGCCACCCTCACAATGCCTTCCAACACCAAGGTTATGAGTAAGTTTTAATGTCTCATGCACTAGTAAGCATGGCAAGAGCAGTGCTTTAACAATCTCCCAAATGTATGTAATAGTGGGTTTATGTTCATCATGGCAGAATACCTTTGACCGAACACAAAATCTCTTCTGATGGAGTCCAACTTAAGTACACATGATTGTCTGCAGTCTCTAAAAAATCTAGAAAATACTGTCAATGCTTGGACCCTAGAGACGACAATTTGCAATCAAAGATAAGGTGAAACCTGAACTATAGACTCGCAAACAAGGGAATCTTCACTTTCTTCCTTTGGGCTTGGCAGCAAAATGTTTCCTGTCCAACCTCTCCAACAAATTCAACAGAAATGGGCATTGTTCTCTCTCTGACAAGTCCGCTCCACATTTAAGGCGTCTTGCCTGTAGCCCCACCTTCATCTTCTCCCCACTTTCAGCTGTTAATGTTTTCCATTACTAGGAAGTATTTCTCGAGTGCGAGTTCCAGCAGAAGTCGAAAACACAGTGACAAGATTGCAAATGAACAAAGAATAACAGGCTAGTACCGAGGACAAGAAGTCCAACATAGTTCTGAACCTCCGAGGAATTGTTCATCATTTTAACCTGGACGTGGTGAAAACACAATCATTCAAGGCAGGGAAGTGTCTTAAGTTGTTTATGCGGGGGAGACACAAACCCTCACGCCTAGCCATCCCCATTCGCAAAAGTACAAGGCAAGGCATAAGTACATACTGAGAGCTTGAGAGGAGTGATTCCTGGGATGGAGCAGATATAATGGAATAAGAAATAAGAGGCGAGTAAGATAAGAGGAACTCAATCCCGATATGTACTTTGAGAACCCTGAGAGATTTTTGATTAACCACAAAAATTAAAATGCCACATCCTCGACAATTTTGCGCTTTCCATCAGCAGCAAGCTTACAAGATTCTCCAAAACCTGGTGCCACGGCTAATCCTACTTCCTCCATGGTCCGGGAAGTCTCTGCCTAAACCTCTCAGGCTCCAACAAAACACCAGAATCCTCTTCGGCTTTCTAATCCTTCTTCAGGAACTCGCCCACTGTTTCCTTAAGCTCCCGCTCTTCTGCAGTTATCAATATCAGATATTTGGAGAAATGTTACCACAGGAAACAGCTGCACAAACCAGAGCAATCATCAGCTATACAAGTCTTGGCCTTTGGCATCACCACTCAGTATACGTCGTTAGTTGCACACCATAATCGTATTCTAGGGTAAAGCTTATTGATACCAGTTGATCTGCAGATGTGAGAGAGGTCAGTATCAATTCTCAAGTGAGAGTGGTGAAGAGGAGCTATTAACTGCCTTCACACATGTCCATAGCTTGTCACAAGAGAGCCTGAAATTACGTAGTCACAACTAAGCACAGAGGACGCATTTGATGTGTGCGAATGTCAAATTCGTCATTGTCTATTACCACGTAGTGCAAAGACCTATTGCCGATGATTTCATTATCCAACAAAACTATATAAGTTACCAATGACGAAACAGAAAGTAAAGAAAGCCCATGACACCTTAGTAGGAGAAAGGCCCTACCCACAGATTATTTTGGTCGATCAAAGCGAGTTTAAAAGCCTAGTCGATGCACTTGCCTACTACTTCTTTACCTTCAAGCTTTGCTCGGTGCACTTGACCTGAATGTAGTTCACCAGAGTTAGTATCTCCTGCCATTGTGCAATGAGAGGTAACTCCACATCTTTATCCATCCAACATGCTACTAGGTGCAGACAGGTAACAAATGCCTCAGAAACTAAGGAAAACTGGGCACAGCTTTAACAAATACCTGACATCTCATCAGATAAGAGGTCACATGCTAGCTTTAATCTGGGAAAATGGAAATGGAATAAGATGGAGCAATATGTAGCAATAAGGAACGCTACAAAACTTAACAAAAGACAACAGCGGATCTTCAGAACCAAAGCCAACAGTGCACAGATGTCACCTGATAAAGTGCATCATAAAACTTGTCACAATCTGCACCACCTAGCATGTGCCCTTTGCGTTACACATAAAGAGGACTGTAACGTTACATCCTAATTTACATTACAGACCTCTACAGCTAAAGATTGGGTCATTTTTAGACGACAGAACTTGAAGTTACATAAGCTATCAGGATATAAGGTGTTTGTGATTTGTGGAAGATTACCAAAACAAGCACTGGTGTTGAAGGAGACAACCTTAGAAAACTCAGGCACCACATAAACCTTGGAATAGGTTTGGCAGACAGATGTATCACAGCGTCTCTCTACCCTCAACCAGATTCAAAACTCAATCTGTAGGAGAAACTTGCACAAGCACTTCAATCTTTCTAACATACTTGGTTATGTGATGTAAAGGCAGATATAAGTTGAATTCTCAGCTCTTATGTTTTTCTAGCCTCCTAGAAAGGTAGCCAATATACTGTCTGGAAGTACCACAAATGAGTGCTGGTTCAAGGTGTATCACAACATACTGATAACACAGACATAACTTCCTAAGCGCAGAGGGCCAGGTATTCATTTAAAAGCCCCACCGTGGAATTTAAAGACAGAACTTCAAGCTGCTGATCAACTCAATGGTACTAACATGTGCTGCCTGTCTTGCCTTGAAGTACTAGAATTCAACAAACTTCAAGACTCTGAAAAATTACTCATCACTCCATTCACCTAATCATGCGCCATGATTTTAATTATGAGTATGCAGCTACACAAATACATAAAAGTGATACTAACATAGTGGGCTGTTCCAACTTGCTGTATCCGAAACTCAAATTTGGAAGAGAACCTGCCAAAAAATAAGATTAATTTAAAGATTGTCACACTCGCCTTGCCATGTAGTGTCCCATTCAAAAGAGAAGAGAGTCCGAATAGGGTAGGTGCCCAGAACATCCCAACCATGGAGGGTATGGAGATTATAAACTCGAAGACAAGAACAGTTTCACTGTACCTTGCAACCAGATATCAAGGAAAAATTACGCATGTGGATTACCTGCATAAAGATTCTCACTCAGGAGACCCTTTCCAAATTCAATTTTTTCCTCTCACCAGCTGGTGCTGTTATCAAGACCAAACAACTAAGTGTCATCTTTCTTGTACTGTACATATGATACTTTTCTCAAATACACCTTGCCATATTAAGATTCTTTTGACTCCTCAATATCTACCTTCTGAGCGTATTCACAGACAAGTGGTCACTCACCCAGCTAGGTAATGTGGAAAATTTGGAAGCAATCAATTCGTTCGAAGGAAGAACTCCTCAAGGGAGACACCACTCTAACCCTAACCAATGCCTGCCCTTGCTGGGTCCAAGACAGGTGCGATTGCTCTCACTGGAAGAAACAGATTGGAACAAAGACCCACCAATCACACCCTATGTCATCCTCTGTTCAACATAATTCCAGGCGCAATGTGATTCAGTGTGCCAAATGAGGAGTATGCATGCCACATCCAAAATTTAAAATCTTCACTAATGGAATTCAAGCCTTCATGATGGCCAACAAGTCAATACATTATGCAGATCCATATAATCAGGTGGTACGTAACAGCCATTCAACAAACATGACAGCTAACCAATGTCCAGAACATTTCCTAAGAATCAGTTCACATTCTTCCTGTTTCAAAGGGCCCTTTTTATGCACTCACAACTGAGCAGCCAAACTAGAGGTAACTCTGAGCTCCATATCTAGAAAACAGACAGCTTCTAATCATACATCTAACCATCAACAGTTGAACTCAAGACGAGAGGGATGGCCTGAAGATAAACCTTGGACGTAACTAAAAGCTGGATCACAGAAGCTTCAGTTAGTAGGCTACAGATTAAAAGCTACTGCACGGAGTGTTGTTTCTGACACAAAACTCCTTTGAAGTTAACAAGAAGCTTCTTGGTAAAGCAAGAAAAAAACTCACAGAAACTGTCACAATCGGTTCCTCACTTTGGAACTACATTAGATCCCACGATGTCCCAAGAAGGCCCGCATCAGCCATCTTGTCACGAACTAACCTTGTAAACGGAACAGCTCTCAAATATCTTCCTTACCTCTAATTGGAGCAGTTTCACCAACAAAAATCCTCAGATTCAAGGATGAGTAACTATACCTTCAATGGACAAAAAGATGTTTTAAATTATGGCCAGCAAGCAGCACTAATTTACATTGAGAGACTGAATCCAAAGGCTAAAAGCACCAAGGTAGGCTACAGAGAAGGATATCTGCAATCATATTATTTTTTCAAACACAACTTTCGAATCTACTTGAGGTTATTCTTCTATGGAATGATAAACTAGAAATTCAGACGTTTACTTAAAGGCCCATTCCAACAAAAGACAGTTGATGAAGCACCCATACTTGCATTCATAAGAGCTTTATGTTACATTCCACTGAAGCCTACTGAGGGTTGCCGACCAAGCAGGAAAACAAGTTGTTATCCCCCACTCGAGTTGTGTACCCTTCTCTTCAATGTTGATAGCAATGGTGATATATAGTACAAGAATGACTCTACTTGCTCTATTCTTACCCCATCCTGGCATCAACTGCATCCACCAACACCTCTGGAATCCATCCTCACTTCCTTGCAGTCGTGTGCCCATTTCAGTATCACAGGTTGACCAGCCAGATAAGAGTAGACTGCACGATCAACCCAGAACGCCTGCTAGAATAAGCATTATGTGGAACTGCCTGCTGCAGCAGTCGCTAATAGCCAACCCAACTCTTATCCACTTCTCTATCTAGTCCCTCACGCCGGCTTCCAAAGTGAAGACCACCAACATGTCACTTTCTGGTGTCAGAATTCTAAGCACCGAAGTACCATATCAGGTCCTCATCCAAGTCTATAGGAGGCCCCAGTGGCACTGGAGCCTCCATTCCTATATCAAAAGGGGTGCCGAAATTATACTCTGCCGGTAGCTCAACACCTTGTTGCTCGAATGTGTGTTCGAATGCATTCCCTTCCTTGTGCATATTACTAAAATTATCAACTCCATTCCCAGATGCCCCGAACCCATGCCCAAATAAGTGTTCATCGGAAACAAGGTCGGATGTTTCCATTGGCCGATGGTGATGATGATTGTCCATCGCACTATCCAGACCTAAATGGCCCCCTCCAAGCTCCTGTGCTGGTCCGCTGATGCTTGCAACTCCCATCCGGTTCTCCATTGGCTGTAATCCACTAGACCCATATATCCCTGCAAACAAGTCATGAAGCAGATGATGACTTTCATTACCTCCTTGCGTGCTCTGCACAGGGGTTACGCTTTGGAGATGGCCAGGGAGAGGGAGGGGAGTATAAGCTGCCATTCCTTGGATCACATTGGCGTGACTGCTGGCGATTCCATCCGACTGGAAAAGACTGTTCCCACCCAGAGCCTGCAACTGATCGTTGCTTTGTGCCATACTTCCAGACACCGGTCGACTCATTGTAGATCCTTGAATCTCCGACCTCATCGAGCATGTCTCCACATGCATGTCGCGCAATTCTCGTCCAGCAAAAGCATTGCGCCATTCGCTGTGTTTGCATTTCTTATAACGGCACATGAAAATCATCTGCTCTGCAACTGCGCCCCCTGAAGACCGCTTCTTCCTCCCACTTTCCATCGTATCTCCGTCCTGTATCCTCAGGGAGAAATCTGAGTCCAGTGCGTCCGCATCCCTCTCTGCTCCGCCCTTCATTAGAGCAGAGAAGCCGGATCTACTGGCATTAGGGGCTTCATGGTCGTCGGTATCCACATCCTGAGCTTCGTCGCTTCCGGAATTCCCCTGTTGGAGATCAATACCTAGTCCATCCACATCAAACTCGCTTGTACTATTCACTGCCAGGCTCCCAGAACTGTGCCCTCCGGGTGTTCCAGCCGCATTCGTGCCCTTCTGTGGCCAAGCGAGCCCTTCCTCTTGGTTCAGAACGGACAGCCATGTCGCGCTCTCCTTCGCAGTCATCTTGTCCTGTAAACATTTGGACTGTTGGACCAACTTCCTAACCTTGGCAATGTCTGGCGACATGTGCTTGATTACAGCCGTCAAAACCCCCACTTTCCACGCCTTCTTCAGATCATGGGGTTTTTTGTAAGGAGGGGGACCTTGGCCCTTGGGCAATCCCAGCTGCGGCCACCATTCCTCGTTCCCCGAGGGCCACCAGGGAGGCGGCAGGCCCTTCTCCAGAGGGTACCGCCGCTGCGGAGGGTCGCAATGTTGCATGAGCGCAGACAGCAGCGACCCTAATGTGGTGTCTTGCAGCTCCTGCAGAGTATGCGGGGTAGGGGCAGAGCTCACATTACCTATCGGTTTTCCCGGCAGCTCGTGATCTGCCTGGTACTTGGCTATGGCTGCCGGGCCGTTTCGATCAAATCTCACTTTCTCCTTCCACCACGCCCGGATGTTATCAGATGCCCCACTCACAGGCTTCCCTTTCTCTGGGATGATCCCATACACAAACCCCTGCGCCTTGCACACCTCCACCATCTTCAACATGTACTTCAAGATCCCATCCTGCGCCCGTGACATCTTCTTCCGCCGCGCCTGCTCCTGCGACTGCTTATGTAGGCGCGGCCTCTCCACGCCAAACTCCTTGGGGCGTTGCCCCTCCTTCATGCGCTTCAGGCGCAGACGGTCCCTCCACATGCGCTTCTCCAGCTCATCCACATCGATCTCCTCCTCACTCAACTCCTCCTCGTCCTCCTGCATCATCACGCCTTCCTCTGCCTCCTCTGTCTCCTCCATGAACTCCCCCATGTCCATGTTGGCCCCGGACTCCATATCCTCACTCCGCTCCATGGGACCACCCCCCTCGTGGCCCATCATACCCCCTCCCTCTCGTCCACAATCTGCGGAGACACTGCCGAAGGCTCAGGCGCGAGTGTTGGCGGAGGATTGATGCGCGCGGAGGGCATTAGGGTTCGAGGCAGCCTGAAGCGAGCGATGGGAATTGCGTGCGACAGGAAGTCCCCTAACCTTATACGATGAGCGCTTGGAGGTTCCGGAGCCACGGGAGTGGGAACTGGATAAGTCGCTATTAAGGTCCATTCACACCTCTCCCACTACCCTAACACCGTTGGCGCAGGCGAGGCTCCAGATATGATGCCTCCCAGAGCACCACTCGTCATTTCCAGAAAAAAAAACTTAGCCTCATAACTTTCGTTGTTATTCAACAAAGGCACTTTCTTTCAGGCGCTCCCTTGCTCCCTCCTTCCTTTGGCGGCCCTTCCCTTCTTCTGCTGGACGATTCTAAACGCACCGAGCCACTAACTTACGTATTCTAGCCCGGCTGTGCCGTGCCAAACGCCCACGTTGGTCCCCAATACATTAAATAATCGTCACAAACGAGGAAATACGTTTGCTTGAAATGCTCATATTATGCACCCACCGCAACTTGGACCACTCAAGATATTATTTTGGGGGTTTTTTCCAAATAAAACAACACAAACTTTATACCATCTAATTTCTTGGATTTTCGTAACCACCCTACATATTCTTAATCACATATAGTATACAAGGAAATATTTGAGATACATGTTATTGCACGTAGAAAGTGGCAACTATATGAATAGTGCATGAAAAATTAAACACCTATAAAATATTGCAATGCGATTGAATAACCAGTTTGATTTTTTGGTAACTAAAGTGGATGCATATTTGTTGGTTATTTCTGCCTACAAATTATTTCTAAACAAAGAATTTGTTATTAGTACACAACACCAAACTTGAAGTTTAATGTACTACTAGCTTGAAACCCCTCTTTGTATTTGTAAGACATGGACAATTGTCTGTAGCATACCTTGTTTATGTTATAATATTATTTGTGAATATTCAAGGGATTGTTAAATCAACCACACATTGGTTAAAATGACCACAAAGACGCATCACACGGTCACATGACCTATCAAAATTTGAACAACTCTAGTTATGAGCCGAAATGTAATGAAGGAAGAAGCAAAGCTAATACCTTGTTCCTCTTCATGTGTGCGATGAAAAATCTAATTTTGACATGTCATGTGAGCACATGACACGTCTTTTTCTGTGGCCCATTTAACAATCCCTTGTATATATGGGTATATTTTTAAATATGATAGTATCTATTTTTCATTATAATATTATCTTATGAAGATATGTTTGCAAGAGTAATCACAACTCTACACATTCATGTCATGCTTTAGAACATGAAGAGGATAAGATGCTCATGCTCTTGCCCTCACAATTACATTCTTTGTCCAGAAAATTCCATCCCAAATATATATATATATATGGATGGAAATGAACACACAACTTATGCAGTAACAAACAAACGTACAGGATCAGTGCACAGGAGTAAAATCAGCCTCAAACTGAGGCAAATGAATATATGAAGAATGAATCATCTGTAAATCAAGGTCTCTAGCATGTTACGTTTTACATTCCGGTTCTCAGACTTGTTCTCTGTTTCTGACACTTCACCATTTGAAGCACATAATCTATCGTTATGGGGGCAATGTGGCCTAGTCAATGACGGTTGAGGATAAGGAAGTCAATCCCAAACCTTGCACAGCTCTGCCAAACTCACCCGAATTAAAAAATTCAAGCTTGCAACAACTGCCAATCCAAACCATTACCCATTTTGGAACTGTGTGATTCAGGTTGCGATCATCATGTCATCTGCTGTTCACAATCACACAGGGGACATGAGAATATTGCAAGAAGTTGCGTTTGTTGACGGCAAGGAATGTGTGTTGGTTAGGCAGGCTCTGCTTTCGAGTCTTCATCTTCTTGCTTGGCAGTGTTGTAGGTAGAAGACACCTCCAAATTCTGTTGAGAGTTTTCAACCTTTACCTCATTCTTGCGCTCTTCCACATCGCCCTCCACCTTCTCTTCAGAATCGTGATCATCTATGTTTTCCACTAGATCCTGTCTCTATTACTGCTTCTTGGGACTTCACAATATTCTCATCTTCGGGTTTGGCCTCTTGAGTCGATTCTTGTTGTGACTCCACGCTCTCTTGTTTCTCATCTTGCATCTCAGCCTTACGT
The DNA here is from genome assembly GCA_964035585.1 of Polytrichum formosum. Classification (NCBI taxonomy): domain Eukaryota; kingdom Viridiplantae; phylum Streptophyta; class Polytrichopsida; order Polytrichales; family Polytrichaceae; genus Polytrichum; species Polytrichum formosum. The sequence goes on along the minus strand of OZ037941.1, from coordinate 16,844,713 downwards.
TCGCCTTCTTCATCCTTCCATGCTTCACTTTCATCGCCCTTCAGTTTCTCTGCATCGTCCGGTCTAGCCTCTGTATCATGAGACAGGGATTCATGCAAATCAGTTTCACCTGCAGATTCTCCATCCTTTGAATCAGCCTTGTGGTTCTCGGACTCGAATTTTTCAGACTGCATATCATCTTTACCATCCTCCATTTGCTCTTGTTTGTCAGATTGATCTTCAGGCTTCTCTTCCATCTTCTCATCACTTGACCCCCCTTGCTCTACTTCGGATGATGCATCCTGAATGGGCTGCTCCTCTGCCTTCTCATGTTGTACCTCAGATGAGAACGAAGTTTCTGCATTGTCATTGGCCAATATTTCTGTTTGTTTCTCATTTTCATGTTCTGTTTTTTTAAAGCCTGTGTTTTTCTGTGAGCCCTCTGCAGGTACCATAACCTCTCCAGATTGATCATCCTGCTCTTCCATTGTCTTTTTTAATTCCTCCTCCTCAAGCATGTCTTCAGGGGAACTTTCTTCCATGGATTCTTTGATAGATTCACTCCAAGCGTCCAAGGTCTTCACAGAGTCATCCTCTAATTCCTCTTTTGAGCTTTCCTCTTTCTTCTCATCTTCTCGCTCATTCTCATCAACAACGCTTGCCAAACGATCATCTGCATCTAGGTGATCTCCATTCTCCTGATTGTTGTCTGGGTTCTTCGATCCACTTTTGTCAACTTCCTCAGATGCTTTGGTGGCTTTCACATCCTCTACAGACTCCTCCTGTTCCACTCTTGCTTGTTCATTCTGAACCTCAGCAAATTCGGTCCCAAGATCACGCTGAACTGATGTATCATTGCTTTCATGAGGCACTTCATCTTCGATTTTCTCACCTGTGCAATCACATGCCATACCTTAATATCAAAACACAATATGTTAAGTGGAAAGGCTGCTTCTATATAGAGGAGCCTGAAGAGATTATGTTTCAGTTCTAACATGCTGCTAGAAATGAACAACACTCTTCACCTCGCAAAGATAACCACATTCCTCACGATCATCAACAGCTCCTCAAGTTCTATAGGTTACGTGTGTTTCTTCATCCTCAAAATTACAGAGTGAGAAAATTGTGAGTTTTGTGCAAAGACTTCTCTAAACTTAGCAATGAGACAGCACATACTAATTCTGTACATCTTCCTACTGCCATTTCTTTAGAGAAAATGTACAAACACGAGACAAACAGAGAAGTCTCATTCTAGAAGTCAATGTCCAATTTTGAAGAGAACAAACGTTCCAGTTCCTTCTTCTCACCTGCAGTAGTTTCTCCTTCCTCTGTTGATGGCTCCTTGACATTATTAGTCAGACTGTCAGCACTTGGAGTTTCGTCTTTTGTGCTATCTGCAGGTCACATAAACAGCTATTATTCAGCTGTCTACCAAGTATGTTGGACAAAACGCGAACTGCAAGTCTTTATGAATGGAAAAATACTTCACATCCTACGAAGCCACATGATGCTCTGGACTGTTGAGAATTGCACGAAACAGAAGAATTTGGATTCAAGAACTTGCTTGGGCACTACTATCTCACATATACCTATTATCTGCGGAAGAGGCTTCAATAAGAGCCATCGGTTTGTGATGAACCCTAAAGATCAAAGTTTGAATTTAAAAATGGGATTTCACCTCGCTGGAATAGTTAAAGTGATACCAACATGATTCGGGAGACAACACCACAAGCATCTGAAGGATCATTTACACTAGGGGTGGTTGTGGTTGAGGTAATGGTACTGGTGTACTTTCTTTGGTTTCATTTCCATGGAAAAGGCATATAAATGCTCACCACCCCCACAACCACCCCTTCCCCATCAACCTCCCTGCTTTGTGACTAACCACCTTGGGGTGGTTGTTCATGTTCATGTGGCGTCAATAGAGAACTTAAAGGCCAAGGTCTGGGGAGAAAGCTGAGGAGGCAACCATTTAACACTACAATCCAAAGCCCACAAGATAATAACCACTTTAATTTCCTCTTGAGCCCAAGACCCAACACCTAAACCAATGATAGATTGCGAAGACCGGCCCCACCATCAACCACAAGGATTCGCACAAGACAAGTGTGAATAACAAAAATCGTAGCTGTGGTTGATTGTGGTAGTTAACCGCAAGTACAACCACGACCACCTTTATAGTGTAAACGACCCTTTGTAGTGTAAACGACCAGCCAGACGAAATGTTTTACTTGTCCTCCAGCTTGATCCAGATTTGTGCAGCAGTCGTTTGAGAGCAAGAGGCACCATTACCTTCCTCGGTACTATGTTTGCCAGTGTCAGACTTGGTAGGAAGATCTGTCAGTTCCTCCGTGTCAATATCTTTTTGTTTCGTATCCAACGAAACTTCTGTATCTTTCATAACTTTGCGAGGCACCGAATTGGGCCGGTCGCCTTGCACTTGTGACGAGGATTCCTTGGACGGGAATGCCTCGTGGTACATCACCCAGGTCAAAAGCACTGTGACTATGGTCACAAGGAGCGCATGTCGCATCGTCCAGCCTTTCGACCTAGACGGCAAGAATGGCTGTGCACGCTGACGAAACATTGTGGACGCCAGTGGAGAAGAATTCATTTGCTGCTCCTCAATGAAGGCTTGCTAAATCTTTGTGTACTGTGGCAGCCAGAGTGAGCTTCCGAAAGCCGTAAGGCTGCTTAATCAATGCTGCAAAACAGGGAGTTATGTAATGCCCAGTTAATGCAAGTCCGGCGACAGAGCTCGGATGTCACACTTACAAGGTTTATGTTCTGCGACTTAGTTCGTCGGTTTGTTACTTGCGGTAATCGCATGTAAGTGCTTATCAATGTTGGCAAAGGCCCGGCATTCAACGGGCAAGAAAGGCAGAGACAACTGTGTGTTTGTCGGCCGGTACTTTCTTCCTTTCTAAACTACATGCTTGATTTGTTCCGTACAAACCAAGAATCTAGGGCGCCCTGTCTGTATTTGAAATCTGTCTAGACTTCGGTTCTTTAACAACTGGATTACATCCTGGTACTGCTGCTTCCACCTGACTCAAGTGAGCATGCAATAATGCGTGTTTACGATGTACAATGAACAGAATGGAGACTACAATGCAAGCAAAAACAACACTCTCCCCCGTCACCTCGCCATCAAGTTCTACACAGCTATGGCGCACTTCACAAATCAATGCCCGCCACCCTCACCGCATATAAACTTGCCCATCCTCCCGAGTCCTACTAAACAGCGGCCGGCAAGTTTGCACCGAAGTCCACAAATTTAGACAAGAATATTCCCTCCCGCCAATGCAATGCATCTTCGAACCCCCCAACAACCTCCACACGACAAAACCTCACCATCCCCACCGTAACCCCAACTTATAAACCCCTGCTACACAAACTTAACCCACCGGCTTACCTCAACTCTCTCTCTCTCTCTCTCTCTCTCTCCGTCCCGCACATGTCACGCTTTCATCAAGACTCCAGCTGCTTCTTCTTCTCCGTCATTCCGCTACTGTACCTAGTTTTTGTTGGTCGAATCTTGAGTTGAGCCAACCTCTGTTGCACACAGTCACTAGCCGCTCGGCGACTCGGAGCCACAACTTCAAGTTGGTCCTTCTTATTTATGTATGTGTGCCCCACATGCTAATTTATGTTTCCACATCACATGCTTTAGAGTCCTGAAATAGAAAATGTTGCGGGAATCCTTCCCCGTCTCCGCGTCCCTCTCTCTTCCTACAATTCCAAGCTCCAACTAGACACCTCTCCGAAATCTGCGATCCACCAGTCCAACTTACTTAAGGGTTAGTTAAGTGGCAACATCGAGGCTTCCAGGAGTGTGAACGTAGTAAGTGCACCAGATGAAGCCTGGTCCGTGTGTCTCCGATGCTCGATCCACCAACTAAGCTTACAATGGCAATTTGAAGAGCTTTTGATTGTGAGGGGAGTGATTAAGATGAGATCCAAGGGTCGTGAATCGTGAGTCGTGCCGGAGGCATCTGAATTTGTGCCTGCGTGCGGCCAAACTCTTTCTGCTTTCCCCATGATTTACAAATTTCCCTCCCGAGGGACAGGGGTCCCCCTTTTTAAGGGAGACAACCCTTAAATGGTTACTTTTTCCGACTAGCCCACTTCTTCTAGCCTCTAGGGTATAAAACACAAAGCGTATTGATACGAGAGCATGATCACACGTTGTACACCAAACGCCAACACAAAGCGGTGCTAAATCAGAGTTTCCATGTAGGACATTTGCCCACCAGATTCTAGTGTGAATAAGGATAAACCCGTCCAAATATAGAGGGAATCTAGTGGGGTAGGGTTCGTATGTGCCAAACTAGCTACTCTCATATTCTTGAATCTGGGCCCACCTACTAACCTCCTCCTCCATGTTAAAACCTCCTCCTTCTAAAAAATTGGTCTTCAAAACCTTCGGTGACCACCACTTGTAGGTTGAAGATTCTTTAGTCCAACGGCCTATGTCCACGGCCCTCCACATTTTAGCGGACTGCTAGAATGTGGTTGGATGGCGGCTTGTGCTTAAGTACATGCGAACACCTCCGACCAACTATTTTCTAGAATCTAGTGGGTGAGCAGCCTACATGGAAACTCACCCTTATATGTCCCACACTTCCACTCTATATGAGCTTTATAAATCACGGGTCTCGTGATCAAAACCAATATCGTACAATAGACAAGGCTTTACATAGAAATAATTGAAGCTAAGATTCTTTTTGGTCAAAGATTGTGAGGTATACATAGTTGATTGTTTTAAAGAGGAGTTGAAAGTTGGTTGCAATAGACCCAAGCTATTCCGGCTCGGGAGAGCTTTCCAGGCCCCACCAATGGTACAATAGCAATTGGGCATGTCTAGCTCCTAGGCTAAACATGGCACTATCATGTTGTGGGGCCCTATATTGATAACATGTGAACATGCTCTTAGCAAATCCAAATCAAGGTTATAGCCACCTTCCTCATAATTTTTGGAGCTCGTATGAGTGTCTTATTCATTATCAAAGTTAGTTGAAAAAAACCTCGTGCTTGGAATTGCTTCATTTGACAATGTTTCCAAAGGGCATGAGGCCAATTAAAATACTTTCATGCTCATTCAATGGTGATATAGTTCTTCCCAATCATGTTGACTATTGATTTTAAAATGGTTCTCATATTTTGATTACGCAATATAATATTTCTTAAAGACACGTTGTTTTGGTATCCGTTTTTCGAGGCCTACCTAACCACATACCATTCAAATATAGGTCTCCCAATAAGAAAAGTAGTCGAATAAATGGGTGGACCTTATGGGTTTTCAACTTAGACAACATGGGGTTATTCGTTTCCATATATTTTGAATATTATAAACCTATATCCTACGTATTAGTAGTTGTTGTTAAAGTGGAAAGGGAAAAAGGAGACCTTTTATGGGTTTCTACCTTGAACAACATGGGGCTATTGTATAGAATTTGCCTATATACATATATTGGTAGTGTTGTGTTGTTGTTCAAATTTTGTTCCTCTTTAAGGCAGACAAATGAAAAATAGTGAATGACCACTACTAGTGCACTATACTAAGAGTAGAATAATGTTTGTATGGACCCAACATGGCTATTTGTAAAAGTAGTGGCCCGAAAAGGATGTAGTGATAGGATGGATAGGTCTTGTTTCACACCAATTGAGATCACTTTTGGGTGCCATTGAATTAACCGTTTTGTGTGCATTTGTATGCAAAGTAGGATATTTTGATGCTCACATTAGGAAGATTCTATTATATAAGTAGGGGTTTGATTTGCTTGCCTCTTTGAAAAAACATAACTAAGTATTCACAAGGAATAAAATCACAAAACAACTTACATTCCTCAATATTAATATTAATTAAATAATAATGATAATACTATTTTATTTTATTTTATTTTAGAAATAAATTTATAATTATAATTATTTTGTCTATTTCTGAGGGTTAGTTTATAAATAATTTTAATCTATAGGCATTGATTGATTGTTTTCTATTCTTCTTTTTATGGAGAAGGATTGATCTGGCATATTGAATGGCAGAGGTGTTAATTGCTTTGAATGTGTGTTTAATGGTAGCTTCAAATAGTTGAAATATTGTTTCCAGTTGTTTCATGGAAGGGGCATGCGTAGTTCCTCGGGCTCCAGCCGTGATGACTATGAGCGGGTCTACTTTCCATCCCTGGTGACTAAGGTTGTTCATTAATGGTTGATATTTTATGATTTTATTATTTATTGTTTCTTGTGAGAACTTGTCGTTAGTGTATGTGAATTCGATAAATTGAAATGTGATGTTGTCTGTTGGGTTTAGTGGTGGGGAGCTTAGGTATGGGAGTCCTTTGATACATAGCAGGTCGGGTTTGAATCTAGCGTTACAATGGCATCTTTGTTGTTCACATGTGCAGGGTAGGAGCCATGGGGGGACTGTATTTTCTTGTGGGTTGTTGTTGAATGTCCTAGCGTTCATAAGGATGTAACACCTTGATTTTTGTGATGAGAGGATTAGTTTTCTTAATTCCCACACTACTTTGTTGTGTATTTTGGTTCTAAGGGCATGTATATGGTGTTGGTTACATTTTAGGAGTACGTGGAGCCATGTGTCTGCATCGAGAGAGTTACAAATTGGGCATGTGTGTGATGGGAATCTTTGTATGCCAAAAAATAATTGTTTTCTAGCATTACCCATGTATTGGCCAATGTGGAATTTTAGTAGGCTAGTTTTTTGTGAGTCTGTTATTGCAGGGTTAGACCATAAATTATTGGATAATTTGTTATCTATATCGGGGTTCATTGTCCATTTGCAGATGTTGGGAAATTGTTGTGCCATTATTTCAAAGTTTTTATCACGATCGTGTTTTTTAATGTATGTTTCTAGACATCTGACGGGTCCTTTGTCTGGTCTTTTTGTTAGGCCTGGCCATATGTCTTTCTGGAAGTAGTATGGTGTTGTATGTGCTGGAAGCGAATTTTTTTTTGGTGCCGTTTTTTGCAAGTATGTTTGCTTGTTCATTTCCGTCAATGTTGGCATGTGCTTTAACTTTATATATTGTTGTGGGTTGTGTACGGCTTTTTAGCATTTCTACCATAGATGTTAGTATGGTTTTGACAGCATGGTTGTTGTGTTGGGTTGGGTGTTTTATTTGTGTGTTGATTACATACAGACAGTTGAGGCAGTCGGTAAATATGTGTGCGGGTTCGTTAGGGTATTTGATGGTAATTATTTTAAGTGTTTTGTGGATGGCCATTAGTTCGGCTCTAAAACTGGTTTGTAATCCTAGTAGTTTTTTTATATTTGTATTTATACTTTTGTTGGGTTGTATATCCCGTATCCCGCTTTTTCTTTCTTCTAGTGTCCTTCTTCGACTTGTTTAGGTGGGACAAAGGATCCATCGGTATAATAGCTATACTGGGGTAAAAATTTTAGGGTAGTATTTATTTCCATATCTGGTAGGGGTGGTATGTATGTGTTTGTTAGATTGTTATGTGGTGGGTAGGATGATTTATTCCATTTGGTGTTTTTATTTACGGGTGTGTTAGGAGGCGTGGGTGGGGTTTTTGTACGTAAAATTGTGGTATCTGAAGGTTTTTAATTATTGCTTTAAGTGTGTTGATTTGGTTGGGTGTGCCAAAACTTTGGTTTTGGTGGTGAATACATAAGATGCGTATTGCTAGTGATTCTATCCGAGGTATATTTATGTTTTTGGGGTTTATTGGTTCTTCATATGTTATAGTATCTGCATGTCACGTGAGGTGACATCGGGGGCTAAGTCACGTCAAATTAGGAGTAAATGGACTCCATTAGGAGTCCATGTATGTGTTGGATGAGTAATGGACTCCATTAGGAGTCCTAGTTAGTTGTTCATCCACTCCATGGATGAAATCCACATAGACGGGGGGTTATGTGGAGAGGAAGGCATCTTGACTTGCCATTGTTGTCAAGTCAAGTCTTGTGAGTGTGTTTTGAGAGAGAGAGCTTGTTGTTGCTATCTTGTGGCTATGGTGTAGTAGATCATGAGTAAAGCCTTTGCATTCTTTCTCCATCACTTGCACTCTTGGATTCTCCCTTCGTGGAGTGAGAGATAGCTTGACTCTTGTGTGTGAATTTCAGAGTTTCTTAAGCTTTGTAAGGAGACTTCTTAGTTTCTTGAGCTTGGAGAGAGAAACCCTCATACTTGACAACAATTGGCTTATTTTTCATTTTTGGTTGTATTTCTGAGCTAAAATGGCCCAGTAGTGCGAGCAAATGAGTGATACAGGTGTATGAAAGCTTAGTTTGCAATTCCTTGCAACCCTCAAGAAGATTTTGAAAGAAATCTCCGCATTTCTCTTTTGGTGTATCTTTGTGTTTTCTTGAATTGTTGATGGTTGAATCTTGAGACCAAATGAAATCTCAAGTCACATCTTTCTTGCTTGCAAATTGTGTAAGCAAATTTTAATTTTTTTTGTTTGTATAATTTTTTTTCCGATTTTTTCAAAATTTTTTTTGAGCTCCGGACGGATCCGGAGCTCAGCCACAGCTTCCTGAAGCTCCTGGAGCTCCAGGAGCGGGCGCAGGAGGGGGGCGGACAGAGGCCCAGGCCGGGGTGGGGCCCGACGACCCCCAGGGCGCAGGCGGGGGGCGGGCAGGGGCCCAGGCCGGGGCGGGGCCCGGCGACCCCCAGGAGCGGCGGGGGCGGCAGGGGCCCAGGCCCCTACAAGGTAAGCTTTTATTTTTTATTTTTTATTTTTTATTTTTTTTATTTTTTTATTTATTGATTTTGACTTTGACTTTTTACTTTTCCCCCCTAGATTCTCGCAAAAAGTTCATTTTTACTTTTTACTTTTTTACTTTTTACTTTTTTTACTTTTACATTTTAGCTTTTGAGTTTTCAGTTTCACTTTTACATTTGACTTTTTACATTTTGGCTTTTGACTTTTGATTATCCCTTTTCACTTGCTATGTTTTACATTTTACCTTTTTACTTTAATTTTTAGGTTTTTGTTTTTACATTTTTTCTTTCACCTTTCCAACTTGGCATTTCATTCTCACAAACTTTGAGGTTCAAATTTGGGGGCACACTAGCTCCGATTGGAGTGAAATTTGAGCCTAACTTGTGTGAAATTTGCAAAGGAATCCAATGGTATAATTGGATTGTTGACTGGAATTCAAAATCATTGCTGAAATTATTAATTTCAACGCTGATTTTTGTTTTTGGGAGCAAATTAACTCCGAACGGAGTGAAATTTGAGCCTAATTTGTGTGAAATCTTCCTAGGAGTCCATTGGTGCAATTAGTTTGTTGATTGGAGTCCATAATCACCTTGGAAATGAGCATTTTCAACGCTGATTTTTGATTTTAATTACCAATCTCAAACCTTTGCACAATTTTCGAATTCTGGGGGCATAAATAAACACTCGGCATTTGGCAAGGGATTGCCATTTAGATAGCCCACAACAGGTGCAGGTTGCCCATTACCTTGTAGATAGTTACAGGTACTCAAGTAATTATTTTATGGTGCAAACTAGGAGCCGATATTATCGATCCCCATCACCAGATTACTTGGCGGACGTGCATACCACAAATCTTGAGCCAGAGGTAGATACCAACGAGGCTTTTGAGCCTATTTCGGCGTTGGACACTACTAGTAGGCTTCGGATTTGGAGTGTCGGCACGTTCGACGAAATGGAGGACGATCACCACGGTTCAGTGCGTGATCGGTTCTCAAGTCGAGCTGGGGGCATTTCCTTGCCCGATTGGAAACTCCGGTTTCGTACCTGGATTAAGGAGAAACGTCAAAGGTCTTCCAATTTTAATGATTGGTATGCCTTTGAACTTCTGCCTCAACATTTGGAGTATGAGGCACTCCAAACTTATGAACGCTGGACAGAAGGTCATCAGCGACAACTTCGGGAGGTGGAGCAGTATTGGGAGGCGCGGGTTGAGCTTATTTCGGCTCTTAAAGATGGGGCGGTTGCCACCTTGGCTCCACCCACCTTAAAGGAGGAGGAACCACTGGAGGAGCCTAAGGACAAAGAACTGGCACTTGGGCCAATAGTGGCTAGCAGTAGCACGGCCACCCTTTCACGGATGGCACGTGCTACACAGGCAGCATTGACGGCTGTTGGTCCACCACCTCCATTTAATCCCCTTGCTGAATTTGTCGCACATTTGGAGGTGGAGTATGGTGGGTTTAGACGAGACCAGATGCAGCGCATCCAGGATTTTCGCCGGGAGAAGGATGACACTCCACGGACCATGTACACGCGACTCGCGCGGTTTGCTGTTGAGTCGGGAGGTGTTTTTGTTGAGAGCCAGCTTGTCAAAATCTTCTTGTCTAAGATTGATAAGCGGCTACTTGAGTTGGCATCACCTCGGATTATCTTGGACTACGAAGGCAGAGCTACGCTTGCACAAGCGTTTGCCGTGGTTGAGAGATGTGATCGGGCACTCTGTCAACATGATGCCACGGATATGGTATCTTGGATGACAGAGACTAGCAAATAAAAAAGAATTGTCACAGCTACTAGTAGTTTAGCTGAGACTCAACCTGTTAAGGAGCAAAAAATTTTGTATTGTTGGGGTTGTGGAGAAGCTGGTCATTCGAAGAATGATGCCAATTGTCCCAAGAAGAAGAAAAACCAGCCTTTGGGAAAAATAAAACAAAAGATAGAACCGGTAAAGGCGGGGGGGAATTCTAAGAAGAGGCAATTGAAATGTAACCATTGTGGCAGCACTAACCACGATGTGGATCATTGTTTCCAACTTCATCCTGAGAGGCGGCCTGCCAGTTATGTGACTGGCAAATCTTCACGGGAGCAAACTCTTGAGGCTAAGGTTGCGGAGCTTGAGTAAAAGCTCAAATCTTCTGCATTTTTTGCTCAAATTTCTGAGCCGCATGCAGTTGTTGGCACTTCCGGTTCTGACATGTATATGTTCGGAGCATCTGGAGAGGTGGTAGCTGCAGCTTCTACCTGCATACAGACATTGGCAAATTCAGTGGCTTCTACAAGTGCTGGTAGCAACGAGGCTTCACGTCCTCGCCATGTCGGTCCAGTAGACCAGGTTGGTCAAGCACGGCTACCTCTATCATTTGGATTGGTAGACACTACTACTGCTGTTGGGACTAAAAACTCTTTACCTTTGAGAGATGGGGATTCCATTTCAAAGGACGTTATGCAGGTATTGGCACATAAAATTCTTCATATGCCAATTTTCTCGGGTTCGGAGTTGATGGTTCCGGATTTCAAACCTGCTGGAGTTTTCCATTTAGCTAGGAGAATGTTAGAAGGCAAGACGGATTTGCCATTCCTTCAAGTATCCCAAGCTGTTATTGATGTGCTTGTGGCTGAGGAGGTGGAGGACTTAGCCAATTTGCGAGTGAACCTTGCAGATGCGGCAATCATTGTTTTTGGTAAGCACACCGATATTCCTCCTCCAATAATTCCATCAATGGACATGTCTTTTTCACATTGTGCAGTAGGAGCAACATATCTTGCAGATGTTTCTGCAAGATCTGCTCGAGAGCGGCATAATTTACAACCTGGAGTTGTATGTCTGGTGAACGACAAAGCTTTGTTTGTCGTGTCACGCACGGATAATCCCGCTATTCGTACTACACCACTGAAAGTTATGATGGATTCTGGTGCTCAACCGGTTATGATTGGCAAGGGACTTGTTGACAATCTGGGGCTGATGCCAGCGAATTTAGATCCTTGTCCATTCACAATTGTGACTTCAGTAGGGGGCACTGAACGTGCAACATGTTACACCAAGGCACCTCTCCGTTTGATTTTTAACGTGGGGGCAGGACCTACCTACACTCATTTGACAATGAAGTGTGTTGTTACCAATGCAACCAACTATGATATACTAGTTGGTCAGCAAGCTCTTTATCCACTTGGTTTTGGTTTGGATAATTGGACCGAGGAGGCGTGGATTAGACCGGGATGGTCTACTGGTGATGGCAGGAAGGTATTTATTCCTATAGCATTTGCAGCTACTTCTATGACTATGGTTGCGGAGGCAATGTTTGGTTGTAATGGTTTAGTTTCAGACTTGCCTTGTTCACCAATTTTGTTGGAGGAAACATTGGCCTACACTTGTAATGTAGCAGAGCAACAAATTTTGCCATGTATCGAAATTCCTGCTCGACATTTCAAGGATCCATCTCCACCATGGCGTACTCCTAAGGAGTTATCCGACCATTGTCGACACATTGTAGCGGCTTTGGAGCTTGGGGAGACACCTCCAATATCATCCTCATTTTCTTTTGCCCACCCCATTCGTTGGCAACCGTCACATGAAGGTATTGTCCTTGTAGAAATCTTTGGGGGCATTGGCACATGTTTGGCTGCAGTATTGGAGGCTGGGATTACAGTTAGGCGGTATATTCATATGGATAATGGATATGCAGCCAACAGAGCCGTTCGACATCACATCCAACAACTGTTGTTGAGGTATCCCACACAATTGTCAGCCTCTGCTATTCATGGATGTTGTGGTCAACTCCCTCAAGACGTCACTATGATTAGTGATGAGGATTTGAGAAGGTTGGACCATGTGGATTTGATTATTGCAGGATGGCCGTGTCAAGGCCATTCACGTGCAGGAACTGGCCAAGGTTTGGATGACCCTAGGTCTAGTTTGTTTGCGGATTTGATGCGATTGATACAATGGTGGTTTGCCCACCAATCAACTCCGCCAGGGTACATTTTGGAAAATGTGCCATTATTGGGTGATACACGGCACAAAGTGGTGAAGGATGGTGAGTACATTAACCAACTTCTGGGTACTCCAACATTTCTGGACGCTGCATCCTTAGGATCCTTTGTTCACCGGCCTTGTTGGTTTTGGACCAATTTGGTATCACCTCAGGTGCTTTCAGCGGCAGTCACTCGAATTCCTCGGCTTTTGAATCGCAAGGTGGATGACATTTTAGATGATCATCGTGTTTCTTTGGCGGTTACCAAGGATGACACCTTCCCACTTGCAGTAATTAACAAGGTGGGAATTCCGCGAGGTGCACTACCGACTTTTATGACATATCCACTGTCTTTTGCATTTCGATCTCATGGACCAGGCATGGTTTGGGATTCAAAATCCCAAACTTATGATGAGCCTACGGCAGATGAACGGGAATGAGCCATGGGTTTTCCTACAGGTGCCACAGCTGCTCACGGACTTCAAGAAGGTCAGAGACGTTTTCTATTGGGACAAGCTATGGATCTCAATAGCATGGTGTGGATTATTGGAATTTGTCTTGCTGCTCAACAATATTTTCATGACCAATTGCTTACTCTGAGGACAATGGTCAGGGGACAATGGAGTTGCAATCCAAATTTCACATGGAGGTGAATGATGCTGAGGCATTATTTTCTTTGACGCAGCATGCTGCAGATGAGCTTCGAGCTCAACGTGTTTTTGCTGCTTTGACCCAAGATTTTGGTATGTATGATTGTAATGGAGGGGATACGCATTTGATTTCAAGTGCAGATGATGGGGGCAAAGGTGTTGCCCTCTCAACGGACTAGCAATCACAGGCTGTGTTGGCACCAAGTGGCAATCCTTCTATGGAGAAGGAAACCACGGAGTTTGACGATTGGCCAATTGAAGTGGGGCCAAAACGTACTAGTGCCGAAGCACGAAAGGTACGGGCATTTATTCGCTCTTACCGTAATTGTTTTGCCTTTAGTATTCATGACCTTGAAGGATATAAAGGTAAACCTGTTCGTATTCAACTCGAGGACGACCATCCTATTTTCAGACGGCCGTACAGACTTAATACATCTAAAAGGTTGGGTGTTCAAACTCGATGTCAAGAATTATTGGCAGCGGAATTGATTGAACTCTCCAATGGAGAGTATGCTTGTGCCACGGTTATGGCTTCAAAGAAAGACATCTTTGGCAACTGGATGGAGAAACGGATGTGTGGTGATTATCGTCCAGTGAACCGCAAGACCAAGTCGGATCGATACCCAATGCCGATGCCAGAGGAGTTGTTTGATGCATTGGGATTTGCTAGAAATTTCAGCACTCTGGATTTGAGGTCTGGTTATCATCAATTACCTTTGTTGTTGGGTGATCGGGTGAAGACTGCATTTTGGGGAATTGATGAAGATGGCAAGGATCAACTTTATCATTGGAAATTTTTGTCATTTGGTCTCAAGAATGCACCAGCTGAATTTCAACGGGTGATGGACCAATTATTGGTAGGTTTACCGTTTGCTAGATGTTACATTGATGATGTTATCATCTTTAGTAATAGTCCACAGGATCATGTGAGACATTTGCAAGCGGTATTTGAACGGCTACAACGGTGGGGACTCCGTTTATATCATGGAAAATGTAAGTTTTTCCATGATCAACTGCCTTATTTGGGCCACATGATTGTTCCTGGCGGTCTTGGTGTGCAACAGGCAAAGGTGGATGCTTTGCCCAAAATTCCCGCACCTAGTGATGTACCACGACTTCGGGCATTTCTAGGATTGGCAAATTATTATAGAAGGTTTGTCAAAAACTTTAGTTTGATTGCCAAACCTTTCACCATTCTCACGGGGAAAGACCAACCATGGATTTGGAATCGGGAACAACAACAAGCATTTGATACATTGAAGCAGAGGCTCGGTTCAGCGCCAGTGCTTCGACGCCCGGATGTATCTAGAGCTTTTCAATTGCACACGGATTGGAGTGCAGTGGGATTGGGAGCGGTATTGACATAGAAAGATGAAGAGGGAAAAGAAGATGTGGTGGCTTATGAATCTAGGAGCAATAATAGTGCTGAATCTAATTATTCTTCTTATGAAGGCGAGGCCTTGGCGGCTGTTTGGGCCATTGCACATTTCCGACCTTATTTATATGGGCAAAAATTTACTTTGGTGACCGATCATCAGCCTTTAAAATGGCTTATGGAATCAGATAAACTCACCGTGAAACTTGCTAGGTGGGCATTGTTACTTCAAGAATATGACTTTGAAGTTGTCCACCGAGCAGGAATTGCCAATTTGGATGCAGACGGATTGTCTCGCAATCCAAGTCCTTCAGATGAGGATTTAACTAGAGCCAGGTGGCATGGAGATTGTGATCGTGAGGCGGTGCCGGGTTGGCATGCTGCCACATATCTCACAATTATGTCAGGATTGGCTGCTGAGATCCTTGTGGAACACCAAGATGAGGAGATCGATAAATCTCTCATTGTTAGTGATGTGTGGGAAGACCATGCGGTCTTGCACAAACTTCAACAAGGGACATATCCCCTTGGACTATCCGCTATGGAGCGAGATAGAATTAGTCACCGAATAACAAGATTTCGTTGGACAAACGGCTTGTTATTTCGTGTGTGGCCGGACGGAACGAGGCGCATCGTTCCAAGGCCAGATCAAAGAGCTTCTTTAGTACGGCAAGTGCACGAGGAGCTTGGACATTTTGGAGTGCGAAGGACACACTCTATGTTACGCAACCAATATTGGTGGACTGGTATGTATCAACAAGTTGCCACTTATGTTTCCCGGTGTGAAGTATGTGACCGAGTCAGGTCAAGTTTTAATACTTTATCACCTCAACTTCAGCCTTTACCTATTATGGGCTTGGGATATCGTTGGTCTTTGGATTTTGCCGGACCGCTTACTGTCACTCCGCGTGGGACAAAGTATGTACTTGTGATGGTGGAGCATTTTAGTAAGTGGATTGAACTCGTGGCTCTTCTCCAAAATTCCTCAGAATTGGCAGCTATGGCATTTCTTGATCGAGTTTTGGCACGGTTTGGAGCACCTGCAGAGATGTTGACGGATCAAGGGAGAGAATTTCTTGGATCTTTCGAGGTTTTGTGTACCAAGGCTTTGATTGATCACCGAACAACCTCCAGAGATCACCCTGAGGCAGATGGCTTAGCTGAACGAGTTGTTCAGACTGTTAAGCGCGGTTTGCGGAAGTATGGGTTGCTTCATGGCAACCATCGCGATTGGGACTTGATGTTACCATGGATAGCAATGGGTTACCGTTTCAGCAGGCAAACATCTTTGGCATCCTATAGTCCTTACCAACTCTTGTATGGTCGGGAGCCAATTTTACCTAGCTCTGTGCGAGAGAAATTGGCTCATGTGGTAAACTTGGATGATCCAGATGTTTGGGCTCAATGTCTTCATGATCGGGCAGAGTTCTTTCAGAAGGTCATGCCTATGGCCATGGAGAACTTAAATATAGCTCAACATCTCGATACATTACGGTATGCCCGGATTCGCAGTGGAGCTTATCGACCTCAGGTTCGTAGATTTTCCAAGGGGGATTATGTTTACTTGCAACGAGAGGCGCCTATGACATTGGATGTCAAGGTTGGGCGCACAATTTTGCGGGTAAAAGATGTTTTACCAAGTGGTATATTATTGCTTGAAGGCAAAGATGGACGGGAATGTCGTGAGCATTCAAAGAATTGTGCTCCATGTCACCTTCCCATCGACGGCTCTGTGCATCCCGAATTGGCGGTTGTACCACAGGGTCTGCCTTGTTATGTGTGTGGAGAGAAGAAAGGAGCTGCAACAATGTTATTGTGCGACCAATGTCAACATAGATGGCACATGGTATGTTTGACACCTCCCCTTTTGACTCTTCCTTCTGGCAATTGGGTTTGTCCTCGTTGTCGGAAATCCTGCCACTCCATGGCCGTTAATGGTCATGATTGAGGACTTTGTGGATGTTTGCCACATGTCTTAGTGGTGAAGTTGTTATCTAGTTGGTAGGTAGTTTTATGGGATTGAAAATCACATTGGGAGAGTTATCGAAGAATTCAACATAAATTGTTGAAGGCGATTAAGGATGGGGCTCACATTGCACCCAGCCTACAGTTCTTGGGTAACTTCCTCAACCATGAGTTTAATTCTTTAGATTACCACTACACCAACATGGATATGTACAGATGTAGGAACAACTTCATCATGTTCAACACCTCTACCGATGAGTGTGTTTGTTCCTAGCTGATTGGAGGGGCTCCTTATCTGCTAGGGGGGCACTTGAAGAGGTGGTTGTTTAGCATATTAGTTTGCTATATTTATTTTGCTAATTGATGTTGATGACGACACTCGATCTGTTGTGTTTAACGATCTTAGTTTACACGACAGCTGTCACGTGAGGTGACATCGGCGGCTAAGTCACGTCAAATTAGGAGTAAATGGACTCCATTAGGAGTCCATGTGTATGTTGGATGAGTAATGGACTACTTTAGGAGTCCTAGTTAGTTGTTCATCCACTCCATGGATGAAATCCACATAGACGGGGGGTTATGTGGAGAGGAAGGCATCTTGACTTGCCATTGTTGTCAAGTCAAGTCTTGTGAGTGTGTTTTGAGAGAGAGAGCTTGTTGTTGCTATCTTGTGGCTATGGTGTAGTAGATCATGAGTAAAGCCTTTGCATTCTTTCTCCATCACTTGCACTCTTGGATTCTCCCTTCGTGGAGTGAGAGATAGCTTGACTCTTGTGTGTGAATTTCAGAGTTTCTTAAGCTTTGTAAGGAGACTTCTTAGTTTCTTAAGCTTGGAGAGAGAAACCCTCATCTTGAAGAGGTGGTTGTTTAGCATATTAGTTTGCTATATTTATTTTGCTAATTGATGTTGATGACGACACTCGATCTGTTGTGTTTAACGATCTTAGTTTACACGACATGCAGCAAAATGGGTAATAACGTGTGTGTTTGGGAAAGGTCCCGTATATGGTGAGAAAATTTTGGTACCAATTAGTATCTAGTATGACTAGTATTATGATGGCGTTTGGGTCATTTTTTGTTGCTAATCGTGCCCAATGTATTGCTTGCTGGGACATTTCTTCGTTGTGTGGGTATGCGTATCCAATCTCTTTCCATTTGTATTGGAGGGCGGTACCAAGTGAACCAAAGATTTTGTCCCTTGTGAATGGGGAGTAGAATTGTGTGATTTGTGTGGGACATGTTACTAGCGAGGAGAAATATGAGTGGAAGATGTTAAATGTTGTTGTGAGAGTGTTTAGAATATTAGTTGGGAGAGTGTGTTGTGATGTTTTTAGTGAATCTTTCTTGGGGGTTTTATGCTTATATCTTTGATATAGCCATACTACTTCAGTTTCAAAAGGTTGTGTAGAGGGTACTAGACCATTTGTGTTGTATTTGTTTTTGTGGTATTGTTGCCATAGCCATTTTAGTCTAGTGGTCAGAATGGTAATGAGGTGTCTTCCAATATCTTCATAGATATGGGTTAGTTCGTTTTGTGTTTGTATAGTATTTTTCTTAGTGATTATGTCTTTCTTTGGGTTGCATTCTGTTACAGAGATTTGGGTGTGTGGGATTATTAAGGGAGGTGGTATGAATCGTGTGTCTCTGGGTTGTGTAGGGGTGAAGTGTGTATCTAAGATGTTGTTGTAGTGTTTATGTTGGTGTTTTGTATAGTATTATGTTAGTAGATTGATGTTGTGTTTGATTACTGGAGGTTGGTTAGATGGGAAGAGTTCACGTTCTGGCATTCATTTGCTATATGTTATATTATTTTGTAATGACCATAGGGATAGGTATGTGTTGTATTTTTTTACTATTTTATAATTTTCTTGAGTTTCGTTTAGTTTATGGTTTAGTATGGCGTGTATGGGAAATTTACTAGGGTTATTTATTATATTAGGGGGCGGGTTTGGTTGTTGTGGGTGTTATGGTAGTGGTGGGTGTAGTGGGCCTTCTACTATTCTTGGTGTTAGTTCTCGATTGTCTAATATGTATTGTGTTTTGAATGTTCGGATTTGTGTGTGCCTGTGACATGGATGGAAGTCCACATCTAAGAATTGGTTACCGATTAAGGGGTGAGTTCCAATAACAAAGTAGGAGGGTTGGTCCCCCTCCTATGGATCAAGAAGGTCTGCGGTATGGGGAGCTAACCATTCGCATGGCGGAATGCGAAGGGTTAGCGCTCGTAATCCTTGCTAGAGTTAGAGAAATAACTAAGTTTGTTAAAGGGAGCTAGCGAGGGTTGCGACATGATTGAGGTTTGTGATTCATGAACAACATTTACTTCCGAATTTTTCCAAATTTGTTTTGTTGATTACCCTCACAAAGTTCTCTCGCATGGATCGGAATCACCCTTTAGCATATGGATATGATTTGTTCTTGGAGCACCTTGTGCTACTACTTTCGATCAGAGTTAGCAAGATCGGCTGAAATTTCGTTGGTGCAGTCTTCCCAGAGCATCGCTGGAATTTCACCACTCCAAAGTTTGGCTGGTGCAGTCTCCGGAGTATCGCCGGAGTTTCTTTGGTGTAGGTGTCGGTGGTGAGGGTCGGTCAGGCGTCGCAGATGTCATGGGTTTACTTTGATCTATCGCTTCGATCAGTTGTTTGCCCTACAAGTTGTTTGATCTACCAACATTTCTCTCGACACTGCACTATCTTTGCGAGTACTTTGACCGATTAGATCTCACTTATAAACCTAAGTTAGTACTCAACCAATCTGGATCTCAAGTAAGCCTAAACATTGTCAACCGATCTTCTCGTCATGCATGTTTTTTAATCGATCTACAAAAAAACACTTTATAAGCACTTTGACCGTGTACCAGTTCTCGCCCTACTCGTTCTACACTTTCGATCCCCGTCCCGATTTGTAACCACCTGTTGCGCCTTCCTACACCTTTGGTCTTCTCTGCTTTGGCTTCAGCGGATGCGGAATCACCCTCATCGCTTCAACCTTTACACCCCCGCGGTTTGAGCAGTCATTGCCCACCTTACAGTTCTCAGAGCGCCATCACGCCAACATATGCCCATAACTTCCAATCTTGACATTTGAGACGGGGACACCCAATTATGCTCGCAAGATTTTTTTTGATGAAACTCAATTGCCATTTCTATCATTGGGGAAGCTTTTACCAAAGAATTGGCCAAATTACTATAAAGTATATAATAATGTGAAGGACATTATTTCCAACCAAAAAGGAAATGTCACATCGAGTGTAACATCTCTTTCATCTAACATATAAGCCTTGAAGTAGCATGTACACCATAATTAGTATTAAAGACCTGGAATTAGTCTTGTAAAAGTTATTTGAGCCACAAACCTAAATGGGTTGAGTATTTACAACATATATGAGTAATATCTTTATGTTGGATGGATGAGAGATACATTCATATATGACAATTCCCTTTCACCCTTTTTCTCCCAACATTTACTATGAAAGGCTTGCAAAAAATATGGTATAACTTTGTGGAGGGCTTCCTAAAAAAAGGCATGTTTTGACCTATTTCGCATTGGTTGTGTCAAACAAATCTCAAGTCTTTCTTTCAATGAATGAAAAAGGTACTGAAATGGAATTGCTTTTGAAGTCCAAGAAGCCAAAAGATTTATGGGACTAAAAGTACAATAGGATGGCGTCAACCAAGTTGATTCCCTAGAGTGGGAGAGTGCAGTAGCATCCATGAGATAGTGGCTAGCATCAACTTGATGGTCCACTTGAAAGAAAGACTTGAGACTCCCTAACACTACATTCTCAATTACCATAGAGGGCTTCCTATTTCATCTTTCCACATGGGGATGCAAGTGGGTCGTGGCAAATGTAAGGATGACATGTAATCAAGTTTTTTCCCCCAAAGATGAAAAGAGTACCATCTCTTTAGCAAGAAAAGCCTCCTTGAGAATGTGATTCCAATTGGTTCATCAAGTCAATAAAAGCTAGGTTAATGTCCCATAGGCCTTTTCATTTCCCAGACTTTAGAATCAATTTCAGTTCAATTCATTTGACAACCAACAAAGCTTCCAAAATGTAACAGAGCGTGTGTGGATCTAAGAACAGACACCAAAATAAAATGTATTTATAAGAAATTGGCCTACATTATCGAATTCCATTAGTCATTCAATTTCATAGTCAACAAAATTTGGCCTCGTCATTTAATACAAAAGAGAATCTCCACTTTGATAAAGTAATCATATTCATATGAACAGACTCAATTAAGATTTGCTAGTCCACGTCACATGTTTCTTATCCTACAAAATTGGGTGCAGAACTAAAAGTGTCATGTACACCTTCCAAACCCATGGTGCTTTCATTATGTTTATTAAGTTCAAGCACACATCCTCTTGTCCCAACTTGAGTGTGTCATTCTGTGGCAAACTGCAAAGTGAAATCCAAAAAGATAGCATTAAGGGACTCTAAGTGGTGAAGAATCTTCAGAGATTACCACACATTCCTCGCCAAATTTGCCATGCTATTTTGGCAGGGTGAACAACTTTAAGAGTTCGATGTATTTGCAAATAACAACATTACCACTTTTGATTCCGAAGAGAAAACAGCAAAGTTAAATATGGTATTTTTACCACTTCATGACAATTACTACATCTCATGAAGATCGATTATGAATAGAATTGCACAATCAAGAGACTGAAATACTTGGAAGAGAACCTCGCCAACTTTTAGACATACCATGGGCAACTTGGGAAGGTCCATATATGAAATCACATAAAGGTACAAGACTCTATATTTAATTCCAGATACTTGTTCCAAAAGCTGCAGTACAAAGTGAATGCTAGGTTAAAACTCTGCCATTCCAACTGTGGAGCAAACCACATATCTTGTCTAAAAGAGTGAGGTACCCTTGCCCTTCTTGTCTCCTCCAATCTCAAAATGTTTGCATCGCTGCATAATCATACACTCCGGGTCAACAAGATGGACAAAAACGCATTACAAGCAATAGCAAGAACTATGGATGCTCATGGTTGCAGAAACCAAACATGAATGTAAAACGAATTTTCTCAAAACTGAACACATTATGGAGGCAACAGATGGAGTGCTATGGAACCTTGATGGGGTGCTGTGTGACGTGCTTGCAAGCCTGGCACTGCAACCTCAGCACAATCTTCTTTGTGGTCTTTGCCTGCACGCAGATGCATGGACGCGATCAGCCTCCCAGTGCATATAGCAATTGCCAATCACATAAAACACTGGACTCGGAATAGCCAAATAATGAACAAATTTACAGTGAAACCATTAAATATGTAATATCCTGACCAGGAAACCATGAGATATACAGCTCAAGGAACATGTCAACAAACCTTCTTGTGAAAGACAGGCTTGGTCTGACCACCATAACCGGACTGCTTCCTGTCATAACGCCTCTTTCCTGCCAGAAAGTAGCTCCTCTTGTCAATGACATTTTCCCATCCCGGATAGTTGGTTATAATGAGAAATTCAGCCATGAAGGCAGGAGGCAGTTAACCCTAAGTTATCCAGCTTTTACATTCAGACAGCACTACTAGTCTTAGATTATACCAAGCGATATTCAATAGCTGCGACACCAATTGTACAGAAGCACGCGAACAGCACTATGTGATTAAACCACAACTTCCAACTTGACCATAGCCATGACTGTAATTCAAAGCTTGAAAGTTGCTCCTCACAGATTAGTAGGCCTACATCCATATAAACATAAATCCTGCAATGCAGCCCTGGGTACAAAGTCCTACGCACTTGAGCATCAAGCAGTTGGTAAGTAGAACCAAGTACCTTGGGCGTACAGACTGTCCTTTCCCTTCTTGTACTGGGTAACCTTGTGAAGGGTATGCTTCTTGCAGTCCTTCCCCTTGCAGAAGGACTTCTTGGTCTTTGGAACGTTCACCTACATGTACCAAGCGAACTCAGTTTCAATATTTTCCTTGACCTAACTAAAAACTGGAATCTGAAGACCTTGATACCAAACCAAGACAAAGGGAGAAACTCCCACAAATAAGCGTAACGAACAGGACCTAGCAATTCCTATCATGAAAACCTCCGGTTACAAAAATGCCTTCCGCACAGGTGCACACGAAATTCAATGCACTGATCGTGGACCAAACGAATCGAGAACTCAGAAACTTCAGTTTTCCCGAAGCGGCAATAAATCCTAAACCTTACACTAAGAGGTGTATGGGTGGAGTAGAAAATGAGAGATCACAACATGATCTCTCCACGGCGTACATCACATTGGCAAAAACATGGTGCTAAGCTATAACTTCTCGAGCCTCCAACTTACGAACAGCAATATTAAACCCTAGACCTCACCTATAGAGGTGCAAGCAAGCGGCCGAAGCTGAAGCCGAGGCATCCTAATAAATCTTTCTACGGTACACATCATAATTAATTTGAGAACACAGGCACATCATTCAGGACAGAGGCCAGGCATACCATGGTGGCCGCGACCTGTGCACGCTCCGCACCGCTCCTGCGCTTCGTCGAGTGGAAGCGAAAAGGATGAGAAAAGAGGAGAGAGCTAGGGTTTGTTCGCCGCCTTCGGGCTAGCACGGGCCGGGTGACCAAAATCGCGGGTCGTGCTCCCAACGCGGGTATGCCCAACAACTTACACCGCACACCCAACCCTCTAAGGCTCTAACTACCATAGACTGGTGCCGGAAGCCAACGTCCACCTCGGATTGAACACGGTCTTAAACAATGTGCTTATGACACATGGTAAACTATTTAAAATTTTAAAACTCCATCCGACCAATGGAGGTTTTATTAGATTAGGTAGAGGAAATAAAAAAATATTGGCATAATTATTTAAGATATATGATTTGAATTTTCAAATATTTATTATTTTGCATTTTGATATTGAGACCGTTTACATGTTTTTAATCTAAATATTGACATTTACCATAAGAAGGGGGTAGGTGTCCATTCTTAGATTCACACCTAACCACACACCACTCCATATAAAGGTGTACATTGAAGACGAGTAGTTGATTAGGCCTGCTTAGCTTAAGTACTATGATATAACATCCTTCAGTTTGCTCTACATGTTTGCTTATTGTTAGGAATTAGGTCGTAACCAGCTAAATGGGTTATGTTGAAACCTAGTTGTAGACAGTCATGATATTCTATTACTGTACATAAATTTGACACCTAAATTTGAATGGTTGGTCAGCTTGCTAATTTAACTCGATCTCCACCCCCATCACAAGTTTACAAGCATATTGAACTTGACACGAGACTTGACAAAGATTTTAATTATTGAACGATAGATGCCAAAATTAATGTTTAGTGGTGTTGGCCTCGCCAAACAACTTTGTCTATCCAAAGAATGTCATTGAAGGCCAAAAACCGCATCAACCATAAAATTTATTCTAATATTGGATGGAAGAAAGATCACACATATTTCATAACACTGTAAATCCTCCATTACAACGGGGACCGGTGTGGCATGTTATTTGTGGTTCCAAATTCTCACAATTCTAAGATATTAGACAAGGCCCAAAAATTAGTTATCTAATGAGCATTTCATCCCATGCAAAAGGTGGGTATGACCTAGATAGGTAGCATAAAGGGATTTGCCCCTATATAACCTTGCAATGGATTTTTGGATTTTTTTTACCTTGTACTTTGTATTGAAAATTAAGATATAGAAAAAAAATAAAAATCAAAAATCAAACTCATGAGTTACATGGTTCCAAATTCAATGTGACCAATGCATCATACCCACATCATATAGGGTTGCAACTATTGTTGAGCACTAATAGTCAATAATATATAATCATGATGTGATGTTTTACATTGTTGATATATAGATCTTATGAACTTTTAAAATATATAGGTAATTGTAGTTGTTTTTTAGGCCCATTTAATAACATTCAAGCTACTCTAATGTGTTAAGGCTTATTTCTAGATATACATATGCCGGGTTGATTACATTGTAATATATCCCTTGATGAGATTTAGAGCATGAATTCCATGGTTTTAGGATTTATTTCTCAAATGTCAAATGTCGCATTGCGTTTCATTTATAGCCAAACTATTTTGAATTTCATGGAATATAGTCTAAAGATAGTAACTTATATATCGCTCACCACTCACATTCTAGCTTCCCTCAATTTGAGACAAAGAGTTCCACTCACTTCAAGATCCAAATAAAATGCTCATTATTAGAACATTTCAATTGGGTTGTGATAATATAATAGATTCACTAATCCCGACTGCATAAAGGGTTAAATTTTAGGTTTGTATTGTGAAATACAATCACAACCATGTGTTGACTTCTTAGATAGTAAGAAATCTCATAGCATTATCTAGCAGAGCAACATAGTTTCACGGGGTCACATATCTTGAAAATTGTATTGTGATCTTTTTGTGCAAATAGAGTTAGGATGGTTTCCAAGAGAGGAAACAAAGTAATACCACACATGTATGTACCGATGCTTTCCACGAGAGTGGCTAAAATAACCATGGTGTAGATGTGTAGATTATGCCTTGGTGGCCTTCTTGCTAGAGTTTAATGGTCAAATTTAAGTGTCATAATTATAATCAACTGTGGGCCACATTATGGCACTCCTTTGCTATACTTATGTGGATGGGGTAGGCCTATGTGTGTTATATAATACAAACCAACCAATATTGGTTTACAATAATACTTTACCCATCATTGATTGGAAATCCAACCAGATAAAAATGATATGTTTAAGAAAAGAAAAGAAGGAAGGAACTCAACTCGAAGGCTGATTAAATGTCGTGTTAGAAAGTCTTAAGTGGCTCATAATCTTAATCAAACCCCTACATTTGATTGGCATGTGGTTCGGTGAGGATCAAAGAGCAGACATCATAAAGACATGCGTGTAAAAGAGATTGGCTTACGTTTTCAGATATCAATAACTACTCTACATTTCATAGTGAACACAATTTGGAGGGCTTATTTATTCAATTAAGAAATCGACAAACATGTACTTCCAATAACCATAACTAAATCAAGGCAGGTTTGATTTTCAATATGGTTTTTTTTTGTAGATGTTTCATTGTAGATTTGCTAATGCAACACGAGTTTTGTTGTGTAAATCTAATCGGTAGAAGTTGGAGAGCATAACATTATTAAGTCATGTGGGTTGGTTCCACGATCCTAGAATATGTCAATTATATCATGTGGGCCCCCCGAACAAAAGTAAGAACATTCATTCACTATTCATACATTCAGGCTGATACTTGGACATTTGGGTGTAGTTATACTCCCGGCACTATTCACATGAATCATTGTTCACCCCAATATTATTCACTGAAAATACTACTCATAGCAACACTATCATTGAAAATACCGACACTATTCATAATTTAAACTAGACGTCGATTTCTTCATGTTTTCTAAGTTTCTTCCCATGAAGGTATTGTAAGATAGTGGAGGCCCATTCCATATGCTAAATAACTTATAGAATGGAACACAACCGTGCAGTTGACTAATGTTTTGAACACGAAACCCGGATGCCTTAGAACCACAACGACAACCACCAATTTCATTGCAGATGGTCGGTCATCCAAGTGGAGAGCAATTCACGCATAACATGCGGTTCTTGTTCACGAGCAGAGCATTTATGCCCCTAAAACGGCTTGAGTAGGTGGATGTTTTTGCTATCGCAGTCATTGTCTCTAGCTGGTCATATTGCCGTTTTTTCGTAAGTTGGACCAATGAAAAGACAAATCAGAACTCAACAATCTCATCAGGAGCAAAACCCAAAACCCGAGAATCGATGTGAGGGCTGGCAAATAATTGGGTAGAGATCATCAATTAAGTTCATCGAGTGTACTCATGCTTCTTTTCCTCTTGTTCAATTAGTTCGGAGCTTCACTCACAACAAAGTGAACGTATCTTGTGTTCCTCCGCCACTCGAAAGATCAGCACGGATCTCCTGCTGAATGAATCCATGAACATCATTTGAGCATCAAAGTTAACCTCAAAGTTATCATGGTTGCATCCACACCTTCAACTCAGAAGGAGAGCAAATTGTCTTTCTCCAATCGCACTCTCGATGACCTGATTGCTCCCACATCACAGATGGAAAATTGTGTCGTCACATACATGGCGGATACTGACATCCGTTTTAGGTTTGGACGTTTTCTTGAACCGAACAGGAAAGGAAGAGTGCATTCTGGAGACCAATTGAGCTCCAAGAAGTTAGGGTTTGCTCACATTGGCCCTTTCGAGGATGCATTGAAAGGCTTATTTGGTAGGAACGTGGACAGGTCGGAGCCATGGGGAGCTTTGGAAGGATTGGCACAAGAGGTTGTGAAGAAGACAGAAGCTCTGTTGGGGTTAGGCAAGCGGCCTGTCAGTTTGGAATTGTCGTCCTGGACTCCCGGCAAGGGTGAAACTCTCGCTGTCCTCGTCTCTGTGCATCCTCAACGGGGGTTGTTGCAAGAAATTTCGTCTTTTGTCAGGTTTGTTGCTGTTTCCATTATCACATCCAGATTATCAGTTTCAGGAACCAGGTGTAGATGGAGTCTCTTGTTCTGGTCAGAACTTGCCAAGTTTACTCCCGCCCGTTGCGAAATTGCCTGTCAACAGCATTTGGTGACCCTTCTGTAATCAGTTCATGTTCCAGTCTCATAGAAATTTTAGCTTTATTCCCTTTGATGCTCTTGGCACAAATAATTCACAAAGTAGGACTCGATTGATGTGGATGAAAAAAAGGCATGGTGCCATAGCTCACACAAGGAGCAAGGAACTAAGAAACTGTGCTATCAAGGTGAAGCTCTTGGAGCTACTCAGAGAATAGGGGAGAGACATCAAGGGTAAGCTGATGACTCTCCCCTCATCACCACAAATACTCACAAAGTAGGACTCGACTGATGTGGTTGAAAATAGGCTTGGTGCAATTGCTCACACAAGAAGGAACCGGAACTATGAAATTGTGCTATCAAGGCGTGTAGCTCTTGAGCTTCTCACATACTGGGGCAGAGACATCAAGGGTTAGTGGATGACTTTCTCCTCTCACCACCATCTCTTAGGCCCTCTCATATGGTGTTCTAACTTCCCTACTTTGAGTAATGTAATAGGCCTACATCAGTCAAAGTGGTTCCCATTTAGCTTTCTTCGCCGTCTATGTCATAACATTCTTTAGGTAGTGAAGCTTGCTCTCCCGGCAGAGAATTATAGTGAAGTAATGTGAGCATCAGAAGGCACTTATGCTGAATATGCAGAAATTCAGCCTGAATCTGAGTTCGTTTGTAGGAGCTTCATGCCACTTGGGGCAATCTGCCTACACTCAGAATTGATTGGATGGTGATTGACAAAAGTCTCCCTTTAAAGTTGAGGGTGCAGGATGGCATGTTAAGTATACAGATTATTAAATTCTGGAACAGAAAAGGGAGTATGGTTTATTGCCTGAAGAATGTTATGAACCTCCCACTACATTCCATGAATCTTAAATTGTTTCTCACATATTTGTAACAAATTTTCTATTTAAGATATGCCATTAGGATATTGCCCTTTATCAGCACTTTTTTGTAAATGAGCTATCCTAATAAATATCTTTGTTTTATATTCAGGCTATGTCACATGGATTGATTCATTTGACATAGCATAAATAAGCACTTTCGTTGTTTCTTCCAAATTACTGAGACATTTGTTTGTGGTGCAGGAGGAAACCACAGCAAGAGCCCGAGGTACATGTTGTGTATGCGGGTTCTGAAGTTCCTGTTTTTCCAACAGCAACAGATAATGGCGTGTGGCGAGCTTTGGTTCCTACAACTCCCCTGGACACTCCTGGATCTCGGACTTTGAAGGTACTCACAAATGTGGAGACAATCAGTTTACAGTTAACTTGTGTATGTTGCTAAAGTTATTAAGTTTTGGTGTAGGGTGCAGTTTTTCACTGTAAGTGAAAACGTTAAAGGCTATTGCAGAAGCCATGTCCGTATGGCTGGAGAGGATTGAGGAGGAGGTGAGACACATTAGAGTGGAGACTGAGGTTTTCATATTGGATATTGAAGAAGTGTAGTTTGACTGGGTTTGTTATGTCTGAGTTTCAGGTGGAAGTGCCTGATGGCAGACACAAAAGTTTTGAAGGATTGGTGGAGGTGACAAATAAAGAGTATCCAGTTGAATCCATATGGCTCACAAAGACCAAATCCAAAATTCGAGGTGAATCTCACACGCATTATAAATGCAGAGCTGATTCACTCTCCTTGACTTCTAACTATGAATAATTTTCAAAAGAACGGGTTTGTAAAAGCAGTATCTGAGTACAATACTTCAACCTAGTCAGTGAACTGTCTAGCAATTGGGCTATAATTTGCTGATGTTTCATTCTCTTCCTGCTAATTCTGGTGTTGAAGGGCTTGATAGGGACTGTCATGGAGAAACAAAGGGTGGGAGCACTTGTTTCAACTGTATCTGAGGAGCAGATATGGCGTGGTCCATTTATACTTCCGAGTGATGGAGAGATCACCACAGGCTATGGCTTGCAGCGATATTATAATGGCGTATTTGCCAAAAAGTAAGTTGGAACATTTTCTGCATTGACTTTCTGTAAGAATTAGCACAACATGTCACTTGTTTTGCTGTGAAAAAACTGGTATACTGGGCCTTTGGTCAAAACTGTTTTGTGGATTTGAGGCTAATTGCTGCAAGAGGTTACAATCTGTTTGGAATGTGACTTAGGGCCACTTTACACTATGGTCAAGGGCTGTGACAATAAAATTGTGAGGGCCCTCAAAACTCATCCAAAAGCCGCACCATGGGAAAATGATATTCAATTTTGTGTGGTCATGGACCTTCAAGTGTAGTCTAAAGACATAAGTGACCAGGCTTTCAACAAAACACTGTTTCATTACCATCCTGTTCATGTGGGCCCTTCTACACATGTAGTTATAGTCAAGCATGAGTTGTGAGATTTTGAAGTGCCATGATCTCACAGTTTTGTGTTAGACCCACCTCTTTGAGTTTGGCTTGACACAAAATTTTGTAGACCATGAGACATATTTATTCATTGCATGGCATGGAGGACTCTACGTAGGTTTTTCATCCATTCAAACTTTCTTGGTCCTTTAGGCCCTCAAGCTCGAGTGTAAAGTGAAATGGGATGTTCTCAGCCTTTTCCACCAATAAAAAATTTCAATTTTTAATAGTCATGGACCCTCAAGCTCTAGTGTAAAGTGCCCTGATTACTTTTGCTTTGGAAGGACTACACCGTTTTTGGTATTTAGTGTTACATGCGTAATAGTGCCACTTACCCTATTTTGAGGCGTATGCTAGGTTACACTAATGACCAACAACTTCACCATTACTTTCACCTCATGACACTTGACATTCAAGTGCGCTTACTAACATCTGGGCATGAGTATGTTCAATAGTGCTATGAGGTGTATGCTTATACTTGTGTTACACGATGGTCTACAAGTTGACTACAGTGTACACAAAATGATACTTGGCATTAGTATGTTCAAGAATATCTTTCTCTTGCATACTAAAATGTAAACACATGACACTTGCCATTAGCATGCGCAATAATATCTTCCCCTTGCATATAAAAACACAAAACTATCATCTCAAGTATCCCAATGTGCTATGCTAAATGTCATAATGTAAATACTTTTTCACTTAAAAAAGTTGCTTATGTCGACGAATAGTATCATATTGGCAATTAGTAGATGTGACACTTTGATACCTCTAGGCATCTAGTTTAGGCCCTTTGCAAATAGTGTACGTGACACTAAATACTATAAACGGTGCAGTGGATCTAGATATCCAAGTGTGGTACTATTCTCATTCAGTGGTGCGCTGCTTGTTTTGTCAGATATTATCATCGGGGTGTGGACTATGGTGCGTATGAAGGAGATCCAGTGAAGGCTCCTGCAAATGGTCGAGTGGTTTTGGTGGGCAAAGAGAAGGATGGGTTTGAAATTCATGGCAACTGTGTGGGCCTTGACCATGGCCAAGGCGTCACTAGCATTTTGATGCACCTCAACTCTTCCTTTGTCAAGTATGTTTGTCCCTCTGTCCCTCTTATTATATATGTATGCTGGATGTTTGCTGGAAGATAGTAGATGCACATTCATTTCCCATATACTTTACAGGGTGATTTCACATTACAGTAGAGACCTCTAATGTAGATGGGCCTTATTTGGTCACTTTTTGTTGTTTGCTATCCTTATACTACCCAGATTTGCAAGGGTTGATATTTATGTGCATCTGCAAATGTAGTTGAAGAAGCCAGCATCGATCCCATAAGGTTTTGGAGCTAATCATAAATTGTTATGAATTATCAAAGTCCATTGACTGTGAGCCATAAGAATCCCCCGCACCCAAAAAAAATCATAGTGACTATTGAGCCTAGAATGGTTGACAAATTTTGAGCACATATTCCAATCTCTTTGAAACACATGTCTTTTGATGTCCGTTCTTAGATGTGCACCGAACCACCCACTACTTAAATATAGGTGTCTGATTAAGATAAGTAATTGAATTAGGCCTGCTAACCTTATTACTTTCCCAATTCCCATTGTGAGCTGAGATTTCATGCCTTTTCAGACCCATCATATGTTGAGTTGGGATTTGTGTCAAATCAGAAATCATCTACTCTCAAATCTGGTAGGTGGAGTGATGAAGCTCTCCTTTTTTTGGATGATATGCAAGCCTCATAAGATTGTGTGTTCCACTTCCAGAGAAGGTGAGATTGTTCAATCTGGCCAAATAATTGGCACAGTTGGCGAGACTGGGATTGCGACTGGACCACACCTTCACTGGTGCGTCTCCTTGAACATCATTAATATGCTATGAAGTCAAGACCATCTTTTGGAATCTCTATGTTTTACTGTGCACTCTTCATGCACAGAAGATTGTATCCAAGCCTGTTTGTAAGGTAGTTTCAATTTATGCATTACATCTAAAATCATATTGTTATTTCTAACTCTGAATGATAGAGGTTTTATTTTGATATTCAGGGGGCTCTATGTTCGGGGAGAAGCTGTTGATCCACATCCCTGGATGCAAAAACAAAAATGGATTTAGGGACTTGAGGTAGGACGCAAGCTAGAGGTAACGAATTGCAAAGTTTACTTCCAAAATCTAGAAAAAAGACTGGTAAGGAGTTCTTCAAAGAAGGATTCGTCAAGTACTATTCAGGTCTCCATTGTTTTTGCTAGACAGATGTCTAGTGGGCTTTACATGTAATTGTATGTACATTATATGAAAGTGACGTCTATTTGTCCGTGTTGATTGAGGCCTGTCGCCGCATGTCATACTTTTTTAGTAACCACAGTTGGTTGTATTTCTATCATTGCAGCAACAAAGAGACCGGACCTACAAGGTGTATAGTTTGTGTGCAAGGTAATCAGACTGCACAGTAGGCTGGTTGGGGTTAGTATTTGTGATGATTGAGCCTTGTTCCTAATCTAAGCAAATTACAAGTATGGCAAGATCTCAAACTACTGCTCTTGATTGTGGGACAGCCATTCATTTCACGAAAGCATTGGAGAGTGTGACTCATCATTGCTACAAACTCTATAATGTTGATCAAATTTGGTGAGCATCTGGACGTCTGATATGTGGAAGAGAATTCCAATTTTTTGTTGCCTGGAAGAACTCGTAGCATTATTGTGGGTGGGCCTATAAATGGATGCTTTCAGCTTTTCCCATTTCCCACCAACCTTAAGCAAGCTCAAAGCAAATTGATCGCTTTTTTTTCTTCTCTTTTTGCCTTCTTTACTCAAATTAGTGTATAAAGTTCATTAGATGTAAATCCCATTAATATTTCATAAGGCAACCCATTATAAACAAAAGTTTGCATCCATGTCTGAGGGGGGACTTGGCTAGTAACCCTTACACAGGGCAGGAACTCGAGCAGTGTACAGTAGATAAAATCAAGGGATATAAAACGAATGTCAAACTTAAAAACATTGGGGGGCCCCAGGGGGATCACACCACTCCCAAAACACGCCTTAGAGATGTTTTATTTGCCAATGGCTTGTGGCCATCTAATCGACCACTACTTGCCAAGTGCATAACTAATCAACATGTGACCATTAAACTGTCATCTTTAGGGGTCCACATTTTTGTAAGTGTCCATGAAGGTTTACTGACTTTGGTTACCCAGACCTGTGAACTATATGGGTCAATGCATTCAATGGGGATAGTAGATTTGACCAGGAAAAAGGCCTCTGATAAAATCACTAATAAGCTTGGACTTGCAAGTTTGGAACTTTGAATAAATGATTTTGGTATATCCAATTGATGAACCTTTCATGATGAGAGGTGCACGATTCTGGACTAATTTAAGTTGCACTGATTATCCCAATTACTGCGTGTTACTATTCGGAGTTATGCAGTGCTATAACTATTTGATGAGAATGTAATATTTTACTAAACATAGTCATTTATGTTCTATAATGTCTGAACAACCTATTGAACTTTCATTAGTAAAAATTAAACTCCTGAGTTAGACGCTATTGCACGGAGGACGTTAAATACCCCCAAACGAACTTTTTGGGGTGTCAGATCCGGGTTGGGGCAGCCGCCCGTCCAGAAAATCTGGATTTTTTGGACCCGACCGAAAACTGTTGCCCGCCCGCCCGACTTCGAAAAAAACCATTGCCCTTGCATTCTTGAAGGCCACTTACTCACAAATCCCATATTGAGTGCACTTCACCTTCAAGGTCCAAAATCCAATATATATGTTCACTTCCATTGAGTAAATACGCAATTGATTGGGGTTTCATTATCACAGTGAAACCGTCAATAAAACATGTAATTAATTTGGAAGTCAAAAATATTACAAAACCCTCACTAGCACTGAGGTTATAATTTTTGTGACTCACAATTTGAAATTGTCTTTGTCATTCTAAAATGACACTTAAATTTAGTATGTATATTTTATAATATTTTAGGTAATGCCATCTACTTTCACAAGTATTCATACGCAATAATTAATCAGTTATTAGAATTAATTCATTGGATTTAATTATTAGAACTAATTCACTGGAATTGATTCCAGAAATTAATTATTAGAATTAATTCACTGGAATTGATTCCAGAAATTAATTATTATAATTAATTCACTGGAATTGATTCCAGAAATTAATTATTATAATTAATTCACTGGAATTGATTCCAGAAATTAATTATTAGAATTAATTCACTGGAATTGATTCCAGAAATTAATTATTAGAATTAATTCACTGGAATTGATTCCAGAAATTAATTATTAGAATTAATTCACTGGAATTGACTCCAGAAATTAATTATTAGAATTAACTCACTGGAATGCATTCCAGAAATTAATTAATTACAGTAAGTACATTTTATAATAAATTAGGTTTACTTAATTTGGTAATCATAGTTTCTGATTTATTTGGGATTAATTAAAATTAATCAAGATTAATTAGACTTAATTATATTCAATCACACTTCATTCATTTGAATGCGTATGAATACTTGTGAAAGTAGAAGGCATTACCTAAAATATTATAAAATATACATACTAAATTGGCACACTAAATTTAAGTGTCATTTTAGAATGACAAAGACAATTTCAAATTGTGAGTCACAAAAATTATAACCTCAGTGCTAGTGAGGGTTTTGTAACATTTTTGACTTCCAAGTTAATTACATGTTTTATTGACGGTTTCACTTTGATAATGAAACTCCAATCAATTGCTTATTTACTCAATGGAAGTGAACATATATATTGGATTTTGGACCTTGAAGGTGAAGTGCACTCAATATGGGATTTGTGAGTAAGTGGCCTTCAAGAATGCAAGGGCAATGGTTTTTTCGAAGTCGGGCGGGCGGGCAGCAGTTTTCGGTCGGGTCCAAAAAATCCAAATTTTCTGGACGGGCGGTTGCCCCAGCCCGGATCTGACACCCCGAAAAGTTCGTTGGGGGGTATTTAACGTCCTCCCTATTGCACTGCATAACTCCAAATAGTAACACACACAAATTGTTTTTGTTTTTTTTTGAGACAGAAGGCCAACAGGCCAACGCCAAAGCACAAGAGGCAGTTAACCACCTGGCAAGTTTCTGTCAAGTAGAGAGGAAATTTCACAGCCGGGAATCGAACCGCCGACCTCTTCCTTAAGATTTGGGTATCTCTCCACCATCATCCAGTAGTTTAGGGTCGTCTCGGACCTAACACGCACAAATTGGGACGATCAGTGTAGCAAGAAGCCTAGGGGAGGGTTTATCTCAGCGAAGTCATGTTTTACCCTCAAAAAGCCACTGCATTGTCAACAATGCAAGTCAAAATGAAGTTCTTATCCATAAAGTTGGAGTTGAGAGGATCGGAATTTGGCAGCATGTCCAAGATTCAGTACAATAAGTTACCTTTAGTGATACATTATTGTTTATGAGCGTACTTTACGGCTCACCGCATTTCAGATGTGAGAAAGTGCAATCAACAGTTGAAAAACTATGACATTGCTTTTTCTTTTCTTTCCTTGAGCAAATATGATCCGATGCAGTCCATCAACTCCCTCCCACGTCCACACAGATATGGATAGGGGAAGTGGTGAACAGATATCCTACAACAATGTAAAAGCATCGATGTTTCTTTTCCTTTTTTCCTCTTCTCTCGAGGAAGTATGACTTTCTGCAGTCCATCCAATTCCAATGTTGCACATGTTTTACATGAATGGCTCCTATATGATGTTTGCAAAGTCAACTGCCCCGAAAAATTGCCACGTGGCCACCAACACTTCATAAAAATCGCCACAAAATACGACATACAATACTGTAGTTCTCTAGCAGCTTGGGTAGAAAATAATTATTTTTGAAGGTGCCTAAATTTTTGGGAAATTAATTTCATTGAGTGCCCAAAAAAAAGAAATAACATTCAAAGAGTGCCTAAAATCACAATAATGCAAGTCTCTCACAAAGACCACTCTATATAACTCTTACACAAAGCAGAACCCTAACATACAAGTAGAAGACAAACTTCAGGGTAAGGAATGTTGGTTAAGGGAAGTGTTTAGGTTAATCGTAACCACCATAGATGAAATTAGGAAAACCATCCATGAATTATAGGAATGACTTGGATGAATATCTAACTTATTTTAAATTGTTTTTTGGAATCTGCCCAACTTTAGAATATTAGTTTATGGGCTGCCTAACTTACTTTCGCACTTTAATTAATTATTAGGCAGAAAGGTGCCCAAGCTGCTAGAGAGCTACGGTAGCTTTTGATATGAATCTAAGTGTCTTTGTGAGGCTGTTGGACACATGTATCAATCTCTTTGAGAAGAGCGAAGGTCAAAATGGCTAACCACTTTTGTTCTCGAGTGATGGAAGTAGGGTATGTATCAAATTGGAAAACGGAGTAACTTAGGCTGACCCTCTTTGAAAAACACATGACTCTTGAACTTAGAGCTATTTCGCCATTTGAGAGAAAACATATGCACAAAGTCAAGAAAACATTTCTTTTGGTTTCCACTACTTCCGACTTCCAACACCTTGCCCATGACAAAAGACTGCACCGGGTTTGTGCTTCACTTAACTCAGTACACTAAATATTGTATTTAGTATCACTTATTATTAGGAATCACACAATGCTAGAACTATTTATTGTATATCTTATTTTTTTGCCAACAAAGATCAAATTGGTTGTTTGGACATTACAAAACATTAACATCTGTATTTGGTAAAAAAAGGCACATTAATAGTAAAAGATATAGCATTGTGTAAGTCCAAATAGTAGTAAGTGACACTAAATATAATATTTAGTGTAGTTTTAGAAGTTGCCTCCTTATTAAGTTTCTAGATAAGACCTCTTTGTGATTAATGGGACAAAATTCAAGTCCACTTGTCCAAACCTCCCCATGACATTGTGAACATGTACATCTACACAACCATTGTTAGCTTGAACATGTACTTGTAGTATTTATTCCAAGTGCACTATAATTACTCGTTGATTAGTGTTGCTCCTTCATTTCATATTAATTTTCCCATTTGAGTCGATAATTTGTTCTAAGTTGATGTCTAGTAAGGGTTGTTGTGCATCTATCTACAACATCTTCTGTTGCAATACACCCATTAATGAATTGTGATCCTTCAGAATTGTTGCATATAAGGTAGAAATACCATAAACCGTGAAAATAAGGTGATTCGCATTGAAGATATGGTCTTAAAATCATGAGATAATTTTCCAAGATAGAAGAGAAGGATTCATGAAGAATGCAAGTTGTTTCCTATTTTTATTCCTTGTAAAAAACATTCTACAATTTTTCAAAGTGGAAAGTTTGTCAAACCCCCTACTTGTTCACTAGATTCTCCCTAAACCAAACACGGTAATGCTTATTTCCACACAAAACATCACCTAAACCGGTTAACTCATGAGTACATTAAACTGTGATTGATGGTAGTCAAACATGACTAAATTTGGCTAAACTGATAGTACACGCATATCAAGCTGCCAGCCTCGCAATTATCGGTTTCAAAAATGGCACTTCACTATTATGACAGAAGTCTACTGCACGGGTAGAGGGTAGTTCACAGTTTATGGTATTTCTACCTTAGTACCCAAACAACAATTATTTGGTGCATTGGAATAATCTTCAATTGCCAACAAGCGTAATATATAGAAGTGTTGCCATATCAATAATACTAATCACAACTTTTTATTTATTGAGTGAGTAGTTGCTTATGACATAACATTAAGTAGCAATGATAGGAGGGTACCCTT
This sequence comes from Polytrichum formosum, assembly GCA_964035585.1. Lineage (NCBI taxonomy): Eukaryota > Viridiplantae > Streptophyta > Polytrichopsida > Polytrichales > Polytrichaceae > Polytrichum > Polytrichum formosum. The sequence goes on along the minus strand of OZ037941.1, from coordinate 16,807,367 downwards.
TGAGTCCCCGCAAATTTACCTCAACAAGAAGGAAAAAGCGGCTGGGGCGAACCAACCCCTATATTCGTACCTTACCGGGGAGGGCGAACGGCTAGGGATTCGTGGCACTCACTTAAAATCAACCATCCTACATATCGTGGATGAAGTGGCTCCAATACAAAAAGACCCCCTATGAGGTTGAGGGCCGATTCATTCAAATGTGACATCACTAGACATCCGGTAAGGTACCAATGTATGGGTCGGTTTGCCCTCCCCGGAAAAAGCTTGCAAAGCAAGGGTGAATGAATGGATAATTTATCAAATATAGAAGCTTCAAAAAGGTATCAAAGAGGTTTCCAATGCGGGTGTCGGGAGACTTTTCCAAAAAGTGCAACGACCTTTTTGGCCTCACCAACTTTCCCGTTGCTTTATAGCTATTTAGATTTGTTTAGATCGTAATTTAGCCTAGATTAGAACCTTTACCACCACTTGGCATTAGTTTTGTCCTAGAAACCGACATAATTAATTCTAAGCATTGAAAGTAACTACCCAAATAGATTAAAAATAGCCTAAGTAAAACTCAAACTTAGTGCTTACCTTTGCTCTTGAAAGAGCATCAAACCGGCACGCGCCGGTTTGATGCTCTTTTGAGAAGGTCAATCCGGGCTTGCTACTTAATGTTATGGACCACTTTTACTATTCTTGTTTAGCATAAGCACCTTATTTTCCACTTGTATGTGTGTATATAAAGTTGCAAAGATGCATGTTGCATGGGGTACTATATTTTTATACCTTCCACTCGGCAATCATGACGGAACTGAAGGGGAGAGTCACACATGTTCAAGAGTATCGATTTAAAAACTTGGTTCAGTGGGCCATGGTGAAAGAGTTTTGGCATTGACATGTGTATTGGCTTGGGAGCTTGGTTTCAAGGCTCGGGGAGGTGACTGGTGAAAATCGTAGAAACAACGTGCGATAAAAAAATAGGGTCTAATATATTCATTGTAGATAAATTTTGCAAAAAACGTACATGTAATGTAAAGGGTTTTAAAATAGTGAAACATGTTGACATGTAAAATACCATCACATATAATGGCCTCTTTTAACTAGTCAGTACATGTAAAATAGCGTGGAAACAATTACTAAGGGGTAGCGGGTCTAGGGTAGGGTTTGTAGAAAAAGCTTGGATGGATGACTTCGCAAGCTGGTTGGCTTGAACGTTACTGAACCAACATATCTTTCTTTTTTTGGCACAAATTGAAAATTCAATTGCAAGGAGACAAAATACAACCACTACTGAACCAACATATCCAATGTGGAGTTAATGGTCTCTATCCACGTGCCGGGAAGGAAAATTTCAATGCTCTGTTTGAAAAAAAATGCAGTATAAGTAAAATATGGTATTTTAAAACGATTCCCCCATAAATTTATAATTACTGATAGGGTGTATTAAAATACAAACATTGACCTTTATTTTGAAAAATACCATACCTTATAATATTTTCTGCAAGGTAAATAGCCCCTTGATAAATAAGTCCTGAGTGCACGTGTATGCATTAATTAAAGAGGGAGTGACCTCCCAAGTTTCAAGGTTAACCCTCTTATTTTAAGGTATAATTTTCCATTTTAAACTGAAATTGGTAACGACACTTTTAAGCCTTACATACCTCAATATTGGATGGAATTTGAAAGCAATTGCTTATACCCAAAAAATAGAGAGACCAACCTTGAAACCAAGGCACCTAGACCAAATTCTTCAATAAATAAATAAATAAATTGAAACATCATGCATTCCGACGTGAATTTGAGCCTGTTGGCCCTACCCTGCTCAAGAACCCTCTTGGTGCATGATGGGGTTTACTGCCTACCTTGCGGTGGGTGGGCTTTTGGCTTCCTACCTACGTACCTAGTTTATTCCGTCAAGTAGAGAGAAGATTTCACAGTGGGAATCGAACCGCCAACCACTCCATTCGGAAATGGGTAGCAAAATTTTGGACCTAGAGACTTACATTAGGATATGGGTGCAAGGTATGAAAAATGAAGTGGTGCTAATGTGGCATCACTTTCCCACCAAATCTCAAATATATACTCCTCCTCATTTGAAAAACCAACCTCCAAGCTTGGGTCCAACTTTGAGTTCAAAAGTAAGGTCCATTGAAGGGTATTTTGGACCCGAAGTTCCTTGGAACAAAACCCTAAAGTAAACCCACCCAAAGGGCAAGGGCTAGACACCCACCTCTTTGAGTTGGGTCCCACCATTTTACCAAGGCAAAGAACAATAACAAAAACTTGACCTCCGTAGATTTATGGTTGATTTGTTTCAAGTGAGTTCCTCTAAACTATTTTGGGACCTTTTATTTATGGTATTTAGTGTCACATGCATAATAGTGTCACTTACCATGTTTTGAGGTGTATGCTAGGTTACACTAATGATCAACAAACTTCACCATTAGTGTCATCTCATGACACTTGGCGTTCAAGTGCAATATTGGCATGAGTATGTTCAATAGTGTTATGAGATGTATGCCTATGTTACACAATGGGCTACAAGTTGACTAAAGTGTACACAAATGACACTTGGCATTAGTATGCTCAAGAATATCTTTCTCTTGCATACTGAATTGTAAAAAACACATGACACATGCCATTAGTATGCTCAATAATATTTTCCCCTTGCATACTAAACGCAAAATTATCATCTCAAGTACCCCAATATGCTATGCTAAATGTAACAACATAAATTATTTTTTACCTTCAAATTTATGTGTGTTAACTAATAATATCATATTGGCATTTAACAAACGTGGCACTTTGAGACCTCTAGGCATCTAGTTTAGGTCCTTTGCAAATGGTGTACATGACACTAAATACCATAAACAATGTAATTCCATTATAGTCAAATTCTCTAAAACTTACATGCTATAATACAATTGACTATGCTTTGACCTTGGGTAATGGTGGGGTCTTCCTCAAATTTTCTTGTAACTTTCAACCAACACAATACATAGAAAATAAAATATTCATCTCATATTAAAACCACCCATTCAATTTTCTAGAAAAAACAATCAATGTGCCTAGGCCCACAATAGTTTTTTTTTTTTTGTTTTTTGTTTTTTTGGGTGTATGTGTGGGTTGAAATTTAGTGTGGGCTCTAGATAATTAATGTGAACCGCAATATTAGGACTGTTTAGTGTACTTAGGGTTAGTTTCCGTGTAGGTTGTTTGTCCACCATATTCTAGTGGAAATGTAGGTTTCACATGGTGGCATTTAACTTTCCACTAGAATCTAGTGGGCAAGAGACATGCATGGAAATTAACCCTTATCATGAGAACTACAATACATGGCATAGCCTCCATGTACAACAACAATTGCTCATTAGCATCTTCCACCGATGGTTCAACCACATTCAAGCACACAAGTTAGGAGTTGCTTACTTGACTTAACTTAACTTAACGCCCTTCTCCACCCAGCGTACCAAATTACCAAAGTTTTTCCTAAAATTGGGTAATGGTCTTTTGGTTATGGTGGAGGCATCTTGGCTATCCTGGTACACCTACAAGAATGTGCTATAGAGATTTTCGAGTAGGTATTAGTTAAGTAGCTAAATTCATTTATGTTCATTGTTTTATCTATTAGTCAATGACATGTTGGATAGTTTTTGAAGCAAGGTCAAATGCCTTATCACTCATCTACTTTACCATTGGTTTTTTGTTAATGGAGCTCCTTGCGCCCTCATAGCTAAAAGTAAGAGCAGTTAATCACAAGGGTTGGATGCAACACTTTTAAAGGTCCTACATTCTTGCCTTATCTCCAAGTACCAATGGGAGGGCTAGTGCTCAAGGCTTAAAAGCTTTGCTTTTAAACCATGCCACATCCTTTGCCAAATAGGCTCAGGACTAGATAGCATCGATGGTGTGAATGCCATGTTTGAAAATGAAATTTTAGGCCTAGTGTGATTATGCTAAAGTTTGGTGGGAAAGGGGCATTATTAACCTCATTTGCCAATTTGGCAATGGAGGGAAACAATCTTAGAAATTTGAGTCCTTCCAAGTTCAATCCAACTTTTGGGGTTGGGGATTCGTGGTACCTACATACAGTAAACTCATCCAACGTATAGGTGAAAACTCTATGAATTATATTATAGCATGTAATGATTAATTTAAGACAATGACTATGAAAATAGCATTAGAGACCCTACATTAGTGGAGTTGAGTGTGGTTGGAATGAATCAACCCTTAATCTTATAGGGGACTTGTTTGATTGGAGCCCCTTCATCCACGTTGTATGAGTTTACATAGGTGCCATGAATCCCAAGCCGTTTTTTGGTAGCTAGGGCTAGACTCCCACCTCTTCATAGAGAAAGAATTATCGTATATGAGCATGCCTCTCATTCATCCAACATAAAAGCCTTTAAATAGTATGAAATCCCCAAAGTTACAATTATATATATAGCTAAATTTAGTTACAATGATTCCGAAATAGTCTACTCAAGGTCATTTGAGATGACTTAACAACAAACTTATAGGGGGGGGGATGTCAGGCTTTTATGTTGGATGGATGGATGAGGTACGCTCATGTACAATAATTCCCTCTCTCCCACATGTTTAGTTGGGCTCCCACCACTATTACCAAGGTAAAGGAGGTCTAGAAAAAAACATGAGCCCCATAGATTTGTGGTTTATTCATCTCAAGTGTTTCCCTCCACACTGATTTTGGATCTCTGATGCTAATTTCGGGATCAAATTGTCCAAAAAAAACCTACTTGCTATATGCGTAGAATTGCATTATTTTTCTCCTTGATTACCCTAATTAATGTGGTGGGTTATTAGTGATAGGGGCCCAACTTAAATAGGTGGGCGTCTAGCCCTAGCCCTTTTTGGCATTGTAAGAGAAAGTCATTGAAATATTGAGTAGTCCGTTGCTCATGAGATTGTAAATGTATAAGCTAGGGTTAGTTTTCATGTAGGCCACTCGCCCATCATATTCTAGTGCAAACCCACCATATTTTCACTAGAATATGATGGGCAAGTGGCCTACATGAAAACTAACCATTAGAGCATCCCCACCATAATGCACAAATGCCAAACATGATTTATAGTGTCATATACGTTTGGGGACGCTACCAACTTGGGCGGGTCCATTCATCACGAGTCCACCAATAGTTGGGCATGCCCTGCCACAATGAGAGCTTAACCAATAATATGTTGCCACCAGAGGATAAAGTAGTGAAAAATAATATCTACTATTAAATAAGTTCCTTGGATGGTTGGGGGAGGCATGCCATATAAACCATTTATGATGGTGGATTTGCTCCCATTGTATACCTACATGCCCGGAATCCCATTGATTCTTCCCTTGTTGTGTCTAGTAGGGTTGCTCGAAGAAGAAGAAGAAGAAGAAGAAGCTACTTTGGACCCCAAAGCTTCTTACCTTTGCATCATGCGAAAGTATCCCGGATTTTGGCCTCTTTTGGTTTCTGAAACATTTTAGACTTGTCAAAGTCTCAAGTTGACTTTGTGTTTGCTAAGATCGAGAGGGCCATACTCAATTGCACACAACTTAAGCTTATGCCCCCTTCCCACTCGACTTTAGCTAAAGTTTGTTCTAAGAACATGGGCTTCACACCATTGATGTTATCTAATCCTGAGCCTAGTTGACGAAGGACGTGACATGGTTTAAAAATGGAGGTTTTCAACCTTAAGCACTGACCCTCCCATTGGTATTTAGAGATGAGGCAAGAATGTAGGACCTTTAAAAGTGTTGCCTCCAACCATTGTGATTGGTTGCTTGCAGTTCTAGCTATGAGGGCGCAAGGAGCTTCATTAACAAAAACCAATGATAAGATAGATGAGTGAGAAGACATTTGACCTTGCTTCAAAAACTATCCAACATCTCATTGCTCATTATATAAAAAAATGAACGTGTGTGAAAACCATGTACTTAATTAAAACTTACTAAAAAAATGTCCGGAGCAAATTATTGTAGGTCCACCGGGATAGCGGCTGCCTCCGCCATAATGGGGGCCCCAACGAACTTTTCGGAGGAGGTAGATTTGGGTAAGGGCAGCCGCCCGTCCAAAAAATCTAGATTTTTTGGACCCGACCGAAAATTGATGGCCGCCTGCCTGACTTTAAAAAAACCATTGTCCTTGCATTCTTGAAGCCCACTTATCCACAAATCCCATATTGAGTGCACAACACCTTCAAGGTCCAAAATCCAATATATATGTTCACTTCCATTGAGTAAATAAGCAATTGATTGGGATTTCATTTTCAAAGTGAAACTGCCAATAAAGCATGTAATTAACTTGGAAGTCAAAAATATTACAAAACCCTCATTAGCATTGAGGTTATAATTTTTGTGACTTATCATTGAAAAGGTCTTTGTCATTCTAAAATGAAAATGAAAATTTTATTTTATTTTTAATAGGTTATATTTTAGTATTTTATAATATTTAAGTTGATACCTTCTACTTTCACAAAGTTTTCATATGCATTTAAACTAATTAAGTGTGATTGAATGTAATTAAGTCTAATTAATCATGATTAATTATAAATAAACCCAATTAAATCAAAAAGCATGCTTACTAAATTAATGAAGCCTAATTAATTATAAAATGTACTCATTGGAATTAATCATGATTTAATTTATTGGAATTAATTCTAGTAAGTACATTTTATAATTAATCAGGCTTAATTAATTTGGTAAGCATGCTTTCTGATTTAATTGGGCTTATTTATAATTAATCAAGATTAATTGGACTTAATTACATTCAATCACACTTAATTAGTTTAAATGCGTATGAAAACTTTGTGAAAGTAGAAGGTATCAACTTAAATATTATAAAATACTAAACTATTATGATATTTAACATATTAAAAACAAATGAATGACAAAGACCCTTTCAATGGTAAGTCACAAAAATTATAACCTTACACTAAGGTAGAGGGTGCTAAATCCAACACCCCATCCAAAACCAACACCTATAAATGCCTCCCAATTGCCAACAATCTACAACCTTGAACCGTTACCTGGCGGTGTAGGAGTGTTTGGGCCCATGGAGTGATGGTTTTAGGTGCCATTAGTGGTGCCACCTCATAGCAGCCTCCACTACTTCCACGTAGAGTAGGTAACGGGCTCCACTCTATCTCGGGTTGGTTCAAGGTGGGATTAGGGTGGCTTGTCAATGCCTATTCTAGCCATTCTATTCACAACGCCAAGGAGCAGTGGTGATTTTTCACAAGGTCCCTAACATGTCTAGGGACATGTTCATTAAAAAAAACATTTCCAGTGGACGGGTTCTTAGAAAATGAACCGGTTTTGGGACGTGTCAAATTCACTTTGGACGGGTTCTAAAAATAACATTAAAAATTTTATTCCAAAAAAATAAATGGTACAAATATCAATTACATTATGTCATATATGACATGTGAATATAAGCATAATGCAATCAAACCACTAATACCCAATCAAAATATCAATCTTGAAGTGCTTGATTCAAATTCTTCTATACATTACTTGACTAACACTTGGGAAAAAGTAAAAACAAAAAAGTTAGCAAATGTACCTTCTCCTCAGGGTTGCTCCACCCTCCAAGCTCCAAGCTCCACCTCCAACAAGTCAACTCCCTCATTCATACATTGGTGACAAGTGGTTTAAGAGGAAACAATCCATGTCCAGTGTAACCCAACTCATCATGCAACTTTGATTGCAATGGGAGGAAATTATATTGAAGACTAAATTTTCATCCGAAGAAAGCAAACATTTGAAGTCTAGATCATTGGGACTATGAAGGACACAATCAAAATTATTTAGCACATACAAACATACATAGATATCAGTGAAAGAAGAAGTAGTTTAGAACGACACTGAAACAATCCCTGCTCAGTCTAAATCAAAACTGAATTCAAAAACTCAAACTCTACAAGCCCATAACAACTTTCATCTTGGACCTTCTGGAACAATGATCGCGGAGAACCGGCAGTTAGTTACAAATGAACCAGTTGAGTTTGAGAAAAAACCTGTTGAAGTTCAAGATTGTAGGAAATGTACTGATCATTTTAGAGGGATTTATAGAATATACCCAAATTTAAAGAAGGAAAACCGGGGGTTGTCAACCCTAAACTGGTTGGACTTGCAATCACTAGGATCTCAACCGATTATGTTGCCCAAAAATCTCCCTGATCACTGTTCTAACACAATCTCGAAACTTGGTTGAAGATACAGAGAGAATGTACAAAGAGAAGATATTGACAACCTAGGAGAAGAGCTTGAATACCTGCTGGAGGGGGAAGTGCCGAGCTTGAACACTGCTGGAGGGGGAACCTGGGCCTCAGAGAATCAGAACTTTCTCTGAATTATGTGGACGAAATGGGGCAAGTGGTAGCTAAAATAGATAAAGCCAGAACACTGACAGAATTGAAGGAAGATACTATTGTTTCCAAGTGCAACCAATCACATGTCGACATCTTTCGGTTTATCTTTATCAATTTGTTTTTTCTTTAACCTTTTCATGGACGGGTTGGTTTAAAAATTACCGGTTTTGGGACGGGTTGTTTTTTCTTTAACCTTTCCTTGGACGGGTTGGTTTTGAAATTACCGGTTTTGGGACGGGTTGCAATTTTTTTTGCCTTTCAATTCGAGGTTTTTGGACGTGGACGGGTAAAAACTTTGTGAAAAATCAGCCCTGCCAAGGAGGTAGGTCCACAAAGCACAAAAGGGTCATTCCCCGGGATGCAAGGGGGTTGGTTCCCAGGATGCAAGGGGGTCGGTTCCTAGGATGCAAGGTGATGGTTTTGCAAGCGAACCGGGTGGGATCATGGAGGTAGCCATGTGGCTTTGCATACCATTACTACTTGGGCTTTGATGTAGTTTGGGTCTAGTACCCAACAATGTTGTGATGGTTCTAGGCAATGAAGGTGGGGGTCCTCATCATATGCAAGGTTGCCATACACATGGCCTATGGATTGGTTTAAGGAAGCTAGTAGTTTTGACTTTGAATATTCATCAAATATTCAATTGAGACTAAAAATATTTTTTCTTTCTTGATACCTATGTTTAGCCCAAAGGCTAATATGAATATATATTTTTTATATCAACCACATACCCATATGTATGTGCAATAGCTTAAAGTGTTGGTTTAAGCCCTCTACCTTAGTAGAGATCATGGCTCTTTTGTACACTTGGAATGAACACAATGGTTGTTTGTGTTGTCCGGACCATGCTCATTTTGGACCGCCATTGAGCCATTTTGTCATATGGGCCACCACTAAATTTGTGTTATTAATCTTCTAGATTATAATCACATTCTTGTGGGCTGTGATGCCGTTTTGCTATTTTGTTGGCCATGTGTAAGGTCCATGAAGTTTCTATTATATTTTTGGCTACTCATTAAAGCTTACACACTAGATTCCACGTTTATTATTGAATGTCCATGAAGGAATGTTCTATCTTTGTTTTAATTTTAAAGATTTTGTAAATCTAGTCTAGATCTAGATGTGAGCTACCTTCCTAGGTAAATACCAATGTGAGAGGGAAAAAGGAAATTACCACATACAAGTATCTTTCGTTCATCCAACAAAGAAGCCCTGAAATAGTAAACAATACGCAATTTACTATTTTTATTAATTTAGACGTCGGATTTAGGTTCAAAGACCTCAAATTAGTCTACTCACATTCCTAAGTATTACCAATGTGAAAGAGAGGAAATTGCCGCATACAAGTATTTTTCATTCATCCAACAAAGAAGCCCTGAAATAGTACACAAGCCGCAATTTACTATTTTAAGACATTTAGACGTCGGATTTAGGTTCAAAGATCCCAAATTAGTCTAGTCCAAGTCATTTGAGATGAATCTGCCAAAAATCTATAAGGAACAAGTTTTTATGTGAGATGGATGAGAGGTATTTTACTATCTACATTCTTACAATACAAGGTAAAAGCGGCCTTCACATATAGAGAGCTCCAAAGCCCTCTCTTCGCACATGCGAGGTGTAATGGGTTGGTGGCCAAGGTGTTGGAATAGGGCTAGGAGGTCCAAGGTTTGAATCTTTGGCTTGGCACTCATGTTGTAGGTGGGGAGGGCCCTACCTTTGTGTCAGATTTAGTTTTATATGAATGTATTCATTTTCAAAAATTTAACGCAAAAATTTACCACATAAATTTAACACATACCAAAAGTGACCATGTTAGAAAGTGAATTTGGTAATTACTTAAACGAGATTACCGGGTGAAATATGGGGTGGACCCAGGCAATCTGACAAAACCAACAATAGGAGGGGGTTTGTGTCAAAGGAGTCACGACCCAAACAACATTTTTTGGACCAGCTGGACCAAGTTTTAAACACTAGTTAAAGTGGCTCTTTTTGTGTTAAAATGGCTCTTTTTTCGTGTTCAAAAGAGCCCTGACCTGTACTAGTGTTAGTATTAATGAGGGTTTCGTAATATTTTTGACTTCCAACTTAATTACATGCTTTATTGACGGTTGCACTTTGAAAATGAAATCCCAGTCAATTACTTATTTACTCAATGGAAGTGAACATATATATTGGACGGGCGGCTGCCCCTGCCCAAATCTACCTCTCCCGAAAAGTTCGTGGAGGGTTTATTTAACGTCCCCCCGCCATAACCGAGAGAGCTTTACCCGGCGTTTAGGACAGACTTTGGTTATTCGTTGAAGCCATGTGGAAGTTGCGTGCTAACTTTTAGAATGAAGTAGCTTAGCTGGGGTCGGTTCTAGATGTTTGATGATTTTTGTTTTTCCTCTTTGAGATCAGGACTACAAGGAAGATCGCATCACATCTGATCAGATCGCAATGCAGTTTGCCGCTCTGCTTGTGGCTTCTGTGTTACATTGAGCGAGTGGTGAATTCGGTCGAGGGGGTGAGGAAATTAGGAACAGTTGTGGTAGGTTGAGAAATGCAGGCGTTTTGTAAGCCCAAACTGTTCTCTGTGGTTGCGAGTGGGATTAAGGTCGGATATGGTGATCCAGCAGAATCCGATGGGCGGAAAGCATATTCATGTTGGACGCCATTAGTACCCCTGCAAGCATTGCGGTGCAGTGTGCAAAGATCACGAGATGAATCTTCGCCCGAGGCCAAAATTTCCAAGGTATCGAAGATTACTAAGAAGAGATGGAGTCAGAAAGAAAATGCAAGCTCCGTGGACGGGAAGCATCATCGTGGAAACAATCACCGAAAAACTGTCCGCGATTACTTGGATGAGGTATGCACATATCCTAACATTCAGCCTGCAAAAATGTAGCACTAATTTTAAACTCACTCATGGCATTTATCTTCTGTTGGGGAGAAAAGCACCGAGAGGATGAGGAGAGACAATGATTTCCAGGTTTCGTGAATCGACATGAGTCAGTCTAGCCATGGCAAGGAATAATTGTGATTCGTAGCAGGAAATATAAATCATGTGAGCTGTGTACAGACTAGGTTAACATGACACCAATCCCACCTAGAGATTGCGGGATCTATATCAATACATATATTTTAGGTAGTTGGAATTCCTCAGCTGTACGATGAAGTGCTTGCTCTTGGATCTCTACTGATTCGTCGAGACAGGCTATCGCTCTAATCAGTAACTCATTCAAGATGATGGTATTGGAGGGAGAGACAGAAGATTATATTTACTTATTTGTCGGAGAATCAGCTAACCCCTAAACTAATATGAATCTGGCACCTTTCTCCAGCCCTCCAGTCCTCAGAGGTTCTAAATAAAAATGCATTTTTCTCTAGCCCCTACAAAATTAATTCCTACTCGTTAACCCTCCATTGGAACATGTGAACCTGATCTACTGAAAAGCTGACAACTTTCAAGAGAGTCTGGGAGTAGTAGATCAAAGTCATTCCCATAATTGTAGGACCCAGCAGGCTTGTCTGAAAGGAATTCGAGGAGACGTTGAAATTTTCTTGCAAATTATGGTCTTGTCAAGGTACCTAACCCCGAGCTGCTACTTTGTCGAATGCGTGTCTGTACGAAGGCTGTAACGTGTCAAATTGTCTCTGAGATGCTAAAACCCGTGCCATTTCCGTGACTCACTAAAATTGAAATTGCAAAGTCCAAACCTGGCTTATCTGAAATCTAAAACCTCGAGAAGAAATAACAAAAAAATCACTCCACACACCTTGTAATTGTACACAGTGCAGTACGTTCGCTAAGCTCTTTACCAAGGACAGGCTGGGATAATGTAAACTTACCTTGGGTTTGTACGAGTTTTTTGTTACTTTAAAGCGCATTGGATCAAACTGGAATTTGGACAGTGGAATGTCAAATTGATAAAACTCGATAATCTTTGTATTTGCAGGTACCTTTTTTTCTTACGGATGACGGAGGGCCACCTCGATGGTTCTCACCTCTGATTCCAGCACCACCCGACAGAGCTCCACTCATGCTCTTTCTGCCAGGTTTGAGAACCAAAACTCGTGTAGTGGATGGAAAATGTCCATATATCTTTAAAGTTGTTTGAAATATACAAATTGGGGTAAACTTGCCTATCTTTGAAGTTTCAAAGGTATTGTATTGCGATAAGAAGTGTCCAAGGTTTCTATAGTTTGACAATCTATCTTTCTCTTTGCAGGCCTGGATGGCACAGGCTGGGGATTACTATTACACCATGAATCATTGGGGAGGTATACAGATTTTGTGATTTTTGTGGGCAAATTGTTCGGGGTGTGAACAGCATTGATGTGATTCTTGCAAAATTGCTTAGGGTTCAGGGTTTAAGATTTTGCATGTAATGAAATAATATGAGCATTTGGTGTTTACAGGTTCTTCGAACTGCGATGCCTCCATATTCCTGTGCATGATCGAACATCCTACATAGGTACATCTACCTGAGTAGTCGCCATCTTTTCCAATCTCACAAGCCAAAAAAAATTGCCACCCTGCAAAAACATTTGTCTTCCTCTAAATAGTTTAGGCTGTATCAGATTTGAGTTGTATATATAGAGTTGTTTGTTGGTCATATATTAAGAGTCTAGGTAATGATTAGTTTTGATCTGTATTCTTGACTACATTGTACCAAACTTTGTGACATTCAGGTTTAGTGAAATTGGTGGAAGAGGTCGTCCTTGAAGAAACAAAACTGCGGCCATCAGCTCCTATTTATCTAGTTGGAGATTCGATTGGGAGTGCTCTAGCACTTTCTGTGGCAGCTCGAAACCCTGAAGTAGACCTAATTCTAATACTTGCAAATCCTGGTACTTCAACTGCAATTCAGAGCATCCCCTGAACTGTTGTTCATACGATGGAAGTTTTGTTAATTTTTGAGTGTAATAATAATATTTTCCAATCTGGGTTGTTTTTGCAGCAACTTCATTTCCAAAGTCGCGGTTGCAGCCTCTGGTTCCCTTGCTGGGATCTTTAACCTCAGATCTCTTCACAGCTGTCCCACATATTCTAAACTTCACTTTGGGTATCTCCTTTCTTCCATCTCCTGCCATTGAGGATTTTATTTGAGAAACTCTGCAAACAACAGCTAGAAACTATTGTGTTTATTGCATGTGAAGTTTAAGATAGGTGCAAGTCTGTATTTTTTTATATGGGAAAAACCATTAAGTTGTCACTCCTATAGGTGGTGACCAGTGTTGGTCTGGTATCATCTTTTTTTTTGATACTATTTGGGTATCTATGATGAGGATTTTACCTTTTTTGATACCACCAGGGTATGGGTATTTGACGGTGTTTTTGTGTCAATTCCATTTGGGTCTATATACCATGCAAGAACCTTCATACATAGGAAAAATCACCCTAGTATCAGTATGGTTTAGAATGGTACCGACCCAAATAACGATTTGGGTATACATAGATTCTCACTTTGAGATACCCACCAAGTATCAATATTTGATTGGTATTACAAAATTGATATGATGGGTAGGTTCTTTGATACCATTATTGATGTTGATTATTGATACCATGCATTCACCTACCTATATACCAGATCAACATTGGTGGTGACCTATCTTGATAGGAAGAGTGCCACCTACTCGTGTGACTTTGTGCTCTGATGACAAGGAAGACAATTTTGTTGATGGTGAAATTCTGGGTCTGTATAATTAAATGCAGGAAATCCCTTAAGTCTGCCACAGACTAAAGGTGGAGACTCTAATTCTTGGCTTTTAGAGCAAGCTGAGCTGCTTCGGACTTCCCTCATGACTCTTCTCCCGATCCTTCTGGTGCATCCCTATCAAAATGAATTTTCTGAAATAAATGTGTGCTTCAAAACATTGTTGTCTAAATTGCTAAATATAACCTCGTGAGAACAATGACTTTCATGTAGTTCTGTATAAACTTACTGAAATAACAGCAATGTTCAAATATTGGCCAGTTTTTACTTTTCATTTGTTTACTTTTCCTGTAGTTCTTATTTTCTAGTAGGTGTTGCTACCAAAATTTCTATGTTCCTCTATTTCAATGCCCTGAGCTAATTGTAAATTTCATGACTTTTAGCTTGACTTGTTTCAATTTCAGGCTTTAAAAGCGATGGATTTCATACATGTTACAGCACAAGTGATCCACATTAATTTTTGCAATTTGTTTTGGTACAGGATAAGGCAGATGTGTTGCGGAGGGACACATTACTTTGGAGGTTGAAGATGCTACAAATATCGGCACTGGATGCGAACTCTCGGCTCCGCAATGTGAAAGCCGAAGTACTAATTCTTGCAAGGTTTTAGAACTCTCACTTACTGATGTGTCTCCACAGCGATTGCAATCTCACCAAATTATAATAGAGCCACCAAATTCATGTCTAATCAAAGTTACCTTAAACAACACACACCCCAGTCCTTAAAGACGGGATTTTGTAACCATTGAAGGCTCTATGTTTCTATCATAGCTCCCCTAATGACCTATCTTAAAAGTGGGTTTTCAATTAGTTTCTCAAAGCTTGGTTTAGCTCTGGACATGAAGTTCTAGCCAGCTTTAGTTAACTAGGTCCCCTATACATATTATAATATTTTGTAAGGGCTCCTGTTCAAAACAGATTGAAGATGAATGAGTTCCACCGCTATTTTAATTTAAGGTATGCAGGTGCTATTTGGTTACTTTTCTTAATCGGACACCTATAATTGATTGGTGTGTGGTTAGGTAAGGATCAAAGTGAAAACACCATAAAGACACATGCTTAAATAGGATTGGACTGCGTCATCAAATTTTATTAACTACTCCACACTCATTAGTGTACATAATGGGAAGGACCTTTGTATTCTATTAAGGAATCAACAAACATGCACTTCTGATAACCATAACTAAAATCTAGGGAGGTCCGATTTTTGCTGATACTTCATTGTAGATATTTGCTAACAGAACACAAGTTTTGTTGTGTAAATCAAATCGGTAGAAGGTGGAGAACATGGAAAATGAATCGAATAACACCCACATACCTCACTAGAGTGCAACTGTTGTCTGGTGTGTCCTTGCAGTGGCAAGGACCACATGTTACCAAGTTCAGATGAGGCTAATAGACTGAGAAAGATTATCTCTGGATGTCGGGCTCGCCATTTCAAGGATAGTGACCACACTCTTTTCCTGGTACATTCAATTCTCCACTTCAGTTCAACATAATTCAGTTGCCTACCCTACCATTGAACACTTTAAAATCACTTCTTCAACGCTTGATTGTGGAATGTTGACTGTGCTTCTGTTTCAGGATGGGTCCTTTGATTTAGCGACTGTGGTCAGAGCTGCTGGAAGCTATCGACGTTTGCATCGATATGAGCCTGTGCATGATTATGTTCAACTTACAAATCAAGAATTTGAGCATTACTATGAAAATAATCTTAAGTATGTCTTCCTCTTGAATCAACTGCAGAACCTAATAGGTATACTAGGTTTAACCACTAGATTAGTCTTCAATAACTGCATATTATGAAGAGTCTTTTTTGAAAGATGTCATGATTGCTATTATTAAGAGTCTTCATGAAAATACTTAGCCAGTGCAATGAGAGCCATAATGTGGAGTGTAAATTGAGGGTTTAGAGGGGATATATTGCTTTTAGCTGCATTCTTTTCTGGCAATGGTCAATACACCACTCACACAGGAGAGATTGCCAACTCAAAATGGAAACCAACACGTAATTAATATTTGCCTCTTCTTGTTATTGGCCAACGACGACCATTTCGAGTTGGTCACCATCGAATAAGCTTCTTCTAATATGGGGTTGACCAAGTCGAAATGGTCACCACTGAAAAAGCTTCAGACCTTGGACAACTGCCAAAATAACTATAGTTAACTACATTTTTTTCAATACATTTTAGGGAACAACTAAAGTTAACTAGAAAAATTTAAGACCAGATTCAAGAACAACTATAGTTAACTAGAAAAGTTCCAAGCATTATTATATATTCAAAGAAGTTCGCCTCTTGATTTGCTTTAGTTGAGGGTCTTTAATATGCTTGGGCCATTGAGGATCATCAACAAATGCCTTCATATGATCAGTCACAGTGTTGGGCTTTGGAACGACCTCCATGTACACCACCAACACAAATAACACACTACACTAAATAGGATATTTAGTGTTTGATTATATTTAATGTTGTTACCACCCTACCATGCTCAACACTAATTTTCAATTTTTTGACAATTAGTGTTAGAAGATATTTGAAGATATGTTGGAATTCTTTTTTATCATTGTTTTTTTTTTTTTTTTTTTTTTTCCCCCATATCCCTACTAACACTAAATTCAAACATGTAACTTCCACATATTACCATAGTTGATATTTAGTGTTTTTACACTTAATGTTACTTACTTTCATAGGGTTATTGGTATTTAGTGTATGCGTTCGTATTTAGTGTATCAAACACTAAATATCCTATTTAGTGTAGTGACACTCCAACACTACAACATAATTCCGTAGACAGGCTGCGCTCAACTTTAGTTAACTAGATATAACTACAGTTAACTAGATTTTTTGGCAGACCAAATTTAAAACAACTATAGTTAACTACATTTTTTGGCAGGTCAAATCGCAAACAACTATAGTTATGAAAGGCAACTGGTTAACTAATAGTTGAATTAGTTGGTTAGTTTTCCAAGGTCTGAAAAGCTTCTAATACAGGGGTGACCAAGTTGAAATGGTCACTGTTGGCTTAAAACAAGGAGATGAACATTAATGACATTGTATAACAACAAAGAAGAGACAAACTTTAATTACCTGTTGGTCACCATTTCAAGTTTGCTAGTCCTCCTGTGGAGTATAAGTGTGGAGTATAAGAGACTTTGAGATGGAGGTCACAATGTCATCTGATTTTCAGTTCAAGTATAAAAGATTGTTGTTTTTTAACACAATCTGATAAAAAAAGGGATCATTGCAGAGTAGAGTATTTGTGCATAAATGTGACATAAACGTGGAAGTGACTGAATTGAATTAAATTTTGCATGGCTTGGTGCAGATTGAATCGACAACTTTATAGTCCTGTGTACTTTTCAACTTCAGAGAATGGTGAAGTGGTGCAAGGCCTTTCAAACATACCCACAGATAGGCCAGTGTTGCTTGTCGGCAACCATATGTTCTTGGGCCTAGAACTGGGTTGTCTAGTCACTGAGTTTTTCACACAGAAAAATTTACTCCTCCGAGGACTTGCTCACCCTGTTATGGTTGGAAAGTATGAAGGTGAAGGTCAACCTGATCCATCCACCGGTGACGGTGCTCGATTATTTGGTGCTGTGCCTGTGTCTGGAAAGTATTTGTTTCAGCTTATGCAACATGGGCATTCCACCTTACTCTACCCAGGAGGTGTTCGGGAAGCCCTCCATCGCAAGGTTTGAATGATCCTTTTGCAACACAATCTAGCGTAGTTTGCAAAAGATCACTAGAGGTATCGTTGCAATCAACAGGAGTTTTCGTTGGGAGTTGGTCCCTTATGATTTCCTATTTGTTGTTTTGCATACAATATCAATAATCTCTTCCCACTTGTGGTTCATGCTTGGAGGTAGTGTTAGATTTGAATGAAGAGCAGCCAATTTCTGTTCATTCAGGGCCAGACTCATTTTAGCACCTCTGGGCATGCCAAAATGAGTTTGACCCTTAATGAACCAATATAGAATGCTCTTTGCCTAAACCTCCCCACTACCTTCAAGCATGCTCTGAAAATGTACCGGACATGAAAGTGTTGTATGCAAAACAACCAACTTTCGACAAACAGTCCCTTTGAATCAAAGGGTAATGCTATTATAGTTATCCTTTATCTCCACAGGACAATTGGTCGGGAGTTGGTTGTTTTGCATGCAACACTTCCATGTCTGGTACGTTTTCAGAGCATGCTTGGAGGGGGTTATGGAGGTTTGAAGAGGGACATTTTATTTTAGTTCAGTAAAGGTCAAACTCATTTTGGTGGTGCCAAGAGGTGCTAAAATGAGTTTGGCCCTGAATGAACCGAAATAGGTTGCTCTTCATTCAAACTCAAACACTACCTTCAAGCATGGACCACAAGTGGAAAGAAATTAATGATATTATATGCAAAACAACCAATAGGAAATTGTAGGTGACTAACTCCCGGGGAAAACTGCCATTGAACTAAAGGATAACGCTTGTTTTCTTGCATCTTAAACCGTAAACCCACCAGAACTCAGTGCTCCTTCCTCCATTGGCCTTTCCCACTGGGCTTCTTATCTTTTAGTGTGTATGGCAACTTCTGTTTTGAAGGAGGAAGCGTACAAGCTATTCTGGCCAGAGCAGTCAGAGTTTGTGAGAATGGCAGTGCGGCATGGGGTCACAATCATACCCTTTGGTGTAATTGGAGAAGATGAAACTTTCAATGTAATTCCCTTCACCTCCAATTGCAAGTTATCCATACTTAAGTTAAAACGATTTACACATTAGGAGAAGTGGAGATCTAGACCTACATAGACAATGATAATTAGGGTTGAATCTGCTCAATGCTGCTGCTTGTTTTTCTCTCTGACGCATATCTTGTGCAGAAATTGTAAAAAGCGTGTCTACCTTGGTTTGTATGACAAAATAATTCACTGATTCTCATTGTGGGTACAGATATTGCTAGACTTGGATGATCTACGGAAAGTTCCTTATCTGCAGAATATGCTTACTGCAAAGGGCATACCGCAGCTGCGGTAGATTACATCCTTTCCTTTTGTTTGCTCAATTTCAGTTTTTGCAGTCGCTGTTCCTCTATCCTAGTTACCTTAGAGGTACTAATAACCATAGTAAATGGCATTTTGTGTGCTGTCTTTTGGAGGTCATCCTTCTAATAATTGATTTTTGGGTCAATTAGTGTAGCTGACTTGTTTCCTGGAAGCATAGAGTGAGCCTGTTGCATGTTTCTTATTCAGTATCAATGCAATCACTAGACTTTCAACAAAGCTCGTTTTCAGCAGAGCTTTTTTTTCTCAAAAAGTGAAAATTATTTTTAAATGATATGTCCAATTCTGCTGTGATTCATCAGTTTTCAATGATTCACTTTTCTAAGGAGTTGCATGGTGCATGGTGGCAGTGCAAATGCAGTGGGTGAAATAGCAGACCAACCGTTGACTCTTCCAATTGTAGTTCCAAAGGGCATAGGGAGAATATATTTTCAGTTCCAGAAACCGATAATTACTGCAGGTTAGCTCTTGATTCCTCCTTCCCATGCATCGTAGCAATATATGTGTATATTAGAGTTATCATTTAGTTCCATGGGACTCTTCATCGGGAGTTGGTCCCCTATGATTTTCCATTGCCTGTTTTGCGTACAATATCAATAGTTTCTTCCCCCTTGTGGTGCATGCTTGGAGGTAGTGTTTCAGTTCGAACGAAGAGCAACCTATAGCACCTGTTGGCATGCCAAAATGAGTTTGACCCATAATGAACCAATATAGAATGATCTTTGCTCAAACCTCCATACAACCTCCAAACATGGAAGGTGTTGTATGCAAAACAACCATTTCCTGACCAAAAGTCTCATTGAATTAAAGGATGACTCTATTATTATACCTTTTTGATCTGAACCATGTTCTAATGGTAACAAGACAATTCTGTTGGTCTTCATCTTGAGCATGAAGCCCTGGAGAATTGTCGTAGTATTGTTGTTATACCTACCTTGCCGCTATTGAGGTAGGTATCGGGTGCCTACTACAGCCAATTACATGGCGACATATGTCCATTTCTAGACGTAGTGGTCATGCCATGGTGAGGTCATCAATTATGGCTGATAAAGGACTAGGTAACCCTCTGAGCCCAAACCACCAATCCGTATTCATTGTGAGCGTCTTGTAATTGCCCTTGTTGATGTGCCTAGAATTTCCTTGTGTCCACACCAGTGTTGGTCTGGTATCATGTTTTTATGATACCATTTTGGGTATCTATAATGAGAATTTCCCTTTTTTTTGTTACAAATAGGTATTTGATGGTATTATTGTTTTCAATACCATTTGGGTCTGTATACCATGCAAGAACATTCATACCTATGCAAAATTGCTCTAGTATCAATATGGTTTGGAATGGTATTGACCCAAATAGTAACTCGGGTATACAAAGATTCTCTCACCTTGAGACACCCACCGAATATCAGTATTTGACTGGTATTACAAATTTGATACCTACAGGTAGGTTCTTTGATACCATTATTGATGTTGGTCATTGATTCCATGCATTCACCGACCTATATACCAGACCAACATTGGTCCACACCTCCTGATTTAGCAATATGTTTCACAGGGCAAGAAGACGAGTTCAGAGACAGGAAGAAGATGGATGCTCTTTACTTGCATGTGAAAAGTGAGGTGGAGGATGCACTACAATATCTGCAAGTAAGCGTTACAGCTTCCTCTCTTGCATTATTCCCAATACCATACTTCCCTTTTGAGTTATTATTCTGCATATCCTATCAAAGCTGACTGAAATTTATGTTTAATAAACTGTCCATGTAGATATCTTAATTGTCAGGGTTCATGTTCAACAGAGTAGAACTTTTGAGTACTTCCCTTTCTCACTTAGATCACTCTGACCAGAAAAAGCGACCTGAGGATCCATACCGAGACTTACTGCCGAGGTTGTTGTATGAGTCATCTTGGGGACAACAGCGTCAAGCACCCACGTTCAAACCTTAGTAACGGTTTATATGAATGTTAATGTATAGAAGAATTATGATTTCCAGTAGATCAGGACAAGGAAGTAGATGTCCATTCCTTGCAGACATCCAGGACCAAAATTCTTATGGTAAAGGAGGGAAAGTAGTCATAGCCAATTATTTATCAGATGTACAAGTGATCTTCATCAACGAAGTTGAGAACATCTGAGTAAATTGGGAACAAATAAGTGTTCTTAGTGTGCTTAGTACATCTACCCACATTGTTTACCATAAGCAGAGTAGCATATGTGGTCCAAACGTTGCAAACACAACATATTGCAATGTGACGGAAAATACAATCATGATGAGTATAACCATATTTTCTGACCAACCCATATGATGGAGTAGTACAACAAGAGCGATGGAAAAGGAGTGCATGTGCTCATGGAAATGCCAATGAAACATTAAAGACATATTGTACCAAATGTCTGCCAGGTTGTGTATTCAAAAGATTAAGCTTAAATACGAGTCGGAGTAGTGCTACCCCAGAGTGATGTCTGGTTCACCACTTGCGAGTGTTGGACGCTAATTTCCACATGGGATGTAACAAGGTTTTGATCAGTGTGAAATTGATTTGTGGCAAACTTCCCCAAAAAGTTTGTTGTGTCAATCCATACAACACCCTATGGTAGTTGTGTCTAGTACTGTACATTGAAAATGCTTCTCTTAAACAAAAACTAACATGTTTACTAGATAGTGATGCAGCATGCTACCACTATAATAACCCTTAGTCGTCCTCCTCCATGAAGCATCTTCCTGTGATTAATATAATGCCTTCACTCTCATTTAGCATGTCAAATTCAAAGGAGAAAAATTATGTGACATCCTTCTCTACAAATGTACACCCCCCCCCCAAACGTTGTATTAGCGGCCTGCTACTTGCAAATCATGACAAGTGCAATCATATTCGTTAGGTCAAGTCTGCAAAGCCTCGATGCAATCAACAAACCATCACTTGTTTGTAACTTGGTATGTGACCCTGAGATCCCAAGAATATGCCCCGACATGTTAACAACATCAAGAACTTTGCTATTCACCTACAAGCATGCCAAGGGTTGCTCATACTCCTATGTTGTCACAAAAGCTTGCAAACACTAACACCTCGTTCATCACAAGGCTTGCGGCAGCCTCCTTATTGTTGGCAGGGACATCAAACAGTTCATCTTCACTCAGCTTATATGTTGGAGGTTAGTGCAACCTCTCCTAGGTGCCAAATACTTGTTCGCATGCACAAGAAGGGGAATCACCACACTTTAATCATAAGCTTGATCTCTTCCCAATGTAGTCCTACATGTCATGCATTCCCTCGGACATTAGATCCAACATGAAATCATTTATATTGTGTAGTTTATCAACAACGAAAGCGCAAACCCCAAGGCCCTAACCCTTAAAAGATTTTACATGAAATAGATTAAAATTCGTGTCATCACTCACCCTCCCTTTCAAACAATACCTTCGCACATGCAGTCAAACAACACGCCCATAGAGATATGGACCTTTAGAATGCTCTCCTTTTGGGGGCATTAGAAACAATGATCGGGGAGAACCGACAGTTAGTTATAGATGAACCGGTTGAGTTTGAGAAATAACCGGTTGAAGTTGAGGACTGCAGGAAAATTACCGATCATTTGAGAGGAATTTATAGAATATACCCCAATTTAATAAAGGAAAACCGAAGGATGTCCACATGTAACCGGCTGGACTTGCAAACACTAGGATCTCAACCGATTATGCCCAAAAATCTCCACGATCACTGATTAGAAACTAATGTTGTAAAATATTCTTCTGAATATATAGATAAGGGTGTCATAGTACGGATGGGAAGCTTATCACATTTGAGCCAAATGTTGTTGAAAAGGTCAAGAGATTATCATCTATTGATAAGATAGTAAGGAAGTACAACATACATCATAACATTATTCAGATCCATAACAATGTTCTGTGGGATTGACAATGTTCTACGGAATATTCCTCACATCCAACCTGAATGGCAAAATATTCTACAGAATATTGTCAGTCCCACGGAACACTGTTATGGATATGAATAATGTTATGATTCAGCACGTGCCATCAATGATATTTAAAAAGAAGTGTGTGAGGGCCTATGGGGGTTGCTATTTCATGAGCGTCCTGACATGAGCATGCTCATGTCAGGCCCCTTGGTTATAGGGGTTATAGGGTTTTGACCCTCGATTATAGGGACCTAAGGATCCACGGGCAAAGGTGCCCACCAAAAACAATTTAGCAACCCCAACAAAAAATATTTATACATGCAAATTTTGGTGTTCAAAAATTGGCTTTACGAGCAATTTGAAGCATAATAGGCAAAGTAAATCAAAGGAGACACCAAAGATATCATGAATGAGAAGAACAAAAAATATTGCATGTTATTACATAGAGCTTACAATAATCGACACCAAAAATTAAAATTCTTGGTTGAAACGTGAAGGCTAATAACAAATTATGGAGAATGTCCTCACACTTTTTTTTTTATGATCATGGACTTGTGCCAACACCAATTTATGCAATTTCTCCAACTGCATTTGGGGAACCTCATTACTATCCCAGTGTTTCTTGATCTC
Source organism: Polytrichum formosum (assembly GCA_964035585.1). NCBI lineage: Eukaryota > Viridiplantae > Streptophyta > Polytrichopsida > Polytrichales > Polytrichaceae > Polytrichum > Polytrichum formosum. Next base: position 16,783,732 of record OZ037941.1, on the reverse strand, counting down.
TTCATACCACTCCTCACCAAGTTGAGGATTGGCAATTGCCAAGAGCTTGCAGAAGACACTATTATATTTTTTCCTCTCCGCCTTATACTCCTCTTCGATTGTGAGGCTAATACCTTGAGGAGAATGGTAAGCTAGTCTAGAGTACTTGAGCTCATAATTTTTCTTTGCACGCCTAGCAACCTTTGCGAAATTATTCTAAACCACCAATGAGGAACAATTATCAAACTTAAAAGAGAACATAATTTCAACCAATGACTTGCTAGAAAAGTACAAACAAATGTTGAGAGATTAGGTAACTCACATAATGAACGTAATAAAACAAAGCATTCTTGGTAAGAGTGTATCACTTTCCATATGATTTTTCAAACTTTAGAAATTTTTAATATAGAGTATATGGCAACAGAGCTTTATAATGTTGCACAAGAAGTTTACCATACTTTTGTACATTGTAGAGGTCATGGATCAAATTGGTGATAATACGGGTTTTCTTCATTCATCTGAAAAAAATTAATAATTAGAAAATTTACAGAACAGAACCAGAAATAAATTATATGAGTTCAAGGACAATACACGCACCTATTTGTCTCAACAAGAATTCGAGAAACAATTGTCTTCTTGCTCTTAGAGTTGATAATGTATATATTTGGGCAAGCATACTTTGATATGTCGTCAATAAAGCGACATGAAATAACTCGACTCCAACCATGGAGTCTGTGGTTACCATCGTACACATGAAACATCTTGTTGGAAAACCTTTAAGGTGCTCAGAACACATGAGTACTTCCTCAAAGTTGTCATTCAAGTGTTGTTAGTAAGGATTTCAAGATGCTCTCATCTCCTCAGACAATAACATTTAAATTACCTTGATATTACAAATTGCCACATATATAGAGCCACCCATATCTCTAATGTAACCATACAAGATCTCATGCTCCTCCTCGAACATCTCAATATTGGTTTTTAAATCCAAGTTTGACCTCCTCCATGGCAACCATATGACATAATGGAATCTGAAGAGGGTCCTTGTTAACTTTTAGGGGTTCAAGAATAATGTTGCAATCAACACAAGCTAATTTTGCAACCTTATACACATGTTGGTCATAAGAGATGTCAAGGTTGTCAATCCCAATTATTCAGTCTTCGTCATCATTGCTATTCCTTGTCTCCAGAGTGGATGGGCCAACTTCAACATCATGTGGGTACTAAAAACCACAACGCAAGTTCTATGTTCATTTTAGAGGCAACCTTTCATGAGGCAAAGTGCAGGATCTTGAAGCCCAAATTTCACACATCCAAACACAAAAACCCCTCACCCATTGACATCACAAATGGAAAGCAACAAGTCAAACAATTGACCTCGACACTAGTACTGCACAGTACTAGTGTTGAGGTGCCTCCCTAGCCACTTGGACTAGCAGTCATATCCAAAAAATCAAGTCCCTTTACTAAAATCCACAATGCAAGCTCTATGTTCATTTCAGAGGCAACCTTTCATGAGGCAAAGTGCAGGATCTTGAAGCCCAAATTTCACACATCCAAACACAAAAACCCCTCATACATTGACATCACAAATGGAAAGCAACAAGTCAAACAACTGACCTCGATACTAGTACTGCACAGTACTAGTGTCGAGGTGCCTCCCTAGCCACTTGCACTGGCAGTCATATCCAAAAAAATTAAGTCCCCTGACTAAAATCCACAATGCAAGCTCTATGTTCATTTCAGAGGCAACCTTTCATGAGGCAAAGTGCAGGATCTTGAAGCCGAAATTTCACACATCCAAACAAAAAAAACCCTCACCCATTGACATCACAAACGGAAAGCAACAAGTCAAACAACTGACCTCGACACTAGTACTGCACAATACTAGTGTCGAGGTGCCTCCCTAGCCACTTGCACTGGCAGTCATATCCAAAAAAATCAAGTGCCTTTACTAAAAGCCACATTGCAAGCTCTATGTTCATTTCAGAGGCAACCTTTCATGAGGCAAAGTGCAGGATCTTGAAGCCCAAATTTCACACATCCAAACACAAAACCCCTCATACATTGACATCACAAACGGAGCGCAACAAGTCAAACAACTGACCTCAACACTAGTACTGCACAGTACTAGTGTCGAGGTGCCTCCCTAGCCCCTTGGACTGGCAGTCATATCCAAAAAATTCAAGTGCCTTTACTAAAAGCCACATTGCAAGCTCTATGTTCATTTCAGAGGCAACCTTTCATGAGGCAAAGTGCAGGATCTTGAAGCCCAAATTTCACACATCCAAACACAAAAACCCCTCATACATTGACATCACAAACGGAGCACAACAAGTCAAACAACTGACCTCGACACTAGTACTGCACAGTACTAGTGTCGAGGTGCCTCCCTAGCCCCTTGGACTGGCAGTCATATCCAAAAAAATAAAATCCCTTTACTAAAAGCCACAATGCAAAGCTCTATGTTCATTTCAGAGGCAACCTTTCATGAGGCAAAGTGAAAGATTTTGAAGCCGAAATTTCACATATCCAAACACAAAAACCCTTCATACATTGACATCACAAATGGAGTGCAACAAGTCAAACAACTGACCTCGACACTAGTACTGCACAGTACTAGTGTCGAGGTGCCTCCCTAGCCACTTGGACTAGCAGCTATATCCTAGAAATCAAGGCCATTCACCACTATTCCAAGTGTATGTCAACGAGTTTTAGCTAACCCCAAATTAGTCTAGTGAGCTTACATTGGGATGAATCAACAAAATTAAAGGGAATCAATTTTTCCTTTTACCCCACAAAACATTCTTTCCCCATTCTTCAACATGATTCCACTTTTCAACTTGTAGCCTAACAACAAATGCCCTCCAACAATAGCAATGGAAAATTCAATGAAGGGAGGGTTTGCATCCACCTCCACACTAGTACTGCACAGTACTAGTGTCGAGGTCCTGATTTTGGAAGACAGTCAGAAGCCCCAATTAAGAGCAGGAAGTGCAATATGCGATCTACCCAAGCTCGAGAAGCAACTATTTACATCCATTTTATTGGATGAAAGATGAGAAATAAGGACGAATGTCAATTTTAATCAAAGGAATGTACATTTGAAACATTGACCTCGACACTAGTACTGTGCAGTACTAGTGTTGAGGTTCCACTCTCATCTCCACCTCTGGTAGCCATATTGATGACTTGAATGCCCTCTACCACTTGATTGAGAGAAATTTGCCACTAAGAGGCAACCTTCCACAGGCAAGCAAACGCAAGATCACATGCAAGCAAAGGAAAACAATCCCCCCCCAGTAGCAGCCAGGGGGGCAAAAATACACAAAGATTATTGCAAAAACAATGACCTCGACACTAGTATTGCACAGTACTAGTGTTGAGGTCATTGATTTCTAGTGTTGAGGTCCTCTAAAATGATCAGTAATTTTTTGAAGTCATGAACTTCAAGTCTTCAACCAACTATTTCTCAAACTCGTCCAGCTCATTTGTGATGGTTAATTCTCTAAAGTCTTGACCTTGACCGCTTATTTCTCAAACTCATCCGGATCATCTGTAACTAGTAATTTTCCTAAACCCTCAACCTTAACTAGTTATTTCTCAAACTCATTTGGTTCATCTGTAACAAGTATTCTTCCCGAAGTTTCAAACCTCACACTAGAAATCAATGACCTCGACACTAGTACTGTGCAGTACTAGTGTCGAGGTGCCTAAACCCTAAACCTCAACTGGTTATTTCTCAAACTCATTTGGTTCATCGGTAACCAGTATTCTTCCTGAAGTTTCAAACCTCAGTGACCTCGACACTAGTACTGTGCAGTACTAGTGTCGAGGTGCCAATCTCATATAAAGCTCAATGGACAATATTCTTGGGATCATAAATTTCCTGCTTATCTTGACCGAGTGGATAACTGCAGTATGGATTCTAGTAGAGGACACATTCCAAAGTGGGAGGAAATTAGGTCCGCACAGCTGTTGCCCACGCCCTGAAACCGGAGTATCCGGTATGGTCTGATTCTAGTTATTTTTGAAATGTGGTGCAGAATTTGCTGGTAATCAGTGACTAGTTAAGCATTCTTATACTCCCCTTAATCATGTGGGAACTGGTTTTCTCAATGTGCAGCCATCTTCTAGTTCTAGTTCGTGGTAAATACATGGGTTTGATATGCGGCACTTAGGAGTTTAAGCCTACAACCTTAAAATATTTACCTTGTCATCCTGGATCCTTGTGTCAATAACTTTGTAATTTAAAATGACGATTTTCAGTGTTGAGTTCATAACTGTGTAAGGGGCTTGATGTGTGTATCAGGTTTTATAATTAGACATTGTTTATTGACAATAACTTTTTCATTGGATTTCAGGTTTACAGAGGTGCTTTGCGACTTGTTCGGCCAATGGTAAGCAATGACTTCTTAGTAATTGTTTTGCATGTAGTCAATTTAAGTCAATCAAGCATGTCTAGACTCTGGATAACTTTAGTTGTAGAAAACATTTAAGTTGATTCAATGATAATTAGAAACCTCCAAGTATGTTATGTGTTGGAAGGTTGTTCAAATAAGGTGGAAGCTTGTTTCAAACCTATGTGCATTTCTATAATCATTGGAATGCCTGAACAATTCCCTACCAAGAAAACATAGAATATGTCTTGTGGATTCTCATGATGTGAATGAGTCTTGTGGCGGGTGCAGATTCCTTTGCCCTACTTGAAAGCAGGGTGGCTCACAACCCTTCCTGATGGAAACTCACTTGCTCCCCACAGTACTTGGGAGCGATTGTGGTTTGTTCTTGACCATGAAACACTCTTTGAGATATGTGGATTGTTGTCTGTTCCAAAAGAGTGTAGAGCACACCGTTGCAACCTTTGCCCCTTGCAAGGTGGTTGAAGCTAGTTCTAAACAGGTGCTAGAAATCTTCATGGCAAGATTTTTGACTATTTTGTTTATCATCTAGCTTGGTTAAATTATTTACCATGACCCCCAATATGCCTAAAAGGCTTATGGGAACAAGGATATGACACATTGAAGTTATGAGGAGTAGATGACTCAAAAAAAAATCATTTAACAATCTGTGTGAATTTCTAGGCATTCTAAGTGTCTATAATGACTTGTGTTGGGTGGCTCTGAAAGCATCCATTTGAATAAGTGAATAGGCCACTATAGAATGAACATTGTCTACTTTGAGTTCTTCTAGAGCTTCCTTGCTCCAGTCACAAATGAATGACTCACTGGAAATGTTTGGGTATGCTTTGGTTTTAATACAATTTTGAATTTCATTTCACCTTGCAAATTTCGAAGGTCGACCAAAAAGTTGTAGCTCATAGCTACTCGAAGCGCTCCCATTCGTACAAAGAAACTTACGATGCTCCTGCTTCTAGGCCCTCCATGTTGAGATTGGAAATGGAGGACATTGTATTCATGGCTCCTTGTTCAGACCACTATCCATCACTCTTGGCATGCTGCATTTGGGGGAAGAAGGCATTGACTTGTTTGAGGTAACAGTGGATGATTTGGCGTGAGCAATTACCCAAATGTCATGGTACTCCAATTTCTTGGACTTTGGCAATTCACAAAATAGAGGTATTGATCAGATGGAATTGTTTTGGTGTGCCATGCATCATCACCACAATCCAATTTCCATAGCGAGGGTTGTTGACAAGCACGTGCCAAGCTCCATGATCGAGTGCATCATTTGGAAGGGGAGATGGAGTTTGGATCTGCAAAGCAGAGCCTCTCAAATGAATTGGGTGGTGCTAATGATTCACATCGACCAAATGGGTGCAGTTCCGGTTTAATGAGCCAAAGGACGTGTTGACAGTCCTTAAAAATTGTACCACCTTGACTTTGAAATTACATTGCAAAATGAAATGAATAGCAATTCACGTTCTTTCTTCGCCAAAAGTTTGTTTATATCATATATTCAATATCTAATTAGGTTTATTTCATGTAAGTAGTCTATAACTAATTTATTTTGGTGCTTACAACAATCTTAAGTAGCTGTTGACAGCTGCTTAAAAATTTCAAACGTGCTTAAGGCAATCTAAATCTTCATAATTTGTATTGAAATTTTGACAATGTTGTATTAACAACTTGGTCAAGGGCAACATAACTTCAAACACCTCACAAGTTATGCTATGTTTTGTGAAACTGCATCTAAAATTTTGTGTTTCAAACGCACTTTTCAACCTTTAAATGAATTCTTTTGAAAATGGTGCCTAAAAAGAAGTTGTTTGTTTTGTTGCATATGAGGGCATGGATGTGTTTTCCATGATAATATGCTTCATATGTATAATATTTAATTTTTTAAGATAATATATTGCCTAAAAAAATGAAAAAAATCCTAGTAAGTGGCCCTAGTAAGTGGCCCAAATAAGTGGCGGGGTTGGCTCATTAAACCAAAACCATACCCAAATAGGGTTATCTTCAATATGTAAAAAATACCCAAAACCTTTGCACGCCTCAACCCTTCCTCTCTTGCATAGAAAATAATAGAAACTTAGTTGTCCATTGCACAATGACATATTTCACGTACTAACAAGGGCTCTAATGTGAAGTGCTCTACCATCAGAGCAATAACCCATGAGAAGTGCAAGAATCTCATTGGTGGCGATACTCCAACACCATGTTATGAAGGCCCTTATAAATTGCCTTCATTCAAAGAATCAAAGCCAAAACTCCATTGGTTTTGTGCAGGTGATATTGGGATGTGTGTGATGGGCACAATACGTGATGTTGTACTCTATAAGCCAACAATCCCTCTTGTTTGGCCTGTGAAAAGGGGAACCAATTTGACAACTACTAAAGTACTTATGCTTAATGATGGTGGTTTCTTATTGGAAAATTTAGGTGACAAGGCCTCATTGTCCCCTATGGAGGAGGTCTCTAGCCAGCATACCCACTCTAAGTTGGATGATACATATCCCACAATGTGTGACAACAAAGCACTTCGTTGAATGCAACCCACAATATACTATTTTACAAAAATGGATTTTGGACGCTTTATGGTTGCGACAATAAAGAGGAGGATGCCTCTCCCTGGAGGTAGATTGTATCTCTTAACACACCAAAATAGCACAAATCCTACCATGGAGTGAAATGTGACAATTGACAAGTTCCCAAGATGTAATTGCCTTGATTTTGTAGGATGTTTTTCTCCAATATTGGGAAGAAATGGAAGTACATCCTTTGCAAGCATCAATATTATGTGTTCTTGGTTGTTTTGCAAGCTAACCCTGTAGTGAATGTGTGTATCCACAACGCAACCTGGAATGATATAAAGTGGTCAAACTTCTCCACAATGACCCATTTGATGGATAATAGATGATACATACCATGGCATATGCCTTCATGTCCATGTCACATCGTACATATATATGCAGGCCATGCATTGCCCTATTTTTGGAGACCATTCTAGAGGACCATGGCTTGAACTTAGGGTTGAATGTTAGAGATTAGTGTAAGGTTTGAGTTTTGAACCAAAGGGTTGGGGATGTTGAGAGAACACCTGCTTTGTTGTTGCAGACATCTAGTACTTCAGTGAGGTTGATAGTTGTAAGACGTTTTGAAATGCACATAGTTTTGAGGCATTCCCATCATGCATCTTATTTGAATATAGTGTGCCATTTAATCTCACTGAAGCACTATGTTTAAACAACGTTTTGTGGCATTGTGGACATTGCTTGACATTGTTTGCATCAAATGTATGTTGTTTATTTCTAATCACAATCTTGAGGATATAGTGTTTGCAAATGACATCAATCACACTTATAAGCCCTCAACCAAAAAACCCCTAACCCTATAATTTAACAATTTGAGCATGTTATTTGTTGCTTTCACATGTAATGTTTTGAGCACATTGGCTCACCCCTACCAAAACAATATTACATCATATCCAAATTTGTACATCCTTTGAAAATTCTTACTGTCTAATGAAAAGTGAACCTTATTCTAGAATATTGACCCTCAGCAAAATAGCAACATCAGAAGTCATGTGTCTCGGGGTTTTAACGGGCACCTATAAATGTAGTTTGGGCTTCACAAAATTTACTATGGGTAGCTACCTTGCAAACTTGGTCATAGGGGTGTGTATGCCCCTTAAAATAATCCCAATTAATAATGGGCAGGTCCGAAAAAGTTGGTGATAGGGCTTGCTCATGCTCATGCTCATGCTCATGCTCATGTCCTAGCTTCACTCGAGGGCCTATGCCTCCAAATATGGGCCTTCCAACCAAACGACAACTTGAATTCATTGGGCTATGGTAATGGAACTCTAGGGACGTTACCTAAGAGGGTTAGGAATGAAACCTGACAATATTGCAATGGCATAGCCCCATAAAATTTTGTGGGATGATTCCAGGAGGATGTTTGTTTATAATTAATTGCCTCCCATATGAACTACATGTAGAAGGTGGTATCCTTTTTGTCTTGCAATTAATTATAATGAAATTATAATTCATGTTTAAATACTAGGTTTGTACTTATATTGTTTACCCTACACAATGCTTCATTGGGATGAACAAAACAAAATAGGTACAAATGTGGGTATTTCTATCCTATTATGTGTAATATTATTAAAATGTGCACTTCTACGCTATGGGCTCATACCAACATTGTAAAAACACTTTTGTGATGTTTTTGCAATGATTTGAGGAATTTTTTGGGCTCCACAATAGGCACATTTAGAACAATTGTGTTGTCTCGCCTACCAAAAGTTGGTGCAAATTCATTTGGAAGGCATTAGTTAGGAGCAAGCACAGTCAAGTGTATGAAAATAATGCCTTGGTATACTAAAACCATAATTTTTTTGGTCAAATGCCAAAAGTAGTAGCAAAGTGTTGTTTAAATTGGATTTTTTATGGTGACCTCTATTGTTGTCGTAACATTATTTAGCGCCCCGGGATTGACCTTCTTAAAAGAGCATCAAACCGGGGCGCGCCGGGTTGATGCTCTTTTGAGAGCTAATGTAGCACTATATTTAAAATTTTATTTAGCCTATTTTTGATTGATCTAGGTACTTACTTTTACCATTTAGCATTTATTATAAAGGTTTCAAAAACAAAACCAACGCTAAAAGGCGAAAAAAATATTCACCTTGACTACGTTAAAATCAAAACAAATCTAGAAAGCAATAAAATAATTTTTTTTATGCAAGTCAACAAAGTGATTTCACTTTTCAAAAAAAATTCCAGTATTGATCTAAATTGGGTACTAGTCTAAATTTGAAAACATATTTTTATTAATTGATTGCACTTTGTATAAAACACTAAATTTGTGCATTTCTCATTTGCTTAGCCTAGTTTTTACCTACATTAAGGAGTATTTTTTTCACTTTATGTACATGTACCTTGTATTTGCTCCACGGGGAGATCACTCCATTGTAAAGTTGAACAACCATGTGCGCTCATTTTACTTGTAAAAAATGTAAAAAATGTACATAAAACATCACCAAAATGGATCAAAATTTTATCGATTTTTTTCATGAGTAGATATACATGATACCTGTTACATAATAAAAAATGGTAACTAAATTTGATGATTTGTTTTTTTAATAAAACATACCGTTTCTAACTAGAATGCCGCAGAATTGAACTAAAAAAATGAAGATGACTAAAAATTTCAAAAATATATGCAAAAGATACCATCAATGGTTATGTATATGTAGAAAAAATATCATAAAATTTAAAATTATCTATGGCATGTAATATAGGGGTGACAAACTTTGTTCACACGTGGTGTTCAACTTGACAATGGAGTGATCTCCCCGAGATTTGCTCATGGATTCAAAGGGTACCCTGGTAGCATTGCTACTTAATGTTATGGTGTTAGACACTCAATATAAAATATCAAGACAAGATCTTCAAAACTTATCATTAAAAGTGATGCTCAAAAAGTAATAGCTAAATGTGGTTTTGGATGTAAATTTATGACCTAAATTATTTTGAAGTTGGATTTGTTTTTTCATATTCGTTGAATTCATTATAAACTTGAGAGCACCATGACATAAATTTGTAGAATACACCATTTTAATGTACTTTTATCATATTTAAATCAAATTTAAACAATTACTTGTTCAATATCACTTAGTTGCACACCACTTGCACCATCTTTTAAAATATGTAGACTTTCCTTGAATTTTTTTGTTAACATATTTTGCTTGGCTTTGTAGATCATTGTATTTTTAAAATGTTTATGATTTTTTCCTTCACAAAACTCAAAATTAGTATATAGTTTTGAATCACTTTCACTTAAACCTATATAGGGTATTGGATTTGTGCACTTGACCATGCTTGCGCCCAACTAAACAACCAAACACATTTGGTTTTAAAATGTGTTGCAAATGTCCCTTTTAATAACAATTAGGACCTACTACCAAAGGAACTTAGATACTTTGGCAATGGAATTTACACACTTGTGTAAATGTTTTGGAACAACTTTTGCATGACCATGTTCATATGATTATTAGAGTTTATTCATGTTTTATTTGGATGTTACATTGACTCAGTCACAATTGTTTAGTTTATAAGAGTCTCTATCCTATACGATCTTTGCGTGGCATTTGGAATAAGAAGTCAAGACAAACATTTGAAAAACATATTCATAAGGCAGTTATCATCAAATTTCGAAAAGGGGTGGAGTGAAAAATTTGTCGTAAGGAAGTTGTCGAAGTTGATGCAAGACAAACGAGCTTGGGCAAGGAAGCTTATACAAGCACACGGTCATAGAGAAAATAAACCTACATACTACAAACCAAGAGGGTTGGGAGGCGTTAAAAGCTAACAAAGTGACAAGACACGAGAGCAAAAGTTCAACATTGCAAACATCACATGCTAGGCACAATTGGAGAAAAATCAATTCCACCATTATGGCAAAATAGGCATGAAGGGAAGAGTTGCAAAATTTGTAAGTATGGCTCACCTAATTTAGATTCATGGAGCATATTCTGTTTGGCAGGATAGGTGTAGAATCAGGGGCCGTTACCGGCATGTACATTGTCCTAGAGGGGTTGCTTGCATGGGAGTGGGCAATTCCAATGTGCATTGGATGCCATTGGGAGAGACGATCAAGAAATGAGAATGGTGAACATTGTGAATGAGACATAGCTATAAGCAAATGGGAAGGTAGTGCCAATGGGAATTATTGAGTACTTCTTGCATGGGCATTTCTTGGAAAGGATGGCAATTAATGACATCCTCATTAGTGGTGTTTGCACAATAAACGGCAAAGGAAGTGGGGGATCACCACAAACTCCAAAAGGGATGTGTTTGTGGGGATACATGAGTACCTCAATGGCATGGTTGCAAGGATGAAGTAAAGAGAGTATACCAAGGAATCCATTGATAGAATGACGTGTATTGTGGCCTAGGGCTGTATAGTTGATTATTCGATGCATGCAGAGGACATCCTTAACAATGTATGATGTATTGTTGCAAAAGGAGATTTTTGGGAGGCATCCAACAACGTTCAAATGAAGTGTTGCTGAGAGAGCGGGTGGAATGGACTAATGCAAACAATGAAAATAATAGGGAGTGGTAGAGGACATCCATTGGCCAATGATTCAAAGTGGAATGACGAAGGGGATGACATTGACATGTTACAAAAGGAAATGGGTGTGGGAAATTATGAGCATGCATCCGGTGATAGTGATAGCTCATGGGGTGCACATCATTAGCTTCATATGGTGAATAGTAATGAGCATGTGTTAGTTGGAAAATTAATGAGGTTTAGCCGGAATCAAGGAATTTGTAGTAATATCAACCAACAAAAAGTGGATGTCTTAGGCATTGCACATAATTTTGAGAAGTAAGATGGGCTACATGTTATTGGAGATTGTATAGAAGTGAAAAGGTATTGATAAAAACTTCACAATATTAAGAGTGTTCAATATGAGCAGAATCAATATAACACATGAAAAACAATGTATATTTTTCTTTATGAGAGAAAAAACAAGCTAATTTTTAGATGAAAAGCAACCCCATGTCATTGGCATGTATCAACGATAAAGATGTTCCGAATTTGGACATGCATGATATATCCTAGAAGTTGGCGGGAAATTTCAAAATTGGCTCATCTACACATAAAGTCATTGGTCTATCAATAAGCAAAGGGAGTTGTTCACCAATGTGTCAAGTAATTAGTAAAATCTTTGAAAATCACAATGCACCAACTTGCATGGTAGGCAATGTTCTCTCGAGTGGTAGTGATGGGCCCCACCATCATTGACACCTTTGCGGTTGCAACTTCTACATACAAACAATAGTTCCTATTCTACAATTATATTTGACACGTTGGTGTCAATTAGGATGACACCCAAGTTTTTTCACACCCTTTGTATCTTTCAATGCTCTTTATGTTGATTATAAAGCAAAATTATAGTATTGTCATCTACATGAAGGGCTTGTTGATGGCATTGTAGTTGATCATATGTGGCCCAAGCTTGTGGAGTGTCTAGATTGCACTGTCTATAGTGATGTGAACGTAATTTCTATCATGTGGGTGCTTTGTTCACTAAATATAGAATGGAAGTGGCTAGTGGATACATCTATGGAACATGTTAGTTTTTGTGTTGCAAATGATGCATCATATTATGTGGCATTGGGGGTTTTAGTTTGTCCAAACATAATTGCATCTACACCAATCTTTTTGCTAGTGCATGGACTTTTTCCAAAATGCCCAATGAGTTAAATCCCTGGATTCATGTCAAAACCGTGCTCATGCCATTCCAATTGGTATCAACAACCAACTTTGTTAGAGTCTCCGATTGAGAAACCATTGACAAAGTCCGAGATGTTGTTGAAGACGAGCAATGCGGTTTTCACATTGACGGAATATATAGTATCTAGAGTTTTAGGAAATGATGAGTTGGCTAAGGCAAAAAGAAGAGAGGAAGTGAGATCAAAGGTCTAAACATTTAAGACACATGAGGAATTCAAGAAAGTAAAGGATTTTTTTGCCCAAGAGAAGGTCTTTTAGCGTCTTAGGAACCTTGAGAGGGCTAGGGAGTTGGGAATTACACAAGCAACTTCCAACCATGTCCCATGGGAAGAACATGGGACATAGCTCTTAAATCCCATGGGTCACAATGTTATAGATGGGAAGTTTGTATGTCCCATGATAGAGGAGAATCATCATGGGACAAACCAAAGTGAGATGCATCAAATATGAGAATTTGTTTCATCTCACAATTGTCCCTCAATCAAAGGGACAATTTCAACTTTTCAATAATGGGAATACAATAATTTTATTTTAAAACATGATGGCCCCTCCACACTTGACTCTATCTCCGCCGGTTTAGGGTTTCTACTTTGAAAATGAATGATGTATCATTGTGGACTCCAAAAATTATCAGAAAAGTGACTGTAGCTTCAATTTGGATTTGCTAATCTCATACTAATTGCGTGTTTCATATCTTAGGAGAAATGTGCTAGTTGGAAAAAACAACCATTGAAGATCCATCTACCTTAAGGCTAAAAGTAGGGTTGTAATTGTTAGCTTTGATTGAGTAGTGTAGTTATCAAAGTGTATGTTTACTTAGAGCAACACCAAGCATGAATCAACAACAAAATATGTTAAGTTACCCAATTTTGACAAGCAGGATAAAAGCTTGTTGTCATAGGGATGATGATCTGCTACATCTTTCAACTCTTGCTGGCTCAAGTGAAATGGTTACTACTGGAATTCTAACTCTACACTTGTTCAACATTAGCTATCACTATCTCCAAATAGAGTTCAACATTAGCAGTACGAGCTAATATTGAACTTTGTTTGTAGATAGCTAATGAGATCCAATATATTTAGCGGGATCATCATGGATCTGCTAGTGGGACACAATAATCCATTTATATATCTAATTAGTGTCAATCTATACAATCTAATCACCTCGTTGTTGAAACACAGTGCTAAACTCTATTTGGAGATAGTGTTGATTTCTGCTCATATTGCTAATGCTGAATAGATAGCTGATCATGCTGAACAGATAGCTATCACTATCTCCAAATAGAGTTCAACACTACCTCCAAACAGAGTTCTAAACAGGATTTCAACATAGAGATGATTAGATTGTGTAGATTGACACTAATTAGATATATAAGTGGATTATTGTGTCCCATTAGCAGATCCATGACGAAGCATAAACAAAAAAATGAGTTTCAATATCAGACCTGCAATATCCAATATCCAATTTTGTTCAATATCGACTGCAAAAATTGAAGACGTAATCCCATCTCTTTTATTCTCACCTAACCACAAACCAATCAAAAGACAAAGGTCTAATTAAGAAAGTAGTTGAATAACACACACATACCTTAAGAAGTGATGGCCATATTTCAACCTTTCGTAATCACATAGCACATAAATTGTGCATACACAAACCTTGTGAGGTCCAATCTCCTGGCAAATTCACTATTTTTACTCTATTTTCTAATGCATCTTTCACAATCATAGTCAACAAATCTTTTTTGTTCAAATCTTTATGACCTTTGAAGATGACAACACCGGGTTTTTTTTCTAGCTAATGCATTCTGACTTGCTATCCATTTTTCTAAATCTCGATAAACCTCCGTCTTGAATTGATTGTCCATGATAAATTGTGCCACTGTCAATTTATCCAATTCCGAGAGATGTTCAATGCCCTATAAAACAAATGCACCATCATATTCAATATATGTAATACTAGAATCTTTAAAAATTTGTCAAGTCCTTTAAACATATTACTCAATATATAAAATATGCATATTATAACACATAAGTTAAGCCTTTCATAACATCAAAATAATTTGCAAAAATGATATAATTGTGAATACATACCACTGTGCCAGAGATTATTACTGCTTCAATGGCCGGTGTGAGGGCTTCATCACACTCTACATCAAAAGTGATAAGTCTCATGTGCGATCTTCTTGTCCGCACTCCACAATCAAACTTTTTTCTTTTCTTTTCTAGAAACTAATTCCACTCCAGAAGAATTTGAACTCAAATCCGTTGTTAACTTCACAACCTGTAATAATGTCTACATTAATACAATATCTCTCAAACACATCAAAACCTATTTTAAATGTTTTTCAAATGAAAGTTCGGATTTGAAAAACATACCTGTAAAGAAGGCTCTTCAAATGTTGACACATCTAATGCAGGGGTCATGCGGCAATTAGTTGTTGGTATTTCAATCATCTCTTCTTGCAATTATTTTGTTCAATTAGTAGCATATATATATATATATATATTCTTATAACTACATAAACATATGATATAAACGTACAACATTTAGCTAACATGTATATTTTAATTATAATTTCATAATATTGCTTCAAAAAATATTCACAAATGATTATTCAAAGCACAACCAAGTTATGTAGAACAATACCTCTTGAATAGTGCCAATCTTTCAATTATAATTTTTGAATTGTTGACCATTTGGAAGAAGCAAAAAGTCAGAATTTGTAATTTTTTCCAAAACTCTCACCAAATTCAATGGTGTACCGTATCACCATAGTTGCGCAACCTCATCAACAATGCAAGTCAATCCACTAATAATACTTGCAGGATGAAAACACATTTTATCTCTAACACTCAATTTTGTTGTATTTGTCCCTACAGTAAGACCTTAGAGCTCAAACTTATATTGGGATCCCTCAGTGCACAAAACAATGGCTGATAAATCTTCATTGTTTTGGGAATCGCTTGAGTAAGAGGCATTGTTTTTCTCTTCTTTCCTAAGGTGATTGGACCATCAGTACTCTCATTTCTATTCCAGTTATCTCTTGGCAAAGTTTCTTTCCAGTCACATACTGTTTGTTTTAAAAACCACTCAAAAATATCTTCTACCTGCTAGGTTTTTTATAGATTTTCTGTTATTGAATGATAAAGCACCAATCTCTTTATATCTACTTCTGATATAACCTAACAATGCCTCCTTGCCTTCTTTGTCATGTCGATAATTCGTTGCATAGAACCTTTGAATCTTGGGATTGATCTTGTCAATAAACCATGAACGAACCACAACGGGATTATGATTGTGACACCGCAATGTCAGGGGATGAAATCTCTTCAGATATTTGGGACCATAAAGATCATTTGGCCCGGACATAACTATACCCTTAGGTCTAATTTTGAACACTCTATCATATGTCACCCCTTGAAGTTGGTGCTCCACCAAAAGTTGCAACTATGGGCAATGCACCAAGGCTTGGAACATGTTGTGCACTCACATCTTTCACATCATGGCAAATTGATGCAACTATAGCACTTGGGACAATCGTTGGCGTAAGAGTCACCTGATCTTGCTCTTGCAAATTCTCACTGTTTGCTACATTATCCGTAAACTCCAGAAATCGCCTTAGATGCCCTATGTTATGAACGCCAAGCATGCAAATGTCTTCTCGTTTCATTTTCAGCAATTCACGTCCATCAA
Source organism: Polytrichum formosum (assembly GCA_964035585.1). Classification (NCBI taxonomy): domain Eukaryota; kingdom Viridiplantae; phylum Streptophyta; class Polytrichopsida; order Polytrichales; family Polytrichaceae; genus Polytrichum; species Polytrichum formosum. The sequence goes on along the minus strand of OZ037941.1, from coordinate 16,767,349 downwards.
CAGACCAATCCTTCAACATCTCGATGTAGATATCAATTTCCAACATATTCTTTGTATGCTTGATAACATCTTCCGTAGACCATGCCAACACTTCAACCATCTTGATTTCTGACGCCATTTGCACTACTTAAGTGCTTCAAAGTCTTGCCAAAAAACCAAAACCACGATACACCTATACCATATTCCAATCAGTACCTCATAGGCATCGTAATATAATACAACACACATACTTCAAGCATGGACTGATTTAAAATTTAGAAACTGAAGATCAAAGATGTTTAGTCCAGCACAACTTACATTTGGCTCCATGCCATTCATTCAAGCTCAGACAATAGAGACTTCCAAGCAATTGAACTACAGACTATAACTGTGAGCTACAAGTCATACTTGTTGAAAACAAGTACGTCTATAACTTAGCATTGTTGCATATTTAACAACGAATTTTAATTCTTGAAGCCCCCAGAAAGGGGCCCAAGAATTGGATAACTGTTGAAAATTGCTTAGCTTTTTAGAATGATCAAAGAATGATGAAAAAAGGATCTATAACCTCAAATTGATTTGTGAAGGATTGTCCTTGTCCCATTTCAGCCTGCTGGAACTTCTAACAATCTGCTCTGTAGGTTCAAGAGCATCTAATTTTTATACTATGAAATGTTATTCACATCAACACTGATAATTATATGGGCCCAAGATTTCAAGTGTTGATACACCAAAGTGTTGGCATTATAATTGTTGAAGTGTAAGCATTTAGATTGTTGGCTATATGGAATGAACCGACTTCATTCAAGTTATGCTGGCTTCCTATCTTGGACTCTTGTGATGGTGATGTGAGGTACTTGGTTAGGCTTGGTTCGTCTCAATTTGTCTTTCCTCTTGCCATATGAGTAATTCATGCTAGGGGGATGGTTTTATGATACACTAAATATGATATTTAGTGTCACTAATTCTAATTGTCTTGCTCAATACTAATTGAAAACCTTGGTGTAGTGTCACCAACACTCAATGTTGATCCAACATTGTTTGTCATTCCTTGAGAATTTTTTTGGGGATTGGAAATTTACAGTGTTGCAAATTGCAATCAATTGCTTATTTACTAATTGGAAGTGCACATATATATTAGATTTTAGACCTTAAAGGTGAAGTGCACTCAATATGGGATTTATGGACATGCGGCCTTCAAGAATGCAAGGTCAATGTTTTTCTCGAAGATGGGCGGGGCGGGCAGCAGTTTTCGGTCGGGTTCAGAAAATCTCAAAAAAATTCGGGGGCTGCCCCATCCCGTATCTGCCTCCCCTACAAGTTCGTAGGGGGTACTTTCGCGTCCGCCACAATATAGGAAGTCTCACCGAGGAAGAAGATGGAAGTGAAGAAACTGATCCACAAGCTCAATGGAGCTGAGGAAGATAATGCCATCACCATCTCTTTTGCATCTCGGACGGAGACTATCGAAACCTGTGGAGTTGATTCCATGACAAGCATTGCACTGCATTAGGAGAGCATGACGACTGAACCTGATGTTACTACGGACACCGGAATTGAATTGCAAAGGACCCGAGCAGTGCTGCAACCTACGAAGGAATAGTGCAAGAGATGATTGCTCGATTGAGGCTTAGTGATGCAAATCCGTCTGCAAGGGTTTTCAATTGGAGCAGGTGTCCAAGAGTGTAGAAGTGAGTCAGTCCATGTTGCTCAAATCCAAGACGTTGTTCTCGACATCTTAGCTTGATTGAGACCCAACATGAGGGGTGCTGCTCAATGCAAGGAAGAACATATCAACCTGACTATAAACCAGAGAGAGGTAAAGATGACAATCTACATCATTTTCCTTTAGTCTATATTGCAGAAGTTGTGAGAAATGCATCATCTGCAAATGTGCTTCGTTGGCCGTCGATCGATAAGGTGGTACAGACACAACCCCTCACCGATCCTGCATCTCCAAAGACACAAACTCAACCTCAACCTCAAACTCAAAGGGTGGTCCGAGACATGTCGATGGAGATCATCATGGTACCAAAGGGTCACTCCATGCACAACCATGTGGTTCCTCCTCACCTGCAGGAGTGGCGATCCGACAATGAAAGTGGAACCTACAAGCAAACTCACAAGAAAACTCTACAAACAAACCCTCCAGCAAATTCTACAAGCAAACTCTCAAGCAAACTGTCAAAGGAGGAGACGTTAGGGTGGAGATGGCACAGCCTAGAGAAGGGTGGGCAAACAAGAGCAAGCAGGGTTTTGGGCAATGGATGAACTTGAAGTTATCAGCCATTATCCATGACAATATTTGTATGCTTATTTATAAGAAATGTCACCACAAAAGTTACCACAGTGACATAAACTACCATATGACACTATATATCATATCTAGTGTAGTTCTTAAGATGGAGCACCAAATTTGGTTGTTTTTAATAAATTGAGTGATCCAATAACAAAAAGTATTCTACCTTTGGAGGTTGCCACAATGTAGTAAAAATGCAAGGAACTCTCAAATAAGATAGAAGTCATTCCAAAAGTTGAGCATTTGAAGTACATGATCATTTGTATTAAATTTAATTTACAAAAATCTGCGACGTATACCAACCAAGTGCTCCATACAATCAACATTAAATAGTCGATGCAAGTTCATATGACAAGAACTCACATAACCTTATAATAACGGAATAATGAACATGTTTAACAAAATATGAGAGCCTATGTTGAAGAGGCCTAGAACTAGAGCAATCAAATACTAAAAGTCTTCATCCTATCCTTGTAACTTGTCAAAATTTTCAACTCTAAGCATGAATATCTTAAAATCCATCCATCTATGATATCTACGATGCAAGAAATTGGTAAGAAGGCATCTTGCGCAAAAGAATGTACAATGTTTAGAGTGTGTCGAGTCAAACCTCTTCATCAAGCGTTTGAATTTTCTTTTCAATCTCTTGATTTCCACTCCACCACCACTCTATAGCCTGCATGTAACTTATTGAAAGCATCTTATGCAGGAATGCTTGCACCCTGAGCTATTCCCCCTCTACCCATTCTTCAAAGGATATATCGACATGCAATGACGTAGCCAAGGACCATCTCAAAATAATAATCCATATGGTTGAAGTGCAACCGCAGGTTAGGGTCAAAGGTAGACTTTCTAAACATGTTATGTCAAGGTAAGAACTTGGATACAATAGGTGCCACGTAAATAATTAAATTTCCCGTTGTTATCAACAATTACCGCATCATTAATACAATACATCTTTTGAGGTTGTCAAACCATCGCATGTAGTTCTCATCCTTATAAGTCACATGTATTTTCACTAAGGTCCCATCTACATTGCCAATTGCCCTTTCCAACCCTAGCAACATGCCCCCCCAATACTTCACTCTTGTAAGACTCTGCCCATTCAATCTCATGGGCAAGAGATTCCTTTATGCATTATGCAATAAAAATTGTGCCATCATGAACTGTGACACTCCTACTCCAATTTCACTAGAATGCCTTGTAGAAAGGTATTTTCATGCTTAAGGAAAAAGTAAGAACATAAGTAACAGTACTCAAGGTTAAATTTGAAGGGACGATTGCAAGGGGCTCTCAACTCATCCGTGCTACAAGTGTGAGCGAAAATAGTTGGCAAACATCCAAGCATAGATCATCAAAATTATCAAGAGTAACGTTAGCTAGTGTTTTCAACATGATCACTATATTCGTTAATTTGGGACTTTTTTGGCATTTTGAGACAGTTACAAATATAAGAACATGGATAAAATCACACAGATATTGGAGAATGTTGTAAGATGCAAATACTTTGAAGCGGGTGTTCATATCAAGAACCCAATTAAGAACTCATATCAAGATGGTTTGGGTAGGACGACCCAAACATTAGACCATGTTGTTGTGGTCCATATATTAATTTGAGACAAGAGAAAGTCTCAAATTAACGAATATAGTGATCATGCCTTGACTTGTGACCATTCCCCCCCTCCAGTCAAGTACTCATTCCACTTGATTTACAAAGGGTTGACCTTCATGCTCAAGCTCGTTAGAATTGAAGAATTTTCTGGCTATGTGCTTGCGGGCACATAACATTATTCATATCCATAACAGTGTTCTGCGGGACTGACAGTATTCCAAGGAATATTCTCCACATTCAAGTTGAATGTGAAAAATTCCAGGAATATTCTCTGGAATACTATTAGTCCCGCAGAACAATGTTATGGATCTGAATAATGTTATGCAAGGGCACCTGCATGTAAATATCATATATTTCCTAGCCCTGTCAGGTGACTCCATCTCAAAGGTACCTAAGCCCAAATGGACATGAAAACCATTAGCCTTCAAAATAGAACACCTAAGTTAATCAACATGTAGTACTCGGAAAACTAAAGAACATCATATAAAGGGAAGAAGCATATGTAGACTAAAAGAGCCAAATTAAACATTAACCCTTAATGTTTTTTGGAACCACATTGTGGTCTCATAGTCGGAGGAAGTAACCCCTTAGCATTGGTTGGAAGCTCGTAATAGAAAGTTATCTCAAAAGAATATCAAACCCACGGTTTTGTCCTCTTTGAGGGACTTTACGGATAGCTCTCATAAGGGTTAAAGTCCCCTTCACTTTGGTCTTAAGCCCTAAATCCTACTTCCCTCTGGACTAACTATAACAATATGTGCTCAATATCTTTGTAAATTGATTTGTTTCCATAATTTGCTTTGGGTAGTTTAGGAATTTAGAAGAATGTATGGAATATACCTCCAATTAGTAAAGAAAATCCCAAAGATAATGACATGGAACTAGTCAGACTTGAAAACACCAAGACCTTGACCGATTATGCCCAAAAAAGTCCCCGGACACTAGGTCGGAATTGCCATTTTCAGCTGCAACCCTGCAACAACATGATTGTCATAACACTACTCGGTTGATGAGCTATGTTCAACTAACCTGACTTCAAATTCAGTTGGAAGAAGTGGAACTTTGACATCCGGAGTCTTTATTCTCGAATCTATTGTTGGACCCATGAAGACAGCTCATCAGTAGAGTAATGTTATGGTATTTTCCTACAAGTATTTGTTAAGTCAATAATTCTTTCTTGAAACAATATTCTACTTGCTTCACTCCTCCAATTTGTTCCTAAACCCTACTCTCCTTTGGACTTACAGTAACTTATGTGCTCAATATCTGCTTCAATTGATTTGCTTTCATTGTTTCAAAGGAATAACCCTAATTGAGATACATGTTTAACCCTTGACTTCCCAAGCAACCAAATTTTGGTTGATGGATGATTTCTTCCCCTGCATTAACCTTACCTAACTCATTCATCCACAATCAAAGCAACTATAAACACTAAGCCAACATGGGTATATATGCATAGACACATGAGCCATGCAAGTTGTAGACAATTAGAGTAGACATACCTTCACATAAGTGTGGTGCATGTGTGATATTGGGGTGATTTTTCATAGGTCTCGAAAATGATATCACCATGTTTGACAAAATAAATCACAATTTATTTTCAACTTTTGAAGTTATTGTAAATTTTCAAAGGCAAGAATTCTCTCCCAACCCATATTCACAGCATAGGTCGGCCTATTTCCAATAACTAGGAGACGATTACTTGAGTACAATTAGTGTCCTTTTCAAGGAACCCGAATTCGCGCCCTTTTAACTTATTTTTCCCATCACGCCACATATGACGGCTACACATGTGTGGAACTTCATGACTTAGGGGGCTCTATGTATTACAAGAGGATCAGAAATGGGTATGTCTAATTTAGAATGTGCAAAAATATGTCACAGTGGGAAGTGGTCATGTTTTTGTTGTGTTGACTCCAATCAATAGTTGCCACTTCATTGGAAAATTTGCATGAACATCAAAGATGTTTATTTTGGTAAAAGTAGATTTATTATGTTCATCTAGAAATGGCATTTGTGCTCACATTGACCAATCAATATAACATTTGGACACTCTCAAATTTTTAAGGGATTCTTTGCAAATTTGTGGTTAAAAATATGGAACAATTTACATACTCCAAATGCAAGGTGGCCAGCCTATTATGATTTGCACATTTTGGCATGAGAATTTATGAACATGCATAGCTGATTTAGAAGTGGTATTCCTAAATTCATGAAGCTGATTGTGTGCGAACTTCATGCCAATGATAAATAATGGAGAAAACATACTACATACTTCACGTACTATAAAACTCTTCATTGATCTATGTAGATAACCACTTTACTCAAACATGGTGACCTTGTAATTGAAGCCTCCAAATTTGTAGTCTTGAAGAGCTCAGATCAATTTTTGCATCACTTACACAATCTGTTTGTAGCTTCAACCAACTTCATAACATTATTCAGATCCATAGCAGTGTTCTGTGGGACTGACAGTATTCTGCGGAATATTCCCTGATATTCCCACATTCAGTCTGAATGCGGGAAATATCAGGGAATATTCTGCAGAATATTGTCAGTCCCACAGAACACTGCTATGGATCTGAATAATGTTATGTTGTTGGAAGATTTCGGTTCATCTACGTACCATGAGGGGCGTGATAAAAATTTGCCTTTCACAAGTTTGTTGTTAATTCATTCCAACTGGTTTCATTACATAAGGATTTGATTTGACTAAAAATATCATCTCTTGGATTATACAATGTCCATCTACATTTTTACCCTCCCGAATGGCAAGTATCAGGATTAAACTTGTATCATGTTTTATTTTTATTTTATTATATATCATTCATGTATCCATTAATGAAAGTTTCACAAATTTTGATGAGTATAATTTTTACTTTCGATACCACTCAGGTCTATATACTATGCGAGAACCTTCATACCTAGTTAGAATTGTTCTAGTAGTATCAATATGGTTCAGAATGGTATTGACCCAAACTAATAATAACGCAGGTATACCAAGATTCTTTCACCTTGCAATACACACCAAATATCAAGATGTGACTAGTATTACAATTTTGATACGCATGAGTAGGTTCTTTGATACCATTATCGATGTTGAATATTGACATTATGCATCCACCCATAGGTATACTGGTCATTGGTAAGTATCACAAAACTTCACCCCTTGTTGGGGATGGACCAATGAAATGAAATGGAGAGAACCAATGAACGGGGAGAACCCCGGGGGGTGCATCTTTCATAACGCATATGAGTATACGTGAGTGCACAAAAGGAGCATTAATTTGAACTTTTTTGTTATATGTATACGTATCCTACAAAAGTTGTAACTCATAGTTATGTACTTGTATGGTAGGATCACTAGACTTTATGGGATAAGTATTTAATATTGGGTGAAACTAGGATGAATAATATTATCATTCATCCATGCATGTATGGAAGATGTAGTATAAGGGTTTTGGAAGGGGTGGTTGAGCCAAGAATGAGGCGACTTCTTGCTCAGGAGTTGCAAGAGGAATGGCTGGTAGTTCTTTGTGGTTGAGGCGGGTGGTTGCAGGTGGTTGATGCCTTCATTAGATCATGGACGGCATCGAAATTATGAAGGTGTTGATTCTTAGGTGGGTTTTCTCTCAATTGTTTTTGTATCATTAGTAAGCCTCCAATGTGTGCAACAATTTGCATCAAGCATTTAGGGATTGCAATTGTTACAAGTTCTAGGATCAAGCATGGAGATTGGTTTATGTTGGTATCAAAAGGAACCAACAATAAGTGAACTTACGATCTTACAAATCATTTGATGGTAGATCTAGAAACAATAATTGCATTAGTTTCTATGACATATGTTGTAGACTTAGATGCTTATGAGTTACACCCAGGGGATGAAAAAGTCTTCAATGACTTTACTAATGAATGCTAGGGTTTTACATTATACATATGATAGGGGTTCATTATTATTCAAAAACACCTTTGCATACTTATGTTAATGACTATATATGAATGTAAATTTTTTTACATAGACATATACATATACACATAATCTTTTTACATGCCACTTGTCTTTTTATCATTGAAATTTTACGTGTAATGCTCTTGTATATAGGGGGGCTTTTAGAGTACGTTGTGAGCACACGTGGTTCTTCGTTTTCAATAAAAGGTGCACCCCCCAGGGGAGAACCGAGCACTAGTTACAAATGAACCAGTTGAGTTTGAGAAATCACCGGTTGAAGTTCAAGACTTTAGGACAATTACCCAGCATTTTAGAGGAATCCATGGAATATACCTCAAAATTAATAAAGAAAGACCAAAACATCACAACATACAACCAGTTGGACTTGGAAACACTAGGAATTTGACTGCTTGCTTATATCTCCCTGAACACCAGGATTCACATGGGAACATGGTAAAGTTGGATCCAGTGAGGAGGATAGGCCAGTTGGGGTGGTAGCCGCCACTTGATTCTCACACCTTTACGACGGCAGTGATATTGATTCCATTGTTGTTGCCCAATGCTTATTACGCATGAAGGCTTATGAGAGAGAGAGAGAGAGAGAGAGAGAGAGAGAGAGAGAGAGAGAGAAGCAGACTTAAATGTGGCTCCATGGCCGTTGTTGTCGCGGACTTTCCAGAAATATATCACCTACTAGCTTAGACTCGCTCGCTCACTCACTCACTCTATCTATCTTACACATACACGACCTAATCATATTAACTTATTACAATAATTGCAATTACTTTGCAACTAAAGTGTTTGCATGCCTACTAGAGTACACCCATGCCAGTCGCTTGAAAACCTCTGTGACTGCTTAATAGCCGCCAGTGACCACTTGTCCAGAAGTAAATTCCTCCAGTCGACGGTAGCGCTCGAATTGAAGAGGAGCCCAGTACCCTCAGCTAATGCTTCAACACAAGTGTCCGGGGAGATTTTCGGGCTTGACCGGTCAAGATCCTAGTGTTTCCGAATCCGACCCGGCTACATGTTGTGATCTTTGGGGTTCTTCGTTATTGATTTTGAGATATATTCATACCACGTACAAACTAGCATGAGTGTAATTAGGGGTATTGTTTGAGGCATTATTGTACACAATATACATAAGGGAGAGGTATTGCTTTTCTCTAGTACAGTGTTCTCCTACTTGAGTACGCACCTGTTCAAGTACGCATGCCAGTTAAGTGCGCAATTTTTTTGACAAAAATCAGGGTTCATGATTTATTGTTTGAGCATGTCATGCAGAGTCATTTGCCGTGAATGCATGAATTTTTTATGCTTGCAATTCAATGTCAATTTGTTAACGTTTCGTTGAAACGTCTCAAACGATCGTTGCAGTTCATCGTCTCAAACGATCGTCACAGTTCATCATACATCTATCCAACTTCCGTTTGAACATCGGAGCAAAGCAATTGGTTGTCAATGTCGAGGACAGTGTTGTGTAGAGCTTCAAAGCCTTTGAAGTCGGTAGCACTTTTCAGATTCAGCAAATGTCTCAATAGGCTGGATTTCGTCATCGATAGGTGGTTCTTTTGAGGTTGTCGAAGCTTGTCCATCAACATCAAGCCTCAATGGGAAGGGGATCAAACAAAACCAACGGCTTCGTGAGCACCCTAACCTATATTCTTCGGGGGTAAGCTAGATGGGTATTAAATGGTTACATTTTCCGACTAGCCCAATCTGGAACACTGGTGATATGAATAAAGTACACACCTACCAACTAAGTGCACACCAACGGCTCCGGTTCAAAGTGCATACTTAAGCGGGAGATTACTGAATGTACATCTGAAAAAGCTATTAATGATTTTGAAGTAAAGGTAGATGTACAATAGGAAGCCCTAAGGTTTAGAAAGGAGGGAAAAAAAATAGATATGCTAGTTTCACTCAATTTACGTTTTCCTCCATTGTCATCATATGGTAATAGTCCCAAGTGACTACCCTATCTATTTTTGTTAAGGTTTGGATTGGGGTTATAGGTTTTCCCAAAGTGGAGGCTCTTGGAGTGTTCGGCGGTCCCTTTTTACTCTCCGTATTGTGCCAAAGTTATTGTGCTCTTGTCTTTGTTTGTTTGTTTGATCTAATTGTGTAGATATCATTGTGTAGGCGCTTGCAGAATCTTGAGGTAGGTTTACTCTTTGTTTTTAGTTTGTCAAACTATTTACTTTTTCTTGTTCTTTTCTTTCTTTCTTTCTTTCTTTCTTTTTGGTTTTGGTGGTTTATGTTGGCTCGGCATACATTGTTCATGAATGCATAAGAAAGAGATTGTCACTTGATAGGTCCTCCTCACAAAATACAGAGTTGATTGGTGTGCCATTGATGCAATTGTGGCTAAAAAAAGTAGAAGAGATGAGGGAACCATAGATCTATTGAAAGCACCAACTTGCACTCAAAAAAAATGTGATTCCTGAAGCCCAGAAGTTTGAGAGTGATATCCCAAAAGTGAGAAATTATGAAGTAGACGTAGTTGCAAAAGGGGGTCAACAACTACGGCTAACAAGATGATCAAGAAAAGAGGAAGACCGTCTAAACCTATAGATTCTTGGTCCACTTCGTATATTGGAAGGGTTTATAGAATGTGTCAAAAATTTGGTAATAGGTGGGTAGAATATAGGGAACCTAAAGATCTTTTGGCCCATCCCTTGCACATGAAGATAGGGTTATGTTGGTATCAAAAGTCAAAGGGGCCAAGGTGAACTTTTGATATAATTGGTCATACGACGGCGAATTCAGATGATGTTATTGCCTTAGCTTCAATGATGTGTGTTTTAGGGTCAAATTAAATGAGTTACAACTTATGGATGAAGAAGTGTTTGACGACTTTTTCATTGAAAACTAAAAGTGGATTGCATATGTCATAAAAGCCCATTTATTTCTTGCTTTATGTTTTGTGTGTGTAGTAGAAGCATTTAACACATTAATGTAGAGAGGACTCCCACAGGATTTTAGCAATGAGTGAGATGGATGACACATTCACAAATAATACGGAACGAGCATCATTTAATGAAGGTGTCAACCATTATTTCATCATAAACATGTGTAGGTTCCAATAATTGTATATTTTGTGTTTGAACTTATATGTAACACATTTATGTCAACATTTATTAATGCAATGATGTGTCGCAGTTGCATGGAAAAAAAAACCAATACCGTCAAAGTACCCATACCTGATTGGTATATATATAAAAAGTGAAATGCTCAATTTTGAACATGTCAACTTATAATCAAATAATTGAACTTGTGAACCCAAAATCAAGTAATTCCACAAATATTTTTTGTTCATAATCTCATGACTTGTGTGCAATAAGTTCGAAAGGCCACTAGCACTTTGACCTCTCTTATCCCGAGGGTTTTACCTACTTGGTAGTTATAAAGTGAGATTTGATATTTTTCTTTATGACACGTTCATCAAGCAAAATTGTTGACACAAAGTCGGAGAACAGATTTGTACGGTTGGACCTTCTAACTAAGGTCATGAGATTTGTGTAAGAAATTTTAAGAGAAAAAAATCAAGGAAACCTTCATAAAATGAAGATGACATTAGTTTGCAAAAATGTACATCTTCTAAAGATTTCTAACTTATTTTTAAATGCATGAAAGAATATGATCCTATTTGTAGAGAGTCACAACGTTTGCTGTTGAATTTGACAATGTGTCATTTAGTTCATCAAAGTTGACTTGTGTTTTTATATTTATATCATGCATACACAATCGCTTCAATGAAATACATACCAAATTTGAATTTAAAATAATATAATTCACATTTCTTATGGTTAATTTATGTTTGATACTTTGAATATATATATATATAGATACACACATGCACACACATATTGAGATTTTTATATTGATATATATATATATATATATAAAGAAATATTTTACTATATGTTGATGCCAAGAATAGAGAAAAATATTCCCAACAACTCTTTTTTGGAGATAAACACCATACAAGGTTGAAAGTCAATAATTCTCATGAATGTATCACTATATTTATTAATTTGGGGCTTTTTCGGCATTTTGAGACAATTAAAAATATAAGAACATGGATAAAATCACATAGATATTGGAGAATGTTGTAAAATGCAAATACTTTGAAGCGGGTCTTCATATCAAGAACCCAATTAAGAACTCATATCAAGATGGTTTGGGTAGGATGACCCAAACATTAGACCATGTTGTTGTGGTCCATATATTAATTTGAGACAAGAGAAAGTCTCAAATTAACAAATATAGTGATATAGTGCTTTTGTATGGAAAACCATCCCGGGGGGGGGGAGGGTGGATTCTTCATCAGATACCTAAATGATTGCGTGAGTCACTGTGAGATTAAACCCCATCTGTATGGGAACTTTATGGAGAAAAACAAACGTATCCGTACTAATAATGGCATTCTAGAAAATGGATTCATGTATTTATACCAAGATTTTAAATTGAATGTGATAAATGCCTCCACTACATATACAAAATATAAATTACAACTTAAATAGGCCCTTATTACATATAAAATCCACTTTCGCTTTCCAATTGAAAAGTCATTGAACAAATTTACATCCATAGCATGTAACTCAACAATTGCACCAAACAAACAAATATTAGAGCATAATAACTTAGCCACAATCCGGAAGGAAAATCTCAAGGGAGCCTATGTTGTCCAAGAGCTTCCAATTTGTAAAAACCTTGAATCCAAATTCAAACCCTAACAAAAATGGGCAAGATAGTCATTGAGGCCTATTACCATATGACAACAATGGATGAAATGAACACATCTTTTGTCAAATTTTGCTCTAAACCTTAGGGCCCCTTTTCTACATCTACCTTTACTTCAAAAATTCTTAATGGGTGCAAGCATAGTAAAGTGGACCAAAAAAGTGCTCCGGTATATGAAAGCCATGATTTTCTTGGTCAAACGTCTATAAGTAGTAGAAAAATGTTGTTTAAAATAGATTATTTTTCATGATGACCTCTATTGTTAAGTTAGGTATTCAAATATAGAATATCAATATGAGATCTTCAAAACCTATCATCAAAAGTGACGCTTAAAAGCAACTGACTAAATATAGTTTTGAACGTAAATTTCATGACCTTAAATATTTTGAACTTGGAATTTCTTTTCATATTCCTTGAATTCATTATAAACTTGAGGTCATCGTAATTTTTTTTCAAAAATTCATCAATTTAATGTAATGTAAAATTTGTATTTTAAACAAGTTTTTGACAATTATCTTTTCAATGACACCCACTTGCACCACCACTTGCACCGTCTTCTAAAATACATATACGTTGTTTGAAATTGTTTTTTGTGAACATAAATTGCTTGGCTTTGTAGATTCATATGTTTTCTAAATGTTTATGAATTTTTATTTCATAAAATTCAAAGTTAGTATATTGTTTTGGATCACTTTCACTTAAACCTGAGCAAGGATCAAGAGTGGTCCACTTTACCGTGCTTGCACCCTAATGCCCTTTTTACATGTACAGACTAGAAAAATTTAATACCTCTCCCTTACGTATACTATGTATGCTAATGCCTCAAAAAATACCCCTTCTTACACTCACATTAGTTCATACATCGCATGAAGAGTCTGCACCCCAAGAAAACCGTTCACTTGTTGGGAAATTGGCCATGAGCTCAATGAAGAACCATAAATAGTTTGAGAAACCCAAATGCACTTTTCAAAACATCAGTATGAAGCAAACCTTGTGCACTCCCTCCCAAAAAAATCTCTTCTCAAAAAGGACCTCCAAGTGGTGCTAAGGGGGGTAGTACCCCCTGAGCTTGAGACTCTCAGCAAAAATTAAGGTTTATTAAGCAAGTAAGTAGAGCAGTGTTTCAAAGGGAAATATATTGATTCTTCAATACATATTTCAAGGGACCCAATTACATTCACAAGCTTACTAGTGCTAAGGACCAATCCACACACATGATTGAAAGCCCATGACCATCACATTCTAAGATCTCATTGGTCGAAAAGGCCAAGATAGTTCAAGTTCACTTCACATTAGAAGGTGAAGGCCTCAAGGCTCAAAGAAATGATCATGGATGAAATGTCTACATGGATTCCTACGTGGCAAGCTATAGATAATGTTACATGGTCTACCAGAACATCCGCCAAGCTCCAAGAGGTAGGCATGATGTAAATTCTGACGTAAATGACCATGTCAGTGATATGACCTTTGGATGAGAATCAAGGACCCTCATAGTTTCATGGTCACGGCCCTTGGCTCGTTGTGAAGTGGCCCTACCTTAGGTCTGGTTTAGACTATGATGAAGAAGTGCACCGGTCAAGAACTTTAGGGGAATGGAGCAATATGATTGGCTGCAAAATGGGTTTTTTACCGGCCAAGGTTTAATACACTACGGCCAAGACTTCTCTGATGGAGAACTTCAAGCACGGATGACAATATAACATGGATGCCAACATGACAACACTTTTTCCTAGGGGGAGCAAGCACGGTCAAGTGTACCCAAAAAATGCTCTGGTATACTAAAACCATTAAAATAAAAATAAATAAATAAAGGCCAAACGCCTAAAGTAGTAGCAAAGTGTTGCTTAAACGCCTAAAAGTGCTTGGCTTTCTATATCAATGTGTTTTTTAAATGTTTATGATTTTTTCTTTCAAAAAGTTCAAAGTTAGTACATAGTTTTGAATCACTTTCACTTAAACCCATGCAAGGTTCACAACAGTCCACTTGACCGTGCTTGCACCCTAGGGGAGTTCTCCAAAGCTCAAGTTTCTTGGGCAACCTCAAATCCTCGGACAAGAAACTTGGCCTCCGGAGAACTCCAACTTGAGGCATTTTTAAAAATTATTTTGTCATCTTGTTGCCTCAAATACAATCCTACCTCTTTAATATGACACATTTGGGAAGTGAGAAAACCGTCGTATTACTGAGGTGTCACATATTCAATAATATGACAACTTGAACCTCTTTGTCATAATAACGAGGTGCTTCATGAAATCACACATTAGATATTTTGCCACATGTACAAAATAAATATTCTTTCAAATGTTTTTAGATATATCCAAATTTCTTCCATGAAATATGTGGAATTGAAGAAGGAATCAATAGTCCGCTGATGTTGCCACTTCAAATTAGCAAAAAATATTTTATTGAGCTTCTCCGATATGGCCTACAGTTTCATTATGTATGCAAGAGTATACTCCAATGGGTTGTCTATCAAAAATGTGTAGTAACAATTGAGCACGATGTTGAGCATCTACCAGTTTCACAATTGGTGGAGGTCTCTCATCAACAACTAAAGAGTCCAAGGGCATTGCATGAAGGTCAAAACTAGGTGGCTCTATTCTATGCCCCAAGGCCATATCAACCAACTCTCACATGCCATATTCAACTTCAATGATGTATTTTCCTTCCATTATCATATAATCTTCAAATGGCATCTCATCTTGTCCAAACTGTAGTTTTGATATGAGGAGTGCTAGATCTTCGGACTTCTCTATCAACATTGGTTTTTCTCTATGATCCTCGTTAGCAAAGTCTGCACTCCAATCAGGTGGCATATTTCTTGATTTCTCCAACATTTTCGGATAATCTGAGGATCCATATTTGTCCATAGCTCTAGAGAATTGTTTGTAACATCGGGTACAACCTTTTTCAAATCATGTTGCTGATATGAATCAAACGGCGATAAATCCCACTCAAGCAACTGGAACTTACAATATTGCTAATAACCACTTGGACACAAGCTAATGAGTCTCTTGATTAGGTTTTGAGATAGAGAACCTACACTAAATATGATATTAAGTGTCATATGGTACTTTATGTCACTACGGTAACTTTTTGGATGACACTTCTTATGAAGAAGTGAACAAAATATTGTCATGGATGATGGATGAGTTCATCCGTTGACCAAAACCCTACCTTCCCTTGTCAGCAACTTGTGATGAAATATTATCATGGATGATTGAAATTTGGATGAAAAATCACCTGGTAAGTGACTGTAATTGCAACACTGTAAATCTACAATCCCACAAAAATTTTACAAGGAATGACAAATAATGTTGGGTTAACATTTAGTGTTGGTGACACTACAACCACGGTTTAGAATTAGTATTGAGCAAGACAATTAGAATTGGCGACACTAAATATCATGTTTAGTGCAGCTCCCTTAGTCCCCTTAGTTCCCATGTGAAAGGTACATACATTCAATACGTTAACTATGTACTTATACCATACATCCAGTTATCACCTCTACAATATGTCATTCTGGGGGTCCAGGAGAACAATGTCATCGCCGTAATATAGGGCCAGATTTGAACGAGAAAGGTTGGTTTACAAAATTTGTGTCATTGTGTATCGAGCTTGTCTTGGGCTGGGATTCTCGTCCTCCAACTGGCGCACTCCCTCACCGGTAATCTAAACTGGCCCTTAGCTGCCTCCAGGGAGCGTGGAGCCTGGGAGTGACAAGATTACATAAAGAGTTGCAGGAGAATCTGTCAGGAGCACTGCCACCATTCCTGGGGGCTCAGGGGCGGCAGCAGCACAAGGGCCGTCGCTTGGGGGAAAGCCTTGTAAGTAAACCTTGAGAGTAAATGTGCGTGAGAGATGGCGCTGTGAGCTCTTTAAGGGCGCTTACTTAAATGGCCTCCCTCATACCTGTACCCTACACCTTACCCCTCGTGCATCCAAAACTCCAGGATCTATGATCCCAGGGAATCAATTCTCAAGGTCATCAAGAATGTACTCCATCTATCTTCAACTATCTACGAGGGTCCTACAAAAGAAAAGCACCCACTTTCTGGTCCTCCATCAATGGAACCCCCCTACTTGGCACCTGGGAGTCAGGGTTTTGATGATAGAAGAATCATTGGGGTGCTGGGTGGAGGCCAGCACTAAGCTGGACAGTTCTGAAACCAAACCCAACCCCGTAGATTTTGCATGATATTGGTTCACAGTGAAGATTTGGGAGGGGATTAGATCCACCTGCCATTCCAACTTCAAAACATAGGTAATTGTAGAAGAAAAACTCCCAAAAGTATGGATTTTTTTTGTATAATTTCTTATTCACTTCTTCTTGTCTACGCAAGAAATCATTTTCATAGTTCTTTGGGCTCAGGAAACGGTGGCTTTAAGGATCATTCACCTTGGAGGGTGCAGCTAGTCAAGAAGCAAGCGGCAAGATACTGACAAAAAAAATCAGAGATTCAAGAGAATGTTCATCAAGAGGCTGCAATCTCCATACGACGCCCTTTCTTGTGCAGATTCTTCCATTTATCGGCAGCTGCTGTAATACAAGTAGTCGGCGAGTCGCCTAGCTAGTTGCATCATTCATTACCAGTCCGCAGTGCACGCCGTCGGTTTGTAGGAATCAACATGATGTGGTGAAAACTTACGTACAGTGGCCTCTCTCACCAGCGCCTCATGGATTTACCTACCCTCCTGCTCAGAATGTCTGTCTGCCTGTTGGATGCAGTAACATCACAACAACATTGTAACAACTCATCAATTACTTCAATGTAAACTCATCAGGGTGCATTGTAAATGGAGTAAGAAAAATATATAGATGAATCTGTAAATTGCAAGATCGTGATGTGACTTTGAACTCTAGCCATGGCCGGCGACTTACACTATGCCGCCAATGATACTCCACCTCATGAAGAATGTACTACTGCATCTTGCACAAATATTTTCTCCTGCCCATTACTTGAATGGTCAGTCGATGATCATTATGTATCAGATTGTTAATCAAAGCCGCACACAAAGCAGACCGCCACCGTGATGATTAACTAAAGTCCCAAATCGGTGCCACAACCAGACAATGTCAGGGATCACTTACGTATTCACTTCGTTGATGTACTTGACTGCGTGATGCTTGCAACTTGTAAAGAAATTAGTACCTAGTAACACTCTTATTGTAGTGTTCATGAGAAACCAGTTGCAGTACAAGAGCATTACCAAATAATATTATGATACAGTTCTTGTGAGCTGGTAATCAGTACAATGCCTTATAATACAGATTCAGTAACCTAAATCAGCATCCGGGTTCTTCCCAAGAGCCCCGAGCGATCTCCAGATTTGTATATAAGTAGGCAAACCAACAAGCCCTCCACACTTCATTCATCTTCCATCCCTCCTGAATCTTCATGTGCTCTAGACTAGCTTCTTGTAGCACAACTCTTCACACCGACCCTCAGCATAGTTTCTTATTACCCAGGTGTCCATCAGATTCTGCTAGCTGCAAGGTCTTAGTACCCAACTTGTACTGCTGAGCAGTTGGAATCGTTGTGACCCTCGCGGTGGTTTCCAGAAAAATTCGTTAGTTTGTCAGGCTCGTGATTCATCACAAGGTATTCGTTTCGTTGATGGAATTTCAGGTTGCTGCATTATTGCTGGACTATCTGAAGATATGGAAATCTCTCCTCTTGCAGGTGGAAATGTTGTAGTTCGAGGCTAATTAGGTGGGATATGATAATTAACGGTTGTGTGGGATTCTTGGGGCTGCAGATCAGAAGAATTTTTTGCAACATGGGAATTATCAAGATAGTGGCATTCGTGGTGATGGTTGCTGCCTCGGTGCAAGCTCAAGCTTCTGTGGATCTCATCAACCTGGTCGGTGACCCCATCACGGCCAGCTGCGTGGCCGACAATGCCAACAGCCGTGGTTTAGTGACCATCGGCCCAAACCAAATCGACTCTTGGGCCTTCAACGGCGATCTTCTCTCCCTGGGCTGGACGTGTCATTTCGAATGGGCCGATTCCAGCGACTGTGCTTCCGGCACTTGCACTTTGCACACACAGGATGTCAAAGTGTGGCAAGGCGTCATGGGATCCCGGAAACTGCATGTCACCTCCATCTCTCTCACCCCCTGTGTCAATTGTGTCTGGCAAATCAAGTACGATGGGTTCCATCGAGCTGACAAGAAGGATCTTGTGTACACACTCATTGCAGGCTGGAATTAATTGTGTCGAAATTGCTCCAGACAATCAAGTCAATTATTCCATCATGCTCTGCGACAAATTTGTAAATGACAAGTACGTGGACTCATCCACAACAAGACATCCCCCATACCTTCATCCAGAACCTTTTTGGTGGCATGGCAAGGATTGAATCTCAAATTCTCATGGGGAACCGCGAAGCTGTACTCCAGGGGTTTGAGATGATATATCCGATCGCCAAGCTACTTTCGAAGGAGAGATATTGCTGCGCATTCTTTTTTCGACACTAGAAAGCCGGCGAAATTGAAAAATCGCTGTAGGATGTAAACTTTGTAGTCGATTCAGTATGCAGCACAGGAACTTTTGCCAGTGGTTCGTGGAAGATGTTCCGCGTAGTTTTCAGAACAGGAGCAGATCAGTTTGGTGATTTCTGCACAGCGTAAAATTCATGATCTTAACTTTTTATGAGCATGATTTGATCTTGTATTTTCCAACGCACTTTTGCGCTTTGAATGTCAAGCTGCTCCTTCTTTCAAAGGTGTCCAGGTTTGAAGGTGAATTATGTGTTTCTCTGAAATTGAACTTCACCCTGTTCAACTCTAGAATGATAATTCAAGTATTTTCTCTCAATGATGTTTATGTGGTTTGATGCCTACCATACCACCGGTTTTGAAGGAGCTTTCATTGCACGAGCTGCAGCTGTTGCTGACTAATGTGTTTGGGCGTCACGTGCTCTTCTTAATTGAACGCCTAAATTTGAGTGGTCTATGGCAAGGCTAGTTGTTAAGAACGGCCAACGTGCTCAAAAGAGACAACATTTTAGGTGCAATTCAGTGATCGGGGAGATTTTTGGGCATAATGAGTTGAGATTCTAGTGTTTGCAAGTCCAACCGGTTACATGTTGACATCCTTCGGTTTTTCTATATTAATTTGAGGTATATTCCATAAATTCCTCCTGTGATCGGTACTTCTCCTGAAGTCTTGAACTTCAACCGGTTATTTCTCAAACTCAACCAGTTCATCTGTAACTAATTGCCGGTTCTTCCCGATCATAGGTGCAATTTTGAACAATAATTAAAATTATTATTCAAGGCCTATCTGATCTATTACACCCTAAACTCTGTAATATCAACCTCCATAATGTCACACACTCTCTAATATCCCGAAGCCATAGGGAACGGATGTTCATAGTTCAAATCTCACTCTTTATTGTCACATTTCTCTCCCTTATATCATGAAATTTGTCATTAATGCAAATCACCAAAGAAGTCAACCCACACCCTCGCATTGCGCCATGCGTCAACATGTGGAATGTCACCTTATTCTTCTTATGCCACTTGTTGAATGTTGGTGCATGCGTCCGCCACATCGCCCAGGAAGGCCAAGTGGAGTGGACCACACTAACATAGGTGACGGGAGAACGAATTCAAATTGTCCTCACATCTCCTTTGTGTTATTCCATAATGTCACATGCTACACTAATTCTATAGTATCACACATCCATGTTAACACTACAAAACTCTGTAATATCATGTGCACTTTGGTTGCCACAGGTGTGATACTACGGAGTTTAGAGTGTACTTGGAAAGAGTATGAGAATCTTTACTTGGACTCTTATGACTTTTGCATCTCATACTCCAATTTTGAACTTGACATATAATCTTTGGGATACGTGATTTCTTATCAGATGACACTAAGTCCCAATTCAATTCAGCAGTCAAATTAATTGTGGAGTTGGAAGTACCCACATTGTAGTCTACCTTAGAGCATCCGCACGGTGAAAGGTCTCGGTATGAGGCACTTGCCGTGCCACGCTAAGCCCATGGCTGCCGGGTCTCCTCGCTGGCGTGCCCCCCTCCGCAGCCATGCCCCGCCACCGGTCCATGATTCTCTCCACCTAGCCCACTTCCTCACATGGGGTCCCGCCACTTCGTCTCGCACCTCTCGTCCCGCCACTTCGTCTCGCAGAGTTCAACTCTCAGCCCCCTCTCTTTGTTCGCAGGTCCAGCAACTGCAGTAATGAGGTTTTTTTTTCTTTGGGCCACAATGGAAGCTTGGCGAGTGCGACTTGCAGCCTCCAGGCAACGATTATTTCAAGATGACGATGAGGACGAGGTCATGCTCAACCTTGTAGTGGGCCAGTTCGACGTTGGTGGTGATGCTTTGCCGAGAGTAGTTCACCGCGGATCCAGACCAGGAAGAGCACATAACATTGATAGGGAGAGGCAACAAGGACACGATTGGATTTTTGCTGACTACTTTGCGGATCCCCCTGTATTTGGCCCCGATATATTCATACGACGGTTTAGAATGCAACGTTCGTTATTCTTGAGAGTTATGGCCCAGGTTTGTGCACGAGATGATTGGTTTGTGCAGAAGCTTGATGCGTGTGGTTCATTGGGCTTGTCTTCGATCCAGAAGTGCACCGCAGTGTTGTGCATGCTTGCCTATGGTGTGACAGCCGACGCCACGGACGAGTATTGCCGCATCGGTGAAAGCACGGCAATGGAATCGATGAAGAGGTTCTGTCAAGCTGTTCGGGCCGAGTTTGGACCACATTACCTGAGGCAGCCAACGCGGGCGGATTTCGAAACGCAATTGAGGATCAATGAGGCCCGTGGGTTTCCAGGTATGTTTGCGTCACTTGACTGCATGCATTATGTGTGGAAGAACTGCCCCGTTGCGTGGCAGGGCGATTATGGAGACAGAGATGGTGCCAAGTCCATCATTTTAGAGGCGATTGCTGATCAGAGTCTTCATATCTTGCATGTTTTCTTCGGTTTGCCCGGGTCAAATAACGACATCAATGTACTAGATCGTTCACCGCTAGTTCACAATATGTTGACAAGTGAGGCTAACGACATGACCTTCGTGGTGAACGGTTGTGAGTACAATCATTATTATTTGCTGGCGGATGGTATCTATCCTCAATGGAGCTGCTTTGTCCAGACTATTCACGAGCCTACCGATGAGAAGAGAGCTCATTTCGCCATGCGTCAAGAAGCATGCCGCAAAGATGTCGAACGGTGCTTTGGGGTTTTGCAAGCACGGTTTGCCATCATTCAAAACCCTTGCAGGCAGTGGTCAACAAGCACCATAGCGACATTATGTTCGCATGCTGTATTTTACACAACATGATCTTGGATGATGAGCACGATCTGCACTTGGAGCTTCCATTTGACATCAATCGGGGGGTGCCATTACGCCGGGGCCTATCTTTTGATGAGTTAGTTGCAGGAACAATAGAGGTCGAGAATCAAGATGTACATTATAGTCTTAGAGGAGACCTCATTGAGCACATGTGGGCGTTGAAAGGACAAAACATGTATTGATTTTTATTATTTTCATGAACTTGGGAAATACAAACAACTATTCAGGTTCAAATTGAGTCCTACATTCTGATTTCCCTCACTACCATTGGTTCCATGAAAGTCATGGTCTTCGACATTCTTCTGTGAGTGCAAATCATGCCACTGTTGACGTGCAGGAGCCCTCCAAGCACAACACCATCCACCACACCCCACCTGTCACTGCTCACATACTGCTGCGATCCAAAATCAAATTCATCAGAGTCCTTGGTTGCCTCAGCGAGGATTCCTCCAATCCACTGGCCACCTTCGACTTGTGCATCGCATCCGCTCCCATCCTGATCGCCCTGGTCTTCGTCATGGTCCTGGTCGTCCTGAGCTCCTAGTTGATCGCCCTGGTCGTCCTGATCGTCGTGTTGGTCTTGGTGATCGCCGAGGGGCTGGACTTGCTCTGTGCCGTCGTAATGGCCTTGATGCTTACCGCCGGGACTCTGCAGGCTACCCTCGAGGGCCTGATCACCGAGGGGGCCGTCACATTGGGTTTGGAGGGGAGTTGGGCGTGGAGGCAGCGTGCGC
This sequence comes from Polytrichum formosum, assembly GCA_964035585.1. NCBI lineage: Eukaryota > Viridiplantae > Streptophyta > Polytrichopsida > Polytrichales > Polytrichaceae > Polytrichum > Polytrichum formosum. The sequence continues at coordinate 16,744,687 of OZ037941.1, read as the reverse complement.
CCCAATGCCCCCAGCACCTCCGCCCGGGTCTCCTCGCTGTAGACTCGGACTGGTGAAGTCGACGCAGGCTGATTCGCCTCCCGCTCCTCCTCCTCGGCCAGACGTCTCCTTAGTTTCTTGAGCTCCTCCCTTCGCCGCAAGCGGAGGTACTCAACTGCTTCTGGCTCCAAGTCTTGGGTGGAAGGCAACGTCATGATCACGAGCAAATTGGCCTCTTCCATCAGCTCGTTCTTGCGCACGGTGGCTGCAACAATTGTTTGGGTCACGGCAGCTTGTGCACGCAATGCGCTCTCCCAAATTTTGGATTGCTTCAACTCCTCCTTGGCCATTTTCGAACCAGATGGCCGTGAGCTGAAAAGCCCCCTCGAAGCACCTGGTAAACCTGGCTCCATGACGCAGCAGTCGGATTCTCCGGAATCGATCGCCGGCTCCTGCCTCTTTGCAGGCGGCGTCGGTTGTTTATCGTGCACCCACCCCTCAGACCAACGAGGCACGTCCTTCACCATCAACCATACGTGCTGGAATGTGAATTCAAAATTCTGGCGTGCTTCAAACGGTACAGCTCCTCTGCATTCTTCAAGACATCCGCAGCGCTACTACCACTCCGATTCGCGTTGACACATTGCTGGTGCACTCCTATGAATTTGGCAACATCATGCTTGATATGGCCCCATTTGGTCTCTAAAGATCTTGTAGGTCGAACCCCACCAGGTCTGTTGTCATCATAATGGACCGAGATGCGTTCCCAAAACGAGCTCCCCTTCTGGCCGTTACCCACAATTGGGTCTTGTGTGACGTGCAGGACGCTCCTCGTCAACTACCTCTCTTCCTCCTTCACGAAATTCTTCCCCTTCGCTACCTTCTCCCTGCCCACACTCACACCACCCTCCTCTCCACACGCCCACACCTCCTCTCCACCCGAATCTGACCCCCCCACACTCACACGACCACGGCCCCTCCTGGCAGCAACACCTCGCCCCCTCCCCGTGCAAAATGAACTGCCTTCAGGACAGGAAGTTTTTACCCGCATAAGCTTATACCAACTCCGCATCCCAGTTTACAACTTCGCACTCACAAGAGAAATGAATAGTACGGTTGATGGGCCCAATTCCAACATATTCCAATAGCCTTTTAGGCTCCCGGACTTTTAAATCAACTTCATTTCATATAGCACAAATTTGGACACCTATATGAGTGGTGTGTCGTGAAGTGAGGATCTGAGAACAAACATCAAAGAGATTGGACTATTTGGAGGAATCTAACTTTGTGTACTTTTTAATAAAATACTGCAAGTTCAGACATTTGACACGCTAAAACTTGCACCAAAGAGGAAGTGGACGTCAATTGACGCTCACAATTCTAGAGTAAGAAGTATGTCTGGTGAATTCTGTTCTTATCACTCCTACACAAACTGCACATTGCAATTGAACTGAAACTAAATAAAGTGGCGGAATAGAAAGCTTCTTTGGTACGTGACAACCGCTGTCTTAACGTCTGATTGCGAAAATTGGATATGACTTGACATACACTTTTGTAATCAATGCATATGATGTACAACTTCAGTAGGAAATGGGTCCAACTCCAGCAGTACATATCACCAACACTCCCATAAAACCGTCAAGAGGAGATCACATACATCATAAATCGAATCAAACAAGACAACATCTGTGAACAACGAGACCCGTACATTAAGTACGATGCTGATGCCTAATGACACAATTGTCTGTAAAGATACACAATAACATTTAATTGACACAAAAATTGTTTGTATCCCGCCTCTATGTTAAAACGAAACAAGCATCCCACAGTTCATCAGAGTAACTCAACTCTTCCCACAGCCTTCAACCGGCGCTCAAACTTTTCAAAAAATCTCAACCGAGTATTCTTCTTGTTTAGGCAAGAGAACATGCCCTGGGGAGCTCAAACCAATATTAATCACAATGCCTTAAGCACCACTACAAGGAGGTACCATCCTTACAGCTTGTCCTCGTACTCTGACAAGGGTGTGATCTGGTCCTTGAGACCCTTTCGTTTCCTGATCTCAGTCACAAGGGTCCCGGACTGGGTGGTGCTGTCATAGGGATCGCTGTTCAACATCTCCCAATGATCAAACACACACTGGGGGAACGCTTGTCCGGAGGTTGCTGCACGAAGTGTGCCCGAGAAACCGAAAGACTCGATGACTGGCAAGTACGCCTTGATGTTGTACAGAGGAGTTCCTGGCCTCTGGACTTCCTCAAACACATGCCCACGCTTCTGGTTCAGCACTCCGTAGATACCTCCAAGAGCACCCTCTGGAGCCTGAATCTCCACAAGGTACACTGGCTCCAACAAACGTGGCTTGGCAGTCAACATAGCTGCGTACATCACACGCCTTGCTGTGGGGATAACCTGTCCACCTCCACGATGGATGGCATCAGCGTGGAGAACCACGTCACAGACCTCAAAGGCAATACCTCTCATGTTCTCCTCTGCCAAGGCACCCTCCTTGGTGGCCCACTGGAATGCAGCAACCACAGAATCCTTGATTTCGTTCAGGTACTGCACTCCCTTACACATATCCACCACCATGTTGGGTCCAGTGGTCTCAGGTCCGAAACACCAAATCTTTTTGGCTAGGTCCTTGTCCCATCCGAACTCCTCTGCCAAGATCTTGCTCCTTACCTTGGGGTCGTCACGGGGGCCAATGCGACCTTCGTCAATGGCCTCTGGCAGACCTTCCTCCAATGGCCTAGCCTCGAAGTACAGCCTGTTGTGCTTATTGGGGGACTTGCTCATCACTGTCCTGCATGACTTCTCCAACACTGTCTCGCGGAAAGACACCACTGGGTCAGACACCACGATCTCAGCACCTCCCATGAAGTCGTCCTGGAGATCCTTCAGACAGATTTCCAAATGTAACTCTCCTGCTCCAGCGATGATGTGCTCTCCGCTTTCCTCGATCGAACAGATAACCATAGGGTCAGACTTAGCCAAACGCTTCAATCCTTCCACCAGCTTTGGCAAATCTGATGCCACCTTGCACTGCACTGCGACACGCACTACAGGAGACACTGAGAACTTCATGGCACGAATGGGATGAGCGTCCACCTCCTTCTCGTTTGTCAAAGTTGCATTCTTCGTAATGAATTGATCCAGTCCCACCATGGCCACTGTGTTACCGCAAGGCACATCCTCCACTGATTCTTGACGCCTTCCCATCCAGATGACGGTCCTCTGGACACTCTTGGTGTACAGATCCTTCTTTCCTCCGGGCACGTAGTTGGGTCCCATGATCCTGACCTTCAATCCGGTGGAGACCTTTCCAGCGAACACACGTCCAAAAGCAAAGAACCGACCCTTGTCGGGTGCAGGAATCATCTTTGACACATACAACATCAGAGGACCATCGGGGTCACAGTTCCTGATGGCGTTCGCATACTGATCATCCAAAGGACCCTCGTACAAGTTCTCAACCCTGTACCTCTGGGCAGTTGCCGGAGAGGGCAGGTGGAAGATCATCATCTCCAACAAAGCGCTGGAGGCAGGAAGCCATGTCTGCATGACTCTCTTCATCAAAGCCTTTCCAACCAAATCCTTCTCCTCTCCCTTGAGGGCGCAGTTCAACTTTGCCATCATGGGCCACAGTTTGTCCTTCTGGTCATTCATGCAGATGTTGATCACCTGCTTGATGGGGTTGTACACGAACTGCACAAAACCACGCTGGCAAGTGGGAGATCCAGTGTTCTTTGATGTCCATTTCTTCGTGGCAGGGTCAAAGTAATTCTCACCCCACAGCCTTTCCATCATCTTCTTCTCATCCACACCAAACTTGCCCGCGTACATCTTTGCGAAGTTCGTCAGGGTGAATGCCCATCCATGCAGACCGGCGGAGAAAGCAACAGTTCCCTTCTCTGGGTACACTTGCACATCTCCCAAAAGTGCATCCTCGTATGTGGCCATAATGACGTTAGCGTTCTCGATCACACGCTGGAATGTCTGGTAAGCCTCCTCACCCTCCACTTGCAGCTCAAGGAAACACCTGTCCATCTTATTCACGGTAAGCACCGGCCTAATCCTCTCTCCCAAAGCTTGTCGAAGCACGGTCTCTGTCTGGACACACACACCCTCCACACAGTCGACCACCACCAACGCACCATCGGTAATACGCAGAGCTGCTGTCACCTCCGAAGAGAAATCGACGTGCCCAGGTGAATCGATCAAGTTGATCAGGTAGTCATGTCCGTCCTTCTGGCCATGGTAATCCTTCAAAGACTCCACAGTCATCTCGTAGTACAGCGAGATACCGGTAGATTTGATGGTAATACCACGCTCGGCTTCATCGGCACGAGTGTCAGTAAGACGGACATCTCCGGCGACCTCTTGGGCAATGATACCCGCAGCAGCCACGAGAGAGTCAGTCAAAGTAGACTTACCTGAAATAGCAGGGACAAACAAGTTAATATATGGTTCATTCCACTCATCATAAGCACACAGTCAGCATACATTGCACAATTGGCAATAAATTCTAGTTACAACTCATAAATTACAATCTTACGAAAGTCCTCACACAAATTCAACTTTGTTATTAGCACTTCGAGAAAGAAAACATATGCTCCACGCCAACCGTAAAAAAAACCATTAGAAATGAGATACAATAGTTGACTAGGATCAGTGCTATTTCTTCACTGCAAATGATTTATTCCTTAGCACCTACAGAGTATACACATTCAGCTGACACTTAATGCTGGGACTTTCAGGAAGAAATAAAAACTGGGAGCCTCTGTTTTCCCCTTCTTTAATTACACCGAACCACTCCCTTGCTAGGACAGATCTAGGATCTTCTCAAAGCCGAGGCTCGTGGCTCTTAGTCGAGCCATCAAGGAGAAATTTAGTAATTTACCACATATTCTTAAAACTCCCACAATCTAAAATATCGTAAATATAATACTTGCACAGAACGATTCTGGCTAAATTCATGGACAACATTGAAACACAAGAGAATCGATTGCTCCCGTTTCACTAATTGCTCTAAAATAAAGAACAAAGCACATCTACATGTGTGATTACAGCATTTGGTAAAGAGTCGAGTTTTGGAATGTGAAAAAAGATTGAGAATGTCAACATACCGTGATCAACGTGAGCAATAACGGACATATTCCTGATATTATGCTTCTTGTCCATAATCCGACGCAACTCGTCGGCTGTGAACTTCACCTGCAAAACATATAATGCCCATCCACGTAAGCAACCAAATCAATAACACACAATCTAATGTCCAATACGCATCCCAAGACCTAAATATACATGACAGAACAAGCTCATGCAGCCGCAGATCCACCCCAACTAACAAACCATAAACCATCACAACTTGCTAAATCTCAAAAACACGCAAGACACCAGCGACTGAAAGCAGGCAAAGCTCAGTTACCATGACGCCGTCGCTAGGAGACGACAAATAACCTAGGGATTCAGAACTCCAAAACCCTAGGTGTCGACTAACACGACACGCTTCATAACAGCCACGCACATCCAACAACAAAGAAACACAAAAACGGTCCCCTAACCAAGCTAACGGGTTAAAAAGCAACAACAGAACTCAACCACCGGAAACAGAGGGTATTGGAAAACACATGCAATTCTCAACCAGAAAAATTTCTGTAAAAACAAAAGATCAGGATACTGCGAGCTTACCATTGTGGCGGCTGTGGAGTGATCCGCCCAGCGGGCAACACAAGAGAGGGAAGGAGGAGTAACGAAGAGGAGGGGGAGGAGCGGAAGAGAGCTGCAAGTGCTCTCGCGAAAGGGCCTTCTGCGAGCTGTGCTCAAGAGGATATGCCCCGCGGGTACCCTAGGTCCACCGACGGCTGAGATGGGACTCTTGGAGATCTCACGGTCGAGGAGGGCGGGGGAGTTAGGGTTCCAGGGGTGACTTGGGGCTTTGCATTTATGGCAGTGCTTCAGTCACTTGGCTGACTCACGACCCTAGTTAGATTAGTTAGGTTTTTGTTCCTCTATTAGTTATATTTTCTTAATTGAGAGGCAAAATAGAGTCATAGGACTCTATCGGTGGTGTCGCTTGTTTATTTTGCACGCTCCATAACATTATTTAGCGTCATGGTTGAGTTCCAATTCCAAAAATAAATAGTGTTGTTCCCCGGTCTCGTTTTCCACTTCACAAATCTTATTTTGTATTGAACATGCCTTTGAGGATGGTCACATTGGAATTACACACGAACTATTCCATGCATATTCCTTGGTTCATGGAACATAACATTTTCATATCCATAACAGTAATCTGTGGGACTGACAAGTATTCTATGAAATATTCTCCCCATATTCAGACCAAATGTGGGGGAATATTCTATGGAATATTGTCAGTCCCGCGAAACATTGTTATGGATCTGAATAATTGTTATGGATTATGAACTTTGTGTTGACATTGATTATTGTTATGTCAGGCTATCATCAATTGAATATTGCATAGATAAATTAAAGGGGTTGAGATAGTGCTTTTTTGCTTCCTATTTTATGAATATTTGATTCATTTTAGTTTTAACCTCTTCATTATGGGGTTGACCTTAGATCAAAGATGTATTATTTGAAAGTATGAGTTGAAGATAGAAGTAATTTGGAGTTTGCTTGCAAGATAAGCTTGTTAGGGATGAACTTTAGAATACATGCATGCAATTTATATACATTATTCTCAAAGCTCTCTTCTTTCAAAGTTTTTCATACCTAAGTAGCGTATGAGTGAGAGAAGGAATTAAGCGTCACATACCTGAGTACCTCTACTTCATCCAAGATGAATGCCCTGAAATGGTATGCATCCCTAGTGTTACTATTTTAAATGATTTGACACATGAATTAGTATCAAAGAACTCACAATAGTCTAGTCCAAGTCATTTGAAATGAATCGGCCACAAACCTATAGGAGGTTTGGTTTCTATGATAAACAGATGAAAGGTACACTCGCATGCGATAATTCCCTCTCTCCAAGTTGAGGTCAATTGAGCTTTAATATGATTAATAATAAATTAAAATGGTATTCGCATTCATTTTGGGCCTCTTTTTTTTTCTCTCTCTCTCTCACACATGTGTGTTCAATATTATAACAAAATCTTCACAAAATCTTCATGATGTTGAACTCTTCAATTATCAAAGGGTTTATCATTAGTATGCAATTATCCTAATTTGGTGGTTTCCAAAATCTACACAACTTTGTAGGCTTTCATCCAAACAAGAAACTTTGCGACAAATCTAGAAGAAAGAAAGAAGGATGACTTGAATGTGTGTGATTGGTGTGAAATATGGTGTTGCTTCGTCTTCAAGTTGGTCTAAGTCTATATGTAATTTCAAATGGGCATCATGAGATCAGGGTTGTCTATCCCGACGTCATGACAGTGTCGTGCCGTCATGACGTGTCGTGTCGTGACGGACCCCTCCGTCACGACACAATAGGGTCCACGTAGGGTCAACCTAGGGGGAAGCTAGTAGGGTGGGTAAAATACTTACCTTCTTGCCAAGGTGGCGTCCTATGTGGCAGAAAAGGTCAACGTGGATGTGGACATGCCTAGCGCCAGGTAAACCATTTTACCATTATGTTTATCATTATGTTAAAATCAAAGTAGTAAAATCTGAGTAAGGAGGATGTGGGGCGGACGGGGGACGAGGGTGGGGCGAACGGGGAATGTGGGGAAACAATTACTAGCCCTCGTCCGCCCACCCCGTCCGCCCCTTTGTTCCCACCGTCCGCCCCCGTTCCCCCCCCCCCGTCCGCCCCCCGTTCCCAACCATCGGGAACGCGTTCCCCGTCGTCCGCCCCAATTTGACCCCTTCACCTTTGAAGGGCCCTAGCAGCCTCATTTTTCATCCGTTTGTTGCGTTTGAGGACATTTTCGGCATCTACATTTCATGTGGATGTCGAAAATGTCCTCAAAATCAACATTTGGATCAAAAATGAGGCTGCTAGAGCCTCCCAAACCTCCCATCCGCCCACGGGGGGGTCACTCCATTGTCAAGTTGAACACCACGTGCGGCCAAAAAAAATCTACTTTTGGTAAGTTGCATCACCAAAATGGGTCAAAATTTTATCAATTTTTTTTCATGGGTAGATATACACGGTATTTATTACATAGTAAAAAATCGTAACCAAATTTGATGATCTGTTTTTTTAATAAAACATACCGTTTCTAACTAGAATGACGCAGAATTGAACTAAAATAATTACTACAAAAATGAAGATGACTAAAAATTTCAAAAAAATATACAAAAGATATTATCAATGGTTATGTATATGTGGAAAAAATATCATAATTTTTAAATTTATCTATTCCATGTAATATAGGGTTAGCAAACTTTGGCCGCACGTGGTGTGCAACTTGACATGGAGTGAACCCCCCGTGCATCCGCCCCCCGTCCGCCCCTGTCCGCCTCCAAGTTTGGGAGGCTCTAGCAGCCTCCTTTTGGATCCAAATGTTGATTTTGAGGACATTTTCGGCATCTACATTTCATGAGGATGTCGAAAATGTCCTCAAAATCGACATTTGGATCCAAAATGAGGTTGCTAGAGCCTCCCAAACTTGGAGGCGGACGGGGGCGGACGGGGGGGGGAGAACAGGGGTGGACGACGGGAAACACGTTCCCGATGGTTGGGAACGGGGGGCGGACGGGGGGGCGGACGAGGGCTAGTAATTTTTTCCCCACTTTACCTCTACTTTGCTGACATGTCATCACACATGGACATCTTACATCCTACGTGTCCGAAATGGGGTAATGTAATTACACACAAAATTCGGTAAAATTCAAGTCCGTCAGGATAAAGACAACATCCGGCATAATGTCGTGACGGCACGACATTATGCCGAGATTGGCCTCCGTCACGACACAATAGACAACCCTGCATGAGATTAATCAAAAGACCTCCAAAGACAATTGCGTCCTTTCAAAGATGAACACCTTGTATGTATGTGGACAAGTTGACATGCATCTATGTGCTCCAAGGGCAAACCCCTAGCTTCCTACATGCTTGGTTGAGAATATCCAATTCACCCAGACACCCAATGTGATTGGGTGGACCATAAGTAATAAGGTGCACTTGAAACCAAATCCTATGAAGGTCTCCCATCCAAACCCTATTATAATCTTAGATTGGTTAACCTTAGAGTTCCCTTGGGATCCGACTTGAGGCCTTGGGTATAAGCCACCTTGACAAATTTTAATCATATGAACTCTTCTCAAAATATATTGATCTCTACATATATTAATAAATATGTAATGTATTGCAGTATATAGAAGCTAAGATTCTATTTGGTGAAAGATTGTGAGGGAATGAGTTGACACCGTTGTCTTAACCCCATGCGTTTCCATGTTAGTCAAGTAGATCCCACTCTAGTCATTTTTGGCACTTGAGCTTCAAGAACTAAATTGTTGTAATCTATGTTGTAAAGCAAGTTGAGAGCTTCATTTGGTGCACTAACTAGCCTAAAGATGGACTACTGTCCCATTATATTATTTCAAAAACGCCAAAATGTGTAGAAATTACATTTTTAGGATAATAAAGTTTAACAAGGATTTTTTTTTGGGGGGGGACATCAAATTTCAAGCTTGTCAAAAATAAAATTAAAATTCTGATTATTAGATTTGAAAACGCCCAAGTAGGATAGGATGTGCTACCCACGGGCAGGAGTGTGCTTAAGCTAGGTAGTGAAAACCATGAGCAAGAAGAAGAGGGCTTGCCAAGATGAAACTAATCATTGCATATGCGATTAGGAGCCATCGGAAAAAATTCAAACCATAGTGCCACAAGAAATGAGCAGGAGGCATTAAAGATACTGTAGGAGCCTTAACATGATGACCACCAAGGGAAGCCCCATGGGGGCTCATTCGGCAATAAAGAGTTAAGGGGTTGAGATTGAACTCAAGCTTGAAGATTGGTTCTTTGAACTTGGAGGAGTGTGTTCTTGAGTTAGTACTAACTTGGGAAAATCATGCCGCATTAGGGGTCTCTCTAAATACCCCCGACAAACGTTGCACTCGTCAGGGCGCACGGGCAGGGGCAACACCAAAAAAGCCAAAGCCCCGGCCCCCCGACCCTGGCCTAACCCCCCGCCCAGTCTCTAGCCCGGCCTCCAACCTTGCCCCCTGCCCCGCCCTCTCCACTTGACCACCCTCCACCAGCGCCCCGCCCTCCTTCCAATTTTTGTTGGTTTTGCTTTGCTCATGGCCGTTGCAGCGAAGCGAGGAGCTTTGGCGTGGTTGTCAAGGACATGGCGGTGGCCATGCATATGCACTGGATCTTGGGTTTGAGGGCGTAGGACGGGCGTTGCTCCAAAAAATGCAATGGATCCAAAAGAGGGAAACAATTTAAAAGCATGGAATTTTGATGGTGACCCTCAACTTCCACAAGAACGATCAACATGTCATGGACTCGATGGCTACAAAACATATGTAGTGGATCTTGGGATAGGGGACGAGGTACACACTTCGGAATTTGAAGACATGCCTGCTCATAGACCTGGACAAAGACCACCTGGACAACATCTAGTAGATCTCAACGTCGACCATAAAGGCCATGCATCTCATCTGAACGCCAATGATGCGGATTTCAAACTGCTAGGTGTGGTGGAAGAAGAAACTACAGTCCAAGAGAAGAAGATCCGTCCGTCCTGGAGGAAATTGTACCAGAAAGTCCTAGCCTCTGTCCAAGTACTGCCCCCTGGCCTTTTTGACAGGACATATATGAAGTGGGAGGCCAAGTTCAATCAAGGCAATGGTAACACAAGAGATACCCATAAGGCTACAATTCATTGGGCTTGACTATATGACTTCTTGGAAGGAGAAATGTCAACCCGACAGTTCATTTGCACCTTTTATGAAGAATCTAGGCAATGCATGAAGAGACAAGACAAGAAACAAGTGCATGCCGAATCTGCAGTTCAAGAGATCGAGTAATTAATTTTCCATGTTTTTTAAGTGTTTTGGAATTATCCCAAAAGCATGTCATGGATCTTGCATTTATCCCCTTCATATTTTAATCTGAAAAAACATTGAAACATGTCATACACCAGTCCAGGTCTGACCTAATCCGTTTGTCAACATATGGCCTCTATCATGAGAGCTTTAACTAACAATGAGACATGCCATCCAATATAGTTATTGGTGCTAGTACGCGCCAATGGACTACACTAGGCACTACAAGGTAGAGGTCCCAAAGGTGTTTGCACATGTGCTACTAGAAAAAAAATTCAACATCTTATCGAAAAGCTCTACAAAGGGCGCAAAAGCTTGCGGAAAAGATAGAGAAAGATGCAACTTCAAAAACACGTTCTTGGAAGAAGGGAAGGACAAAAATTGTCCTAGATCTCAACGAGGACGAACCTGATGAGGATCTCGAGGAGCAGGCTAGGATGCAAGATGCACATGACATGCTCCTTCAAGCACATGCCCTCAACCAGACATCTACAAAGCCAAAGAGGAAAACTAGGGTTGGTAAGATCCAGGCTGGGATATCCATCAAGAGAAGATGTTACTAGAACAAAACGCACATTTTATGACTGCAATATATGACTGTTTTAAGTCATAAAATCCTAAAATATGATTGACGAGGCACCGGAGGAGGATGACGCGCGTGGTAACTGGGTCTAGTCATTACCGACGAGTCGTTTCGGACATCAGTCATATGAATATATACGGTAGTTTGGGCATATAAAAGGATAGAATCTACGATCCCGACAGCATGTGGGACATGCCTTGAGTGGCCTTGGAGTCCGTGCCTTTTTTTGACCTGCCCAGACAAAAAAAACCAATCTGACATGACATGTGACTTTGTGTAGTCATATTTTTTGCTGACATCTAATATGATTATGACGAGTCATAATTTGGCCGATGTGGCAGACCACATGGAATGTGACTGCTAGTTTTATCACTGTTTGTAGTCAGGTTTTTGTGGCGTTAGCCGAATTTTTTGTTGGGATGCCATTATTATATAACAACCTATAGTCATATTTTTGGTGATATGTATTGCACAATATGACATGATGGAGTGATATTTTCTACGATGGAGAGTCACATTATGTGGTTTTTTGTGAGCTGTTGTGACTATATTGGGTTAGATCCGCATTACTTCCACTTGTGAATGTCAGTCATATTTCGAATATATTCTAAGCGGTTACGATGTATTCAAGTCATGCGTTACATGACTGAGGCAAGTAAGAAAAAAATTGTCCAGGTCTATACGAATATGTAGCAAGTTCACTTTGCATATACATGGGAAGTAATCATTGGAAACACAAATTGCACAGATAAATATAAATAAATTCAATGATATTTTGTAGCCAATATCTCGAAACATATCCAAATGTGTCAATCTCTGCCATATTTACCATCAATATGTAAACTACATAATTGTAAAAGGTTTGTTTCATTCCTCCGAGATAGCCTTGAGTGCTTTCATAGGCCACTTGGTGGTGGATTTCAGCGCATCGCCCAAATGCACCATCGGCGAGTCATCGTTGTTGCCCTCGTACAACAACACGGATTCCGCTCCCGGCTCAATTAAGGTCACGCTCACAGATACGTTGCCCTCCTTAATGAGCCGCCCGTGGAGTGTGCCTCCTGCAAGGCTCACAATGACTCCGTGAGCCACCACGTTTGCTTTGGCCTTGTTGTCCTCGTCCAAGTCAAACATTTTGACCTTGGACCCCGTGGCCAATGGAGAAGGTGCTTCCTCCAACAACTTCGGAGCTGCTTCCAACAATAGGGGAGCAGCCTCCGGTGCCTGCGTCTACATTCGAAGTCATAATTATCAAAAAACAAAAAAATCCAAATGAAACTTTAACATGTTGGGGTTCACACACATGGGGTGTCGATAAACCTACCAAGTTCTGTGGTAGCGACGCTAGACCAACTTTCTTGTCCAGATACCCCACGCAATATTCTACATCGGATGGTTTGCAGGCTAATGCTTCAAATGGCCTTATGATTCTCTTCAGAAAGTCATCGTTAGGCTAACGGATCCTATTGCACACAATTAAAGACATTTGAGGGGGGGGAGACCGTGCCGTTGCCATTGCATCGCAATCAAATTGAAGACATCGAGTTCCACCGTGAGTAGGATCCGGAATCATACTAAAGAGATCATGTAGGTCTCTTATAGGGCTCTGGAAGGGGTAGGACCTCCCCCATAAGAAGCTCTATTGAGCATTCGTTCTCTCTACAAAAAACGTAGCTACTACCTCTAGTAGGATCTGTTCTATGAGCGACCATATCCCAACATCAAAATGAGAACACAACATCGACAAAGACATGCCACAATTGTTTTTTTTACATTGAGGTCTATATCATGGTAGATCACTAGATTCGGCCTCCACTCTCTCCTATCGTGCAATTCTCTAATGTCGCATAGAAGACCTAGAACATTCAACACAATTATCTTCATACGCCCATTATCCGACATCCTTACCGGAGGGAGCTTCGCGGCAACCAAAGGTTTTTTTTCTTCTTCTGTGTACTGTTTGCTTTCTCTGTCCGCTTGCCCGCCCTCTTCGGTGTAAGCTCCTCGTGGTTCTCATCGTCATCCAATTCGACAAATTGTTCCTAACACACTCCAGTCTTCATAACATGTGGACACCCCTTCCACGCATGTAACACGTCCCTGTTATATTCGGCGTTTTATGACAAGTCCTTGTTAGATACAGCAGATATTTTATGACACAACCTCGTAACACAGAAATACAAATTTATGACTCATCCATGTGATACAAAACTACTTACGACTGCTACTTGTCACTTTCATCATTTCATAACAGGTCCATGTTATATACAATCCGTGTTTTATGACTCAACATTGTTATGGGTCCTTGTTGTATGTTTCAGCCAAAACGAAGATATATAATATGCGAACAAGTGTACGATGCGAACAAGTATAATAGGCGGACGACCTGAAGGCGAACATTTTTCTCTCTCGCCAATGCACGCCGGGTAGGACGTGCCTTCCGGTCCGCCAATAGCTTCTCCGCCTCGCCACTCCTGTTCTTGGCCGCGGGTTTCTCCTTTTTCGTTGGAGGTTGGCTGCAAGTATTTGTTGTGGTGTTAAGCAGGGGTTCAGTTGCAGCAGTTGACCCAGTGTGCCCAGATTCTGCAGACTTCCCATTTACCCTCTTGTCCTAATAATTCACATGAACGGTGTATTAGTGATGCATATTTATACTGGACGGACCAAAATTGCTACAATAATGAGGTTCTAAGTATGAATACATGGACATTACATGTCATAAAAAATTTGACTCCAATGAGTGACAATGCTGGAACATGGTTTCAACGAGTCACAATGAAAGCCACATTTTTATGACTCCAAGGAGTCATAATCATTGGAATGTGACTGAAATACATTATAATGACTTATCACTTGCCCTCTTGTCCTAATAATTCACATGAAATAAATATTAGTGATGCATGTTTCCACTAAACGAACAAAATTGCTACAACAATGAGGTTCTAAGCATGAATTCAAAGCCCGTACCTGAGGCGATACATCCGCGACCTCGGCTGCGGATGCATTGATCACATCGGCGTTGCGAGTTGTGGCTATTGGCAAGCACATGGGGTCGTGGATGGCAATAACTTGTGATGTGGGCGCCAACTCGCGCGCCATCGCGTCCTCTGACCCCGTGGTTTCCACTTCCGACGAACCTGGCAGTACCCCGTCCCCCGTGTTTCACTTCTGCACCTCGTGAAGAAGTTGCTTCACCATGGCCTTCATATCCTCCAACTCCCCCTTCACGCTGTCCTGAAAGTTGTGCAGCTCGCTCCACACCTCTGCAAGGCCTCTATCTCCCGCTCTTGCATTTGAGAGTGGCCCTCTTGAAGATGACAAACGGTTGCGGCTTGATTTTCCCGGTGTCGCAAGCTCGGTTTTGACCTCCAGCTGCGTGGGCGGCCGATCCAAATCTGCAGCCCGTGAAAGAAGCAACTATCCAACCATGTAAGATGTGCAAAGATATCAAAACCAACCAACAATGTATCCCAAGCCAATACCAAACCCGTGGTTTCATTTTGTAACATCACGGAGTTATATGACTCTCACAATGTGACTGGAATGATTGATATGGATGTGTAGAGTCATCTCAAACATATTCTGCCTATAAACAACTGGAGTGAGTCACACGACGCAGTATGTGTAGTCATATAACTCTGAACATATGTTTGTGTGAAGTCATGTGTAATCATATGGCTATGTGAAGTCATATGACTCATTATATGACTGAGTGAAGTCATGTGATTCAGAATATATGACTATGTGAAGTCATATGACTCAGAATATATGACTGTGTGAAATCACATAATCATTCACGAATGCAAGAGGAAAGAAGATTAATTACAAGGGGGTTGCCCTCTCATCGCTCAGAGGGGGCAACAACGTCGCTCCCTTGACGACTCTTCTTCTAGTAGGAATACTCAAAACTTGCTCAGCCCTCTTGAAGACACATCATTCGACCACCTCTATCAATAACGAAATGCCTCGCTTGCATATTACTAAGAGTGTCCACAACAATAAAGATAACAATCTTATCAATGTTATCTCTTTTAGTTTTAGTTGCCATCATTGTCTCTGAAAGACAAAAGGACTTTGTGTGCAAGATGGGGTGTTGAAACCTTATGCACACATCAGTAGTTAACTGTCCGTTTATCTCAGGACAAACTCATCTTTCACTTTAGGGTTGTGTTCGTTATTAGGTCAAGATTGCTAGTATTTATACCTCTGGTTCTTCTTTCCGAAATGAACTAATTTGTTCCAAGCAGTGAGTTCTGCTTAGGTTTCTACAGAAGCTTCAGCAGCCTATGAGGAGCTCAATCCATTCACCAATAAAAATCAAAATAATCTTATTCAAAATTTTTGACGTGGTTTTTATCATCTTTCCCTTCGCTTCGGGGAAGGCCTGCTTCCCTTCAGCTTTCTCTGGAAATTAAAATCCTCACCACCTACCTTCCAAAGTATGTACACGGATTGTAGATTGCACACTCGCGGCAGCTCAAGATTTCCAAGTACTACTACGTGGTGGATTGTGTGTTTAGCAGGTTAAATGTACCATCCATGGCATCCATTGTTGCACTTCAAGCTGCATCGGTGGCCACATTGGCAACACCAACTACTTGACTGCAGGCGCCATAGCCATCGCCTTGGTAGGAATAGCCTAACCTATCATGTTCTCTCGCAAGGATGTGTGCCCAGAGTGCCCTGGTGCATGCTTCGTTCGCAAGAGGCTCATGCACATGACGCCGGTCCACCCCGCCTTGTGGAGGCCCACATGGCCCCTGCGATTGGTCGGCAGGGGGTGCGTACAGAGCTCACATGCCAGGCGGGCGGAGAGCGCCTTGCGCCCCAGCCTCCGCTTCCTTTCGCTTCTGGTACTCACTCTTCCCCGATTTTTTTATCTCCATATGTGTATGTGAGTGTAAGAGAGAAAGGAGAAAGAGGGTGTTTCGTAATAAACAACTTGATAGAGAATTACTCTGTGGAGGGCGGTGAACCCATGGATTCTGGACTGAGGCGGACGGTCCGCTTCGCCACGCTTGTTGGCGGAGTTGGATGAGATTCATCGCCTCCGCTAGGCGGAGTAGTTGATGGTTGCTCATGTATATGATGCTAAGATGCAAGACCCTTGCTGCTGTTGGGCCTCGTTCCCCCCCCCCAATCGGCACCAAATTGGGCGGCCATGTGGTCGTTGGGAGCGGTAGCGCGAGGCGGGAAGGTGGATAGTGATGGTGGTGAGCGAGGCCACTGTCGCATACCTCTCCATGAGGAGTGCCCGAAACACCATGGGCACAAAGGGGACCCCGGAGTGACACCGGGACTTGTGGCGCCGTTGGTGAGAGGGCCCAAGTGATCTTACTGTGGGTGAAGGCCCCGGGCATTGGGAACGCCTCCCACCCACGAAGACTAGGAGTTACAAGGGTAAGGCCATTAGCTACGAGTAGCTTATGGCGTGCGGATTCTAAAATGCTCAAGAACATCTCAATCAAAGGTATGAGCTAAGAGATATGGCAATTTCAGTGGGGCACCCTGGTACATCAATGGCCTGGGAGTTGCTCCCGGAACTACGAAGCTTTGAACTGGCATAACTTCCTCAATACTTGCCCGAATGGAACAAGTGAGAAGTTTATCGGCATCTAAGTGAAACGTAGATGACGATGAAGTGGTTGATTATTAGAATTGGAGACCATATGAGGAAGTTATGGGGTTCTGAAGTTGTTGAGGGCTTCCAACCCCAGTGGTTAAGGGAAAATGTCTACTTGGCCCCAAGTGTTGGGAGAGAGACAAAAGGTTACTTGATGGTGGGGTAGGGGCCCTGCCTAGAGTCCTAGAGGCTTATATGGGTGAGGTGGTGTGGCCAAACCCATCCGAGGCCGAACGGCACGGCCTCCATGGGCATTGGACCAATGTGGGGGCATAGTTGCCTAGTATGCTCGGGTTGTTGTAATGTTGCTCGAGCATCCCGATGATCAACATAAGATTGGACTTTCATGGATAGAAATCCATATCTAAGAATTGGTTACTGATTAAGAGGTGAGTCCCGAATGAGAAAGTAGGAGGATTGGTCTCCCTTCTATGAACTAAAAAGGTCTGCGGTATGGGAAGCTAACCATTCGCATGGCGGAATGCGAAGGGTTAACGGTCGTAATCCTTGCTATAATGGAAAAGTGATCAAGATATTTAAGGGGAGCTAGCAAGGGTTGCAACAACCGCCCTGTCTTCAATGATGGTGGCTGATGATGATGTGCGATGTTGGGACGCGTTGGCTAGCCACGAACTATCGGAGAACGTGGGGAATGTAGGACGATATGGCCACCTCAGAGGGCGGCATTTCTAGACAGAATGTCAAGCTTCTTTTTTAAAAAATTGGATCAATACCATTGTAAACCACATTGGTACTAGGATAATTTTGCTTAGTTGTCAAGGTTTGAACATGATATATACATCTAAATGGTAGTGAAAACAAAAATATTTTTATATCTTCATATCCTATTTATATTAAAAAAAGTAAAATCCTCATTATAGACATCCAGACGATATCAGAAGGAAATAATATCATACCAACATTGGTTTATATTATTATATTAGAAAGGATCAAACTCAAATAAACTCCAAAATCATGTAATCTTGTTAATCAAGAGCAAAATTATGGAGGAGGAGTTAATAACTCAGGTATACAAAAAATGAATTGTAAAATCAACCACATAGTTTGTTTAAATGACCATAGAGACGCGTTACGTTGTCGCAACCCTTGCTAGCTTTCCTTAACTTATTTTGTCCGCTTTGCAACTCTAGCAAGTGTTACGAGCGCTAACCTATACATCCCACACGCGTGCATGGTTGGTTTCCCATACCGCGGATCTCCAAGCTCATGGCTTGGTTACCAAACCCTCGTACACATGCATTCAAGACTCTTCCCTTAATAGGTAGCCAATGGTTAGATGTGATCATTGTGTTGCCAAAGCAACACTACAACAACCCGAAGTATAGTTGTCAACTATGCTCCAAGGAGATCAGTTGGCGAAGCCGCCTCACCCATATAAGTTTCTAGGACTTTAGGCAGGGCCCCTACCCCACCGTCAAGAAACATTTTTGTCTCTCTACCAAGAGTTGGGGTTAAGTAGACATTTTCCCTTGACCGCTAGGGCTAGAAGCCCCTAGCAGCTTCAAACCACCATAATTTTTTCTTATGATCTCTGATGCGATCAAGCGACCACTCCATCGTCGTCTACGTTCCACGTAGATGCCGATGGACTTCTCATTTGCATCATTTGGCCAAGTATTGAGGAAGTTATGGCCACTCAAATTGCCATATCTCTTAGCTCATACCTTTGATTGAGGTGTTCTTGAGCATTCTAGAATCCGCATGCCATAAGCTACTCGTAGCTAATGGCCTTACCCTTGTAACTCCTAGTCTTCGTGGGTGGAAGGCGTTCTCAATGTTTGGGGCCCTCACCCGCACTAGGATCATTTGGGCCCCCAACCCATGGCGCCACAAGTCCCGGGTGTCACTTCGGGGTCCCCCTTGTGTCCATGGTGTTGCGGGCACTCCTCATGGAGAGGTGCGCGACACACGCGATCACATGACCTTTATCATACACATTAAGAGGAGCAAGGTATTGGCTTTGATTCCCTCTTTCTTTACATTTAAGCTATGCATCCTCTTTCGATACTACCGTAGTACCTTTACCACTTCGCCACTAATTAAACTATTTGTAAAAAAACTGAAACTTTTGGAAATTGGATTTTAAAAATCACAAAATTTAATATGGAAAATTTGTTATTTTCCATTAAAGCTATAATTGCCTCATCTCAAATTTAAAAACATAATAATTATTTGCCTATGAATACAAAATGGCAAAGATACTACGGTATCCACGTAGAGCTTTGCCAATGTGTGGTCGTTTTAACTAGTGTGTGGTCAATTTAACAATCCCCTACAAAATTCTCTCAGCTTGACATATCCACCAAATACCATCAATATTTGACACTCTTGGATAGGTTTTTTGATACCTTGATTGATGTTAATTAATACCATGCATTCACCTAAGCTTATATACAATACCAAAACTCGTGCAAAACCCCTCCAAAGTATTGCTGTGGGCTTAGGGTTTAGGAGAGCTTCAATCGGTAATGGGATTGTGCGAAGTGGGAGACTGGGCAATGTGGTCGATGTTGGAATCGAAATGGCGAAACGGCGCAGAGGAGGCCGATCAGAGGAGGAGGCACGGGCAAAAGTAGAGCAGTATGAGAAATTTGTGGACAAAAGGCTCAAACCTGACCTGGTGGCTGCGATTGGAGTGCTTAACAGTGTTAGGGCAGGCAACCAACATTAAGATGCTGCAGGAGCTGAATTTGACGAAGCTGAGGACGATGATCAACATGGGGTCCGAGGTGTATGGGCAAGCTGAAGTGCCGGATTCTACCAGAATCTTTCTTGACAATAGTGCATGGGGATGAGGCCATCTGGTTTATCATGGCCAAGGACAAGGTTCTCTCATCAGTAACCAGATAGAGCAACACACATCTCACATTGCGAGCATTAAGGCACAGATCAAGCTTGTCGGCGAGGGTATTCGAAAATTGATGAACATTGCTAACCAGCTGTTGATAAGTCCAAGCTTTACTTGGCAACTTAGCAACTAGATCAGAGTTACTGCTAAGTTAGTGCCTAAGTCAGTGCCGGGATTTTCTCCTGGCGGTCACTGTTGCAGATCTCATATAACCACTCTGTTGCTCTCTCTTGGATCATCGGAATAGAGTGGTGCTCATCGTATGATGAAGTTGAGTTATTGATAAGTTGTTCATGGTATCAGAGCTAGGTATGCTTGTATGAGCTACGTCCGTACATTCTCTGTCCTGCGGACATTGCTGAACGATCTTTCCATCTTTCAACTTCTGCTTTGGATTTGGATACGATCCTCTCTTCCTTAACAGATCCTGTTGCTTTTGATTGCAGTAAGTGCATGAGTTGCATGAGTGCATGAGTTGCATTCCTGAAATGCAACTTGGATTCCTCTTATTTTGTACCACCAACTCTGTCTTCAGAACTTGAAATTCTTCCCGGACATCGTTCAAATAAGTTGTTCATCATATGCAGTTCTTTTTCTATGTTATATATGTGAGCTCCCTGAGGGACATTCTTTGAATTCTAGTAAGTATCTCATTTCAATATGGATAACATTATTGCCAAGGAGAAGATGTTGGCCACTCCAGCCAACCTCAAGGTGTGGAGAAAGACAGTTCATAACGTCTTTGAGAAGGAGGATCTATGGGATTGCTTGGTGCCGGTAGAAGATGAAGATAGTGACATTGAAGAAGAGTTGCCGCCACCCACTCGGCAGGAGATTGTAGCTGCCAGAAAGCGAAGGACCCTCGGGGAAGTCACTTAGTGTATTCTTTGGGGACACATGAGCGTACAACACATATTTTTTGGGGGGCTATGTAGCTCATTTACTGCATTTTAGTGGACCCTATATTTTTTAATAATTCTACTTTCTTCAATTTCTTACCACCCTATGTGTAATTATAAATTAAAATCTCCATAATATTTCAGACCCTTCATTATTTATATTTATTAGAATTTTCCGTCGTGGACAATAGCATTGTACTATAGCATTAGAAATGGAATTCATCACACAACAAAAAGTAAGTTGTGTATACAAGAAGCATGTTATTCTTGTCTTGCGTGGGAGGAACAACCAGAGAATTATACAAACGTCAATGAAATGTTCCTCAAAAGTACACTTAATAACCCTCATTCAACGAGTTCATCCATTTTGTAGATGGATTTGTGATCATTTTTCATCTAGTTCTTGAATTTTTCTTACCCTAAACTCAACCTAAAAATAATAAACATTCCCTACCAATTACTATAATGTTATTTTAGAAATACTATAAACATAATTTTGGGTATTACAAGTGACCCTATATTATATAAAATGTGCTACCTCACATTTCTTCAAGGCTATGGTATATCAAAAAAACATATAATTTTTATCAACCATGAATAAATGTCACCCTACATTTGTTCTCTCATAGTTATCTAAATTTTCGACAGTGACTTCCCCGGGGAAGGACCAGAGCCATTGGGCTCCTGAATCTTACGTTGTGTGAAGGTCCACAAGACCTCATCGAAGGAATCACGGACCCACGTGAGGCATGGCTAAAACTGAATGCTATCTACAATACTCATACCATCGCCGATATCATGACACTGAGAAACAAATGGCATGACTGCAGAATGACTGATGACATGGATGTTCCCGCATTCATGCAAGTCATTTACGGCCTTCTAAAAGATCTGAGGTCAGCAGATCAAGTTATGGATGATCCCACGGTGGTTCACAAGATTCTGACTCATCTTCCTAACCGATTTGAGCATTTTGTCCGCCAGGTACAATCTGAGAAAATGCTTCCATCACTAGATGAATTGTTCAGTCGACTTCATCTTGAAGAGAGTAACCTCAAGTTTCGTCATGGCAACAACCACGAAGAGGCATTGGTGATGCGTATTCGAAACGTCATCATGAACCGAGGACGAGGAGGCCCACCACGATTCACCAGAGGAGAAACTTCGCGTGAACATTTCATCTGTCACCGCTGTGGAAAACCAGGACACACTGCAAGAGTGTGTCGAGCACCAGCTCCACTTCCAAGCAACTTTGTGAAGCCAGCAACTTACCCAAACCAAGCAGTGTACGACGCCCACTACACTTACCTCAAAGAAGATTCCACTGGTGAGACAGACTCACTCTCTGAAGTTACTGAAGATGGAATTGAGGCAACTTTGGCAGCTCTTTCGATAGAGAACGCTTCTGAGAATCTCAAGGGTTTCATAGTAGACTCAGGAGCTTCTCGCCACTTTGCTAGTGATCCCACCATGTTCTCGAAGCTAGAACAGAATAGCTCTAGCAAAACTGTAAAGTCAGCCTCCGGGTTTGATCATGTAATTCAAGGCCAAGGAGAGATTGACATTGCCCAATCCTCAGGTGAAGTTAATACGATTAAGGGTGTTAAGTATGTTCCGGGTCTGAGTAAAAACTTGCTATCTGTGGGTCAGATTACTGATTGTCATAATCTGGTTATTTTCTCAAAAACTAGATGTTTAGTTATCACTGACAGTTCACCCTTCACCAAGGTAGCTATTGGTGTACGAGACATACATAACGGTCTCTACAGACTCACTAGTCTTCACTCAAATCTAGAGGCTCATCTCCTTGCACCACCCAAAGATGTAGAAGCCCATCCACTATTCACTACCGAACTTTTGTTTGATCAACTTCTAGAAGCCCACGTAGCACAAAATTTGCCTATCTCTCAACCACCAGTCTCATTAGGTAGCAAGCATGCTAAAATTAGTGAGGCCCAAAACGAACAAATCTGCCTCTGGCACGCAAGAATGGAACATATTAGTTTTGCTAATTTATCCCTTCTTAGTAGAATGTGCATAGGAATTCCAACCTTACCAGAGTCCACCGAAGTATGCCACCCATGTCAATTGGGAAAGCAAACGCGAGAAAGAATTCCAAAAGCTGCTGAAAACAGAGCTTCAGAAATTCTCGAAGTTATACACTCCGATTTGTGCGGACCTCTTCCAGTTCAATCCTTGGGAAAGGCAAAGTACTTCCTAACTTTTACAGACGACAAGTCTCGTAAAACGTGGATCTACTTTCTTCAAACAAAAAGTCAGACCTTTGAAAAATTCAAAAATTTCAAAAGTCAGGTTGAAAATCAGACCAACAAGAAGATTGGGACAATTAGGAGTGATCGTGGAGGTGAATACACCTCTAAGGCTTTCGAAGAATTCTGTAACAGTGTTGGAATTCATCGCCAGCTTACCACTGCACATACACCCCAACAAAACGGGGTTTCAGAAAGAAAAAATAGGACTATTCTAGAACGCACGAGAAGCATGATGATAGCTGGAGGGGTTAAGGATTTCTTATGGGCTGAGGCTACAAAAACGGCAGTGTATCTCATAAATAGATCCCCCACGAGATCAAACTTCGGGCTTACACCTGATGAAGTTTTCTACGGGGTAAAACCTAATCTCCAGCATCTCAGAATCTTCGGGTGTCAAGTTTATGTCCATGTTCCAGAATCACAGCGAAACAAACTTCAACCGAGAGCGATTGAAGGACGTTTTGTAGGCTATGATGATTCATCAAAAGCTTTTAGGGTCTATATGCCGACTTCAAATAAAGTTATTGTCACCAGAGATGTGGTATTTAATGAATTCCCGAGACAGAATCAGAGTGAAAACTTTGTTTCATCACAGGACATCTCAACTGATCAGTCTTCACCTTTGTCCACCTTAGATGTACCAGAGTTGTCCAATGAGGTCTCATCAAATCAAATCAATCCTTCCACTCAAATTTGTCAACCAAATTCTCCAAGTGTGTCTGTTTCTTTATCAACTAATCGATCCCCAGTAAATTCTTCTCGATCATCCCAAACTCTTGGTCATTCACCAATTTCATTTCCTTCATCTCCCTCTGATCCATACTACTTCTCTGACCATTCAATAAAAAGTCCCCCGGTACTTAACATCACTAGTCCAGATAGAGCTCATGATCTCGATCATTGGCCAACTGATGATGCTGTAAATGATATTTCTACGTCCCAATCATCCGATCTCCAATGGGATCCTCCTAAAGAAAATGATCCAAATCAATCCAGTTCTCAAGTTGAGCACATGTCTCCGTCAAAACGTAAAACCAGTCTTCCAGTATGGTGGCAAGATTATTTTGTGGGTGTTATGTCACTGCCTCAGGAACCCAATACATTTAGCGAAGCGGTCATTGATCCCAAGTGGGTAGAAGCCATGCAAGAGGAAATGGCTTCCATACATAAGAATCATACCTGGGATCTGGTCGAGCTTCCATCTGGGAAATCCGTTGTATCAGACAAGTGGGTCTATACAATCAAGTGCAAAGCAGATGGCACCCCACAACGATACAAAGCAAGACTTGTTGCGAGAGGCAATGAACAACAACATGGAATTGACTATGAGGAGACTTTTGCTCCCGTTGTAAAGTGGGGTACAATTCGAACCTTAGTGGCTTTAGCTGCTTTCCAGGGATGGAAATTATTCCATATGGACGTTAAAACGGCATTCTTAAATGGAGATTTGGAGGAAGAGGTGTACATTTCCCAACCTCAGGGCTTTGTGCATCTAGGTCAAGAGCATCTCGTTTGTCGTTTGCGAAAGGCTTTGTATGGTCTTAAGCAAGCGCCTCGTGCATGGTATGCTAAAATTGACACATATCTCAAAAATCAGGGCTTCACCAAAGCTGCTGCAGACTCAAATCTTTACGTTATCACTCATGAAGACAAAATCCTTGTTCTTGTTCTATACGTTGATGACCTTTTGTTCACTGGAAATTGCTCGCAGTGGATAGACTGGTTCAAAGCTCAGCTAGAAGATATGTTTGAGATGTCTGAGCTTGGGGAGGGAAATCTCACCTTATACCTCAAAGCGGAATTTATACAGACTCCGCATGGAATTTTCTTGACTCAAAGGGGTTATGCTCAACAGACCCTTGAAACTTTCAATCTTCAAGACTCTCAGCCAGCATCAACTCCGATGGTAGAACGGCTCAAGTTGAAAACGGATATGAACGAGGAGTTTGTTGATCCTACTCTCTACAGGTCTATGGTGGGCAAGCTAATACATCTCACACATAGTCGACCTGATTTGTCTTATTCGGTAGGTATAGTAAGCAGATACATGGCAAAACCCCAGAACTCTCACTTGCAGGCTGTGAAACGTATCTTTAGATATGTAAGTGGCACTCGGGACTACGGTATCATGTTCAGAAAAGGAGACCAAAGCACGTTGACTGGGTATGTCGATTCGGACTATGCAGGAGATACTGAAAGCGGTAGATCGACGACAGGTTTTGTGTTTCAGTTGGGCAATAGTCCGATCACATGGCACTCGAAAAAGCAGCCAACGGTTGCTCTTTCCAGTACTGAGGCTGAATACAGGGCCCTGTCTGATTCGGCAAGGGAAACGGTATGGCTTATGTCACTGCTCAAGGATCTTGGTTTTAAGAAGCTTAATCCCGTAACGATTTTTTGCGACAATGAAGGTAGTATCAAACTGGCATACAATCCGGTTTTCCATTCTAGGACGAAGCATATTACCACGCATTATCACTTCGTTAGAGAGAAGGTGGAAAGCGGGGAAATTCAAGTTCATCATCGGCCAACAACTGAGCAAACTGCCGATTTGTTGACTAAGCCACTTGGGAAGCAGTTATTTGAGAAATTTAGAGATGCTCTTCAGATTACAAGTGCTAAAGACCTAGTGAGTTAAAGGCTACTGAGACACTTAGTTTTGTTTAGGAACGTCGACTTCGGCAATGCTACCAAGTTCTTTTTCAAGATCAGGAACACTCCTCCTCATTGAGAAATCTAGGGGAGGGATGTCTTGGACTTAGGGAGGGTGTTGATAAGTCCAAGCTTTACTTGGCAACTTAGCAACTAGATCAGAGTTACTGCTAAGTTAGTGCCTAAGTCAGTGCCGGGATTTTCTCCTGGCGGTCACTGTTGCAGATCTCATATAACCACTCTGTTGCTCTCTCTTGGATCATCGGAATAGAGTGGTGCTCATCGTATGATGAAGCTGAGTTATTGATAAGTTGTTCACCAGCGATAGCACGACTCATGCGAACAATCTAAATTTCTCTCTCAACGATGAGTTTGGCCCTCAATGAACCGAAATGAAACAGGTTGCTCATAATTCGCATTCAAACACTACCAACTAGCTCCGAGGATGCACCACAAGTGGAAAGAAATTATTGATAGTGTACGCAAAACAACCAATTGGAAAAATTCATAGGGGACTAACTCCCAACGAAGGATTCCATTGACTTGAAAACGAGAACTCTAATCTCTATTAGTTCAATCTGCTCCAATAAAAAAAGGTAAGAGTAAGAAGAGGAATCTCATTTTCTGGCTTCGGAGCTGGATACCCAAATATCATCAACATGCCCACATGCAGATCGCTCATTCTTTTGCAGCGCAATCACATGTCAAAATTATGAGCTTCTATCTTGGATCTCCTGACTTCGTGGTTTTAAGCCCTCCAGTGAAGTCGGAGCTTGTTATTGGGTTCTGTAGCAGTTGGATTACTCAGTTGAAGTTATAAATTTCAAGCTGGGGAAGATGGCAGGTGGTAGCAAGATCCAACCTCCAGGTGCAGAAATTCAAGGTCTGGAGAGGATGGTTCTCAGTCCTCAGCAATTTTGTCAGAAGGGACGGAGGAAGTGCTCTTGCCTCTATGGCCGCCTTCCCATACATCTCTTTACCTCCGCACTCAACATTATTTGATACTTAGGTTCACCATTCTTGACTTGCCATTTCCACCTTGCAATTCTGAAAACGCATGTATGGAAATCAACAGTTCGTGTTGAATTGGGTTTCAGCATTTTTTAAGTGGGTTTCACAACATTCGTGGAGATAGTGCTGATGATGATTTCTGCAGCTGAAAAGCTACACATTTTCATGGCACCATTATGGAGTATGAAATGTAGATACGGTTTGATGTGGCTGTCTTGAGGAAAGTATCGTTGTGTATAAATTCTTGTTCTTATTGAACTCTTTTTGGGATTGACTCAACAGGTGGACCGCAACTGGCACGTACAATACGTATGTAAGCGCAAAGAAGATCGGATCACTAATGGACCACGTCCTAATTGGACATTTCTCACAGGATGGGACCTTCTTGATCTTAGAAATGCATAATTCAACCAACACGTACGTTGTCGCGCTAAAGGATGGAGGAGGCGGATTGTGCATTTATAAACAAGGCCGGTAACTTACTGATGTCAATTGTTCGATGACTTACAATGTACCAAAGAAATCCGTTCCATAGCTGGATGGACCTCAGGCAGTGGACACAGCGTGAATTAAGAGAAATATTCACATCAAAATTCCTGTACGGTTTTGAATGTAGACTGGAGTAAAATGGAGGAAAGGGAATGATTCTGGTCATCCCCCTCTATAGCTTGCTCATTTGTTAATTATCAACATATTGAACCCACATTTCGTGTTGTGATTTTAGGTTCAGTAACTTAAGACAAAGAAAAAATCGTCTCTCTAGATAAGACTTATCAATGCTTTCACCTCAAGTTGTAATGTATTGATACTCTCAGACGTGCCCACTTGTGGTATTCATTATTAACATCAGTTATGAAAGGGTTGGAATCATTTCTAATTTCTGAATCACTCACTGCTTACGATGCCAATCACTTTTTGCAAGATCGTATACAATATGTTATTTCCGCATACAGCTGGCCGCTATGATAATATAAGAACGTTAGCTTGTCCGTATATTGTACATAATGAGTGAGTTGAATTACGTTCATCCAGTCATTTAAGAAGTAGATGAATTCTGTTAGGATGACAAGAACATTCCAGAAAGGATGCTTCTCGAAGTCATGGTCGACACAGTCTTGTGATAAGTTAGGAAAGCACTTCTTAGCATTCATCTTGTAGGTGTAAGTATTGTGAATAGGAGTTAGACTCAGGCGGCTGGGGATTCGTGGCACTCACTAAGAAACATCCATCCAAGATATCGTGGATGAAGTGGCTCCAATAAAAAAAGCCCCCCTATGGGGTTGAGGGCCGATTCATTCGAATGTGACATCACTAGACTAATTCGGGGTCTTTGACTCTATTTCCGGAATCAAATTGCCTAAAAATAGCCATTTAGATGATTCCTGCGTTTTTTTCATCCGCATGGATGATTTTACTTGAGTGCCACGAATCCCCGGCCGACTCAGGCAGGCACATACGGCACATTGTACACTGATCAATACATATACCAGGCGTAGGAGTGTAAACATTTAGTATTCCGGAGGGTGTATAGTACAGAATAAGCAATAAAAGTTTTCTTTAACCGGCTGAGTTATTAGCACAGATACTTCTGCATATTTTCCTTATTCGCATCAGGTTATGGGCCCACTGCGGTCAAGATAACTTTGCTATTGTTTTTCTAAATTGCTTTACAATGGACAAGCGGGACTCTGAGTCCCTTAAAGTCTTTGACGGAGATAAATTCGCCGTGTGGAAATACCACATGGAAATTTGTTTCGAAGAAAAGGAAATAATGCCGATTGTCAACGGGACAACATCAACAACAGATGCGTGAGTTAGTAGATTGGGTACATCCTGGATGTTGTGCAAAATAACATATGATCGATATCATTTCCACAGGCTAGGTTAGGAATCATACCAAATGAACGCGAGATAGCATAGTACTTAGCAGGTTGAGAAATGGTCATTCCGAGATGAGCGCTAAGGAGCAAGATTTCCACGATGCGTCTTGAGAAAGACAAGTTGCTCGACTTTAGTGACAGCAAATCTTAAAGATGAAAGCGTGGCATGACTAGATCAAAGAAGTTCAGGATTCTAAGACGGCTATGATCAACAAAGGAGTATGAGTTACAAAAGAGACACAGAGTGAGACGGGGTTGAGAAGTTCTGAAGATTAAAAGTAGCTGTGATCGGCATAACCAATGAAGCGGTACAGGAAGCAGACTGGGAACAAGAAAACTTGAAGCGTCTGAGGTGTACTCTGAGAGAAGCAGTCTGGGGACAAGAAAACTCGAAGCGTCTGAGTGTATACTCAACTAGCAGTTTAAACCACACACCAGAACGACATTGTTCAACCCGCTCAACTGGACTATGTAGCTAGTTGGAACCAAGTGCAACTCAACATTATGAGAGTTTTCCCAAAGAATTGAAGCTTTTCTAGACCCTGGCAGTGCGCAAAGAAAAGGGATGATCACATCTAATCATGAGATGTGTTACACTTCATACTGAGGAGAATCATACCAGATCAAAAGAAACGTTGTATGACTGTCTTGATAGCAATCGTGAGGATGGGTCACACGCCGCCTTGAAAAGGAATCATGAGGTGGGATGTCCACACTCTTAAGGAAGGAAGTGGGAAATGATTAAAGCAAGCAGCCTGCACGACGTCACGAGGAAAAACGGCGAACAGAACGTCGACAATCACCAACGGAACGATGGAGCCTGAAAAGACATCAAAATGGTACTCTTGCTCTTTAGGGTTAGGATTAGGTCTACAATTGGATAGGAATGAATTGACTTCTTGCCAGTAGGTGTATGGTTAGGGTTTACAAATGACTAGTGAACGAGTGGGAGTAATGAGTGAGTTGAATTACGTTCATCCAGTCATTTAAGAAGTAGATGAATTCTGTTAGGATGGCAAGAACATTCCAGAAAGGATGCTTCTCGAAGTCATGGTCGACACAGTCTTGTGATAAGTTAGGAAAGCACTTCTTAGCATTCATCTTGTAGGTGTAAGTATTGTGAATAGGAGTTAGACTCAGGCAGGCACATACGGCACATTGTACACTGATCAATACATATACCAGGCGTAGGAGTGTAAACATTTAGTATTCCGGAGGGTGTATAATACAGAATAAGCAATAAAAGTTTTCTTTAACCAGCAGAGTTATTAGCACAGATACTTCTGCATATTTTCCTTATTCGCATCAGTACACATGATGTAACCCAGTTTTCTTTATACTGTCGCCCCTCCACTTGTGTAGACACACACTTCTTCCTCTGGTGTGCAATCGGAAAGCTTGTGTCAGCAATTTTGGATGTCATCGTAACGACATCTTTGCATCAGATGCACGTCACCTATAAGAGCTTGCAGCTCCCTCACAATTGGCTCCAGTAAAGGATTGAGGGAACTGCCCCAAGGGCTGAGAAAGACACATTTTAGAGCTAAGATTTCTGACTGGATTGGTAAGATGGAGAAAAGGTGTTTACAAGTCTCAACGGTAGTCATCCTGTTGGTGTCTGTTGTGTGCTTTAAGGTCGCATTTGGTGAAGATGAATCCATCCCATCTGTAGCAGCAAGGGATGCACCATCGAGGTTCACTTTGAGCCGCTACATGCTAAGTCAGCGAAAGCAGGCAAATAGCGACTCTTCGTGCGATTCTCGCAGGGACTGCAAGTATTTGGGATTCACCAAGCCCAGGTGTTGCAACGGCCAGTGTGTGAACGCAGCCACTGATGACAACCACTGCGGCAGTTGCAACAACAAATGTAAGAAATCTGGGGCTAAGTGCTGCAAGGGCAAGTGCAAATTGCTCTCTGGTAGTGATCGATCAAATTGTGGTGGATGTAGCACCAAGTGCAAGTCTGGCTATGATTGTTGCCAAGGTATGTGCAGGTTCGTGGCGGGAGGTGACCGGTTGAACTGTGGGGAGTGCGGTCGGAAGTGCAAGAAAGGCCACATGTGTTGCAAAGGGCACTGTAAGAACACGAGTGGCAATGACCGCTTTAACTGCGGTGGATGTGGGAAGTTGTGCAGTTTTGGTGCAGATTGCTGCAAAGGAGCGTGCAAAAGTGTCCATGGAAGTGATTCTTCCAACTGTGGCGGGTGTGGGAAGAAGTGCAAAGCAAGGTCGCAATGCCACCTCGGCATTTGTGGTTACAACGACTAACTGATACTCATTCGATCCAAGTCCTCAAGCTCAAGGTTTGTAATGCTTAGATTACGGGATCCATTGAAGTAGGAAAGGTAGCTTTAAAAAATAAAAGAGGAACTACATTTGAGGATACATCAACTCAAAAACCTGGTCGTTTGATTCTGTATGGAGGGAACGGCGGTCACGAATTCTCGTCGGCCAGCCGGCGTTATTTTGTTTCTTCTTTCTTTTCGGCAATTAGCGAGTTGTCGCATGCCACAGTGCAGAGCATTATTTGTATTGTTTAGATTGTTCAGAAGTAGTAAAGCTATGATCAATACTCCACTGAGGAAATGACCTGAACAATCGCTGATTTTCCAACTAAATACTTTGGAGCGTGCTCAATGTAAACCATCATCAGTCCGAATGGGAATACCAGCGAAACTAGAGTTACAGACTTATACTGCTTAATTTCCAGTACTTTATTTCTGTACATATGTTACAAGCTGTGGTTTTGCAATTAGTAGCTCCAATGTCGATGAATCAACGTGATTTCATCAGAATCTTGTTGTTGATGTCCGAGACTGAACCTTCCCTCTTATTGTCACGACATGGTGACATGGAAGTAACCATCTAGATTAGTCAGTTTCGTCATGCCGAGCTGATGGGATAATAACCCTGACATCTGTGATTTGCTTATACACTATATACAAAAAGCGTACAGGATGAAGACTAAGTTAAGTTAGTTAATTCTACTGCAAACCTTGCGAATCTCTCCTTGCTGTCCTGTAAGAACTGAAAGAGTTCCCATCTTCACAATTGCGGGCCCAAAGGCGGCTGTGAAGTTCTTCGGTGGCGATCCGGGAGCAAGTGCATAGGACTTCACCAATGAGGACGTTAAGTTGTCGTCCGCCAAGTTTTGGTCGATTCGGAAGATTCCGTGGTGAAGAAGGATTTGCTTGTAATAGCTGGTGTCAAATTTGGCTATGGTCCCTTGGTCCAGTCCGGTGGTGTTTCCGAATCGTGAAGAGTTCTCCGCTCGGGGGCAGATCTTTCTCAATTGCACAACAAGTTTCAGGTCCATAGAGGGATCAGGCTTTCCCGTGCCCAGAAAGTTCCATAGACGATCACTAAAAAATACACAGTGTCCAACTCCCACAGTGTGTGCGCCTGCATCGAAGCAACAATCTCAGATTCACTAGTTTATTTTATGAATACTTTTGCACACAACTTTGTCTAAGAATCCTCAATAACATCGTCAATCTTTAAAAGAAGAGTGTTGAACCGCGTGACCCGGATTCAAAAGCACATCAAAAGCCATAAAAAGAAAACACTCTGAAATTTTAAACCTTAATCTGAGAATATGTGAAAAGTTTGCGTCTCAAGGTAGGCTTTATCATAATCGCTTAAGAATTAATAGAAGTTTCCAATTGCTACTCTAGAAACGAAGACCAGGCTGATCCTTGAAGAATTGTTTCTTGATTCTAAAAAGAAAGGAAATGACATCACAAGGCTTAAGAATGTTAGGCTGCAGATCGGAAATGGAGATTTCGATTTCTGACATAGTATTTCAATCTAACCTTCCTTTTTCGGAAGGTGTGCCTTTTCAGGAACGTTGTTGTCAGAAGAAATTGTGAAAAGTAATAGGAGGGGAGTACGAGAGAGCCAATTACCAAGAAGAGTGACCATCTCTTCGAGAGAAAATCCCATCGTCTTGAAAATGATGAAGAGAGGCTTGATTGCCGAGGAAGGATTCGGCAACACCACATTGATTTCCTCAGACACACGCCCATCCCTGCGTCCTGTTGGCACATCATAATATAATCCACCGGCCTGCAATTATCCAACTCAAGCAACATTTAGGATCAGCTATACTCATGTGACGATTAGGATCATCAATACTCGTCTGACGATAAAACAAATCGCTATCCACTTACTTAGCCCGATTTTAGGATGTGCAAATCATCTTGGACTTAATCAATCTGACTTCCAGACAGATGGGGATGATGACCTACAATCACAACGGCGTCGCGAGTGGCAAGAGTAATGATGTCTGCACAAGACACAACTCCTGGACACACTTTCTCCAGAACAATCTTGGCCAGGTCGATCAAGTCGAAGCCGTGCAGTGTGAGATTTGGTATGGAGTCCATCTCCGCCGTGTTGTTCTTGGTGCTTTCGATCAGTATTGATGCATCACACCCCTGCATCATGCCACCACCGAAAACCCGATTGTTTACACACAAATTCACTTATGATGAGAACAATTATAGGTACTGCCTATGTAGGTTGATCCCGTCAACATTCTCCCAAAACCTATGTACTCATTGTCGTAATTCGGTCTCAAATGCAATTCTATGTGCTGGTCCATCGAATGTGGAGCCTTTTGACAAACAAATTGGTGATCCACAAATTGACAGAAACATATTAGTAGATGAAATCAGACATGTCCAAATGAGAAATGATCTAAAATTCTAGCTATTGTAATGGAGTCGTACAGATACATCACACCCCTGCAAGCCACCTCGACAAGGAAAGTGTTGACACACAATTTCACGTAATATGATAAGAAGAAATCATAAGTACTGCCTATGTAGGTTGATTCCGTCAATAACCCCCCAAAACGCATGACCTGATTCTCGTAATTGGGTCTAAAACGCAATTCTGTGTGGTGGTCCGTTCGAAACTCTCCAGCCTTTTGATAGACAAATTGATGATCCCAAAATCGACAGAAATATATTAGTCGGTGAAATTAGACAAGATCTAATGCGAAATGGTTTGAGACTCTCGCTATTGACAAGAAGACTGTTTTCACAAAAAAAAGTCAGTTATGAGAAGCAATTACAAGAACTGCCTGGTAGGTTGATTCCCTCAAGAATCTCTTTACTCGCATGTATAGGATTATGGTAATTCGCTCACAAAGGAAATTCTGTGTGGTGATCCGTCGAAATTCTCCAGCCTTTTGATAGAAAAAAGTGATGATCCACAAATTGACAGAAACGTTTTAGTTGGTGAAATTAGGCAAGTCTTGATGAGAAATGGTTTGAGACTCTAGCTGTTGATTCCCTATTGACTATCCTTTTAATTGAGTTGTAGGTCACCAAAAATCATGAACGTGTGCTCCGAAGATACACGTGTGTGCTGGTCTCTCACCGTTACAAAGCAGTCGTGGAAATGCAATCGCAAAAGACCCGGAACGATGGTCTTGTCCGCGGCATATTTCTTGGAAGTGGCGTCTCTCACAATGTCCTCTGCTGCCGGACAAGAAGATTTATAGAAACCCACCCTCAAACCAGTAGTATTCGCTCTCGGAAACTGGAATGCTTTCGCCCTACTAGTTCCGTAGATTGCCAACCACACCAAAACCAACCCGGTTGCTGCAGCTCTGACCTGCCCCATGTTTCCTGCCCCAATCTGCAACTCAAGGCAGAGAGCTCCAGAACACCACTCACTTCTGAAATGCTCAAAAGTGGGAATCCTCACTCAACCCTCACTCCACCCATGCATCACCGTTGGACATAATAATCTCATGCACCTCGCTCAAAGGTAAAAGTTTTTTGACTGGATTTGAGCAGGCTCTCATGTCGATTGCTCACTGACAGCTGGATAATATATCCAAAAGCCACAGAAATTGCAATGAGATTCTTCAGTATACACAGAAGATTTTGTGTCTACAGCATGAGGGAGTGAGGAGGAAGATTAAGGCCCTCAGATCCTGCCAGACTTAAGCAAGTGCGCGCAGATGCATGCCCAGCTGCCAGATATGTTTCACCTGCAATGATTCGAAAACTGGATACAGACATATGTTAACGACACTGATTTTGCAACTTTGGGGGGGGGGGTGGAGAGGGGAAGAGAGAGATTCTCAACCTGCAACGAAATGAAAATTATCTCATCGGTGGACATGAGCTTTGACATTGATCAAGTAAATAGTGCTGCCTGCAGGAATTCCTTCCCTTGACCACATCCACTCTACAGGGTTCAAGTTGACCCAGGGTCACCACCACAGCAAGCAAGGAAGAAAGCCTCCAGACATACAAGATTAAGCAAGCACAACCGGGAAAGATGGGTTGATTGATTGATTGATTGCACTGTTGGCAAGGGTGAAAGAGTCTCTCTCGCGGCTTGCAACCCTGTAGAGAGCCGGCTGGATGTCCGCGCATGCAATCCGTGCGCGGGTTCTGCACGCCAAAAGATTGCTTGCATACAGACAGCAGATTTAATTATATTCATTGCACCGGCCTGCATGCATCCATCTTGCAAAATAATCATCATGTGTTGGCCAGTCGGTTAGGTGAGGTTTGGGTCCTGCCTTGCCTACAGCAGCTGCTGACACAACTCCTATTCTCATTCTTTGTCTACTTACTTTCTAACCCGACCGCGAATCTGGTGTTGACATTCCGTAACTGATCGAGCATGTTTTATTTTCGGGAGATTCATCTCTCCGAACTTAAATTTAGAATTATGGTTGATGTGGCACCTGACTGCAGTGCCCGGCGGGACTTTGGGCAAAATGGGGTCGAGATCCAAGTGTAATTTCCAAGTCCAAACAGGTTGATTACATGTTGATATCTTTCGGCTATTCCTTTTCCAATTTGAGCCATTTGCTCTAGATTCCTCTCAAACGATCGGCAATTTGTCTAACGTCTTGAACTTGAACCGACTATATCTCAAATTCCACCGGTACCTACGAACGGGGAAGATCCCACTGCTAGTTACAGATGAGCCGATTGAGTTTGAGAAATGACTGGTTGAAGTTCAAGAGTTGCTGACCATTTCAGAAGAATCTGTGGAATATACCCTAAATTGATAAAAGAAAAACTGAAAGATGTCAACATGTAACCGGTTGGACTTGGCAATTACACTTGGATCTCTAGTATCGACCAATTTTGCCCAAGATCTCCCGGGGCACTGGGACCCGAGATGCTAATTCTATATTTCCGAATATTGTGACTCCCTGCCAGCCACGTGGACCGACTGCTCATCGGAACTCAAGTACTAAGTATCCACTTTCTGGCTGGGCACACCCACCGATACGCATGATTTCCTGAAATATGTCCTCTTTTCGCAGATGATCAGCTTGCGACTCTGCACGCATTGTGATCCATTGTCACGAAGCTTAACTCACACACATCGATGGTATCATTCTCGACAGTGTTATTGCTGACACTGCACTATCCTTTCAAACTTTTCAACAAGATGCACCGAGCTTCTGTTCACGCTTGCTTGGAAAGCCAGAGATTGAGTGGGTGCCATTGACATTGACCAGGTCACATTCTTATCAGCAATATTGGTGGGTTCAAGTATAAGGCGTGCGGGTGTTATTCGGTCACTTTTTGTAATGGAACACCCATATTTGATTGGTGCGTGTTTAGGTGAGGATGAAGAGATTGGAGTGCTTCTTCAACTTTCATTAACTGCTCTACACTCCACAGTCAACAGAATCGGGAGGGACCTATGTATTCTGTCAAAGAATCGACAAATTTGCACTTCTCATGATAACCATAACTAATTAAGTCGAGGGAGGTCCGATTTCTCCTGATGCTTCATCGTAGATTTGGTAATGCATCACGTTTCGTTGTGTGTCTCTAAGCGGTAGAAGTTGAAGAACATTAAGAATTTAAAACAGGAACCGGATAACACCCACGTATATGCCTTAAAGTGTAACGGCAATGGCAAAGTTTTGGGAAGCATTTCAGGAATTTTTCATCTAAAACCCAACAGCAGGCCCATTCATTCTGGAAACACTTTGCATGATTCTAGTTTCTGATGAAAGTCAACTACCCTGCATATGAATCTTCTCAGGGCGTTGATTGAGGTTATCACCGCACTCAGGTAAATCAGCACAAATCATCATTTGTTGAATTGACATTGTGGTAGAATTCTGTTTCCAGTTTTTCCTCCAACATTATGTGCTTAATGCTTTCCAGAGATTCTGAAACAGATTCGGCCTCTCCTTCCCCAGTTTGTTTTCGGTTCACTCGGACATTAACCTATGTATGTTTCGAAGCCTAAAATTGAAAGTGTTATATCTACTAAGTTCCCAGTTTTCCTCCTCCAGCAGTATGTGCTTCATGATTTCCAGAGATTCTGAAACAGGTTGACCCTGTTTGTTTTCTGTTCATTCAAATAGCTAATTTTAACCTTTGTTTATTTTGGGTGTTTATTCACTCAAGAATGGTTTGCTGGAGTATTCCATGTGTTGCATCGTGGAGAGGCTGGTGGAATTTCATGAGTTGCAATACATATCACAATTATTAATCCTCACATTTTGTTCTTAAAATTAGTGACAATAAATCAAGTGGGATTGTTAAATCAACCACACCCTAGTTAAAACGACCACAATTAATATGTGAGGTGTTGACTAGGTTCTGACTTGTCATCCAAATTGGCCAAGTTTATTTATTCTAATACAAAGCTGATACCTTGATCTTCTTCATGTGTGCGTTGAAAAATCAAATCGTCACAAGCCTTGTGACCGTGTGACACATCTCTGTGGTCGTTTTAACAAACTACGTGCTCAATTTAACAATTATGTAAATCAAGTCTACTAAATTATTGATGCTTTCTATTTGAGGCAAAATTTCATAGAAGCTTGGTAGACTGCACTGCCACTTACCCACTCTGTAAAAGTAAAAAGAATGTGTAAGGATTTTTAATTTTTTTGGAACACATGATGCGCATGGCCACTTGGCTTGTTTTCTATCAAGTAGACAAAATATTTCACAACTAGGAATTGAACCGCCACCCACTCCATTTGGTTTTGGGTATCTCTTCACCATCACCTAGTAGTTTGGGGTCATCTTGGACCAATTGTGTAAGGATTATTGAAATGTTGTGTCTTTCACTTTAGCTATGAAGTTCTTATTAAATTTGCTAACTCTCAATTGATGAGGAAAATTGAAATTAGCCTAGAAATATGGTGACCTACCTTGTTAGTTGACCTTTGGATTTAGGCCACACATGTATACTTAGAGCCGGTTTACACCTTGGACCATGGAAGATGGCCTTTTGCCATGGTCCGACTTCTTAAAAATCGTTTTAAAGAGCCTTGGGCTCCTCACTAGGTGTAAACCGAATGTGGACCAAGAGAAATGACCATGGACCAAAAAGTGAATGTGCTGATTTTTTTTTAATATATGCACAAAAAGGGCAATTTTGAAGAAAAAAATCAACTTTAACCATTCTCTTGGCTTCACTTGTCCTCTCTTGGTTTCACATCTTGTTTTCGCTTGTTTTCACTTTGAATTTCAACAAGCATGGTTGCAATGGAGGAGAAGAGGAGGAGCCTTATTTTGCTCTTAGGATTATACATATTTGTATACATGCTTGTGAAGCATGTTGTGGACATTCAAACATTGCTTTTGCAAGGAGAATGGGAGAAGTTCACAATTTTGAACTTGGTTTATGAGAATATGGGGCATAGAGTGAAAAACATATAGAGTCAAGAACGGATTTGTAGACCACTTGTTGTTAGGGTCGTGGATGTAGAAAGAATTTATGAAGCGAACTCAAGTGAAATACAATACATTCAGATTTTTGTGTGAGGTTGGGCATGTATTTAAATAAACACGACACTCGTTTTAGGGGTACTATGCCGGTGTAAGAGAGGATAGCAATATCATTGCATAGATTAGGTAGCACCAATAGATTGTAAAACATAGAAGACTTGTATGGAGTTTATAAGAGCACATTATTAAAAATATAGAGAGAATTTTATAGAGGTGTTAGAAAGCATTTACAACCAGTTTTTGTGCAAACTCCAAATGAATCGCAATTTAGGATTTTAGCTTCAAAGTTCAAGCAGCTACATGATTTACCTTACATTATAGACACAATAGACAGGTGATATATTTATGTTTTAGCTTTGGTAGTTGGCGGAGAAGACTATTACTATAGAAAGTCATTCCATTCAGTAATTTTACAGGGAATTATCGGACCAGATTATATATTATGAAATTATGAATTCAGATGGGCATGAAGTCTTCATAATTGGGCTATTTTTCATGCTACAAGGATCGAACGAGCATGTATAGAAGGGAACTTCCAGTGATATAAAATTATAGAAGACGCCAAATATTCGATGAGCTCTTAGATATATTGTCCATTTAAGGATTGAAATATTACATTATCCAGAAGAATGCAAATTAGAAGTTTATCCAGTCTTCAACAAGAATGTGCGTAGAAAGAGCATTTGGTATTTTGAAAGAGAGAGGGAAGCTGATAATAAACCGATCCAAGGTCCCTTTGAGAAATATGCCACATATTGTAGCAACTTGCATAATCCTATAAAATTTATGTATTATAAACAATGAAGGAATTAAAGAGAAATGAATTGTAGAAGCAAAAAATAAACTAACTCGAGAAGTTACTGAGGAAGATTTACAAGATGACAGTGAACTACGGGGTGAAAAAATTGGAATTGCTAAAGTGAAAAGAAAAATTCTAGATAGGAAAGATGTTTCAATTGCATACTAGGTAATGATGTAGAATAATATTTATTTTTATCGAAAGCAGAATGAGAAGAAAAATGACAAAAACCACAATAATACACAACTTCCTAGCCGAAAATTTGTGGTAGTACAAAATAAGAAACAAATATGGTATATCATATAGTGATAGAAACATTGATACAATAGAGTAGTTCTTAGAATTTATTTAGAAAAGCAGCAAAATTTATGTCCATGCTTATAAAAAAATTTGTAAATTTTGGAATGACGCAAAAAGAGCTCTAAAATTACTAATAACATGTTCTAATAGACTTTCAATTTTTTCTTGAGTTTTTTTCTTCTCTTGTTATATAGTTGTTGTTCGTGTTGTGACTGTAGTTTTTTTTGTACATGCCAAAGGCATACAAAGAATAACATCTTCTTGAAATGATTTTGTGGCACTTGCTGGATTTTGATTATGCTCACTTATATTGTTCCAATGTCATTCATCCATTTATTGAAATCAATTACAAATTTTTTAGATTACAATTACAATTAAATTGCAATTTCAATTATAATTTTTTAAAATTACAATTACAATTTCTGATCCAAAAATTTTATTTGCATCTTGTCAAACATGTATTCTTTAATAATGCATTTTTTTTAAAAGACAACCAAAAACGATTAAAAATCTTTAATTGCAGCTATTAATCAAATTTACAATTTGATCAAAATATTAATACATGTGAAAAATATAAAATAAAAATAAAAATAAAAATGTAAAAAATTAGTTGCAATGTAATCAAAGAGTTCTTTTGTAAAAAAATTATATGTAAAAATATAGTTTCTCTAAAAAAAAATAATTCATCTGTACAATCAAAGGTCTCTAAAAAGAAAGTTTTTTTATAAATATATAATTTGTTTATAAATAGATTTTCTTAACATAGATTTCATCTATAAAATACATAATTTCTTTATTAAAAAATCTTATATATAAAAAAGTTGCAATATAAATACATAATATATATTACAACTATAGGTATAAACAAAATAGATGCAAATGGATTAGGGGTTATACGAAGTGGACGGTGGAATTTTGAGTCGAATCGATGCGGGTTTGAAATCCAAAGCATGCATGAGACAACATAGATAGTATACCAATCTTAAAGCCACCGCGACAGCGGCTGACGCTGTTTTGGGAGAAAGGGATATAGAGGCTATACAGCTAAGGCCAAGGCCTTCTACGTCCTACATACACCCACATACTATCCGCATTCAACCTCACTTAACCTTACATTTTGTAAAAAATAATTATGAACTTTTTACAAAAATTACTCATATTTCTTAAAATTCACATATGTCAAAAAAATTACCTTGTATCTTTACTATTTTAGGGAATTTCTCGTTCATTTCGCCTTGAATAACAATTAGGTGATGCACCTCATTGTCTCTCCACTTCGTTCTTGCCTTTTTTTCCCGGATTCATCAACCTTTATAATATTTTTCTTAGTTTTGTTCGTCTTCTTCGTATTGTCTTTTGTTGCTCATTTTTTTTCTTTTATGTACATGTTTTGTTGTTGTTGATATTGCTATCACTTCTTTGAATCCTTGGAAGATGCCAACTCCATGATGTTTCTTTATTTGTCATCATTGCAAAAAAATAAATATTGGTGTAATTGATGGAGGGTGAAATGCAATAGAAAGAGAGGGGAGCAAATTAGGATCATGTAATATGATTGAATTCTACTAGTTTAATATAATTTAACATTTTATTGGTTTTTTGAATTATAACGTTATACTGGGTTTTTTTAAATATACCGTTATTTTGTAATAAAGGGAAGCCACCATATCATATTCAGCCCCAAAAATTTTATTTATTATAATATAATAGTATTTCTCTGCCACGAGGCATTGTCTTTTCCTACCATACCACCACTTTTCCTTCTTTCACCTCAAAACGTGTTGGACCATGTCAGTGGATTGTATAGGCCTTAAAATATGTCTTTTGGGGACCTTGACCTTCATGGTCACTCTAGCATTTTTTCCTTGATGTAAACCGAAGTGGTCCCGGGACAAGTTCAGTAGCCAATCAACACCCTTATAGCGTCCTGGGACGACTTCATGGTCCATGATGTAAACCGGCCCTTATAGTAGTATGCTGGAGGTTGCTGATATAGCGTTGAAGAGGACATTTAGCCAAAGCACATGAGCCTTAAACGGCCTGCCACGGTTGTAGCTACTGCGTAGGCGGGCCATGGTAGTAAGCAAGCCTCGTATTTTCCATCTCCACAGTTCTGAACATATTTGAAGACAACACTAGGCACTACCATAGTAACACAACCTGGTAATTTCGATAGCATTTCGCTGCAACCAGCAAATAGAGAAAAAATTACCTTGTCCGCTAAGAGCGTCGTACTCAAGTGAGGTTGCGTGCACCTCATGTACCAGAACCTATTGGCTGTTGAATCTCTTTCTCAACATCAACCATTGGCAACCATATAATTCATGAGCAAACATCACCTATTATCAAAGTCTTTGAACATGGATATATTTACATCTAAATCTTTGCATGGTTGAATAATTCTAAGAATTTATGAACTTCAAGAGAAGTTTACACAATTCAAATTGCAATGAAACATGATTGGTCAATTGTTATAGCACTTGCTTCATTGGGTTAAAGAGAGCAAACACATCTGCATAACCACCACCTCTAACCCATTAAACTTATCCATGTGCCACAAAGTTAGCACCCATTCCCGTCCAGTTAAGCAATTTAATATATCTACAGTCTAGGTATAATGAAGACAAAAAAAACCATGGATGGTAAACACACTCAATTCCGGTGCACCCCCCCCCCCCGGGATCTTAATACATAGAGTCCTTTAAAGTCCTCTGAATACATGAGATTTGTTTATAGACATAAGAAGCAATTCATATATATTCATATTGTTTTTCAAAATAACCAAATTTCAATGAATTTTCTAAGTGGATATTCACTTCACCCTATACTCATGATGGAGGTTACCCTATTTCCAATCACCAATCGGTTACAAAATGAAGAACATTCACTCTCCTAATCATCGAACGAGACCTCTCGTCGGTTCTTGTCAGCATAGAACTTTTGTCGTTGTTGCGCAGCAATGAGATGTTTCTTGGCCTCGCCAATCACATGTGTCATATGCTCGACAAAATTCTGCGCAGCAGGGACTTGACACCTGCTGTTCCCACTAATTGGTGTCCGGGGCTGCTGACCATAGTTCAGGACAAACGGAGTATTCCGTACAGACTCTTGCCAAGAGCTATTATATGCAAATTCAACCACTGCAAGGAATTCATCCCAATCATCTTGCACTGGGTTGACATAATGCCGCAACATATCCTCCAGGATACGGTTTACCCGTTCCGTCTGCCCATCAGTTTGAGGATGGAATGCGGTGGACATGGCCAACCTTGTCCCCAAAAGACCATGCAACGCATCCCAAAACCTACTTGTGAATCTAGCGTCCCTGTCGCTTAGAATTACCCTGGGTAGACCATGCAACTTATATACATGATCACGGAATAACCTTGCCGTACCTTCAGCAGTAACGTGTGTGGTGGCTGGCATAAAGTGGGCCATCTTGGACAACTTATCCACGCACACAAAGATGGCATCATAACCATTAGCAGATGGAGTCAATCCAGAGATAAAATCCATGCTCACTACTTGAAAGGCACCTATTCCCAATTAGGGCCCCATCGCTAATCTATAGAGTATCAAAATTTCAATCAAGCTTCACCCGAAGAAAGACAAAAAGCTGACCCAGACAAAGAGAAGAGGAATGAGCGCTTATGGCAGACTCTAGACATTGGTCATATCTTCAAGCCAACTTTTGCCTTCAAAAATCCACAGTATTTTCAATTTAAGGAATAAAATTACCAGAAATTTACAATCCCCCTTAT
Organism: Polytrichum formosum; assembly: GCA_964035585.1. Classification (NCBI taxonomy): domain Eukaryota; kingdom Viridiplantae; phylum Streptophyta; class Polytrichopsida; order Polytrichales; family Polytrichaceae; genus Polytrichum; species Polytrichum formosum. Next base: position 16,701,344 of record OZ037941.1, on the reverse strand, counting down.
TTCTATCTTCCTACACGGGAAAATTTCGCACCACCTTTATACTTCTTCAGATCTGGCCTTTAGTGTGGGTTGAAAATTAATGTGGCCCACAGTAAACAGGACTATTTAGTGTACTTTTCATAAATCCAAGACAGAAGTTATGTCCCTTCTAAATCTTAAGGGGTGAAATGCAAAAAACAAGAGGCAAAGTTTGATGAAAACTACTTCAATGAAGTAAGAGAGTATGCACATTATTCTTGACATGGCAAGAGCATCTCATTTGATAATATTAATCTGATGACTATTCACTTTGCTACTATTTACCTTGCTGCAAATTTACAAGTGCTGACTAGAAGACAACAGTATCAAGCATGGTCCCCAAAGTCTGTACAATGTTGGACGACATGAGATTAGATACATGGTCTTCTAGGTGCTTCTTCGCATCTTGACGCCCCACATTGGCTATAGCCAGTTTCTCAGGAGTGAGCTGATCCTCCTCTTGCACAGCTTTGTTATACTTGATTGCAAGCTCTAACATTTCCTGCAAACAGACAATCCCACAATCAGATCACAGTGACATTACAGGTTCTAAAGGTTTTCAGAAAGACAACACAGTATACACAAATCCATCTACTTAGGTATATGAAGTTGTGGATCTAATGTAGAGAGCAGTTCGTTGTGAAAGACTGATAAACTATGAAACATGCTCAGAAGTTTTTATGCTCCACAGCAATACAAGCTCGCATTACTTGGTAATTGACAAGATTGGTCCTCTTAAAAGACCTGAAATTGCGAGGTGCATATACACACTACCCAAAAGCAAGCTCAGTTATTTATGTCCCCAAAAGCAATCCCCTTTCCCTGGTTAATCTAAATTTCACAGTTCAAGGAAAGCCAACCTGCACAGTAACTTCATTTGTCTTGCCATGCTGGTCAAAGCGCTGGAGGGTCAGTCCATCCGTCCACTTCTTCTTGTGAAGATTCAGAAGCATTTTCTCTTCTAATTCATTCTTCCGGTAGTTAATTGCAATGGAGTAGTAGTGTCGATTCAACCCATGAATCAAAGCCTGATACATTTGCAGAAAACAACAAAAAAGTTGAATTACAAGAAGTAAAAAGTTTTACATACCATATTCTTGAATGGCGATGTCTCTTGGACCCAACAGATAACTTACAAACTGCAAGCTATCAATTTTAGAGCGAGTTTCTAAACTCTGCCACATTTTCCTATAAGGCCAGTACAACTTCGAGCCAAGTCCAGTAGCTCCTTCCATCCAAAAGGTGATTGTCCAAGCGAACGCCTTCCCTGACACTTGCACCCATATATTGCACTACAAATTGACTAAACTTGGACCTCACAAGTGACTGACCTGAATGGATGGCTTATTAAGGTGACCCAAGTTGGAGGTAGTTTGCCGTGGCTCCTGTCCCAACATCATAGTCTGTGGATTGATCAATCGAAAAGCATCTATCACCACCTTTCCTTTAACACTCTGTATCGGATCAACCACTACTGCCACTGCCCTCTGGTTCAAAGCTTCGAAACTCTGCAAAATCACAGATTAGTCTTAGAATCTGTAGACAAAATGTACGTCTCGTAACCAGACTGAGTGGAGTCAGACCTCCACCAAGCACACAACTTCAGATTCATAGTCCAATTAGCATTAATCTGTGCTTTTCTCGACAGCCATGTGACTCCTGAGTTCATGCCTATGTATTTATGCACCTTAATTTCAGAAGCTGTACACTAACTTAACCACGAAAATGTAATTACCTGTTGTGTATTGATGTCTACACCAGAAAGCCAGCAGCCAAATCCTGGATGTGAATGGTACCACCCCACCACCATTTCTGGTCTGGATCAATCAAATAACACACACACACTGAGAACATGAACAGGCTGAAAAGATTACTGAGACATTCACTTCATTGGCACTAGGAATTCTGAACAGACTTACAAGCAATTTGAGCTCATAAATTACATAGATTCATGGTATCTTCGCCTCTACTCCTAAACATTTAATTAAAATGGCCTTACATGAGCAATCTTAAGTGCAGACCAGGGAGCAGTGTGTCACAGCTTAGAAAGGATCGTGGCAAAAAGGAGCTCTACCTTCCAGTTTGCTTAAGCATGTCCAGCATCTTAGTTTGGAAAACATGGTCAACTGCTTCCACACTAACACCTGTTCCACTTTGAGGCATGGCAAACACATCCACCACACGAACAGTGTACTCATCCACAAACTCTCCCAGCATGAGACCCATCACCTCCATGGGAACTCCAGCCCTGCCTGCAATCAAAGATAACAAACAAAGAAGGAAACAATCATTTCAGATCAACTGTAACATTTAGTACAATAAATTGTCCTGCACAGTCTACCCCCTATAAGTGTTACCTCTCCGGAATACTTATGGTTTGTAACACTTATGGTTTTCTAACATAGTAACAGCTAGAGAGGGTGGGCCATTCAAAAAATAACACTTATAAATGTTAAAACAGTAAAAATAGAGACATTAGTAGCACTTTAAAAAATCGTCACATATAAACTTACACTTATTTAGTGACCAAAATAAGAGTTTAATGTTGCTTGATAAGACTCTTGAATACAGAAGATAGTGATGGATTTCTCTAATAGATTTGATCTTATTGCAAAATCAAGGCCTACAAAAGATACTAGTGGTAGCTTGCACATGCAGTACTTGATTGGATTATACATCAAACCAAGTGAATCGCACTTGACACATGTGCAATCACAAGAATAAAAGTCACAAGAAGAGAAACTAGGTAAGAATATAAACATTGATAGACATACCAATGTCTCAGCAAACAATTTCTTAAGTTTCCAAAAAAAATTCAGATTCAACAATAGAACTCCTCACGACCTTAATAAAAGGCTTACATGTGAGTCAACCTAGATAAGCTTACATGTAGGTTAGTTTGGATAATCAAACTGAGAAGGCTCACTCTCCACCACTATCCGCATTGGCTCACTCTCCATCACTCTCCGCAATTACCCAATGTCCAACACTACATAGCATTGACTCACTCTCCACCATCCAACATTGTCACTTACAATAGTGATCATAAATTCACAACGTTGAACTATATATTCCATGAGTTTTGGTGCAAGTAATGGTTATACAATGTAAATTAACAAAGATGGGAGCAAATTTTTTATCACAGAGTAATGGATAACACTTACTAGTGTATTTTTCAAGCGAGTATGAAAAATGTAACACTTATGGCAAAATCCCACTTAGAGAGGGTAGACTGTATATTGTCAAGTTTAACAGCAAGAAGATAGATGGAAATGTCACAGGAAGCCAAAGGAGTTGAAACAAATAAACCACAAAAGACTGTTTATATCATCAAAGCCAGTGCCCTCAGACAAAAACCTTCTGAATGACAATGCAATTTGGTGATCTTAGTGCCAGCCTTCAAGCTCTCCAGGTTGCACACCCAAGTTCTCTACCTCAATTGCCAATGTGGGTCTTAATAACCTATATCCTATATGTTTTTACGCATCTGTCTAATAACAAAAAGAAGCAAATGAGAGTTTCGGTCACTAATGTGAAATGGCCACAACTAGAAACCGAGTTGCTTTGTACAGTCAAAATATACATCCACTTTGGCTTGTGATAATCGCCAATAGAGCAGATGAAGTCACCCGACAATATTTGAAATAGCACAAACTATATACTGAAAACTGCAAAATGCCAACTCTTATAGAAACCTCAACCCTTGCAATGGACTTAAGGTAAGTAGGCTTAATTCAGTACTCGTCTTGAATGGACACCTATATTTGAGTGGTATATGGTTAGGTGTGGATCTAAGAACGGACACCAAAAAGGTATCATGTGTTTAAAAGTGTTGAATATGTGCTCACAATTTGTTAACCATAAAAGATTCAATAGTCAACATGATTGGGGGGACCAGAAGATCATTTCATAAGAAAGAGAGTCTTCACTACGACATCAAATAAGATATTCGTATGAGCTCCAAACATTATGACGAGGAAAATGGCTATGGACATGATATGGATTTTCTATTCATCTTGCAATCAACATGTTTCATACTTTAGGAGAAATGGGTGCAGAGTTAAATGTGTCTGTTTAAGGCCCGCTTACCTTATAGCTGCCTAGTCCTATGTTAAAAGTATATGTGTGTGGCCTTCACCGGCATCCAATTCATATGCTCACTTCACGATGTCACCATTCACAAATCGCCAAATGAGCACATAACACGTTCCCCAATCATAAACCTCGACGCTAATGGTACCGTAAGTCGAGAGACAGTGAAACCCTAATTGAGCATACTGCAGGCAATATAAATGTTCAGGAAGGAAAAGTCTAATTTCGGGCACAAAACGCACCGTATAGCTGCCGAGACCCATTTTAAAAGTATGTGTGAGATACACCGGCATGCATGTCATACGCTCGGTTCACGATGTCACCATTCGGAAATCGCCAAATGAGCACATAACACACATGCCCTAATCATAAACCTCGACTGCTAATGGTACCAAAAGTCGAGAGCCAGTGAAACCCTAATTGAAGATACTGCAGTCTATCAAATTTTGAGGAAGATGAAAAGTCCAATTTCAGCCACAAAACATACCGTGCTTGAGCATCTTGAGCAGTGCCAGGGAGGAGACGTAGACTTGCTCCGATGTGTCCACGAGAGGCGAGTCCGGGTGCGGACCGCCCCCGCCCCCGGCTCCTGAGAAAATCCTGTGCAGTCGCGAATCCATGATACCAAGCTACCTTCCGAACCAACGCAGCGACGTAGTATCGGTGGGTCGCTTGATGAAATTCGATGATCCGGTGACACTAGGGTTTCAAGGTTTCGAAGAATAGGGGGCAGAGAATGAGTGCATGCGTTCTTCAACGCGAAGTCAAGAGTGGGGAGGATGAAGACCCTTCTTGAAAGATGAAGCCTAAAAGGGACTTGGCACGTCAAGTGGTGAGAATCTTCTAGAATGTAGCATACATGCTGATTTTAGAATACAAATCTAGGAGAGACGTACATCGATAGCCTTTGTAGGTTTCACATGCCTTATGAACTATGAACTACGGTATGTGAGTGTTATTTGATTCGTTGTTCATGTTCTCCAACTTCTACCGATTAATTTACACAACAAAACTTGTGTTGCATTAGCAAGTCTACAATGAAACATATGCCAAAATCGGATGAAAATCACATTTTCCTTGATTTAGTTGTGGTTATCGGAAGTCCGTGTTTGTTGATCTCTTAATTGGATACATAGATCCCCCCAATTGTTTTCACTATTGAGTGTAGAACAAGTCTCAATATTTGAAGACGTAGTCCAGTCTCTTTTGCACATGTGTCTTTATGACGTGAAGTGGATAGGGTACCTACTACAACCGATGGCAAGGCAACATGTATCAACACGTGTCGATTCCCATGCATAATGGATATGTCATGTGAAAGATGTACATTATTATGGGTAATAATGTGCATCATTATATCCAATCATGATTAGACATATCTACAAATTTGTTTGGCATGGCCATTGTAGTCAAGCCACCCATAATAGAGATAAAAAAATAAAAATGGAATGGAGTGTCATTTAAACATTGTTGTGTGTGTGTGTATGCTACACACACACACACACAACAATGTTTAAATGGCACTCCATTCCATTTTTTTATGTTCTACACATCTAATAAGTTGATTGGAAATTCAACAAGGAATGTGTATGCTTATCAAAGTAACTAGATATTTGGCTATGTTTATTTGCTTTCAAGTCACAACTTAATACCAAGGGTTGGCATAAAGGTATACAATAAAGCATTGCGATGTTATGATACATAACTAGGATTTAAGTATATTTGGATTTATGCACGAGTTTTGGACAATTCCAACTGCCAATATGACGTACACTAGATTGCACAACTACACAAATATGATGGGTGGCAAACATGGAATGCAAACATTCGAAGTTATGGTTGTTGTGTTGTTGCTTTTGATGTTGTTGTTTGATGTTTTTGTCCCCAAAAATGCACATTTCTTATTATATTTGGACAAGTGGTTTGTCCAAATATACTTAAATGTCAGTTCCGTCCATAAACAACAAAAGCTCAAGGTTATGGATGGAATGGTCCCTTCATCATGAAAAGGAAAAACACAAACACATGAGAGTTGTTGGAAGTGTTATCCCCCGGGGTGGCAGCTCAAACAAATAATTACAAGGGGCTCGTCCAAAAATTTCACAAAGGCATAGATTATGTACACATAATCGTACATATAATCTAGATTATGTTTCAAATTATTTGGATTTAAGAGTTTCAAAAGAGAAGCGGGAGAGAAGCCACCGAGAGAAGTCGGGAAGAGAGTTAGGGTTAGGGCTTACAAGCCAAAGTAATCTAGATTATCTTCAAATTTTTGTAGATTATCTAAATATAATTAGGTCTGATGGAGACCATATTATGGACAAGCCCCCCTGTCCAAGAGAAAGTCCACATTATTTTCAAATTATTGATGTATTATAATACATAGACATGTTCAAATCAAAAATTATTACGTATTATGGATGGTCTCAATGTGCACTACATCACTCCATTCTAAGTTCCATAAAATTGTTCTTTGGTATGAATGTACAAGGATAATATGGATGGATTATCTGTTACAAATTATTTTGCACTAGTTGCCACCCCGGGTGTTATCCACTTTGACAAGTGACCAATTATGCATGTATAATCAAGCACATACATAGATTTGGCAATGAAGGTCTTTGTATATGTTGTTTTACCAAAGCACAACGAGCTTAGTGTACAATAATTCATCCATAGTATCATCCACACCCTCAATCTTCATCCATCCTTCAACCCAAATGTGGCTTTGAAACACCTGTATATACACTCTCTCCTCTCCTTCACTTCACAAACCAACATGTCTTTGAACAACAAAAACTCAAAGCTGTGGATGGAATGTTATTTTCATGAATAGAAAAACACATGGACGTTATGCTAGTGCAATCTAACATAACTTACACATAAATTTGGCAAAGTAGGTACTCATGTCGTTTGTTTTGCCAAAGCACATTAAATTTAAGGTCGGTTTAGACTACGGTGAAGAAGTGCACTAGTCGGTCAAGAATTTCAGCCCAAGACAAGGCTATTTGAGGCAACAATTGGGTATGGCGGATAAGATAGAAAAAGAATAAAAGAATGTCTCAAGTTTGGGTTCTCCGGAGATCAAGTTTCTTGTCCGAGGGTTTAAGGTTGCCTAAGAAATTTGACTTCCAGAGAACTCCCCTAGCCAAAAGTGTTGGTTGTGTTGTCATCCATGTCATTATTTCATTCATGTTTGAAGTTCTCCTCTGGAGAAGTCTTGGCCATAGCGTAAACCCCAGTTGGTGAAGAACCCATTTGACAACCAATCATATTGCTCCATTCCCCTAAAATTCTTGACTGCTGCACTTCCTCACCATAGTCTAAACTGGTGCTTAGTATACAAAATTTCATCTTGATACTCCTTGAGATTCTCAATCTTCATCCATCCTCCAACTAAGATGTGGCTCCAATGCGCTCATCCACACTCCTCTATCCTCAATTTACAAACTGGTACGTCCACAAACAACAAAACCTCAAAGGTTATGGATGAAATAATTTCTTCCTGTCTAGAGTACCTAATACTTGGGAATTGTTGGCAAATTAGGTACTTACTTAAAGTCTTTTGTTTTGCCAAAGCACAGTGAGCTTAGTGAAAAGCAGTTCATCTTAACTCTCATCCATATTCTCATCCTTCATCCATCCTTGAACCCAGATGTGGCTCCCAGGCTCTCGTCCACACTCTCTCCTCTTCCTTCGCTTCGCAAATTGCGTCTCCGTGGATTTTGAGCGTTCGCTGTTGCCGTTCTCGAGCGACAGCCACTTGTCCACATACACTTCCGAAGTGCCAAAAGATTGTGTGTTTTGAACCTACGCACTCATCGGTTTTTGAATAAATTCTGGAGTTTGAAGGAGTTCAGCAATATCGAGCAATTTCTTCACTTGTTTGGGAGGAATTCTGTAGCACCTTCAAGTGCACCGCAACTGATGGTTAGTTTTCCAAAAAGGCAGCCTGTGTAGGACGTGTTTGTCTGAGTGAGAGCTCTTGGAATGGGGGCACTGACGTTGATAGGTGGCACACAATGTCTGGTGAGAGAGTTTTTACCATGGGAAGCTTGCCTGTTTCCTGCTGCTTCTGTTCCCACAAGCTTGAGTGCTGCCTCCAGCTCCATATATGGAGTTGCAGCTCCAAGGAGGAGGAATTTGTTGGGATGGAGAATTTTCCGTAGCTCGTGTAGGTCCCAGCTCGGGGATGTGGATACGGGGCGAGGAGGGAGGTGCAATGCGCTTGGGAGGAGAAGTGGGAACCTCACATGGGGACTTCCGTCGCCTAATTTCACAACAACACGTTCCTCAATTGTGTGCATGGCTGTAAGTGCTCTCTCTCTCTCTCTCTCTCTCTGCAATGCGTGGTGGTCATATCTTCTCTTGTGCAATGTGACTGAATTTCCACCGTTGGGAGAGATTATGCCCTCCACCAAAAGTTCCTCAAAGATCCTTAGGGTAAACCTGACATTCAAATACGTCCACCTCATTCGGAAAATCCCAAACCAGACATTTAAACACGCCCACCTCATTTGAGAAATGATGTCATATGGTCCAACATATTGTTTTAGAAAGTTCTTGAAGGATGTGCTTAATCGCTTCCTGATGGAAAATACATTAAATAATGACCATTGAGAGATAGAATCCCGTCGCCTAATTTCAGCCGTGTGACGACCATATCTTTTCTTGTGAAATACGACGATTATGCCCTCCGCCCAAAATTCCTCAAAGCTCCTTAAGGCAAACCACACATTTAAACACATCTACCTCATTTGGAACATCATGCCATATGGTCGAACATATAACTCTTCAATGATGTGCATTATCTCTTCCCAATGGAAATTACTTTAGAACATAACCATTGAGTGGACCAACCTACAAAGCTCTATAATGATGTGCTTAATCTCTTCCTGATGGAAATTACGTTAGATAACGACCCATTGAGTGGACCTGGCGCTACAAAGCTCTTCAATGATTGCAAAGTCTTTTCTAGATGGAAATTACATAGGAGAATAACTATATAAACACTCAGTGGACCTGCCAAATTTGTCCACAAAATTTTTGGGCGGAATATTTTTCCTTGGCAGCTCAAATAGAAAGGATACTAAAAAAAAGGGTCATTAGTGTCTGCATCAACACTAAAGGTGTATGTAGTTCTGACATCAATGCAAAATAAACCTACTCAGGGTTTAGTTTCTGGGACATGTTGAGGTTGAGCAACAACTACCTGTCTTCAGGTCAAATACTTTGTGAAGGTTTAGTGGAAGAGAAAGAGAGAAGAGGGATGAGCGAGGACAATGTCATGTTTGTTTCTTCACAAATTTGAATGCCTTCATGCCTACGGTCGTGGGATTTTTGGGCACTAGAAGAGAGGGCACGTGAATTCTACCAAATGGAGCAACTACCTGAAAGGAGTTTCCATTTCCTAGTGAGGCAAAGATGTTAACCTAGTGGAGATTATAGCTGTGCTCATGTAGGACAAAACTTGAACTACAAACAAAGAAGGTGTAACAGAGGTGTGATTGAGTGACTTATAAATTAATTTGCCGAGCATAGCTGTAGATGTGAATGTATGTAGTACCACGACTTGGTTTAGGAAGATTCCGGAAACCCCCAACCCCAAGTTGCTCCTCTCCAGAATTTTAGACAATGAGGCACACATCATTTGCTGTTTAATAGGATATTGGTGTTAGTGTTGAGATAAGGTTAATAATTTTATCTACAAGGTTGTTATCTATAAAATTGTTGTCAGGAGTAGGCTTTGGCAAGGGTATTGCTGACAGTACCGAGGATATCCTGGACATTGAGCTAATAAAGATCCTGGTGCATGCAGGAGCCTTATATGATAGCAAAGCTTGACTCAGCAGAGCGAACTTATAAAGAGCTGTCAGTAAGTGAGATAATTCTGCTGCTTATCAGTTATATTCATTTCAATGTCTACTTTTTGGAGGTTGATTTATTAGTCATCTTCTTTTCAATGAGATGTGCAATGTGAAAGGCTTTGAATGGTGCCCATCTGATACTTTTTGTGTGTTGCACTCATGCAGGTAAGGTTGGCAGACCCTGATGTAGCCAGCAACAACACTGAGTATCAAAAAGTTGCCAGATCATTGGCAGAGCTTGAAGAGGTTTTAATCCCTACATGACCACTGCACTTCTTTCTACAGAAAACATCATTTTATTGTGGCTATTCTTGTGGAGTATTGGAAAGTCTGATGATTTCAAATTATGATCATTAGATGTGCATAGGAGTGTGATTTGAACGGTTACAAGCTTGAAAGGTATTTCAGAAACTTTGGTTTCTGAATGCTATCATGACCTTCCTATTCATGCAACATGGTCTCTAGAATTGCTCATGAGCAACTCTATGGTTCCCTGCATTCTAACGCACTGCTGGTGGTATTTTGTTGTTAGGTAGTCCAAACCTACCAGAAATTCAAGGAATGCGAATCTCAACTAGAAGAGGCTAAAGGTGGGTATATTCATGAATTCCTTCATCATAATCAAATGTTTGACAGCTCTGCATTGCTTCTTAAAATCATTCACTCCTGTGTCATTCAACAACTTTGAAATGATTAGCAGTGAATGTGTTGAGCAGAGATGGCAAAGGAAGCAGCAGGAGATAGAGATATGGCAGAAATGGCAGCTGAAGAAGCAAGTATCCTTGCTAAAGAAGTGATAGAGCTTGAAGAACAGCTAAAGGTATGAAAGAAGAGATTGTCTTGTATCACTTTAATCAGTGGTGATGTCCCCTCAGCAACCAATGTTGTCATAGAAATTGCAATCAATATAGACTAGCAGGCCAAAAATATTATTTGTAACAAAACAATCTCCATCCTTTTTATGCATTTTTTCCTTCAATATAGATGTTGCCATCTTGGCAATTCATGTCATGGGAATGTACGATACCCCACCACAAAGATGATTGTTGCGTATAAGGAACCTTTTATTGATCAAGAAAAGGTGGATTTGCCACCTTCTAGTGTATTCTACAACATGCATTGCGTATAGACAAATTATCCCTCCTGGATGATCCTGTGTATAGACTCCTCTCATCTTTTAGACAAAATCAGACCCTTTTTGTTTATTTCAGTTTAACCTAGTCTACTGTGATGAGTTGTTGATTACTGTACTTGTCGTAAAAACATACAGCCTCTAGGTAACACAGATATGTACTAACTATAAAACAGTATTGTGCAGGTGATGTTGTTGCCAAGTGATCCATTGGACAGCAGGAACATTATGCTTGAAGGTCAGCATCACCTTTATATTTATCATTTGAAAGCTTCCACCACTTCACAATTCTCGGAACACAAATTTGGTGTTGGACATTTTTATACTGTGAATGCTAAAGATCTCACATTTAGGAATGTCTATTGCTCTATTGCTGTGCATTGATAATTGTTGTTGAATGAGCAGTGAGGGCTGGAACTGGAGGTGACGAAGCAGGAATCTGGGCAGGGGACCTTGTAGGTACACACGCCCTTGTTCTCAATTCAGTTATGTCATTCTTTTAAGCAAACATTTATTGTAACTAAGATGACTACTAGTTGTGGCCAGCTAAGTACATGAAGTCCTGTTTTGTAATTATATTGAACAATGAAAGTGATTGATCAACAGCAGGTCTTAGCAAGGGTTCAATGAACTGGGCATGTATTGACTCTGTCAAACTGACTGAACCCTTACTGTGACATGGGTTATAGCCTACGCTGTGGCATGTTCTTACAGGCGCTGATTTTAAACATTGTGAAATGTCTATTTGACAGGTCCGGATGTATCAAAAATTTGCAGAGCGCAACAACTGGAGATGCTCACCTATATCTGCAACTGAAGTATGATACCCTTCCTTTAGAATATTAAAACTTATCAGTAATACTCTATAAAGGACACTTAAAGTCAACCATTACAGTCAATTTCCTTTCAAATTGGACTGTAGTTGTTGTCTTCAGATGCTAGGACTAGGCAACTGGAACATGGTAGATGATCTGTATGTACAGGAAAAGAGATTGAGTCTGGACTCCATGTGTGAACTTATTTTTGTCTATTCTGCCAGAATACGTTAATGTGGATCTGGATTTTGCCCTCACCTTGAAGGAGCGTCTATATTTGTGTACTCAACTTGACATTAGTCATTTTTTGGGGGATAGAAGATCTGGTAGATGACATCATCGTTTGTTAGTTCTCACATTCTGGATGGGGAGCTTGCAGGCAGAAAAAGGAGGCTATAAGGAGTTGGTATTAGAAATCATTGGGGAGCGTGTATATAGTAAGCTCAAGTACGAAGCAGGTGTACATCGAGTGCAGCGAGTTCCAGCCACAGAAAGTCAGGGTCGGGTTCATACTTCTACTGCCACAGTTGCAATTATGCCAGAGGTAAGGTGAATTATTGCTGAATAGTGAAGCATCCAGCAAGTCCTTTTGCTAAGTGATGTTTAGTAAACATTTATGCCCTCACAACATCCAAGTCTTGTGACTAAAAACCTTAAAACATTTCAAGCTACCTATTTCTGTGTAAGTCCTGATGGGTCCTCAATTCACTCATGGTTTAGTTTGAAGGATGTAGTTCATGATCGTCAATGACAAACTTTGACACTGCTACAAGGAGGTGCAAATTTCTCCAGATTTAACATTGACCAGTGGGTAACCATTTCTGAGCAGGTTGATGAAGTAGAGATTGTGATCGACCCGAAGGACATAGAGCTTTCAACTGCTAGGTCTGGTGGTGCTGGGGGTAAGTACATAACATTAGGTAACCTGTTTAGGTTCTTGTGCAAATGGAATAATTCTTAGATAATGCAGATAACCTAAGAATGAGTCCATTTGGGACACAACCTCTTCAATAGAATCTTGGTTGATGGAAGAAGGCTTTGTGCCCAAAGAAGGCAACAATGAGGTGGCAACTAACGAGAGCTTGCCACTTGACTATCCTTGGCATTCATGCATGTTCTCAAGGACCTTGACTTTTGAAAATTTATTTCTTAAACCTAGAATTGAAAGAGAACCTCCTTACACACGCTTAAGAATGCTGTGTAATGAGCACAAACATCCAAGTCTATCTCAATTTGTTACATGTTTGTATCTCTCCCATCTTCTGTGTTTGAAACTGACACTCGGAATGCAATCATCACGTGCAGGTCAAAATGTAAACAAGGTAGAAACTGCAGTAGACCTCATGCACAAGCCTACAGGAATTCGAATTTTCTGCACTGAGGAGCGATCACAGTTAAAAAACAAACTACGTGCATTTCAACTCCTTCGAGCAAAGCTGTATGCTTCCTTTCTTAACCTGTTATCTAAGTGCCACCTTCTTTCCTCAGTGCAACCTGTCGTTGATGGTGTGTTCAAAATTTGCTCAGGCTCAAGCATGTGTAAATCAATGAACGAGTCTTCAGATTGAATAGTTGATGTTGGACTTTTCTGATACAGATACGATATAAAACTTAGGGAGCAACAGGACTCTATTAGCTCTGCTCGTAAATCACAGGTGTGAACAATATCTGTCTCTCTTCATTCCTATTTCTTTCTTTTCTCTTTTCACAACAGAACTATCCAACAACGATATGCCCATTGTCCACAGTCCAGAGTAATATTTTGACACTTCACCTGAGCACTACTGTTTGCAGGTTGGTACAGGAGCTCGGTCAGAAAAGATTCGTACCTATAATTATAAGGTACAGTTCGATTAAATTCCCAACAGCATAAGCTGCATATCAGTGTGTTTGCAATGTCATAGTATTTCATTTTCTGTGTGAGCTTTACCTTGGTTTACTGGTAAAGCATCAGTTGTCTGACCTTGGAGGTGGGATGACTTGAGCACTTTCTAGGTTTCAATAACTAGAAATTGAATTCTGTCTATTTCTAAGATATGGAACTTGTTCCTGAATCTGCTAGAATGGACTGATATTCAAGTAACTTCCGGAAATAAGTTCATGATGGTTGTTATGAAACTCTATGCAGGATAATCGAGTATCAGATCACCGGACAAAAATCAACTTTGATCTCATGTCAATCCTGAATGGGGAGTTAGAAGGGCCTGTGCAGGTTTACATAAAATAATCCTTACTTTTCTCACGTCCTTGTCTACAAGAAATTATATGTGCTGCTTGATCAGTGCAAGAGGGTTATTTTCATCACCTCTGTGGATTATTGTGCATTTCCTGTGCATCTACATTACAAATACTCATACATTTTATTCTTATTTTTTTGGGTGCAGTCCTGTGCAGCAATGGAGCAGAAGGAGTTGCTTGAGGAGCTTGCAGCTTCAGTAAATCAATCAACTGTTTGATTTAAATTGTGAAACGACTTCCCCTGTATTGCACTGCAAGGTTTGACAAGTAGTGGCACATCCATCCCTCTTACATTTGTGGAAAGTGATGATAAATACCCAAGTGCCATAGAGCAAAATTTTGAATTAGGAAAATTAATTCTTTGCAGACATCAGGATGGAAGATTCAGTCTGCACGTTCCAATCATTGTTGCCAGTCTGCCAACTTATATTAGACAAGTAATAGCAAATTGAAATGTCCAAGAGAGAAAACCTACTTTGTGCAAAATACAGGAGAGTGCCATTGATAACGTTGAGGCAATTGTTCAATAACTTGATATTAATAGGGCACCTATACATCTTGAGTGTCCCCATGTACATCATAAGTTTGTGAATGCCTAACTTACTGCATTAATTTGTATTTGGCAACAAATTAATTCAGTAAGTTAGTGGATTTTTTTGGTTTGAATTCCTTGCAATCCAATATTTGTGTTTTGTGTAATGGTGACACACCTATGATAAGTAAGGTAGACATGCTTATTCCAATATTGCAATATTTTGGACACCTATATTTGAGTGGTATGTGGTTAGGTGTGGATCTAAGAACAAACACCAAAACTACAAGTGTTTAAAAGAGATTGGTCTAGGTTCAAAATATGCTAATTGTTCTAGGTTCATTAGTCAACATAATTGAGGGGACCTGTATGACCACTTAATGAGTACGAGAATCTTCACTTCGACAATGAATAAAATATTCATATGAGGTCCAAATTTTTGAGGCAAATGGCTACGGGCACGATTTGGATTTGCTAATCATCTTGCACTAATTGCATGTTACTAGAAGTGGGTGCCTCTCTTTTTGTGAACATGAAAATTGACTCCCATTTGAGTAGAAAAAAAATGATTTTCATAAACATGTTAGCATGGACCCCGAATTCTTGGGTTTTTTTACATTGAATTTGTGCCAATTAGATTTACACAATGAAACTTGTGTTGCACTAGAAAATCTGGAATGAAGCATCAACAAAAATATGTCCGAAAATTGGACCTCCCTTGATTTAATCATGGTTTTTGGAAATACATGTTTGTTGATTTCCTTAATTGAATGCATAAGTCCTCCCAATTGTGTTCATTGTTGAGTGTGGAATAATCAATGAAATTTGTAAACATGATCTAATCTCTTTCAAACATGTGTCTTTATGGTGTTCGTTCTTTGATCCTCACCTAGCCACACACCAATAAAATATAGGTGTTTGATTAAGAAAGGTAACCAAATAACACTTGCACACATTAACACTAATATCCAACAATGGGTATTATGTGGGTGCGGGAATTTGTGGGTCATAATTCCCACATGATTGGCTGGGGATTCGTGGCACTCACTAAGGAACATCCATCCAAGATATCGTGGATGAAGTGGCTCCAATAAAAAAAGCCCCCCTATGGGGTTGAGGGCCGATTCATTCGAATGTGACATCACTAGACTAATTCGGGGCCTTTGACTCTATTTCCGGAATCAAATTTCCTTAAAATAGTCATTTAGATGATTCTTGCGTTTTTTTCATCCGCATGGATGATTTTACTTGAGTGCCACGAATCCCCAGCCCACATGATTCTTTGGATACGCCGTACGTATCTAGGTTGGTGACTCCGCTCACAACTCTTATGCCACATGTTCAAACTCTCTCTTTATTGTTTTTCGATGAGATAACACTCAACCCCCATCCAATACCGTACCCGGCCGTCAGGGTCAACATCTCATGCCGAATAATTAATTAAAGTGGAGAAAGTGGGTCCGGCATGGTAAAAATAAATTAATAAAAAATTCAACAATTTCAAAAAATATTTGTAAAAGATTCGACGCTTTAATACAAGGCTAGTTCACAACAATGAAAGATTTCTTATTTTTTTCACCCTTTTGTGGCGGCCTTGGTGTGTTTAACCTAATTGAATGCCCTAATCTCAATTAGTGGTCCTTTGTATGTGTTACTTTTGGATCCTAAAACGCCACTGCAACCTCTGGGTTTGCCATGATTTTGGCCACAAGCTCTTCAAGGGTTAATTCAATTTGCTTTGCAAACAACAGAAAATTCAGGCTCATAATGTCCGGAAAAATATATATTTTTGCACGAACTAGTTATGATGCTATGGTATGCAATATTTTGGGATTTTACTACATGAAGTTGGCTCAATTTTGTAATATTCAGCATGCTCTTCAACGAATAACTTTTCTTTTCAACTCTCTTCTCCAATAATTTCTGATTTTTTTCAACTTCTATTTTTTTATTTAATTTTTGCCGACCTTGACGGCCGGGTACGGTATCGTTATGCATCAAAGAGATTGCATGGAAACCCACGAAACAAAACCGGCCTCGATACATGTGACGTTCAAATGCCGTGTTGTGGAATTGCACACCAATACACACAACACACCCATTTAGCATATTCAAAGAATCCTCCTCACGACCCGAGTCTCGCTTGATGACGTTGCTTTCACCAATGACACAAGCTATCAATGTTGTCCTTCAAAAGTTATCGGTAGACCCACCATGATTTAGTCCATGAAGTTTTTATGTGCCGCCCAACTTGATGTTTTGGAGCATGGTTTAGGGTGCATTTATTTATTTATTTATTTTGCTTTATTTTATTTTATTTTATTGAGAAGCATAAACGGAATGTTGATGTGACCGTGGTACTGCTTCTTACAAGTGGGCAGTGTGTTTTGGAAAGATTCTAGACCTTGGACAACTACCAAAATAACTATAGTTAACTCATTTTTTTCAATACATTTTAGGGAACAATTATGGTTAACTAGAAAAAATTCAAACCGATTTGAAGAACAACTATAGTTAACTAGAAAAACTCCAAGTATTATTATATATTGGAAGAAGTTCGCCTCTTGATTTGCTTCAGTTGAGGGTCTTTAATATGCTCGGGCCATTGGGGATCATCAAGAAACACCTTTATATGATCACTGGGCTCCGGAACAACCTCCATGTACACCACCAACACAAACAACACACTAGTGACACTACAACAAAATTATGTGAACAAGTTGTGCTCAACTTTAATTAACTAGATATAACTATAGTTAACTAGATTTTTTGGCAGACTGAATTTAAAACAACTGTAGTTAACTACATATTTTAGCAAGTCTGATCGCGAACAACTATAGTTACAAAAGGCAACTAGTTAACTAATAGTTGAAATAGTTGGTTAGTTGTCCAAGGTCTGAAAGATTCGCAGCTGAACTTTAGCTTTCCATTATATAAAACATGTACTTCAAGGACATAGATGGACAATCTATATATCCATGACTAGTATTCATGAAGAAAAGTTGTGCCATAGAGTCTTGAGGATGACATCAACATTAGGTTTTCACTTCTCACTAGAAATGCATCCTTAGCCCGATGACCTTTCCCGACCTTGAAGCTTGGGAGGCCCATGATTGGCCAATAAAAAGCAATAGTTTGATGCATGGTGAGATTTTGGAGTTAGTCCCGTGAGCCACAAATATTCTCAAGGATACTCATTGAATTGATGTCCATTGAAAAAGGAAAGGTATGTTTTTTTTTATTGAATATGGAACTAGACATTACTACTTTTGCTCATCCTTCCGTATGAGCCCTCCAATCATGGAGATCAACGCCTTGGAATCAAAGTGGAGAATTGTGTTAATTATTGGGAAGTCGTGTTCTTTATCAAACTCAGTACACAAACTAACTAGGATCGAGATGGCGAATGGTTGCATCTTAAGTCATTCAACTTAGAAATAAATAAAAAGTAGTTGACCATGACATCGCATTGACTTTTGTGCTTTAAATTATTCTTATGAAAGAGGAGATCAAGATTGCACTCAAAATGATATGATTTGTTGGTCCTTGATGCTTACCGTAGTCTTATGGCGGTTTAGGCAAATAGTTGTCAACTATTTAATCTATTTTCAAGATTTTATTTCAAGAATGAAATCTTCGGCTATATTATCGCCTTTCATTTACAAAAAAAATGGACTTTTTTGACGACAACTTTTCACAAAAACTTCTACAAATCCCCTACTAATATAATGAATGCCGAAACCGCCATGATACTACGGTTATATCTACTCCCTAAATATCATTGTCGTCCTATGTCATCCTACCCCGTGCTTTCAACTATTAGACTACAAGACCTTGGTTTCACTTTATATTGTAACGATCGAGCTCTGTACACGTTCTTCCAAGGAAACATGCCACTTGTATGACCCACTTGTTGAACCCAAGGGTTGAGAATCTTTTCATAAACTTTATTCTTGTGATAGTGCTAAGTGGCCCAATGTAATAATTGTCATACAGATTTTTCGGCAAGATGTAGGAGTTTGTGAATTTTGATGAAATATGAATTCAAAATGGAGATTAGAATGAAGAATGAACAAGGAAATAGGAAATTAGTGATTAGTTAGCATAAATGAACAAGAAGTGTCTTTACTTTACTCACCTAAACCAAGTCTCAGTAAAGGAAGAATCATCAGGGCAAGACTATAGTCATGTGATTATTTTGAAGGACTCATGAGATATGTGTGGTGCTTTTGGGCACCCCCTCTGAGGGAGCTTAAAAGTACCGCACAAGCCCTTCGGTGAAGATGGTATGCCTTGGCAGGTGCCCAAGCCGAACCCGGATGTTATGATATTTAATAAATGTTTTGGATTTGTGAAGGGGTTTGATAATCGCGTCGTATCCTTCCGGTAGGTTGTGCCTAGATTATAAATACCTAAGGTAATTATCAATTTTCCTAACCTAATGCATAATCTATCCTAGTCTACGCGTAGACGCATCAGCCTTGGGATCAAGGCAACCTAATCTTAATGAATGAAATAACCTTACCTTTTACCTTGGGCCACATCTAATTCCTTACCTCTTATGGATTAAATTCTCTAAACGGGGGTGTTTTAATTAAGTCTCACCCTCTCAACCTTCTTTCTTAGTTATGGTTGATTGAACAAAGCCTATATTATTAAGTTCATAAATTATGGCATCACCACCTACATGTTTGGTGCACACCTTAACCCGAACCCTTCAAGGCCCTATACGGGTCTCTTGAAGGTCGATTGACACTTACACCCTCCGATTTTTGCCGCTAAAGGGTAGTATCAATCATCCGAGTTAAATTCCCGGTTGATTTTTTTGTCCACGGGGGTTGTACGAGTTTTGTGGGTTATTAATTAGTTTAACACAATTTGACCACAAAATTTCAACTTAATAGAACCGGAGAATAAGACAACATATATGTTCAATTTGTTGTACAATCTTCAAAGGTTGGGGTCATCACCTCCAACCCTTAGGGCCAACAACATGATGGTGGTTTCGTGAGTTATTACTCCCATCTTACCACCTACAACACACATAGTGGTTATGTCGGTGATTAACCCGGCTTCACTATACACGAATGAGCTATGAATGGAAAAACTACTACCACAACACTTAACTGAGAGGCTCCGCACACATGAGAGTTGAAATCCCCCGTTGGAGACTAGGTGGGTAATGCCCCTTAGCCTTACATGGATAGTTGGATTGGATTAGAATTTTATTTTTACCGCGCTCCCTCCATTTCTAAATTGAAGGGTGTAGGGTTAAAAACTTACCGGTTGACTCCCATCTTGGTTTGGCGATGGCTGGTGTGGAATCCCTACTCCAACTCTCGGCTGCCTACGGCACAAACTCGTACCCTCCAACATTGGATGGACGAATCTCTTCTTGTAAGGCAGCAAATACCCTTTCACTTGAACGTTCATAACTTTTGTTCACAAGCTTTAATTGGAATGATTTTTAGTAATATCAAAAGCTAACAACAAAACCTATAATTCATCCAAATATCAAAGCAACTGCATGTTTTTTTTTTGTATATGAGCTTATAAAGTCAACGCTAATAATTTTGGAGACAGTTGAGACACATTCATTTAAATACTCATAATTTTCACTCATTAACTTAGATTTCAGCAAGCTTATACATTCTAGAAACCTAAAATCAAGATATATAACTATTCAAATATTGAAGCAACTGCATATTTTTTCTTCTAGATATTAGCTTACAAATTCAGCGCTTATAATTTTGGAGGCAGTTGAGAGACCTTCTTTCAAACATTCATAACTTTTAGTCATTAAATCTGATTTCAACAACCTTACATTTTTTAGAGTCCTCAAAATAAGATCTACGACTACTCTAACTAGTGAAGTAATTGTATGTTTCTTTTTATAGATATGAGCTTACAAAGTCAGCGCTTATAATTTAAAAGGCAGTTGGGATACCTTCATTCAAACATTCATAATTACTCATCAAATTTAATTGCAACAAGCTTATACTTTCAAGAAATCTCAAAACAAGATCTACAACTTCCCCAAATATTAAAGTCACTATATGTTTCTTCTTATAGATATGAGTTTACAAAGTCAGTGTTTATGATTTAGAAGACAGTTGAGATACCTTCAGTCAAATACTTATAACTTCTAATTATTAACTTTGATTTCAATAAGCCTAGATTTGTTCAAAAGCCAACTTAAAAGGTAAAATTCATTCAAAATCAGAAGGCCAAATTGTAATTTTTGCATCCACTACATTCGAATGAAAGTGACGCAACCACTTAAGGATGTGTTCAAAAACACACTACCTCACTCTCAAAAAATCTAATTACAAGAATTTTAATTTATGTCTATAATAAAAAGACGTAGAAAGATTTTTATTTAAGATAGAATTTGTTGCCCTCCCTAATTAAAATTCTAGAGGGTTTCGCCCTATGAAATGGAAACAAATGAAAGATTCTTCCTAGCTAGAATTTTTGAAGACTTCGCCCTTCAAATTAAAAAGTTGGAGAGTAAATTAAGAGGAAAAAAAAGATCTTTATCTTCTTTCAATGAAGGGTTGGGCCTCTTTTTCCTCCCGCTTACCAAAGGATCCCTTCCCTTGAACGGTGGCAACCAAGCCCTTGGTGGTGAAGGGAGGGAAAATACCACTTCGCATCCCACTTACGCAAGCCTTTAGAAAGGCTTTTCATTTTAATTTGAACTTCAATTTTGGTTGACAAAGGTGACAACATGGCTCCCTTATCTTAGTTGGCAAAATCGCTTACGCTCGTGGTTGTAGTTTTTTTATCTTCCTATGCCGCTTTTGAAAATACTCATTTTGCCTCCGCTTGATTTTTGCTTGTTTGAATTGGTTGCTCCTAACTGAACATACCTACTTACTAGCCCACTACTTTAATATTTTCGATTCGAGTAAAAAATATTTCCATTTTATCCCTTCGGTTCCTAATTTCCTACTTGCTCAAGATTCTTACCCCATGTCGCAACCCTCACTAGCTCTCCATAAGTATCTTAGTCATTATTTAATTCTACCAAGGGTCACGAGCACTAACCCTTCGCATACCGTGATACGAATAATTAGTTCCCTATACCGCGGATCTTCTTAGTTCGTAAGAGGGGAGACCAACCCTCCTACTCTGTCATTCGGGACTTATCCCTTAATCGGTAACCATTCCTAAGATGTGGACTTCCATCAATGGAAGTCCAATCCTATGTTGATCATCGCGTTGCCGGAGCAACACTACAACAACCCGAGCCATACTAAACAACTATGCCCTCATATTGGGCCAATGCCTATGGAGGCCGTGTCGTTCGGCCTTGAGTGGGTTCAGCCATACCACCTCACCCATATAAGCCTCTAGGAATCTAGGCAGGGCTTCCACCCCACCGTCAAGTAACATTTTGTCTCTCTCCCAAAACTTGTGGCCAAGTAGACATTTTCCCTTAGTCGTTAGGGTTGGAAGCCCGAAGCAGCTTCAGAACCCCATAACTCCTTCATATGATCTTCGATTCTAACAATCGACCATTCCATCGTCATCTACGTTTCATGTAGATGCCGATGGACTACTCACTTGCCCCATTCGGGCAAGTTTTGACAAAGTTATGCCAGTGCAAAGCTTTGCAGTCCCGGGAGCCACTCCCAGGCCACTGCTATACCAGGGCGCTGTCCCGGGACGGCTCCCCACTCAAAATGCCATATCTTCTAGCTCACGCCTCCGATTGAGGGCAGACATTAAGTTCCCCCCTACGAACTATGGGGGCTGTCAGTTTCGGGCCGGGGCAGCCTTCCAACGGAATTTCTGAACCCGACCGAAAACTGCTGCCCGCCCCGCCCAACTTCGAAAAAAACATTGCCCTTGCATTCTTGAAGGGCCGCTTGGCTACAAATCCCATATTGAGTGCACTTCACCTTCAAGGTCCAAAATCCAATATATATGTTCACTTCCATTGAGTAAATAAGCAATTGACTTGGATTTCATTATCAAAGTGAAACCGTCAATAAAACATGTAATTAACTTGGAAGTCAAAAATACTTCAAAACCCTCACTTGCATTGAGGTTATAATTTTTGTGACTTACAATTTGAAATTGTCTTTGTCATTCTAAAATGACACTTAAATTTAGTGTGCTGATTTAGTATGTACATTTTATAATATTTTAGGTAATGCCATCTACTTTCACAAGTATTCTAACGCATAGAATTAATTCACTGGAATTAAATTCCAGAAATTGATTATTAGAATTAATTCACAGGAATTAAATTCCAGAAATTGATTATTAGAATTAATTCACTGGAATTAAATTCCAGAAATCTATTATTAGAATTAATTCACTGGAATTAAATTCCAGAAATTAATTATTATAATTACTCACTGGAATTAATTCCAGAAATTAATTAATTACAGTAAGTACATTTTATAATCGATTAGGTTTACTTAATTTGGTAAGCCTACTTTCTGATTTATTTGGGATTAATCAAGATTAATTAGACTTAATTATATTTAATCACACTTAATTAGTTTGAATGCGTATGAATACTTGTGAAAGTAGACGGCATTACCTAAAATATTATAAAATGTACATACTAAATCAGCACACTAAATTTAAGTGTCATTTTAGAATGACAAAGACAATTTCAAATTGTAAGTCACAAAAATTATAACCTCAATGCAAGTGAGGGTTTTGTAGTATTTTTGACTTCCAAGTTAATTACATGTTTTATTGACGGTTTCACTTTGATAATGAAATCCAAGTCAATTGCTTATTTACTCAATGGAAGTGAACATATATATTGGATTTTGGACCTTGAAGGTGAAGTGCACTCAATATGGGATTTGTAGCCAAGCGGCCCTTCAAGAATGCAAGGGCAATGTTTTTTTCGAAGTTGGGCGGGGCGGGCAGCAGTTTTCGGTCGGGTTCAGAAATTCCGTTGGAGGGCTGCCCCGGCCCGAAACTGACAGCCCCCATAGTTCGTAGGGGGGAACTTAATGTCTGCCCCGATTGAGGTGTTCTTGAGCATTCTAGAATTGGCACGCCATAAGCTACGCATAGCTTATGGCCTCACCCTCATGCCTCCTAGTCTCCGCGGGTAGGAGGCGTTCCCAACGTCCGGGGCCTTTATCCACACTAGGATCACTTGGGCCCTTTCACCAACGGTGCCACAAGTCCCGAGTGTCACTTTGGCGTCCCCCTTGTGCCATGGTGTTTCGGGCACTCCTCATGGAGAGGTACGTGATACCCCAAGGATAAAACATCCTAGCCAACCTCATAGGGTCTTTCTTTCTAATCCACCTTAATCTAAATGGTTTTTGGCTTATTTTTCTTATTACTAATCTAATGTCTATGCTAAAAAACCTTAATTGTGAGCTTCTTTGTGGTTGGGGGCAATTCTGAGGCTCACATTCTGGCTACGGAGAGACATAGTAGCTGAAGAGGTCAATTTATGGGATATAGACCAGAAGGGGGGAGAAAAGAGTCTCATTCGCTCCAGTAACTTTGAATATCCATAACATGGTTGTTCGTTCACTTGTGAAGCGCTTTGATATGTAAAAGAATTTTTTTAATATAAAAATATTACGAATCATTACCCTCAAATTCTATTGTTGGTTTTGGTATGTCAATTGTAAAATTCTTTGTAAGGATGACCCATTCAATATAATTTAGAATGTGCGTGCCAAAGAGAACTGGAATTTCTTCTGAGAGAAGAGAGGTGCTCTTCGTAGTTGTTTGGAGTAGAGTGATTTTAATGTATAATCTAGAAAAACTCAAGATATAGAAAGTCATGGTGTGTGCACATTCTCATTCACCTCTCGGGAAGAGAGTAGACTCTTGACCTTCTTCAAGTAATGCTTCAGGAATATAAAGAGAGAACATTATCTGGGTGTAAAACCCTTGTTTTGTAAACACTATCTCTTTATGATATACAAGAGTGCCAAATCTTACTCTAATTCTTGTTGTATATTATATCTTGTGTCTTGTATTCTGTTAAGTGTAAAAGTTCTCTGTAAGAATCATCCAATTAATATAACTTGGATGGTGAGTGTGCGCGCGTACAAGAATCAAAATTCCTTTTGAGAAGAAAAAAACTCTTTTCGTAATTGTTAAGAGAAGAATGATTTTCAGGAGTATCCCGGGAAGACTCAAGATATAGAGAGACCATGGGTGAGTGATGTTTATCTCAAGAAGAAAGTGACTTTTACTTCAACAACTTTCAAAATCTCTATGGTCACAGTAAATTTGGATGTAAAGCCCTTGTTTTATGAATCATATCTCGTTAGGATATAAACAAATTTGAGATGCTAAATTTCTGAATTATTCAGTACATGTCTTATTTTTTGAATTATAAGGTCCCTTGGGAGTTCAGTCCACTCAACATGGTTCGAAGGGTGTTATGTGTGTGTCGGATGGTGGCTTAATTACCAGGGACATTAAGCCACACACCTTGCTTGGGAGGATTCAAAGTCTACTTATTCCTCCTCGTGTTAATCTACTAGGGATGGGCGTGAAACCCCGTAAACATTATTTATTCTTCGGGGAAGAAATAATATCAAGCATACATTTTATTCCCAGTCTGCATGTATGAGGATTTGAAATAGGTCGATATGTCAAGTGTAGCTTTCTTCTGATACCTTACTTTCACATTTCAATGAAGTGACCTAACATGGGAAAGGATTAGGCTTGGTTGTGGCGCTCGATTATCGCCAAATTGTTTGAATTCTAATACACGTGATCCTAAGAGAAGAAGTGTAATCTGCACAAGTTAATGGGTGATAAATTCTGAAGGAAGATAGAGTCACACAGTTAATTTTGTGATGCTTCTCGACTGGGTTAGCGCAACCCATGTTTGTTAGACTCCCTTTTTGTTCATCTTCCAAGGATGAGGGAAGTAGGCGGACCATAGAATCCACAAGTGAATTGTCTTTACTGAAGAAACTTCTAACTGTTACCTGCATGCAAAATTGCGGGGAAAACCATGAGAATATGTAAGCAAAAACCTCCTTAAGAATGGGAATCATGCGTTAAGATTGCTTCGGAGACGAGGAGGAGGCAGGGACGTTGAAGAGTTTGGCTATGGGAGGTGAACTGTGAAGAGGATGGGATGCGTTGTTATCCCATATCGGTTGGTGGAGGGCCTAAAAGCTAGGATAAAAGGAGAAAGGGCCAACTTTGTCATCGAGAACTTGACATTGACTTGTGATTGGTTACTAAGACTATGGCCCACTCTGTGAGACTCGCTACTTGGAATTGGTTACTAGTTATTGTCACTGGTTCCTGAGACTATGGCCGACCCTTGCTAGACTATGGACCTCGGAATTTAGACACGCTCGCTTAGTTACGGTTCGGTTCGCTTAGTGTCGGATGCTTCGTTCCCGTTACTTGCAACTAGACTTTTGCAAATTATAACAATTTATTTTAATGCATTAAGTAAATATTGTTTTGTCAATTCCGAAAAGATAAAAATGGATTGAATGTCATAATATCAATTTAAATTAATTACTTCAAAAGCCTGAAGGATATGATGGAAGTATGTTGTGGGTGAATACTAACGTGTGATCTGGCCTATAGTCACTGGACCCTTAAGGAAGAGACTATGGATTAAAACAAGGTGCCTTGGCCTTGGGTGTATGAGACTATTGCCCACTCAAAAGACTATTGTTGAGCTGTGACTCCCTATAATAAAGAATTATAATAGGAAGGATGCTATTGTAGAGGGTTGGTTGTGAAGGAGTGACTGAGCAATTGCATGTACAACATGGAGTGACCTTTATCCCCAATTCCTCCACTTAATAAGTCCCACAACTACCCTAAAGAGTTGTTTCTCATGTGATTATCCTCATAAACTCATTCCCAATCCATTGTGATCTATCAATTCACCTAATAGTGACCTTTGGAACTCAACCTGACACTCATTTAGCCTTCCCTATGTGGTTTTCTTGATTGGAACCCAAACCAAAAACCTATCTACAGTAATGAGATCATGATATCCTATAGTCTTGCTTCCTCTTTTTCCTCCCCAATATTGCAAAACTACAAATCCATTTGGAGGCTCACATCAAGAATATGCTTTCTTCACTCACCCGATCAATAAGCCACACATTACCAAAAATGCACCCTCACCCAAAAGTGGATAACCTTGACCACCCACAACCCTTAACAATAGTCAAATCATGTTGTTGTTGTTACTGTCGTCGTCTAAAGTCTTGTTGTGGAGTATGTCTCACCCTCCATGGAAAAACCAAACTGGTTAAAAATAGCATGCGTCCAAAAGGGCGTCAAGAATGTAGTAAAACAATAAAACTCGATTTCTAACAAAGGAAAAAAGTAAACTGGCTAAACATAGCCACGCACCCAAAAGGGCGTCAAGAATGCAACAACCAATAAAACACGATTTTTAGCAAAGTCAACCCAGCTTCTATTTTTAACCAGTTTGGTTTTTCAGTGGAGGGTGAGATGTACACTAAGAATAGCATCCATTTTTGTTTGTGAGCTTCACAACACATCTTAGCCCCAGGTCAGATCACATCTTCATTCAGCTAGGCCCTGCCCCTCCCACGCCTCCTTCACTGCCCGCACCTGCGTGGGAACTTTTCGCCGTTGGAAACCAATGTGACAATACACGGTCACTTAAGCCATCAAGCTCCTTTGGCATGTGAAGGAAGTCCGTCAATAAACTTGGGAATAATGAAAGTGATGTCAACTTCAATATTTATAATTTTGACTGGGTATTGTCACATTTTGGTTCCCAACAAGGAAGAGCTCCCATGCAGGTGTGGGCAGGAAGACCGGGTAGTGAAGGAGGCGTGGAACGGGCGGGGCCTAGCCGAATGAAGATGTAATCTAGCCTGGGGCCACATCTTATCACAAAGAGGTAGGAATGCTATGGTCATTTGTTGCACTGATGACCAAATATGCTCAGCATGTACAATGGACATCATGAACAACTACTTTCAATCTTGGCCTTGAATATTAGCATTAAAACAAAATCAATTTAACAAGTTTTAACTTACAATATTTGACAAAGTTCATCAAAATCAATGAATATGTAACCCATATTGTAATATCAAAAATGCATCACACAGTCTTTGCAAATCTTATCGTGCTATTTGACAATGCAAAAATAAACCCTAAACCCTCTTCAAAGTCTTATATTGAAATTAGCATATTCTTCGTATGGATAAGTGAAGGTATGACCACAATTTAACTAAATAAGATTATATGTATTTGACCCGTTAAGTTTCTATACAAACACATTTGACTAGGAGAGTGTAAATGATGAATTACCTAGTAGATATGGTGGGTGAATGACTAACCATCTAAGAGGCATTTGAGGACCTTTCAAGTTAGAAAACAAAAAAGTCCAAGACACATAATAATATTTGTGATTGATCCCTCTGAATGAGATCCTTACCTGAAAACTCATGCTCATCTACTAGAATTGTCCATTCACATCATAAATAAGGATTTGAAGCGGAAAAACGAGTACTTACAAATCTCACTTCCAAAAAACCAAAAGAACATTCAACCATTCATGATGAGTCTACAAAACCTTTTGGTTCGAAAGGACATCCTTGGAAGCCAATAGACGCAACAATCGTCTATGACTCAAATTCTCGCATAAAAATGATGATTCGCCAAGACCCATTCTATAGTGCCTTGTCACCAACGGTTCTATCCCTCGATCGGAGTTGTCAAGCTGAACATGTCAAAAGGGCCAACACTTATGCAAGACTTATTCAAGCACGGTCATAGGACCCACTTCATTAGCGTTCCCAGAACTGGGAACGTCGGGAACGTATAAAAGTGGCGCCAACTAGATTCTATAGCTGGACGGCACGGGCCCGCGGGCTTCAAATGGCGGCCCAGTGTTTCAGGGGGCGATAACCTCGGTGAAGGAAGATCCTACCCGAGGTTTAACCGGGTCGCCCGACCCTTTGGGGAGAGGGGGAAACCCAGCCCACGGCCTCTCTGTGAGACCCGATTGCTAATAAGGGTTGCTAAAGAGGGGTTCGACCCGGAGAATAGCTGGGTGGCCCGGAGATTTTGGATGGAAAGCGGTCCGGAGGATAGCTGGGCGACCCGACGATTTATGCTGGGGAGTGGCCCGGACGTTGAGCAGTCGGACCGGTGTTTCAGGGGGTGGGGGGCTTGGTAAAGGGCGATCATACCCAGTGATTTGTCGGGTGACCCAAAGATTTCGAGCTCAAAGACCTACGCTGCCGCAGAGGAAGCTCTTTTGCTTCGTTGCTGCTGCGCCGCTTGTCGTCGCCCTCCTCCCTCCCCAAACCCCAGATCGGTGCGTACCTAACCTTCACATTACGGCACTCATCTCTCCTTGTTGCCCTTCTCTTTCTCGTCATTTCAAGTCCTTTCTCAACGAATTTGGTGCTCCTTTGCGATTAGGGTAAGGGTGTCAACGGAACAAGGGTTTCATTGCGGCGGCCCTTAATTTTCTTTCCTCACCTCCCCTGATTTCATTCTGGTACATCCTTTTGTGATCAATGTGAAAGCTTCTCTGTTTCGTGCAGCTAATTTTTTTTGTCGTTGTGTCTGTCTCTTTGCCGAGGCCTATGTGGTCCTTTTAGATATGCGGATGCACTGTTATGCTTAAGTGTGTCTGGAATTCTTGAGGCAGTTTCCCTTAGCCG
Source organism: Polytrichum formosum (assembly GCA_964035585.1). Lineage (NCBI taxonomy): Eukaryota > Viridiplantae > Streptophyta > Polytrichopsida > Polytrichales > Polytrichaceae > Polytrichum > Polytrichum formosum. Next base: position 16,672,005 of record OZ037941.1, on the reverse strand, counting down.
GCCTTGCCAAGTAGGACGTCAACTGGCTATTTTTGCTACGAAGACCTGTCATAACAGCGGGTAGTCTTATTAGGGTAAGACGATATGTTGGATGTTAGGGTCCAGGGAGTGTCATGTGTATGGGTGGCGGGTTTGTCAACTCATACCTGTGCACAGACGATCTGTGTGATGAGCTTGTTTCAAAATGTCGATCGAAGGGCTGGAAAGCTTGATGTTACTCTTCAACAAATGCGAGAATCTTATGATGTATCCCATGTGTACAGCATAAGGCTCTTGTTGTGCAATATGCCCTTATATGTCTTCTGCTCTAGTCATGTACATTCTTCAGTGGAAAGCACCCTGCGGTTTATATGATGCTATATTTACCTACCCCATTTCGCAATTGTATGGGCTGCCTACAGATGTTGTTATCCGCTCCTTAGTGTGGGTGTTCGTGTCTGGTTCATTTTTTGGCATCCATTGAAGCAGCTCTTATGTGATTCTTTTGGTTTGATATAAATCTACGATGTTTGATTGACTGCCCCTTCTTATTAAGGAATAGCATTTTTGGTCGATAGCGATCTGGAGTCGTTGCGCGCTTAGCAACTATACTCTGATTGCACTCGGTATTGTAAAACTTCAATAGAGGATACACAACTACAAGAGTAATGCTATTGCTTAGTGTTGGAACCTGTTTTTATCTCTTCGCAGTGCAATTCCCTCCTTTCTGCCGGAAACAAGCGATTAATGACGAGGCTTGGCCTTGTGTCATGTGTGTTTTAGGTCTTTGGGAAATCCTTGTATTCAATAGACTGTATTTTGTTGTTTTATTTCTGTGGAGATGCAGTAGTCATGCTCTGGCCTCGAACTTCAGAGCAGCAGAACCTTGCTCGTTTTTGTCGGCTCAAATCATCGTCATGTACTTCAGTTTTCTGACAGCATTTAGTTTTGCGTTTTCCTGCAGTTGTGAAAGAGTATGGCAGGTTCTGCTCCTGAAGGTTCCCAGTTTGACGCTCGCCAGTATGACGCCAAGATGGAGACCATGTAAGTTCTCCTACTTGTAACATTCTTTTGAATGCACAGCAATACTTTTCATATGTTTAATCCTCGAGAAGCTTGGTACGATAAGTCTGTGGGCTACGGTTGAGAGACAATGAAGTAAAAGGAAAAGGAAGCTTTGGAAACTGTATTTTTGCTGCTCCCGAATATAGCATTTAATGCGTCTAGCAACAGCCTTTCTGTGTAACAAGGTTGTCAAAGTGATTGAAACATTTTTTCAACTTGATTTTCGAACTTGTTTTGGCCCATACCTTCAGCTTGAGCGGCGAGGGTGATGACTTTATTTCAACATGGGAGGAGGTCCACGATACCTTCGATGCTATGGGCCTCCATGAGAATCTTCTGAGAGGCATTTACGCATATGGTGAGCAACGCTATACCCTTTCTGTGGATTTCTTGTTTTCCCCATCCTTTGTGTTCTTCGTTGAACGCAGGGTGAACCTTTTTAGCTTGGATAGTATGCAATGAATAGATAATGTAGTAAGAGTCAAATGAGTTAGTTAAGGGATCTCTGCATAAGAAAATCACACATAGTAAGCTCCTGAAAGAACCTGATCCTAGATTTACCCATCCTTTTGTCAATATAACTACCGTTTTCACTCAATAATATCTTCTTTTAATGGATAGGTTTGTTGTTATCATTTTCATCTTCAAATTTTAATGGTCCACTGTAGTGATTAGTGAAACTCTGCTTGTAAGTTTTATGTATAGCCTAATTACGTTTTAGGAGCTTGACTGATTCTCTGGCTAAAACGGTGACAGGTTTTGAGAAGCCTTCTGCCATTCAGCAGCGAGGTATTGTGCCCTTCACAAAGGGTCTAGACGTTATTCAACAAGCACAATCAGGCACTGGAAAGACAGCTACTTTCTGCTCTGGTATCCTTCAACAATTGGATTATCAGCTTCTTGAGTGCCAAGCTTTGGTCTTGGCACCTACCCGTGAGCTTGCCCAACAGATTGAGAAGGTGATGCGCGCCCTTGGTGACTACCTTCAGGTCAAGGTACATGCCTGTGTTGGAGGAACCAGTGTAAGGGAAGACCAGAGGATACTGCAGAGTGGTGTCCATGTCGTTGTTGGAACCCCTGGTCGTGTGTATGATATGTTGCGAAGGAATGCACTCCGTGCTGATTCCATCAAGTGCTTTGTACTGGACGAGGCTGATGAGATGCTTTCTCGTGGATTCAAGGATCAGGTGTGTTCTCACTCATTTGTGTGCTGTGGAGCCTTGACTTATCAATCGTCTCTTTAGTTCTTTTCTGGATGATTGAACATGTGAAGTTTTTAGCTTCTGAGGAAGTTGCGAGTCTTATAGACTGCTACATAAGTTGACTAATACTTAGTGTCCATGATGCAGATTTATGATATTTTCCAGCTGCTGCCTCAGAAGCTGCAGGTAGGTGTGTTCTCTGCTACTATGCCTCCAGAGGCCCTTGAGATCACCAGGAAGTTCATGAACAAGCCCGTGAAGATCTTGGTCAAGAGGGATGAGCTGACTTTGGAGGGTATTAAGCAGTTCTATGTAAATGTTGACCGGGAGGAATGGAAGTTGGATACCTTGTGTGATCTCTATGAGACTTTGGCCATTACCCAGAGTGTTATCTTCATCAACACCCGCCGAAAGGTCGACTGGTTGACCGATAAGATGCGTGGTATGTCAAGTTTACTGGTTGTACTCATGAATGCAATAATTATTTTAGTTGCCTGTTATGTTACTTTTTTAGTTTAAGGAATGTGTTGTGCATATATGATGTGCTCACTTGTTCCTTTTATCCTCGTGTGAAGTCTTGGATCTCCAAACGGAATGCTCTGATAATATGTCCATGCTGTTTGTACCATCCTTAGCTTGTGGGCCTTCTGTGCTTTGTGTTGTACTTATTATTGTGAATGATCTACAGCTCGTGACCACACTGTGTCTGCAACTCACGGAGATATGGACCAGAACACCCGTGACATCATCATGCGTGAATTCCGCTCTGGCTCATCTCGGGTCCTTATCACCACCGACCTTTTGGCCCGTGGTATTGATGTCCAGCAGGTTTCCCTGGTCATCAACTACGACCTGCCCACCCAGCCTGAGAACTACCTCCACCGTATTGGTCGTAGTGGACGATTTGGACGCAAGGGTGTGGCCATCAATTTTGTCACGAAGGATGATGAGCGCATGCTCCAGGATATCCAAAGGTTCTACAACACTGTGATTGAGGAGCTGCCATCCAATGTTGCTGACCTCTTGTGAGTTGAGGATATTTCTCCTTAAGCACCAGCTAGAGGGGAATGAGAGTGATCTTCCCCTCCACAGGGCTGGTCGCGGAAGTAACGTATAATGGAGTGAAGGCTTGTTGGATCTAGGGATTATTTGGGAAGGATTTCTTGAGAGATGCCGGGCATTTATGAGCCTGTGTTGCTTGAGTAGCTTTGTCAAATCTGGAGGACTGGAAGCCCTGGGGCAGTAATGGAAGCACATATTTGCAAATACATTGAATTATCTCAGATGTTTCCTTGGTGCTTTTGCAGTCTGTTTACGTGTGCATTCATGCTTGTTCTCTTTCAACCTTTGTTTATGCTACTTCTTATTCAAGGTGATTGTTGCATCTCTGCCAAGTGATTGTCTACTGATTCTTGCTATATATTCTGATCCTTCTGTTGATGAAGGGTGATGTCAATGAGCTTAACTTGTTGGTCCTGTGGTTTTGATCATTCTCCTCCTAGAAGGTCTCATTTATTGCAAAGATACTCAAGGATTGGCATAATATGTGTACACAATGTACATTGGTTGAAGAGTGTCTTTTGAGGACACTTGACTAATTAGTGTGTGCCCCAAGAAAACACTTCCACAGAGTAGCTGTTACCTTGTGCTTCTCACATTGTGGATGGCCCTTACAGTCGATCATTTTGTAAACCTCACCAAATCACTGAAGTTTATGGTTGTTCAAGATCATGCCAAGAGCATTCGTGGATATTCTACACACCATCTTATTCGGCAATCTGTATTTCAAGTGGTCGGACATGAAAAAAAACGTTTTTAAAAGAGATTAGACTACATGTTTAAAGAGATTAGACTATGTGTTTAAAAGAGACTAGACTACGTGTTCAAAGTTTGTTAACCGTTTTAGGCTCAATAGCCACATAATTGGGGGGGTTTTCTACATGAACCATCTCTTTCAAGCACATGTCTTTTTGTTGTCCATTTTTAGATCCACATCTAACCACCTACCACTCAAAAAGAGATATCCAGCTTGTTGTTACAGTCAAGACTCTATAAGTGTTACCCCTATAAGCGTTATAATTTCATATATGTTAAGAAAATTTTACTCCCCTACAAAAACACAATTGATAAGACTAGTGAGTGTTATGTGTTAAGTGTTATAACATGCTCTACTCCCTTCTTTGTTAATTGCACCTCTATAAGTGTTAATTTTGAGAAAATCAAGGTAATAATATATGAGAACATGTATACATTTGGTGATTCAATATTAGATAGATTGTTTTAGTGCAAACAAGGTGTTTGCAATTGATATATATCAAGTTGTTGTTATGGTTGAGCGGGCATGGCGTGCGGGAGTTACCACATCGACAATTGAAAATTGTTGGAGGCACATGGGTGTTTCGATCTCTATTGAGAGGGAGATAGAGGAAGCTAGGCGCTTGGTAGAGGTTGATGAAGTTGCTACTCTACTTCATCAACTGATGTTGTTGTCATCTGATAGTGAGGTGGGTGATATGATGAATGCTCATGAATACCTCAATTATGAGATGGAGTTTGATTTAAACAACCCCTATGAACCTACTGATGAGGAGTTTTTGGATATGTATTCCTCAGAACATCAAGAAATTGATGTTGATGAGGTTATGGTTGATGTGGTAGAAGAAGTTATAGGATTGAGTGTTGCTGAGCGTTCTCTAGAGACTTTGAAGAAATACTTTGAACAAAGACCAAATGATACCCTATTACACATCATGAGCATTCAAGGACTCCATAAGGAAGTTTCATCTCATCATTTGGAAGTTTCTCGTCATACTACTATAGACTCTTTCTTTCGGTTAGTTTAGTTGGAAGAATCTCGTCAAGTTACTACTATATAGATTATTTCTTTCAATTAGTTTAGTTGAATTATGTATTATCATTTGTACTTTTATTTTTTATTTTTATAAAACGTTATGTTCTTCATTTTTGGAAATTTTAAGTGTTATTTCTATAAATGTTATTAACCATCAGTATGAATTCTATAAGTGTTACTTGTTATAATTCTATATATGTTATTTTTTTGCTACTCCCGACCTGTAACATTTATAGAGTCTTGACTGTATGTTGGAATACAAGACATAGTGGTTAATTCAAGGCCAAACTGTGAGAATTACATTTATAGTACATGCCACTCCAATATAGGTGTCCACTCAAGTAAGTGAAATGAAATTGATTTTAAAGTCTGGGAAGTCGAAAAGCTCATGGGATTGAAGGTACATCAGGATGGTTTCAAAATTAGTTAATTCTCTAGAGTGGCGGAGTGCAGTAGCCTTTGCGAGATAGAGGCTAATGTTAAGTTGTTGGTCTAATTGAAAGAAAGACTTGAGGCTCCCTGGAACTACGTTCTCAAATAGTGATGGGAACTTATCTCTAATGGGGTTGTATAGGGGACATTCCAACATGAAATGTGCCTTATTTTCAACTGCAATATAGGAGCAAAAGTGGCATACAGTCAAGACTCTATAAGTGTTACCCCTATAAGCGTTATAATTTCATATATGTTAAGAAAATTATACTCCCCTACAAAAACACAATTGGTAAGACTAGTGAGTGTTATGTGTTAAGTGTTATAACATGCTCTACTCCCTTCTTTGTTAATTGCACCTCTATAAGTGTTAATTTTGAGAAAATCAAGGTAATAATATATGAGAGCATACATTTTAAACATGTAATCACATTTATCCATATTCTTTGCGAACAATTCAAAATTGTTGGAGGCACATGGGTGTTCTTTCGATCTCTATTGAGAGAGAGATAGAGGAAGCTAGGCACTTGGTAGAGGTTGATGAAGTTACTACTCTACTTCATCAACTGACGTTGTTGTCATCTGATAGTGAGGTGGGTGACGTGATGAATGCTCATGAATACCTTGACTATGAGATGGAGTTTGATGTAAACAACCCCTATGAACCTACCGATGAGAAGTTTTTGGATATGTATTCCTCAAAACATCAAGAAATTGATGTTGATGAGGTTATGGTTGATGTGGTAGAAGAAGTTGTAGGATTTAGTGTTGCTAAGCGTTCTCTAGAGACTTTGAAGAAATACTTTGAACAAAGACCAAATGATGCCCTATCACACATCAGGAGCATTCAAGGACTCCATAAGGAAGTTTCATCTCATCATTTGGAAGCTTCTCGTCATACTACTATAGACTTTTTCTTTCGATTAGTTTAGTTGGAAGAATCTTGTCAAGTTATTATTATATAGATTATTTCTTTCAATTAGTTTAGTTGAATTATGTATTATCATTTGTACTTTCATTTTTATTTTTATAAAACGTTATGTTCTTCATTTTCGGAAATTTTAAGTGCTATTTCTATAAATGTTATTAATCATCGGTATGAATTCTGTAAATGTTACTTGTTATAATTCTATATATGTTATTTTTTTGCTACTCCCGACCTGTAACATTTATAGAGTCTTGACTGTAGTCTAGTATCTCTAGAGATAGGGATAATCGTCCATCATTTAGTTTCAAAAGCAAGTCTAGGGTTCGAGGTGCAATAGGCGGCAATGATCTTGCATTGTGGTGGAGTTGATGGTTGCTTCAAGTACAATTCACATTCGTATTTAAGAAAATCCTTCAGGTGGGGGTAATCTAGTTTCTTCCAAATGAGATGGAAAGAGTTCCACTCTTTAGCAAGAAAAACCTCCTTGATATCAACATATGTTGTTTATTGATGTGGTTGGCTTGTCATGGGTTTCCCAATGAGATAAACCCCATGATGTCTTCCACATGGTTGTCGATTTATACAAAGTGTTAAATCCTCGTTCAACAAGGTGTTGGGATAATGAGGCTACTTCACTGACTAGCCAAGAGGGGGATAGGTGGGCGAGCCATTGTTGAAAGCCCATCACATAGCCCATCACTCTAGCAGCTTGGGTACTTTTCTGCCTAATAATTAATAAAAGTGCGAAAGTAAGTTAGGTAGCCCAAAAAAGAATATTCTAAAATTGGACAGATAAAAAAAAAGTTAGACATTCATCCATGTCATTTCTATAATTCATGGATGATTTCTTGATTTCATCTATGGTGCCTACGATTAACTTAAACACTTCCCTTACCAACATTCCTTACCCTAAAGTTTGTCTTTTACTTGTATGCCGGGGTTTTGCTGGGCAACAAATTTTGCTTTGTGTGAGAGTTATACCCGGGGAAGTCACTGTCGAAAATTTACATAACTATGAGAGAACAAATATAGGGTGACATCTATTCATGGTTGACAAAAATTATATATATTTTTGATATACCATAGCCTTGAAGAAATGTGAGGTAGCACATTATATATAATATAGGGTCACTTGTAATACCCAAAATTATGTTTATAGTATTTCTAAAATAGCTTTATAGTAATTGGTAGGGAATTTTTATTATTTTTAGGTTGAGTTTAGGGTAAGAAAAATTTAAGAACTAGATGAAAAATGATCACAAATCCATCTACAAAATGGATGAACTCATTGGATGAGGGTTATTAAGTGTACTTTTGAGGAACATTTCATTGATGTTTGTATAATTCTCTGGTTGTTCCTCCCACGCAAGACAAGAATTCTATCATCGTACATTGACCCCTACGCGTTTAAAGAGCTTCGTGGGGCCATATTTGGTGAATCTATGGTGGATTGATGGATTTGTTCTAGGCAAGAGGCTGTGGCATCTTTTGTGATGATCGTTTCTCAATTTTCACGTAGGACTCATAAGTAGGCATTTCAAATTGTCTTCACACTTTACATGATAACATGTGCAATGTTAGTGCAACTGTGTTAGTGAACACATTATGGACACTTTAGTGATGCTAGTTTGTTTTGGAATTTGTGGACTTCTTTCAATGTTTGAATGAAACAATTAAGTACGCCACTATCAATGGGTTTAAACATGTAACCAATTATGTAAATAACATGCTTCTTGTATACATAGCCTAATTTTTGTTCCGTGATGAATTCCATTTCTAATGCTATAGTACAATGCTATTGTCCACGAAGGAAAATTCAAATAAATATAAATAATGAAGGGTCTGAAATATTATGGAGATTTTAATTTATAATTACACATAGGGTGGTAAGAAATTGAAGAAAGTAGAATTATTAAAAAATATAGGGTCCACTAAAATGTAGTAAATGAGCTACATAGCCCCCCAAAAAATATGTGTTGTACGCTCATGTGTCCCCAAAGAATACACTAAGTGACTTCCCCGAGGAGTTATATGGAGTGGTCTTTGTGAGAGACTATGTTGCTATGGTGTTTGTGAAAGATTAAGCTTGAGAAGAATGACAATGACTTTGTTGGATTCTATGAATGTCACTTGCATTATTGTGATTTTAGGCACTCTTTAAATGTTATTTCTTTTTTTTTTGGACACTCAACAAGTTTAATTCCCCATAAATTTAGGCACCTTTAAAATTCATTATTTTCTGCCCAAGCTTCTAGAGAGCTACGGTAGTAAGCTTGAGAGCATATAATTCTATGGGAGGTTCTCCGAATTTAGCCAATAAGATATGATAGGTAGTTGAAGAACGCACTTTGATGTGAGACATCATATGCATCTTCATGCCATTTTCAAAGACTTGCCAATGAGAGTCTTTCAATTCGTCTCCCCAAATTTCAGTGCCATATGTGAAAGTATGAAACACCAAAGCCTTGAATAGGTGAGATTTGAGTTCCCAACATGTGACGCCGACTATCGCTTCTTTCCTTAAAGTTCCCATGAAGGCTTTCATACTTGCAATTCCTCGCTTTTTACTAGATGGCTCAAAGTAACCATGTGAATAAAAATCAATCCCAAGGTATTTGTATTCATGGGTGATCTCAATTTGGTCCTTGGCTAGGTAAACTGTCTCTTGGTTTAATTTCCTTTTGTTGCAGCCAAATATCATGATTTTCATCTTAGCCAAATTGACTTCAAGGCTAGAAGAAGTGCAAAACTCATATAGCTTGTTCAAAAGTCTTTGTAGGCTTGTGCCTGATCTAGAGAGTAGAACAACAATGTCAACATAAACAAGAATGGCAACCACCATGTTAAATAAGCATGGAGAATCCCCGTCGATCTCGTCCAAATATGTTTCAAGTTCATTAATGTACAAGCTGAATAGTGTGGGGGAGAGGGGACATCCTTGTTTAACACCAATGTTGGACATTACTTCACCATGTGTGTCACCATTTATTTGAACTTTTGTGTAGATTGCAGTGTACATGGCTTTTACAACCTGTTCCAAATGAGGTGGTACCCCTAATCTTTGGAGGTGTTCCCAAAGATTGTCATGTGGGACTCTGTCAAAAGCTTTTTTTGAAATTGACAAAGCAAGAATAGAGACATTGACTTGCAAATATCTCTTGTTCAATTAAGTACATAGTGTAAGGATGTGGTCCAAAAAAGATCGACCTTCCTTGAAATATGCTTGTCCTCTCGCCCTAACCTAAGTGAATTAGGCACGTCTACTTGAGAGGATGGAGTTTTCAATAAGAGCAAGTGAGGATTTGTGCAAAAAAGCACTCAAGTTTTGATGATGTGGTGACTTCTTTGGTTAAAAGCCACAACATATGGGTAGAGCCATTAAAATTCATAATTTTTTTAAGGCTTGGGAAGCGGTTCATCCAACCGTTGTATGTCCTCGCACTATGGAAAAATGGTTCAAAGTTTCTTTTGCAAAAATGACGGGTTTTATCTGGTTTGAGTGGACTTCACGTTACTCAACTTAAGCCAAGACATTTTGTGGGCCATGGCTAAGCTGAGTAATGTTATGGAGGGAAGCATGTAGATGTGTATCCAACGCTTAACCCTTAAACGTCCAGGGGGGTGAGAGGGCCTCTCCCATCAGCCTATGTTTACCCCATTTCAGACCTCCATGTAATTCTTTTAGTGCGATCGGCATATATATTTAGATATGGAATTTTGAGATACACATTTTGGGGAATTTTTTTTTGCAATTCCGACATGTTTTGACGCTATCTTATGGTCAAATAGTTTAGGGTCAACGAGGCCCTGATAGGGCCTCTCCGACGTTTAAGGGTTAAAACAACAATTCTAGGAAACTTTTGTTCCCTTATTGGGCACTTTGAAGTTGGATGAGTGGGGTAGAGGTGTCCAATTATGTTAGTGACCTAATTTTGCTACCTATTTTTGGTCCCCAAGTTGGTTGCTATGTACTTCAAAACGCTTGATTATAACATTATTCTAAGGATGGAAATGCAATTCAGCAGTTGAGAGAGACGATTGTCAATGCTCAACAATGTTTGTATTAACTCTAAATTACAGAATGTTGCAGTTTTATGGATTTGACATCTTCATGCGTTTCCTAATTCTTGAACATTTTAGTGGCATTTTTTTACAACGCGTTAATAAGGAACTTGAGTGCTCAAGGTGTTGCCATAGTAATAGGCACATCTACATTAAAGAAGAATTGAATGCCAAACAATCCAAGATGAACTCTTTGGAATGTTGAATCCAAGGCATGCATAACTTACCACATCCAACATTATGTACTACCGTCATACACTTGAAACCTCCAAATGTATGACATCTGATACATAAGGTAAACGTGTGTGATTCAGTTAGTTACATTAATTGGACATCTATATTTGAGTGGTGTGTGGTTAGGTGTGCATCTCAGAACGGACGCCGTAAAGACATATGTTTAAAAGAGATTGGACCACGTGCTCATAGTATGTTAACCATTCTAAGTTCAATAGTCAACATAATTGAGGGGGGGGACCTATGTGACCCATGGACTTTGATAATTCATAGCAATACAAGATGAGCTTCAAAACTTTGTGGGATTGATTATGTCTGCTTTTGATACATTCGTAGACACACAAAAATTTTGACCTCTCAAGTTAGAGTAGTATAAGATAGCAAATAACAACAAGTAATCAAATAAGGCCCATCTACCTTAATGTTGGTTTTAGGTTCAATGTCGGTTCTAGTAGCCTACTCAATGAAGAAAGTTGATATATGTACACTCTAAACTATGTAATATCAACCTCCTTAATGTCACTCCTCCTCTTATATCCAAAAACCATAGGGAACATATGTTCTCAGTTTAAATCTCACTCCTTGTTTTCACGTTTGCCTCCCATATATCATGGGTTTTGACATTAAAATAAACCACCAAAGAATTCAAACCACACACTCACATACATCACGGTGTCATCATCGTAATTATTGTCATTCTTGCAATGCTGACTTTGTGTTATTCGATAATGTCACATGCTACACTTATACTTTTTTAATCACGCATCTATATTACCACTACAAAACTCCTTAATATCACGTGCACTTTAGTTGCCACAAGCATGATAAATATGGAGTTTAGAGTGTACGTAGTCGTAATTTGAGAGGTGGTCTGAAGGAGAAAGTCAAGTGGAGATGTGAGCAGATAAGTTGTTCCTTTTGGTGCTGCCTCTGTTCTGTTCATCCCACAGGAGAGGATATGGATGAATGAAGTTTCCAAGCAGCAATGAAGCGTGGGAGGGACTCGGGAGCTCAATTGTGTGGATAGATTCATCAGGTCCGCTACAGATCCCACTTCAGGATATTCACTGCTCGATATCTTGACTTAGTAGGTCCATGTAGGCAATTGTATCTTCTCACACTCACCAAGTTCACCACCTAAGTTCAAGAATGCAGTTATTTGCTTTTGCAAGCTCACAGGTTCGATGCAATTCCCTTGTGCGGAGTGGTAGCTGGAATGTGGGGGGAGGGAGACTCTGAAAGAGATTCAAGTATCTATTCTCTGCCCTTGAGGTTTTGGGTCTTGGGTGGAGAGGTTTAGGGTTGGAGAATCAAGCAGCATTGCTTACTATCATGATGCTGATAGGGAATTAACTTGCCAGCAGTCAGCTCTGTTGCTTCAAGTAGCCTCGTCACTTGGGTGCATTATTAATCCATTCTTTTTTGAGGTTTCCGGAGGTGTAATCAAGTTCAGCTGAAACCCTTCTTTGGTTCTTCATAGTTTGAGTGAGAGAAGTTTTAGGGTATGGTTTGGAGCCAGAGATTCGCAGCTGGGAATGTTTGGAATGAACCGGTGTCAAATTCTGGTACCAAACATCATTAGTGGTCAGAGCCGTTGAGGTAGCATTTATACGAAAAGAGGACCTTATCTTACACAAAACTCTCAAGACTTTGACAAAATTCTGAGAATCAAGAAAACTGGGAAAGAAAGAAATAAAGAAAGGAAGCGAAGCAAAACCTTTCTTGCTGGTCTTTCTTAGGTTTAACATTGCTTTAGTGATAAGTAAATTCTGGACAAGAAGAGTGTCGTAGCTTTGGGTTGTCATCAGATTGGATAAGTTCACATCCCCCACAATGAGTAGAAGTTTCTGGCACACGGAACCCTACAGGATGAAGCTCAAGACTCTCTTAATCTTTGAGCAACGAGATGAATGTTCGGAGGTAGACCAAGGAAACTCTCCTCAATTTTGACCCCCACTGCAGCACACAGACAGACAGACAGACAGACAGAAATTGGGGTTAGCCTTCAAGGCCATGGCAGCGAACTGGGGTGCTTTGAACTCTTCTGCCCTATCCGGTGTTCACTTCTGCCATAGCCACCATGGAACACCTCTCCCTTGGACTCCTGTGCAAATCCATTTACATCATTTGCAGCAGATCTTGGTGTTCAACAAGCTTCAGCCTGCAACGGCGGCGCCCTCATCTTCTGCTGCAGCAGCTCAACATTCAAACGCAAGAATTGCAAAGAGCAACCGGCGGTCGCGGTTTGGTGAATCCCTTCCCACTTTTAGTCTGGAGGATGAACTGGAAGGCAGCATCAATCTTATGGCTCAGTTGCGCTCTACTGTAGGTTTCCTTTCCTCCCCTGAATCCAATATCATCATGCTTTGATGCTTCTCTATCCTTTTTATGGCCTTTAGCAGTTTATTACTACCGCGTTGAGGTGAGTGGACGTAGAACGAACACTTTTAGCTCTGCACCTACTTGTCCTAGGATGTTAACATGCGATTAGTATGAGATGACAAGAAAAATTCAAATTGAGGCCGACTTAACCCACTTTCCTCATAAGTTTTGGAGCTTATATGAATATCTTTTTCATTATCATGCCTAATGGTGCAGCTTTAGTTCATCCTTTGTCTGCATTGAATTCTAAGTACCTTGAACCTTCTAAGTCATCGGCCTTGAAGATTCTACAAGTTCAAGTTTGGGCCTGAGCTTGAAAATCTCCTTCGTCGATGAATTTCACGTACAAGCCGAACTTGGGCTTGAGCTTGAAAAATCAATCCCGACAAAGTGGGAACCAACCTTGAGATAATATAGCTCCCACCATCTAGGCACATGTAAGGAAGGGTTCAAATTCATCTTTCATGTTTCAGTTTCATACTTCCACTTTGGGTAACCTGTAGTAATGGTACAGTTCTGTTTGTTTTCTTGAAGTTTTAAGTCTCTGTTTCCACCTTGTAGAGTTTGTGTACCTAAAAACCCTGGGAACCCCAAGGCTTTCTTTTGTTGAAGGTTTTGGAGATCGATCACAGGAAGTTTGAGATTTGTGGCAGGAGCTAGAAATACAGGAGCAGGAAGAGAGAGACGGGGGTTTGACCACAAAGAAGGCACAGCAGAAACTGAAGAAGCTGGGGATTGAATTCAAGAGAGCGGAGAAGATGCCACCCATGGTGACCCGCAAAGTGAAAGTAGTTTCTGCGTCTGCCCTGGAGGATCTTTCGGCAATAAGCTCCCCCCGTTTATCTGTTGCAGGTTTGTTTTGAATTTGATGAGTGTTACAAATTCCACGTAGTAAATTCACATTTGCACTCATTTAAATGTAGACCCTGATCACAGAAAATACACACTCAGGTCACTACTAGATAAAGGCTTCCTAATCCTGCATCTAAATTGAGTCTATCTAGCTGGTTTTGCTGTTGACTCCAGTGCTCGTAAACTATTACGGCTATCACAGTGTCAACCGGAGCTGAGAACATGGGGACTTTTGATGTTGTACTTTGTGTAAGAGCCAACCTAAATTAGAGTTTTGTTTCATACTTGATCTTTATGCACAGTTTGAACACAGGATGTGGAGGATTTGTATCTCTGAAATGTTAGGTATGAAAGGAAAGAACCTTCGTTTATCTAATGCAGGTTTCATGGCTGTGCCTTCCATTAAGAAGCCTAGGAGCAGGGGTGGAGTCCTGGGCATATTCTAAATCTTTTGCCATTATTCCCTCCGTTCCCAATTAATTGTCCCATTTGAACTGATGATTTTGTACAAAACAACTGTCTGATGAGGAATGTGGTATAATTATTAGTAAGACCTACTGTTGTCATACATTCATCAGTAAACATTTGATCCTTCTTAAGTTTTGTACAGCATTGGGGGAGATTTTTGGGCATAATTGGTTGAGATCCTAGTGTTTTCAAGCCCAACCGGTTACATGTTGACATCTTTTGTATTTTCTTTGTTAAATTGAGAAATATTCTGAAGATTCCTCCAATTGGATAGGTGATTTTCCAGAAGTCTTGAATTTGAACTGGTTATTTCTCAAATTCGACCAGTGCATATGTAACTAGCGGTTGGTTCTCCCTGTTCAGTGGTTTTGCATACAATACCTCAATCAATCTAATATTTGGTAGACATATACTGCATGGGCATCAATGTTTTTGTAGTTACCACCCTAATCTAGGGGAAAGACCAATCACACTGGACAGTCATTTTTGAAACGGGGGGGTATTTGTTAGTGAATGTCTTAAGCTATCACAGAGCTTACATGCAATTAGATGCATGTTTTCAAATGTGAATTCCTGGGATAATGTTCAGGTACAAGTGGCAGGAAGGTTCTCCAAAAGAAGCCAAGTTTTCCAGGGACGAAAAAACTATCCCGACATGACTGGGAAGAACAAGCATATCAGATTATCCAGCGTCAGAAGCTACGAGACACTGCCTTCCGGGAGCGGGCTTTGGCATTGGAGGAGGCACAAAAGCCACCGAGCAGGAAGCCTATTCCACTCCACGTTGATGCCCCTATTACAGAAGTTCTTCCTCAATCGAAAGGGGTACAGCAATTCTTTACACTTTTCATGGTGTGCATGTGTTGCAGATCATGGTATATGAGCTGAGGTAGATGGGTCTTAAACAGTTACTTTTTCTGACTAGCCCACTTCTCCTAGGATATGAAACACACAATTAGTACGAGATAGTTAGCAACTCCAAATCAAGGCTGTAGCCACTTTCCTTATAATTTTCGGAGCTCATATGAATATCTTCTTCATTATCAAAGTGCAGATTCTCGTGCTCATTAAATGGTCATATAGGTCCTTCGGAATTATGTTCACTATTAAAACTACAATGGTCATTATATCTTGAGCACGCACTCTATTAAACACATGTCTTTTTGGTATCTGGTCTTGGAGCCACACCAAACCACATACTACTCAAATATAGGTGTATGATTAAGATTTGTAACTGGATTAGTCATGTACCTTAGTGGTAAATTGAATCAATCACGATAAGAGCTGCATATTTCTTGCTAGTGAATACAGGTAGTTGATTCAGAAGTTCTTGATTTCCAAGAAGAAATTATGGCGTGGGAAAACAGATTGTAGTAATTACTGGCACCTGTAGCTGCATGTTGCTGCTTCGCTTAAGCCCTAAACGAATCTTTGAGCACATACTTCCATTTTTAGCAAATTGTGTTAAAAATGACTATCTTAGATTACCTCATGCTTCAAATGCACTTTTCGGACTGGTTGAATACCTTCATGTCACTGAATACTTGGGTTTAAATACAGAGTATGGGTGCACATACATACTTACTATTTTGATCATCAATGTCACAAATGAGGATATTTACATTTTTTCCTTGACATAAGATAATGTACTAAAGAAAATATAAAAAATATGATTTTAAGACATGGTGAGGCTCATAGAAGTTGTGTATGTAGGTCGTACATTGGGCCCCTTAGACCTTTAAGGGTTAATATGTGTGAAAGAAGCATACCCAGTATCCAGTTCATTCTTCACAGGCTGTGTAATGATGTTTTTTTTTTGCTTTGTTTTTGGCATGATGATCCAGGTTGATCTTTTCAGTGAGATTGAAGATGCATTGTTTGAGCACTTGTCGGCGAAGTTACGATTTGAACCAAAGTGGCGAGCCTTGGTTTGTTACCTACACCAACTAGGACTAGGAGAGGAAGATTTTAGGAAAATTGTTGACAGGCACAGAACTTGCCTTCAGACAAATGCCATCATGGTGAAGGAAAGAGTGGAGTATCTTGTCAGTGTGGGTGTTGAACGAGACAATTTAAGCAAGCTCATTGTGCGGCACCCTCAAATTATAGAGTATACAGTGGAGAGGGCACTTAAACCCCGAATCCAATACTTGAAACGCCTGGGTGTCCCCGACTCAAAATTGGGTCGGGTTATCAGTGTGGCACCCTCCTTACTTGAATGTAGTCTGAACCGCTCTTTGAAGCCAAGGGTGGAGTATTTGAAGGATGTTGTTGGCATCAAGGAATCTGATATAGGGCTCATTATTACTCGAAGCCCCCAGGTCAGTGCCTCCTTCTCAACTGTCAAAAAGCAACTGTAGAAATGGATATAAAATAAAGTAGTGAAACCATGGCACTTTTAAATACAGCTGTAAATGTTGCACAAAGCTTATTGAGTGTTATTTTGAAGTAAGGTAGATGGGTGTTAAATGGTTACTTTTTCTGACCGGTCCACTTCTCCTAGAATATGCAACACCCAAGTAGTACAAGATGGTTAGCAAATCCAAAACAAGGTGGCAGTCACTTTCCTCATAATTATTGGAGCTCATATGATTTTCTTACTCATTATCAAAATGAAGATTCTGGTGCTCATTAAATGGTCATATAGGTCCCCCCAATTCTGTTGAATCTTGAGCTTAGAATTGTTCATATTTTGCGCACGTAGTCCAATCTCTTTTAAACATGTCTTTTTGGTATCTGCTCTTGGAGCTGCACCTAACCATGCACCACTCAAAAATAGGTGTCTGATTAAGATAAGTAATCGAAATAGGCATGTCTACCTTATTGTGTCCTAGTGCCTGGAATCAGTACGGATGTTAGAGCAACTCATACGGAATATGATTCTCTAGGTAATCAGCTTTCAAAGTCAAATGGCTAATGCCGCATGCTCATCACGCACATAAAGTCCATATATATCATAATTTTTCTTTGCCCGCCGAATCCCGAGTGTATGAGAGAGAGACGGCTGTCTACAGTTTGATCCTCAATTCTTGAGGGTGGGAAGGAGTTTAGAGGGTTGTCTCTCTCTCAATAATTGGTGGGCAATAAGAATTTGGAGAACATATAGGCTTTGTGGGTGGAATGTGCACGTGGTCTTGCCCCAGGAAAATTTATAAAGCTGATTAGTGAGAATCATTTTCCAGTGACCACAGGAATTGCTCTACTGTAGTTGAAATCAATCTAAATCAGGCTCTGGGAATATCATTCAGGTATTAACACAAAGTATCGAGGATTCGCTGGAGCCTCGAGTGGAGTTTTTCATGGTAGAGATGGGGGTCACGAAAGAGAAATTGGCAAAGATGGTGACGCGACATCCCCAACTTTTACACTATAGTGTGGAGGATGGCATCTGTCCTCGTGTTGATTATCTCAAGAGCATCGGCTTAAGCAAAGACGACATTCTTAAAGTGTTTGCTCGCCTTACCCAGGTACAACAATAAAACTGTGCTCACTTCGTGTTATGTGTTTTTTAATCTCTGCTTTAAGGTATGTGGGTGTTATTCAGTTCGTTTATCATGTTCTCCAACTTCTACCATTTAGATTTACACAATGGAACTTGTGTTCCATTAGCAAATGTATGATGAAGCATGATTGAAAATTGGACCTCCCTTGATTTAGTTATGGTTATTGGAAGTGCATGGTTGTTGATTTCTTAATTGAATACATAGGTCCTCCTACTTGTGTTCACCATTGAGTGTGGATTGGTTATTCAAATTTGAAGACAAGTCCAGCCTCTTTCAGAAATGTGTTTTTATGGTGTTTGTTCTTGGATTCTCACCGAGCCACTCACCAATCAAATATACGTGTCTGATTTAGAAAAGTAATCGAATAACACCCACATACACTAATTCAGTTGTATGAAGCCAGTGCAAAAATGCTCAAGGAAGATAGGGAAACTTTGATTCCCATTGTACATGAGATGATCCTACCGATGGTTTTTGGCTGTGGTCACCACAGATTTCCAGACGCAAAATTATTATGTTAAAATGATCAAATATTGACAGGACATCATAAGTCTTTGATGGTAACTCCATTACTTATTTCATCTATTATATGCCACATTATATAACTATCTAGAAAACTTATTAGATGAATAGAGTAGATGAACCATAGCATAATTATATTATACACCACTAGGTGCAATTTCAATTCGAAAATTTGTGATGTGTGTGCAGGTATTGTCTCTTTCGATCGAAAATTGCTTGAAGCCAAAGTACGAGTATTTAGTGAACGAGCTCAATGGAGGGCCGCACACTGTAACCAGCTTCCCTGCGTACTTCAGTCTCTCCTTGGAGCAACGCATCAAGCCCCGCCATCGGTATCTTTCTGCACTTAAAAGACTGCCCAAGGGACCCTTTCCGATGAAATCGCTAGCTGTCACAGATTCGTGTTTTTGCAAACAATTTGCGGATACGACCGTAGAGGAGTATCAAGCTTTCCGGAATGAGCTTCTGTTGAGCAATTTTGCAAAACAGTTTGAGTGGAAGAATAGAGTACAAATATGACAAGTTGGTTGTCGTTCTGGCAGCTATTCCTGGAATTGTGTGGTTCTTAAAGCTGTGTGTGTATTGGGTTCGAAGGGACATGAGATCTCCACTGTCTTCAAAATTTATCCACTGTCTCCACTGATCTCCACTGCCAAGATTATATAATTTATAACCGGTTTCTGGCGATGTCTCCCTGTCATGGCAGCTTTTGGTTGGTTGAGAGAAGGGGGGTTACATCCTGTAACCGGGGATTTCCCCTGCCCATGTCTCCAGCCCTAATGTTGAACATATTCATCTTATTTGTAGAAACCAGCTGCACCAGTTCAACCAACTTAACTGTCGATAGTATTGCAACAATAAGTTTCGATAGACTGATGTAGATCTGGGCTGGGGCGAAACAACCCGTACACTGGTTCCTTGGAGGCAAGGGTTTAGGCATCCAACAAGGAACGAGTGTATGGGTTGGTTCACCCAAATCTGTAGATCTGTTTGGCTTCGAACATTGACAGTACAACTTTCCCATAACAATGTTTATGTATAGCCAGACCTATCCCTATGTCTGTTATGGAAAGTACCCATGACACCTTGGACCAGGTTTGGCCTCTTGGACTCACCTACCAGAGTGCCATGGCTACTGGCCATAATCGGGTTCCCCAAAAGGGTTACCCAATTCATTAAAACATGATACATGCACCTTATTACTTATATCGAGTTGGCTTCTCAACAATCTTATCTTGCAAGTATTCACGCATCACTATGGAGATTGATCAGGAGGCGAATGGGGAACCCACAAAGGCATCCACTCTTCAACACAAAGACTAAGGTCACAATTTTTTTTTTGAAATTGTTGCCATTGTAACTTTCTCAAGTGCCCGCCCTGGGATGCACTCTGGTGGCTAGTGATGGAGTCTCTTTTCACACATCACAGATTCTAACAAGACTAAATGATTTATATGGGGATGTTCATTGCTAATCGATTAAGAGATAGTTGCCTTCCATAAAGAAATCATTAATAGGTGTCGGACGTTGGGCGCTTCTCCGTGTCACTAGGGCGTCCCATGAGCCCAAGCGTAGATAGAATCTAGGTTGTGGAAGCAACCTTGCATGAACAACAGTGGGGATTGGTGCCTGGGCAGCTTGGGCTTGGCTGTGGGTAGGGGCAACTCCTAGCTGCTTGTCGGAGCGGGCCCCCAGAGGGACAAATCCCATGGAGGAGGAGGGGTGGGGGGTTGGCTCTAATGTCAGTTACTGGGAGGTTTAACCCATAATGTTGGTTATTGGGAGGTTTAACCCCTAATGTCCTATGTGATCATAATTTGGTTGTGAGCAGTTTCCTTTGACCCCTTTGACACTAGTTCGGATGGTTTCTTGACTGTTTTAACTACTCTTGTTCATGATCAAGTATGCTATGTTGTACCGCATGGATAATTTTGATTCAACAGAGTTAGCTATTTTTGGAGTAATATAAATATGAGAATGTGGTCTCAACTAGTTTACAATGAAAACCAACCAAAACTTGACATTTGTCACCTCTGTAGTTTAGGGGCAGTATATCTTAAACATGTTCTTTGTCGATCCTTATGTGCAAATGATTCCCAATTGAACACTCAAACGCAACATATCCTAAACATCTACCTTTAGAATTTTTAATTGGACATGTGTTGGTGGGTGTAAATCCATGTGGAAGGTGCGTAGTTGTGGCACCATTGTCTCAAATTGCAAAGCTTCCCAAAAATCACAAAATAATGGTTTCAAGATTTCTAAGCTGATTTGAGTAGGTACATTGCCTCTCTTTTGAATGAGGGCAACATCTTATCATTTGGGGATGATTTGAGTGGAGGTTTGATAAAAAAAACCAACCCTAATTTAATTTCTAAACTTTTGCCCCTCAAGACCACTATTGACATTCCTATTATAATCTCCTACATAATAGAACTTTGATGTTTAAAATCTATATTGTGAGTAGTCACCTACCTTGCAAACATCTATACAGTTGGATTTGTCAAAAAAACTTTAGATCTTTAGCTACGGTCGCTGAAATTGAGGTCACATTTTCTGGGCAGATTTGAGGGAAATTGAGTGTGGGAAGTTAGGGGTTAAAGGTTTATAGAAGAGAAGAGTGAAAGGAAAAAGGATCTTGCAAACTTATCTCTTGGATGCTGATAACTTGCAACAATATTGCTGGTTGAGGACATAATTGGTGGTTGTCTCAAATCTTCTTCAGTCGTCTCTGATCCTTCAGCTTCCTTTGTAACCCAACTTAAGTTCTTTGCGTGCTTCATTTCCAGATTTCCCATATTGCAAAGTCTCATCCTTAGATTTTTTTTTTTTTGTTGCAGGCTCCAGTAGTGAGGTCACAGGGACTTGATTCGATGCAGACAATTTGGATATGGACGCTTTTGTGCCACTCCTCCACTTCATAGGTTTTGACAATCTAACCTGTCAACCCCAACGAACTCTAAAATGCTTACACGGGAGTATAAGTATGCTTACTCAAGTGCTTATGAATCTAGATGACACATCACAAACAAAAGCGAATATTGTTGCAACTCTTTAAATTCCAGTTGTAAGTTGATTCTTCAGAGTAATCAAAATAGTGATCCAATAGATATGGTGAGGCTCACTTATCCACGAGATAGAACGTTAACTGGCCTGTACCCCAGATTACGTAATCAAGCATGTAAGCCACCAAAATCAGGTAAATAATTCGTCCATAGGAACTTACTGCACCAGGTTATAATTGATATTGTTTTTGCATTCACTTTTGCAAAATAGTCACAATATATGAAGTGGTATAAAGTGCAACCTACCTCTTTCAGTTATGAAACACTGTTGAAATTCAAGTGAGGTGTGTGTTCCCCTCAATTATCTTTAACCCCTAACTTCCCATGCGACCCAAATCGGGTTGATGAAAGTCTTGGGTAGGCTCCTACGACCAAGCATGTCACTTTTTTCATCCAAATCTATGACCGTCGTATAGCACGCATGTTTTTGTGTGGGGCCCGCCAATATAGCTAGGATATCATGATGTGTGGAGATCACTGTGTATGGGGAATGGATTTTTTAAAAATATATATATATTTATTATTTTATTTTTTTTTGCTTCAAAGTGCCAAGAAAAACTTTGGGCAGGAAAATTTTGTTGGGATGTTCAACATTCGATTTGAAGAGAAACTGAGATCACTCATTGGAAAAAGCTCGACAATCCTTGCCATAGTATTACATCCCTATATTTCTCGTTAAACTCAACAGTAATAGGGCTGGGCATTTGGGGGTTAACATCCTTCTACACATGAGTTGCTGCAGAGCCAAACCCCACCAAGAGCAGAAAATCAACTAAAGTGAGGTTGCTTGCCAAAACCTTGAGGCTAGCTTATATTGATGGCCAAGACAATTGGCGTGGGCACAACCGACAGTGGCCCGAATATTACAAACATACAACGGAGTAAGCTTCCCCTGTAAAATGTTCTCAAATGCCCAAATTTGGCAGTCAACTACAAATTAGCATAATTGCACATAATTATTCTTCCCATTATCTGCCAATTGACAAACTCTACAAATGTTTGATTGATTCAGCTCCACAATAATCAACTTAATTTCTCACCTTCCAATAATTAGGTCCCATTAGAGTAAATTGGGGTTCATTTTACGGTCAAGGCTCAAATCAACGAAAAGATGGTACTATTCTTCACATGCACCGAGGACACGAGTTCCGAATCAGTACTCAACGACATGGGCCCTTAGAATAATAAAATGGGATGTTGGGAGCTTAGTTTCAACACTAGTAGAAAACATGGTAAAAAAGAACCACAGTCGTTTTCCCATTGTGGTTCTTTTGACCACCCTGATCTGCAGTCACTAAACGACTGCATATTTGTTTTTTTGATTTATCGACTGAAATTTTCATAATTTGGGGGCTTGTAATATACCATTGGAAAGGTCTTCAAAAAACCTTTCCAACGGTGTATTACACGCCCCCAAATTTTTAAAATTTCAGTCGATAAATCAAAAAAACAAATATGCAGTTGTTTAGTGACTGCAGATCAGGGTGGTCAAAAGAACCGCAATGGGAAAACGACTGCGGTTCTTTTTTTACCATGTTTTCTATTTGAGTCTCCCTGCACAACTTTTCAAGCATCCGATTTTTACACTCTAAACTCCATACTATCACATCTGTGACAACCAAAGTGCATGTGATATTACGGAGTTTTGTAATGTTAACATGGATGCGTGATACTATAGAATTAGTGTAGCATGTGACATTATGGAATAACACAAAGGAGATGTGAGGACAATTTGAATTCGTTCTCCCCTCACCTACACTAGTGTGGTCCACTCCACTTGGCCTTCCCGGGCGATGTGGCGGACGCATGCACCAACATTCAACAAGTGGCATAAGAAGAAGAAGGAGAAGTAGAAGAATAAGAATAAGAAGGTGACACTCCACATGGCGCAATGCGATGGTGTGGGTTGACTTCTTTGGCGATTTGCATTAATGACAAATTTCATGATATAAGGGAGAGAAATGTGACAATAAGGAGTGAGATTTGAACTACGAACATCCGTTCCCTAGGGTTTCGGGATATTAGAGAGTGTGTGACATTATGAAGGTTGATATTACGGAGTTTCGGGTGTATATTATGAGGGCCCACAAAACGAGAGTTGAACGTAGAGTGAGGTTGTCTTCTGGGTGATTTGACCCAATAATTTGCACCAGTGATCTTGATTTATTTGAATTGAACTTGGGAGGGGGACTCTGGCAGGGGCATCCTGGAAGCAATACCTAGGAAGCACTCAAAACTGGAAGAATCAACAGACCTTCTGATACGTTGCATGTAATTCTGCACAAATGTCAAATCACGAGCTGAGCAATTGCTCTTGAAGTTTGCAGAACTGCTCTTAACAAAATGTTCTTGATCAGCAGAGTTGATCATAATAAATCTTTTACTCTTATACAGCATGTAAGGTATGTGGGCCTTCTGTGGACACTCTATAATGGGACACCTATTTCTAAATGGCATATGGCTAGGTTTGTAGTTACAAATGAACATCCAAATGACATGTGTTACGATGTTGGACTACGTGCACAAAGTATACATAAACAACAATCTAAGTTCAACATTGTAGTGCACACAATTGGGAGGGCCTATGTCCTCACTTGAAGTGAAGGAAACTTTTCCCTATGACCTTTTATAGCTTTTGAATGTCTAACTCCTACATAACATTACTCAATTTAGCCATGGCCGCCAGGACTAAGTTGAGTAATGTTATGTATTATGAAACGCATAATGATAGTTTGCACGATTTGCAGTTCCTTAGTTGGAATAGATGATTCCCTAGCCAATCCAACGGCTAGAAATGTATGTGGAGTTGGAAGTGCTCACAATAAGGTGACATAGCTTACATTATGCCATTATTGCAGGGTGACCGGTGGCAATGACTCACTCACAAACAATTTTTGGATTTCAAAGGATTCTAGGATGCTAGGTGATGAAGCATCTAGGGTTTCACTAGGAGCTTCTATAGTGTGCATAGTTGCATGCAAACACTAGTGAATAAGTTGCCTCCAAAAAATTGCAAACACATCACCTCTGTAGTCCTCAAGATTTCTTTTGAGACTTCTAAGTTCTTTTCATTTTTTGAGAAACAAAACAAGATTTATTTCATTGTAGGAAAACATACAAGGTCTCTAGGACCCAAAACAAGAGAGTTAGAAAACTCTCTTGGGTGCACCTAGTGGAACCACAAAAACCCCAGTCCCCAAGCATGGTGTTAATCTAAGCATGATCAACTAAGCCAACATGAGGTGCCCGATTGTTCCACATGATTTCAGAATTTGACTTGTAGTAGAGGAGGTTGTTGTTGCCCCAAGTAGCGTGGAACTTAGCGAGAACATCATCATAGGTAGCCTTTGTCTTTGAGTCTTCAAGAGCTTTTCTCCAAGCAATTCTAGCATAATCAAGAAGGCCTCGCCAAATCGTTTGCTCTACCCTACTAACATCCCATCTAGTCTTGTTGAAGGTAAGATCATTCCTCTCAATCCAAATGGTCCACAGTGTAATTCCTCTAAGGAGGAGCCAAATTCTAGAGTACTTGCTAAAAGAGGCCGGGATCTTCTTGCCAAAAATTCCATGGTGCCAATGGAAAGCTTTCCAAGGTCCTTTTTGATTGGGATGAGCTTTCATGGAGTTAATGATGCCAATGGCATAGTCCCAAGCTCTCCTCGCACATTTGCAATCCCAAAACCGATGTGCAATGGTCTCATGAATGTCGAGCGCACACATGAGGCATTTGTCATCAATCTCAGCAATAAACCTAACTCTCCAAGAGTTAATGGCCACCACCTTGTGCCAAAGTGACCAAATAAAATCCCCTTCCTTCTTACTCCTCATTTTATCCCAAACATTCCCCCATTTAAGCTTTTGGAATCTCTTTTGGGACTCCTGAGACGTCTCGAGTATAACGATCTTCTCTTTACTCGGCAATTTGAAGCCTCCAAATTCAACAAAAAATTCGATCATGTACATAACACCTTTGGTAACAACCTTGATTTCATGCATCAGGTTGCTGCCATGTGTGTTTGCAATGCACACTGCCATCCCAATTTGTGGAGCAACCTATTTCCATGTACCATCAACATGACAACAATAACATTGAGACCCACAAAATCAATAATATACAAGTGTAGAAATAGGGCCATTGATGATTATTTTGCACTCTTAACTAGTGTTGTGATGGTGTCATTTTTTTCAAATACAAATGGGTAGGACATTGAAACAAAACTTGATAATTTGATACTTGGCAAATCAAAGGTATTAAAAATATTTATAAAATATCCAAGGGTAGGGAAGTTATACCATGGGATTTTGCAATGGTTTATGTGTAAAATATCAAGTGGGTATCAAGATTGGTATTGAAGAATGCACATGATACCACAAGGATCTTATATTCTATACCTAACATACACCCTAATCGATACCCAAGTTGAATGGGGACACCCCACAACATTGCTCTTAACCACCACTTCACCAACATGCCATTAACTAATGTATTAAATAGTTAGCCACCTACTGCCAACTCGCTTAAATTGGCAATAGGCGGCCTACTCTATTCCATAAAAACATGTCCTTAACATGAGCACATATCGAGCTAGGTATCAATGTATCATGCAAGTCTCAGGATTGATATGTACAGTGTAGATTATGATATTGCAAAGCTACTTTGGGGTGGGGTTGGGTGGAGGGGGGGACTCTATGATAAGTCTCAAAAATGCCAAGACATACCTTCACAATTTGTTTTTGTTTTGAGTTGCCAAAGAGGTATTGTTGTGAGTATAGCACGGTCTCCCCTCCATCCACTATTGATGGTCCTCCACTAGAATCAACATCATCATCAACTTGACCTCCATTTAAGTAGAGAAGCACTTTGTATCCCATAGGAATTACGGAATTGTACCCATAATTACTCTCATTGGAACTATGCGGCTCACACATTTCACCTTTCTCATATCTGCTACACAAGACATCCGGGAGAAAGTAGACATAAAGTGCATATCAACAGAGTAGCATCAACATCGTAAGTTTCCAATTCATGTTATGATAGTCACATGATGTTCTTAGTCTCCTATTGTGAGTTTACCTTCACATGATGAGCAAATCATTTTGTAAGATCAATACCTACATGATAAGATAGTACATTTTGCACCGCTACAGATGAATCTGGCACAATCATTGCCACAAATACACCACCCTTTGGAAATTTGTGATGTCAACTAGTACCTGTGTATCATCGCACATTTGACACCAACTGCGTGCGCATCTTTGAAGCCTTTTAGTGTGATGCCTTCAAAAGCCGCCTTTAATCCCGGTGTCCACAAAAGCCTATATAAATCATATAACTGGTGATCCGCTTTGTAAATGCCATTAGTTCTAGTAAAATGGACCTCTCGTGTCCATGGGGCACTCCATATGTGAGGCATGTATAGTGGAGGATAAGACTCACGATACTCATTATTGACAAATATGGCTCCACCATAAGATCCCAAATTATTGAGTTGTGTCTGGTGATAAAATCCCTTCACTTCCGCTGATGTTATGATAGCCTGGCAATCCTTGGGCGTCAATATGTTGGGAACCTGCATGAAAATTAAAAGGTCCAAATGTGATTCGTGAATTCATATGTTCCAAGTGTGCAACTGATTAACAGTTTGAGAATATGGACCTCCTCTACGGCATCCTTTCATGGCATTCCATTTCAATAGAAATTATAGTTTTATTCCCGTTTTATTCCTTTGATGCTCCCAATGACATAAAACTCAAACTAGCACTCATGTGGGATGATGACATGTTTGATGAAGGAATAGAGAACTAAGAAACTGCTCCACCAAGGTACTAAAGTCCTTGGAGCTTCTTTCGTCATGGGAGATAAACATCAAGGGTGAGCTAATAAATTTCCCCTCCTCACTACCATTTCTTGTACGCCCTCCCCTCCCCAAGTGATCTTCCAGCTTTAGAGTCAACTAATGGAAGTATGGTATGTGGGCCTAATTCAATCACTTTTCTTGATTGAACACCTATATTGATTGGTGTGCAATCAGATGTGGACCTAAGAACAAACACCAAAAAGACATGCATTTGAAAGAGATCATCATATTACACACTCAATTTTTGTTAACTCTTTCAAGTTCGATAGTCAACATTACTGAGGGAACCTATATGATCATTCCAGAAGAAAGAGAATATCACTTTGATAATAAGTAAAGATATTCATATGAGCTCCGCATTATATGAGGGAAATGAATGGAATTACCTCAATTTGGACGTGCTATTCATTTCATTCTAATCGCGTGTTCAACATCCTAGGAGAAGTGGGTGCAAACTAAAAGTCGGGTAAAAATGCTCATTTTAGACCTTACCTTACTCATGACCATGCAAAATTAATGCATGTAAGGTAGATGGGTCTTAAATAGTTACATTTTCCGTTCTTGGAGCCACTGTACCAAACCACATACCACTCAAATATAGGTGTCCTAATAAGGTGGGTAATTGAATAAGGGTTGTCTACCTTACCTAACTTCTGACATGTGTAAGAGCATGTTCACTTGTTATCAATACATGGCCTCGCAATGGGACAGTGTCGAGTTTAGTCCGAGAGCTAGGCCCATGTGTCAAGCCCAACTGCTATTATACCTCTAGTGGGATCCGGAAAACTCTCCCAACCCGGAATAGCTCAGGTCTGTTGTAGCCCAACTTTCAACTCCTCTAAGAAAAATCAACTATCAATACCTCACAATCTTTGACCAAATAAAATCTTAACTTTAGCTATTTCTATGTAATGCCTTGTGTACTGTAAGATATTAGTCTTGATCACGGGACCCACAGTTTATGAAGCTCATACATATGGAGTGAATGTATATGGAGTGAATGTATGGAACATATAATAAGACTACTCCCCTCTAGAACAATGTTACCCGATTAAGCACCCTTTGTGTTAGCGTTTGGTGTACTACATAATGAGACTTGTGAAATGAAAAGAATTTGGAGTGTGTCTGTAAAGCATCATACCGTGAAGAGCGTGGGGAAATCACGATCCAATATCATGTGTCGTCGTGCTCCGATCTTGTGCAATCCGGTTCCTTTGAGTGGACAGCGGGGAATGATGCCAGTGCCATTGGAATCAGACCTATCTTTCTCATACTGTTTCTTGCTCCGAATTCGCAGTGCCTCCACAGATGCTATGGTATCCACCGCCCTCAATGTGCGGCCATCATCGCGGATAAGTGGCCAGGGAGAAGGAGCGACATCTTCTTCACGAGGTTTGCTCCACATAATGGTGGCGATGAGAGAGATGATCCGCACGAAACGGGGAATAAAAATAAATTTTAATGTTAAAAAACCGACAGAAACGAATCAAAACTCGCACTGGACTTTGGATATATACACGAGGTGGAACGACTCTCGATCGACACGGGATCGGCACTCAGAGAAAGGTGAACCAGATACGTAACGTATGAAATGGGTGTAAAATGGGACACTACTTCACAAATACACACTGAGCTGTACAGAGGACGATGATGTTGTGAGATCAGTCGATTTGCGAGCGAGCTATGAGTCGATTGAATCCTGAGTGAAGAGGCTCACGAAGTAGTACTGGTCTGTTCAATTGAGTCTGTGGAGATTCTAAACTTTGGAGTGCAGGCCTACCGACTACGTACGAGTCCTCAAGAGTGTGATGAATGGATAACTAAGCCAACGAGAGTAATGAATCACATCTCGAATTCTCGAAATCTTATGCAGATACAGATGCCGTGGGCTTCAAGGTGAAAGATCGCCATGAAGCCATTGGATATGTGGAATGTCGATGGCGCGCACACTAATTTAGGCCATTGCTTGATGAGTGCGTTACGGCATTGCAATTTCTTTCTTTCCTTTTCTTTATTCCGGTAACTATGCAGAAATTGAGGCAAACTGTATACACACTAAACTCCGTAATATCAACCCCCTTAATGTCACTCCTTCTCTTATATCCTGAAACCCTAGGGAACGGATGTTCTCAGTTTAAATATCACTCCCATTAGAGAAACTTTGAGGCCTACATGCCTAGGGAAGACACTAGGGGTGTACCCAAGTTGGGTACTCCACCTTAGGTAACCGGTACAGAGGAAGTTGACGGGAGAAGGTCTTTGAGGCTTCCAACAAGCCTCGCGGTACTTTGTTACTTGTACCAAAGGTTGCCTAAAGTATAAAATTGGGAGGTACTATGAGACCTTCTAGGTTTATATTGCTATTTGGTGGTGCACTTTCCGAGGGGTCATTGTTCATGGGTACCGCTATCCTTCAACCCCCCTCCCATCGGGCCAATCTTGGCCGTCAATATTTTTTTGTACAATAACTCGGGTACGCGTACAAAGTGGGCGGAAACAGGGGTTTGGGGACCAAGGGATTTCTTTGCTTTCTTAAACGAATCTTAAGGGGGTGCGAGGCTAACACTACGGGAGGGGCATGTTGAGGCCTCAAAGTTTCTCTAATGTTGTTATCACATTTCCCTTCCATATATTGATCACTGGTTTTGACACTAAAATGAACCACCAAAGAATTCAAACCACGCGCTCGCACGCATCGCCTTGTCATCATTGTAATTATTGTCAGTATTGCAATGTGGACTTTGTGTTATTCCATAATGTCACATGCTACACTAATTCTCTTTTATCACGCATCCATGTTAACACTACAAACTTCTTAATATCACGTGCACTTTGGTTGCCACAAGTGTGATATTACAGACTTAGAGTGTATATAGGATGCTCAATGCATTGAGGCATGTGGGATGAAAGTCAATGTGTGTAAGGTAGATGTGTGTTAAATGGGTATTTTTTCCAACTAGCCCACTTGTCGTAGCCTACACACAATTAGTATGAGATGGTTAGCAAATCCAAGTGGAGGCCTTAGCCACTTCCCTCATAATATTTGGAGCTCATAAGAATATCTTATTCATTATCAAAGTGAGGATTCTCATGCTCATTAAAAGGTCCTATAGCCTCCCCAATTATGTTGAGTATTGAGACTAGAATGGTTCATATTTGGAACAAATATAGTAGTCTAATTTGTTTTATACACGTGTCTTTTTAGTATCCATTCTTGGAGCCACTTCCAACCACATATCACTCAAATATAGTTGTTAAATTAAGGATAAGTAACCGAATTAGGTATGTCTACCTTACCGCACTTTCCACTTGCGGATCCATGCATTGACGGCGACTACTTTCAACTACACCATGTGTGATATTTATTGTCACGTAGACTATAAGCGTCCGTCAATTGTCAACATGACATTATTGGTCAATGTAAATTAGTTTTTGAAATGCATAATTATTTCCACTATGATATTTAGAGTAGCACATTGGATGGCTTGAGGCAATAGTTTTACTAATGCCAAGTGCCATGAGGCTATGATAATGGTCAAGTGTTAGGATGACAAGCTACCTTGAAATAAGCAGAGACTTTATTTCCATTCATTAGAAGGTAAGATGTGGCAACAATTATTGTCTGACAAGTGTCCTCTCCTAGTTGTAACGGCTTTTGATTAAATTGTTGTCCAAATATGAAGTACCTATCATCAATTGGTGGCATTACGTTGCATTCAATGCAGAGGTGCTTGTGACATCAACCCTGCCGCCAAGAGTGTGGTGGCAAACCTCCCATTTGCACCTTTCGGGAAGAACAAACCCGGAATTGACGCATTTCCAGTTCCATACAACACTTGCAACATCTGTAGCCCCAACTCATCCCAGCAAAATGCTTTCAGCCTCAAAGATGAAACCACTAAAGAAGGCAAGATCCCATATCTTGTAGTCCACACATACATGCCATCAGACTACTTGCGGCATTAAACGCTAGCTTACATATTGTTGCAGAACCAAGCTAAATTCAAGTTTTGTTAACAAAATCGCAAGAGGAGCTGTGTAATATGAACTCACCAATGTTGGAATGATATCGTGGGTATACCATTTGGGTATCTATAATGAGGATTCCACTTCTTTTTCTTGAGTACCAGTAGGGTATGGGTATTTGACAGTATTTTCATTTTCAACAACATTCGGGTATATATATAATGAGCCTTCATACCTAGGTAAAATCACTACAAGAAAAACGGTCCTTTACAACTTGTCCATAGTGACTTAAATGGTCCAGAACGACTTATTTCCGCAAGAATTGAGTCGTTCTGGACCATTTAAGTCACTATGGACAAGTTGTAAAGGACCGTTTTTCTTGTAGTGAATTGTCCTAATATAAATATGGTTTAGAATGGTGTTGACCCCAATAGTAACTCAAGTATACACAGATTCGCTCACGTTGACATGCCCACCAAACATCAATATTTGACTGGTATTACAATTTGGATACCCACGGGTAGGGTCTTTGATGCCATTGTTGATGTTGATTATTTTATACCCATGCATTTACCAATACACTTGGCACTTACCTGCTCAGGGGTGCGACCAACAGACAGGGAGTTTCTGTCCACTGAAATGATGTTCCCAGTGAGCATGTGCTCCGGGGTTTCGTCGCCTGAGACCAAGACACCTTCGTCGACGGTGACCGGGAGGGTGACTTCGCCGGTTAATGGATCTAGCACGGTCGCATTCGCACGATCGAGCTTGGACCGCATGGCCGACAGAACTTTGGTGAAATCGCCCACCGTCATGTTGTAGTGTGCAACTGTCTGCCTCCGCCGTTGGTACAGCACAGTCCGAATTGCGGAGTCTTCGGCTGCTTTCACCCCCACAAGCCCCGCAACCAACTGCCACCAACCCCAATGTTGACATTCACGAGATTGGAACCTTTTGATCGAATACCGACAAGTAAGTATGTTGCAGTCAAGAGAAAATCAACTGGTCTCGAAATAGAGATTGAGCAGGAACTTCCTCTAGCAGAATCAGTTGAACCTGTTTCTGATTTGATATCGTCCAGGATTACTTAAAAATTCCAGTTTTAAGACGACCTTCGTTTGTTCTGATCAAGGAGACTCTGTTTAGACAATGGAGGGAGATGTTTTCTGACAGAGAGGGTATGGTCGAGCCCATACATTGCCCCCACAAACCCCGCAACCAACTGCCACCAACCCCAGTGTTGACAGTCACGAGATTGAAACCTTTGATCTATACTGACAAGTTATGGTATTGCATGTCAACAAAAACTTAACTGATTTCGAACAAGAGATTGAGCAAGACCTTCCTTTGAGAGAATTAGATAACCTGTTTCCAATTTGATAGCATCCAGGATTACTTAAGAATTCCAGTTCTAGACGACCTTCGTTCGGTCTGATCAAGGAGACGCTGCTTAGATGAATACAGGAAGATGCTTCTGACAGAGAGGGTAGGAATAAACCCTTACACTGCGAGCACGCACTCCTTCGACGTGTTCGTTGATGCCAACGTAGGCTGTGTAGCTGACATAAGGCAACATGTATGCCGCAAGTAGGAAGGCATTTCCTGAACTGTATGGGTTGAAAGACGGCCGCAGTTTGGTTCCAAAGGCTTCATTGAAAACTCCACCCCAATTGTGCCTGCTGATATCAATCTGTGGCCGAGAGATTGCCTTCTCGCCAAGGTCCGCATGCAGCTCCCTGTTGAAGGAGTTTCACCATTCATTCTCACCACAAGCTTAATTTCTCATATGTTCAGGTTACCTTCACAGTACTACATGTGCCTTAAAAAATCTTAGAAGAATTACGGTGATCATCGACAGTTCCGATACGATTTTGTGCAGTCGTTTCAGATTTTTAGTGAATTCATGGGGGTGTGTCTTGGCAATTACCCCAGCGCAATGACATTTAATGTTATTTGTTGAGTCAGTGCCGTTACGAAATCCAGTTATGTTGTCGATGTTCAGAATGTTGTGACAATCAGTTTGTAGAATACAAACATCAAGCATATTACTTTTTGGAACACCCTTGTCATTTGTAGGATGGCTTTTGTTAAAATGCAACCCTTGACATTTGCTAATAGAATTGTACGTGTTCACCATCATCATCGAATCCTCAGGTAGGACTTTCCAGGTTTACTTTGCTTTGCAGTACTTGAGTGGTGTGTTTATCACAGTTTTCTCTTAGGCTGCAATTTTTGTGATACACGAGTTTAGTGATTCTACAATGTTAACCTTATGTGTCCCAGAGATTGGAGTCCAAATTCTTTGGCCATGTGCTCCACAAATTTGCCCATTCGGGCTTTCTGGGCCCCAATCGGCGATGGACCGGAGATGTTGACAGCAGTGCCATTGAACTTATCCAGACCATAGCCGTAGGCAGCATTGAGGAAGAACTCTGCCTCCAAATACTCCGCATTCAACACCACGTTCAGCTCATCAACGTCACGCTTTGTATATGCGGAACGTGGGTGACGTCTCCTGTGGTGACCTCGGTGATGGCGTTTGGGGCATTTGCACTGGAGATCGCTTGTGCTAGCAAGTCGTTGATCGCCAGCCCCCTCGGAATCCTCAGCAATTCCACCATACGGATAACTTATTCGGGTTGCAGCAGCATTGCTATTAACCTCTTCGTCCTGGATGGCTACAGTGCTAGAAGTTTGCTCCGCGTTGGCATGAGCTGTGGGGAACGGAATTGCAACAGAGAGTATTGCAAAGGCTGAGAGTACCATCCATTGCAAAAATCTTGCCATTGTTGCACACGGAGACGACAAATAGCAGCGGCAGTGCAAGAAGTGTAGATTTACTTTTGCAACAGTCTTTAATCTTGCTTCATCGAATCAGTGTATTGGAAAATGCCTCTCTCTAATTGCGGATAACCCGAATGTCAACCTTGTGTTTCAAGGTTATTGCTAAGTGACCGAAAGCTGATGGAAATACTGGCAGAAGTCAATTTCCTATATAAACACCATTATTGGTGTAGGTTGAAATACTGCGCATCGGAGAGCTCAAGTCGTGACTCCATTCCCACACAGGTTTCAACAGCTTTTGAATCGTCGGGAATATCTGGAATTGTATCGAAATTGCTACCTATATCTCTTGTGTTCAAACTGAGAATCACTTAATTTCAGTCCAGAATCTTGCAAGTCCCTTACCAATATCAATGCCCTCGCGTGTGCATGTGTGGTGCTACGCGCGAATGTTTGCTGAAGCTCCGGATCACACAGAAACTTCAAGGGAAGAGGGGTAGTTTCGTGGGATGTAGGTGCTGGCAGTTAGCAGTTACTGCAGTTACATTCATTCCCTGAATGGGTTCTGTGATTACATCCAGGGTCACATGCAGAACTCAACGTCCAACCAGTGAATGGAAGATTTTGCAACCCCAAACGACAAAAGTAGCATTCAAGATGATAACTCGGAGCAAAGTGAACCATTGATGAGCTTCGGTTCAGAAAGTAGGCGACACTCATCCATCACAAATGCTACACAGTAACACAGAACAGATTCCATCTGTGCTGGTAAAATTACAGCCCAACGAGACGATCATTATGTGTCGAGAAACGAATTACACATGGAACGGAATGCTCGGAGAACAAAATATCTATAACAGGTTGGAAACGTTAACCCTAATCAGCTTTGATGGCACTACTGAATGCTCTGATTTTACAAGGCAGTGATCTGAGAGTGAGTATCTTCTGCAGATTCATATATTCATCAAATGATGTTGACACGATTTGTAGAACACAGAACAGATTCCATCTCTGCAGGTAAGTTACAGCCCAATGAGATGATCAATATCTGTCGAGAAACGAATTACACATGGAACGAAATGCTCGGAGAACACAATATCCATAACAGGCTGCAGCCAGTTTCCAATTCTGACATCGAAAACGTTATTTCACGTGGCCCTAATCAGCTTCGAGGACACTACTTAATGCTCGGATACATAATCCAGTGTGATCTGAGATGGAGTAGTCTCTTCTTCAGATTTAAAGAGTCAGCAATTCATGTCACAATTTGTAGAACACGCACTTGAAATGCGCCATGAAGAGGTAGAGAATTAGGGTTGGATGCTCATGTCACATTGCCACTCATTATCTTTGCTTGGTAGCTCGCTGAGTGACCTTCCGCCGCTTCGCTCGTGGCTTGTCACTGCTGCCCCCACCACGCTTAAAAAGCGAGGACAAACCCTTGGATTTGGCTGGCTTCCGCCCTCTTCTCGTGGTTTTCTCGCTTGTCTTACCAAGACCTACCGTGTAATCCTCCTCGGGTTCATCCTCTGCGATGTAGCTGTGCGCTATCATCTCCATCTCTGCTTGCTCAATTCCCACTCTTTCGCTAAACTGCTCTTTAAGCCCGGCTTCTTCCTCTTTTTGTTCAGGATGTTGTTATCTTTCCTCACCCAAAGATGCTCTTCCTCCTCTCTCGTCTCCCCCTCAAACCCTGTGGATTTCTGTGGCAAAATGATGATATCTCTTCCTCGCCACGCACTCACACCGTAAGCTACCTCACAAGGCTCCGATTCTTATCCCGAAGTAGTGGTAGTAGGCGAAGAAAGAAACTGAAGAACGAATCCCCACCGAAAAACGCTTGAAACGCCACACCCTTTCAACATACCCTATGATTCCCGAACAGCAATTTTGACCAGTCTTACCAACACAACAATATATGCGCGAAAGCTATTGGACAGCAACTGTAAGGAATAAGGACTAACTTGGACAAGTCTTGCTCATAATTGATCTCAGTACAATATGAGAGAAACTGCCGCTCTGAGCTCAATTTTACAAAGCTCGTATGAACATTCTGAAGCAAGAAACCATAGAATTGTGTGACAAAGAGGTCTTAGATATGACTGCAGTTACTTCAACTGCACATGAAATTGGATATCATTTACTCTGCTGCTACTGATCATGGAAGGAAGGAAGATGATCAAAAGAGAAGACTCACATGTAGCAAGCTACAGGTTTGTAAATGGCAGACATCATCCTTTACTATTAATCATTACAAGGAGCACAAATACCAATGAACCCCAGCACATCCGGTTCCCGGAAGGACATCACAAGGTTCGGCAATGTGAAAATTCTATTTGCCGCTA
Source organism: Polytrichum formosum (assembly GCA_964035585.1). Classification (NCBI taxonomy): domain Eukaryota; kingdom Viridiplantae; phylum Streptophyta; class Polytrichopsida; order Polytrichales; family Polytrichaceae; genus Polytrichum; species Polytrichum formosum. The sequence goes on along the minus strand of OZ037941.1, from coordinate 16,635,507 downwards.
TCACCAGACTCGTCCAATATCATCATTTCTAGGTGAAGTCTCTCTCCACTTGCTTTCTCAACTTGTGTCGGAAATGAAGAAAATATATATTGTTGAAGATGCTCAACGTTCATCAGCAACTTTCATACAGAAGTGGCCACCTTCCTTCATGTTCCCTCCAACGTTAAATCTTTGCGTGGTAATTACGTACCACTATTCAAGAATGTTTGAATGCCCCTTGGGTACGTGTTGAATGTTTTGAGCTTGGTGCAGCAACAAACATAACCCACGCTCTCGCCGCACCATAAATCAATGCTTTCACAGATAGACAAGGGAGTGAGTTATGTTTTCCTTCGTGGTTACAACTGACCACATTCTGAAATGACTATGGGAATCCGTGGTGTTTCGTCTTCCTCGATCGTGCTACTATTTATTCGTTCCACGACTTCCATGCCCTCTATAACTTCACCAAACACCACATACTGGCCATCAATTTCTGGGACAGCATCCACTGTAATGAAAAACACGGATCCGTTTTTGTCGGGGCCCATGCTATCCATAGCCAGCAGTCCTTTCTGAAATCCAACAAATTCAATACACAATCATCAGGTTTTGAAGTCAGCTAAACTATAAACCCAGGCATATGTATCGCATATGTAAGGCAGGTTGATTTTCATCCTATTTTTAAACAGGTTCTCGGAATGGCAATTGTATGTAACAGATTGGAGCAAATAAGATACTTGCATCTATGCATAAGGTACTAGTGGGTGACATGTATTTACCACAAAATACCCACATAACATAAGCCTGTGAAAACTTCCCTTTCATATAAGAGACAAGGGCAAAAGTTTGGGAGTAACTTTCATTAACTCAAAGTCAGTGAGTTGAAAAATTCACCTGGTCAAACTTGTCATCACGTCTCTCAGTCGCAAATGTGCTCCCATAAATTGATACTACTTCACCTTCCCTCCCATTGCCTTCTGCAACCACATATTCATTATTTAACTTAGTCATCAAAGATCCTCATTGACTTCCTTTAACCCAACAGTAGCGCCACAATAAAAAATGGCTGTTCCAAAGGCAACCATTTATCAAGGAATAACCATTTATCACCATTTATTACCAAGGGATAAGCAAGGTGACAAATGGTTCACCTCCTGGATAATAAGGGAGGCCACTCCAATGTAGTTTGTTAACATATAGATACGGGAGCCTGAACAGCAGATACCCTACCAGATGCTAAGAGCATGTCATTCTCTCTTTGCATTGCAGTATTCTTCATGCAGGTATATATATATATATATATATATATATATCCCTTCAGGCCTCCACAAATTTCCCAACATGACAGACAATGCTCTGCTGTTCAGACCCTGGGCTACAGACATGAACAATCTGAAATATGAGGATGTTCTTCACCTTGTACCCTTCTTCTGATGAACTTTAGTTATGAGCATACAACAATTTAATTAACACCACAATACATACCAGCTTAATACCTTGGTGGGAGGAGTGGATGACTTACTAAGAATGTCACCACCCTGCACAAGCAGCCCATGAACCACACGATGAAAAGTAGTATTCTTATAATGAAGGGCAACCCCTTTTTCATTCACTCCCAGCTCCCCAGTTGCCAGACTCCTAAAATTTTCTACAGTTCTTGGTGCCTGCACAATATTGTTGACAATGTCCCAACCCACCAGCTCAGTTAAGGAAATCCGCACAAAAACATACATAATACTTGACAATCTAACCTAACAAACCTAAATTAATATGGAGAAACAAAACACCTTCGGCCTGAACTCCAAAACTAATACAAATTCAAATACACCTGCCATTTTACATCAAGCTGCAGTTACTCCTTGTACACAACAATGTACAGTTTTCCTTGTCTAATCCTGCATCAACCCTTGTGAAGTCCAAACTCACCAGTGGATGAATGGTTGAGAAGAGGATAGGATCAACTCCACAAGGTTGAGATATCTAATCAACCCAAAATAAGATCTATTATCAATTATCAAACCCATTATGTCTCTCATAACATGTCAAGTATCAAACTTATCATGTCTTTCATCCGAACATGAACTTGTAGAATTGGCTGTTTTCACTTGAGATGGAAATGGTCTGCCAAGGGTCTTCTGGGAGGCTATAGAATTACACTGACCAGTCAATGGAACTCCTCGTTCAAGCGTACACCCCAAACCCTAAACCCTGAACCCTAGAGTGTGTTCCAGATGCAGAGTGAATCATTTCCTTACACCACACAAACGGCCTAAAGAAGGTCGATTCAGATGTTCAACTCTAGCTGTCGCGAATACAAGACCTTCCGAAGCAACTATGATGCAAACTGGATGATTTGCAAGTGAATTCCTGACAGCCAATTTATAAAATCATCGAAATGTCAACAAAATGGTATAACAACCAACTGAGGACCTATTTATCTCGTCGATCGATCTACAAGAACCCTTAATGTAGTGCGCCACACAAACTATGCATGTGGGGCCATTGATTCTTCTAAAAACTGGACTAAAATGCATGATCATGACCGAATGTTCCGTGACCTGCACCTGCTTGTACAAGAACGCAATGTCTTGTTAGGGGTGATATTACACATTGAAACAGCAGTTTTTGAGCACGAGATAGTGGCTCGAACATCAGACCCTACCTTCGCAAGAGGAACTTGTGCCCAGGCATCGCAATTACAGGGGAGCCGGATCTATGAAGAAACAGAGGTGGTTGAATCCTAGGCTCCAAGTTCGGATTAGACTCATAGCTCGAAGGCTAAAAATGCATGGATTCGAGTCGCAGGAATGTATAGGCAGCCGAGAAATTGAAGACACCCGGCGAATCTCCCTAAGTGCACAGAATTACAGGACTCCACTCCCGACATAGAAGAAAAACTACTCATGTTTATTTTCTGAATCCATCCAGAATCAATTTCGAACGCAAAATTCATCGTCTCCCTTTCGCACATTGTGGAACCCCCCTTCCCTCTCAACCAAAAAATAGGAGGTGAGATGACACGACACGAAGAGCAGGCAAAGTTTGGGAAGCATAAGGGTACCTTCTTCTCGTAGAGCAGGAAGATGATGCGACCGCCGAGCTCGCCGTCGAAGGTGACATCGAAGAAGACACAGATATGGGTGAGGCATGCACGCCCCTCGGGCCCCATAGACTGCTGATGATGTGCAATCCTTCGCCCCACATCGTACGAAGACGACGGTGACTGCTTGCGTCCTCCTCCTCCTCCTCCTGTGCCTACAAGTCTACCGTACCCCACAATCTGAAAGAAGGCCACGACCCCCAGCATGGCGGCAACTGTGAGCAGCAAGCTCCTCTTGTCCCGGGACAGCGCCATAGCCACATGGATTGGGCCACCCTTGACCCTCTACCCTCTCCAATCCCTCCCACCCTTCCCTTTCCCCACTCCAATCTCAGCTACAAATCAACCTTTCCTCCATATTGATTCAGATTCTCTGCCACACTTCAATCCTGCTTCCCGCTGCCTCCAGATCCGGAAGGGTTAGGGATCCGAGGATCCGGGGCACCTAGTGCAATGCATAAGGATTCTTGCAGGAAAACACACACGCCACGACAAATTCGAATGAATTTCTGAGATCAGACACTACTTCGCAGATGCTAAGTATGTGTTGGTGGCATAAATCCCAGTTGCCTGCCACTTCTGCGAATCTCTCTTGAAGGAAAAGAAGAACAAGATGCACCGAGCTCCCACTCCGGCGTCTACCTTGACAAATCCCAGCTCCCCATCACATACAAACAAAAAACACAAGAATTTCCTACCTTCTACTCACTCCTCCCTTGCTCTCCCCATAAGCCGAACTTAAGTTACTTACCCTCCTCACACCCACTACAGATGTCACACTACTTCCAACCGACCTCGCGGAACAACTACTTAGATCCCACTTTCCCTTCGCGAAAATGCTAAGTTAACCTTCACGGCGCACACACAAACACACACACACACACACACACGAGGAGAGGAAACACCGAAACGGACAACAACAAAGACAAAAAAAGCAACTTGCGCTTCGCTCCCTCCGGATGACCTGGCAGCTGAGTGCCAGATAGCAGTTGAATCAATTACTAGAGCGAATCATTCTTCAAGAGGAATGAATGAGCTTGAAAACAGGCCTCCAATCCATCATCAAGTTCCAAACACTGCCTAACTTAAACTAATAAGTTCGCTTCCCCAGCTTCAAACTTACTTAACTACACACAGTAACAACTTAATAGTGTTGGTGTGGCGGGATGTTTGCTGACACGAAGTCCACTTCTCCTGCATGCACAACAACACACAGGCCCCCGATGTCGGATGCTTCGGTGCCGGATCCCTCCTCCCTCTCTCTACACTCACTCTCTCTCTAATCTCTCTCTCTCTCTCTCGTCCACCTCTTTAGAGCATTAAACTTAATAATAAGTTTAGAATCTTATCTACCAAGTGACCGAGTGAGTGAGTCCTTCTCTCTGACTTTCTCTCAGCTAGTTGAGCAGAACCCCCGAACAACCGAGCAGCTTGTGAATTGGGGGGGGGGGTATCTCGGAGCCTACCCATCCACATAAGCTTAGCGGCTGGGCAGGTAGATTCAGAAACGTATTTATTACAGACCAGCGTAGCTGTAGAAGTAGTACCGCAGATAGCTAGTGTAGAGTGATAAAAGTGGGGCTTTTGGGGCAACAATTGAAGCTTTGAAGCTTTGGAAAAGAGGGTGACTGAGTAGGTTATGATGGGCTCATCAGGAGGGAGGCGAGCAATTTGGCTGTGCACTCAAGTGATCTCTTGTGCAAAAGATGCCACAGGGTTTGTCCCTGCCTATGGGTGTGTGTGTTGTTTTCTGTACACATACTTATCGGCCACCTAACTACTGTTGCTCGAGTGTGTACCCAATGAACGGAGAGAACCGGCCAAGGTTCAAGACTTCAGGAAAACTACACAGATTATCCCAATTAGTGTGTGTTACTATTTGGAGTTACACAGTGCTACAACTGTTCAATGAGACTAATGTTTCACCGAGCAAAGTCATCTACGTTGCTTAATGCTCCAAACAACCTATTGAACTTTCATCATTAACAATTGAGCTCATGAGTAAGAAGTTATTGCACTGCATAATTCCGAATAGTAAGACGCACTAATTGGGATAATCAGTGCACCGACCGTATTAGAGGAATCTATGGTAATATTAGTAAAGAAAAACCCGAAAGATCATGACATGGAACCCAAAAATCTCCCAGGGAACTGGTGCATGTATACAAGTAAGGTAATTGTACGTGAGCGATCTCAACTCAAACGTGGCAGCTTGTTGAAGTGTCCAAAGTTCAAAGATTCAAAGTTCAAACCTACCATGCGGAAGGTACGAGAGTTATGTTCATATATCTCAAGTGACTTGCGAAGAAATGATGCAGAGCTGCAAACGTATGCTTGTCTCACACCGGCCTTGCGTCAACGAAAATGCGTGGAAATTGGGAGAGGTTCGTATTTACTATGGTGTGGAGTCGACCTTATTAAGCCCTCAAAGGACCCAAGGGGCTTGATGTACGGCCACATAGTACACAATTTCCACGAGCTTCACCAAGTCTTAGAATCATATTGTTTTTGGGTTTTGGAGTTTGTTTTATACATTGTCTTATATCAAAGTGAGAGTAAGGAATCTACTAGCACGCAATATTGATGATCGAAATACCAAGTATGTATTTTGCATCTGGCAACCAACTCATAAGGGGTTAGTTTTTACTATTTCCTTACTTAGCATGTGTTAAGAAACCAAACTAGAAGTTGATTAGGTTTATGTCACAATATCTTCCAGATTACCTACAATTATTTTTTGGTAAGGTATTAAAATTGCATGCCCATTCCTTCAAATATCGTGCCAGGATAATAGCAATACTCATTTTTAATTCTATATTCTTTATGTATCTAATTCGGGTATGCTAATAATAGTTATTATGTTTTCTTTTTTACCACATTAAACAACCCCAAGAGCAGACATTAGTAAGAGGATATGATGTTCCATGAAGAGTTGCTTAACCCGTGGACCAAGAGCCCAACCATGAGTTTCTAAGGGCCTTTGAAAATCATCCAAAGGCCGCACATGTGGAAGCTAAAAATGCAATTTTTGTAACTGATGGGCCCTCCAAGCTTAGTGTGAAGCAAACATGGACCATGGTGAGGGAGTGATGTCATTGCAAAGAGTGACATTACAAAAGAGAGTGTATTGTGGTGGGAAGTCAAATTGCAATGTCATTGCGAAGACTCGCAACAAGAGATTCATAATTTAGGCATTGTTAGAAAGGTATATGAGGTGCCGGAAAGCACAATTTCCATAATGATGATGGAATTTGTATCATGGTAACATTTGCAGTTGATTTTTGTGCAATTTTCAAGTCAATGAAAGTCACGGGGGGTGCAGTGGCGAAAATGTAGAAAACCACGTGCAAGAAAATGTAGGGTGGATTTTATTCAAGACACATAATTTTTACATTTTTTTAGATATACAATAGCTTCCTCTAAATTTGAATTTGGGAATTATATATAATGTACAGTGTGTTTTAAGTTGTGGTATTTATTATTATTTAGATGTAAAATAGCATAAATAAAATTAAGTTTAGTTTTTTTTAATTTATAGGTTCAACATAAATCATATGCCATTAGTGGCATTGGATGAGAAATAGGCAAAATGTATGTGAACATGCGGATGGATTTGTTGAAACGGTCACCTTTGGATGGAAGTACCATCCTTAGGTTTTTCATTTCCATCCTTAGGTTTTTGTTTTCTCCTCTAGTTGGTTGCTCTGCTTCGGTTTAGGGTTTCTTGCTCATTGTGTTCGCTCATGTGCTTGTTCATGTGCTCATGTGTTTGCTCTTGTCATTGTCGTTGGAAAAAGGTGACCGAAGGACTAATTCTGGCCTTTTTTGGTGGTGCCAGTGACTCGGCTTGTCTCTGGAATTGCTAACACTTGCTCAACACTAATATTTTTGTGGCCTCTATATGAACACTTAAGACAATTGCATCTATGTTCCTTGAAATCCATCCCAAATTGGCATTTGTCATTGCATAGTGCACTATATGGGTAATGTATGTGCAGATTGTTCACACAAAATTTCTACTACTTATAAATAAGATAGGGTGATTATTATTATGCGACTCTATAATTTATATATAATGATAGGGTGTTAGAAAATACCATGTAGTAGAAAGTTAGCTACTTATAGGGTGGAAAATATTCAACGAAGGAAGGTAAATACCCCCCCCATTAAATAGGGGGTTCTCGCACGTGTATACATAAAGCAAGTGTAGGTGCACCCCCCGTGATGAAAGTTCAAAACGTTGGCAAAGGAGTTTGAAGCAATCTATGGAGTACATCATCATTTGAGCAATTGATGAATAACACATGCCACTTCTCACACTAATAATTGGAGGAGGGGATTTTTGGTGATGAATGTCTTTCTATTCGGCATCACTTTAAGGCATTGTAGTCACAAAATATGAATTGTCGTCTCAAGTATCCCTATATGCTAGGCTAAATGCCATTACGTATAACATCATTCAATTAGAAAGACAACTTATAAAGATAAATAGTGTAATGTTGAAAATTAGCGGATGTGACATATCTAGGCCTCTAGGCTACTTAGGTTAGATGCTTCGGAAATAGTGTACATGATACGACATACCACAAACAATGTATAGGGCATCTTTATCGTTGCCTCTACAATGCCCTCCAATTCTTACTATGAAGCAATAGCCACAAAACTTTATAGCATTGAAAAATGTTTGACTAGGGTAGAAGAACCTCTATTTTCATCACCAAAATAGAGTGCTTTTTTTCATTTTGGTCTCCATAAATAGGATTCTACATTGACAAAAGTGGAGGGAGATGTGTGGGATGCATACATGATCATTATACCTCTTCCCCCTCTAAAAATATGGTATGCGGGCATTATTCAATTGCCTTTCTCTAATCAAATCCTTGTTTTTTTTGGGGGGGGGAATGGTGCGTGGTGTGTGTGGATCTAAGAACAAACACCACAAATACATGTTAAAGGAGATTGGCCTATGCTTTCAAAATTATTAACTACTCTACACTCAATAGTCAAGACAAATCATAAAACCTAGTAATCATATAAGGTATTAATACACAACGTGCACTCTGATTAGCATAACCAAATCAATGGAGGTTCGATTGTTTTGTATGTTTCATCATAGATTTGCTAATACAACACAAATGGCAATACACGCGTTTGATCAACCACAACACAATAAGCAAACACTTAATGTTCATTTCCTACTCATAGGTAGGGAAACATGATAGTAGTGTCAAAATTACATATCCTTTATATAACTTGAAGTGGGCTCCTGATGCATCACATTCAAGGTAATCTCATAATTGCACCCCCTTCATATTCAAATTGAAAGGGTAAAAATGCAAACATTTTGTGACGAATACTACAATCTTGGCTCCAAAGTCCTAGCCCCACCAAATAGGTGGGAGGGGTTGAAGAATGTTATAATATAAGTGTCGAGGTCACCTTCAACCCTCAGCCTTAGACGGTGTAACCCGTTGCTGAACCGGTTTACATGGAAGTCACTCCCACCAAAATTAGACTGCTCTAGGTTTCCATTTCTATGAAGGTGGATGCATAGACACTTAGATTTGTAACACATTCCTTTTGATGCTCTTTTGGATTCTCAAGGAGTAGATGTCCTAGGTTTGCAAGCTTATGTTCCCCTAAATCCTAATGTCAAGGTTAAGTGTTTTTTAGAGAAAAATAATTCTTATGTCTAATATCTTGTAAAGTTATTCCAATCTCTTTCATGGTTTGAATGACTTGTAATAATAATAATTCAAATCCATTCCAATTCCAATATACTCAATTGAGGTTCAAGATCTTATAATTTGTGTTTGGATTGTATCTCTAATTGTTTCTACCAAATCAATCTAGACTGATATGATGTAAAATCTTTATGTATGATTTGGCCTACTTGATGGCTCTTCATAAGCTCTTTCCCTAGAATCTCTTATTCTCGAATGATGGATTCCGTCCTTCATCTTCATGCGTATCCATTCCAGATGTCGATGAGCTAGATGTTTCTATTTGTGTGTTTGTAGTACATCTCTTTATATCCCTTGATTGGATTTCTTGTTTTCTTGAGTTGGTATGATTATGGGGAGCTCTTTTGTTTGGTTTCCCTCTTTTTAATTTCCTTGATTTTTCAGTCATTAAGGTTTCCGTGGATATTAATTGGATAAAACAATTCCAATGCTAATTCCAAAATGCCTTCAATTACTCCAAGTGCTTAGTGATCCTTTTTGTCTGGTTTCCCTTGAATTCTTTGAGTTTCGGTAAAGTTTCCCGAGTTCGAATTTTAATCAAGGTTCCGAATTCCTTGGCTTCCCAAAGGTTTCTCGTATGGCCTCCAATGCCACAAAAGGTCTAAGTCTCAAGTTATTTCTCAAAACGTTCTCTGGTTTTGAAGTCCTTCGGCCTTCAAAAGTTTCTCCAAATACCCTTCGTTCTTGAAACGCCCTCCGGCCTTCAAATGAATTTCTTCAAACGCCCTCCGGTCTTGAAGTCCCTCAAAAACCCTTTGAGAAAATTTGCTCCCAATAATTCTCCACGACGCTCACGTAGAATGGTTCGTGCTTGAATGAGGTCCTTTAGGTGCCCTATGTGCCCTCTTTATATAGGGTCTAGGGTCTACGAATTCCTTGATTAGGCGGTTGCTCTTCCTTCCCCTAATTACAAATGTTCCAACTGTCTGTTTGTAGCACCGCATGTAACTACTATCTAATTTTGTCCATGCAGATCTATTTATAATAATAGCACGTGATTTAAATAGATGTATGTGGGGGATACATTTGGTGTATTTACTATCTATCTAGATGTGCCATGGGATTCAACCGCAACCCATCTAATCCCATCCGTCCCACAATTGGTTACATCCATTTAGGTATTCAACCCCTAAGTATGTTTATCCCTCCTAAGCCTACTATGTATTCTACTTGCACTACTCTACTGTATTGGCCTCGTTTACACTAGTGCTACCTATTGTACTTAACCTAACTGGCATGTTCCCGAGACCGAAGCTCCGGCCCAGGTTGAGGGCCCTACATAACGCTGGTCACTTGCTCCTGTTTTCCAAAGCCCTCGGCCCTTGGGCCTTCCCTTTGTTGGCTTGTCTTCCCTCCATCCACGTGGCTCCTGGTTGCTTAGTCCCTCACCCTCGGCCGGCTCCCAGTCACAATCGCGTTCCCCTGCTACACCAGTTCCCAGTTGCGTTCCCAAGCCTCCCAGGTTCTCAGACACATTCCCAATCCGCTGCTTGCATCAGCTCCATCCCCGTCTCCGCCGTCTCGTCTCCGGGGTTTGGTTCGCCCCTCTCGCATCTCCTGGTTGCAGAATGTGAATTCTGAGGCTCTACAATAAGATGGAGAAGAAGAAAAACCAAGCAACCAATAACACCCACATATCTCAATTTTGGAAGGAGATGTTGCAAGAAGATGTTGCAAGAAGGGTGGAAATGCTATGGCCTAAGGTACGAGGGTGCTATTCGATTTTTTTTAATAAAAAAACTTGACATCTATATTTGATTGGTGTGTGTCTTAGAGAGGATCAACGGGCAAACACCATAAAGACACATATATAACAAAGATCATACTATGCCTTCAAAATTTATTAGCTTGTCCACACTCGATACTTAGCACATTTGGGAGGACGTATCTATTCAATTTGAGAAATCAACGAACATGCACTTCCATTATCCATAGCTAAATGGAGAGAAGTCCAAATTGCAATTTGATTTTTAATTGATGCTTCATCATAGATTTGATAATGCAACTCAAGTTTTGTTTTATAAATCTAATTGGCAGAAGTTGGAACACGAAGGACGAACCAAATAACACCCACATACCTTATAAGGAAACCCCTTTCAGCTCAATTGGGGTGGATGCCAAAGCAGGTCGGGAAGGATTGGGATATATTCATGGAGTCTATGTAAACTCATCCATTGTGGATAAAGGGGCTCCAATAAAAAAAGAATTAAAAAGAATTTCCTACAAGATTGAGAGTTGACTCGTTCCGATTTGACACCATTAGACTAATTTGGGGTCTCTGAATCTATTTGTGAAGTCCACTTATGTAAAAATAATTAGTTACAAGTTATAATATAATTCACCATGTTTTCCCTTTGCAATGGATGAATTTGAAGGCCGCTTCACACTATGGCTGAAGGTCGAGAAGCCGTCGATTTCCACCAATCACATTGCAAGAGACCAAGAATTCGGCCTATCGACCCTCACACTAGAGGGCAAAGTCCAAAGGCCGCCGCAATTTAAAATCCCCACATGTCAATACTTTTTTACCAATGTGACAGACTCTTGAAAGAAGTTTGGGTCGGACAGGATTGAAAACCCAAACTATGGTTGGCAAACGAGCCTACAACGAATGGGATCAGGCTTATACATAGCCTCCATCAATACCTAGTAAATTTGTAGTATTTTCTATTATTCCCTGCTACTGTCTCTGCCAATGAGCCCAGTGCTCACTACTATTTGCATGCCAGCCATCCTCCCTCCACCTTTAATTTGAAAATACCCACCTGTGCACACGATTATGATGTAAGATTGATGCGTATTTTTTTCCTGACAGGCATCAACACTCACGCATCGCTTGTGGGTAATGAAATGGGTTACAGTAACGTAAACCTGTCTTAAATTGTTGTTGTTGTTGTTGTTGCTTTTATTTATTTATTTATTTACTTGAGACAAAAGATCGACATGCCAACACCAAAGCACGGGAGGCAGTTGACCACCTGGCAAGTTTTCCGTCAAGTAGAGAGGAGATTTCACAGCCGGGAATCAAACCGCCAACCTCTTCCTTGAGATTTGGGTATCTCTCCACCATCATCTTGTAGTTTAGGGTCGTCTCGGACCTTTTTGTTGTTGTTGTTGTTGTTGTTGTTGATTTCCATCGTTATCAGCTTGTATTTTAGAGTTAGAATTTCTCTTGGGTCCATGATAAGAGATTTTAGCAACAATATGTGCAATATAGTGAGCTTTCATCTCGTTGTGATTTTTCAAAGTCAAAAGTGGTAGAGGCGTAACACAACCAAGTAGTCTCCACCCCCTCTCCCCTCTTCCCAACTACTGTATGTTGAATATGAAGCATGGAATGGTTAACAAATCATGAGCACGTAGTTCAACCTCTTTTGAACACATGTGTTTTTTTAGTGTGTTTTTTAATATCCACATCTAACCACACACCGCTCAAGTATAGGTGTTCGATTAAGATAAGGAACCGAATTAGGTGCTCACCTCAGAGGCTTAGGGCAAAGTCCAAATTTTCTATGCCAATTGTATTGCAAACAAATTAGACTTCATCAATTTCGGCAAAGGTCTGGACGGGATCTCTCAACGTGATGTTTGCTGAGCACTTCCACGTGAGTAGAGTGGGGAGGGGGGGCCTCCTAACATGTAAGTGAGTATACGTGTTTGTTGTCCAACATGCATGAATGTGGCTTGAAGGTTTGAATATTAAGAATATGCCATCATGTGAGGCCAAACCACCCACCCTTATGCATCCTAGTCCGGGTGAGGGCGTGGGGCTCACATTCATAATAATCCTAGGTTAGTCTTTTCAACATCATTCATCCCCATTACATCACACATTCATTTGGTCACACCATTTATTCCATGTCATGCGTACAAGCGTTGACAAACGCTTGTCTCCATGATTGTTCTCTTAACACACCCTATCCAAATCCCACACAAGCTCACCCCAATTCCATGGGTAACTAATGATTTAACCATTCCATTATATTAAGCTTAGGTACTTAGCTTAGTTAAATCCATCTCCTCCAACCTTAAGCTAGTTCGACTTGAACCCCAGCTTCCTCCGAAGCCTAGAGCTAGTTCCGCTTGGAACCGGCTTACTCCCGAAGCCCTGAGCTTCCTCAAAGTGAAACCAGCTTAGCCTCCGAACCTGAGCTTCCTCAAAGTGAAATCAGCTTAGCCTCCGAACATGGGCTTCCTCCGAAGTGAAATCAGCTTAACCTCCGAGCCCGAGCTCCTCCGAAGTGAAATCAGCTTAGCCTCGAAGCCTGTGGCTTCCTCAAAGTGAAATCAGCTTAGCCTAGCTTAAACCCAACTCTACAAACTAAATCCCAGCTCCTCCGAAGTGAAATCAGCTTAACCTCCGAGCCCGAGCTTCCTCGAAGTGGAATCAGCTTAACTCCGAAGCCTGTGGCCTCCTCAAAGTGAAATCAGCTTAGCCTCCGAACCTGGGCTTCCTCCGAAGTGAAATCAGCTTAACCTCCGAGCCCGAGCTTCCTTGAAGTGGAATCAGCTTAACTCCGAAGCCTGTGGCCTCCTCAAAGTGAAATCAGCTTAGCCCAGCTTAAACCCAGCTCTACAAACTAAATCCCAGCTGCTATAACTAAATCCCAGCTCCTCCGAAGTGAAATCAGCTTAACCTCCGAGCCCGAGCTTCTTCGAAGTGGAATTAGCTTAACTCCGAAGCATGTGGCCTCCTCAAAGTGAAATCAGCTTAGCCCAGTATGAGCCCAAAATGGTGGCTCATATTTGTTTTATGTTTAGAATTTATTTAGAATTGCAATTGGAGTGTTATTGAAACAATCAAAAGTATAAAAAGAGTGAGGCTTGGTGTGGATTTATGTTTAGGCCTTAAGCCTATTTTGTGTGGTGAAGAAGAAGCTTAATGACATTAGGGAGTGTTTTGGTTAAGTGAGTAGTGTTTGATGAAGCAAGAGGAAGGGCCTTGGATTTAAATGTTTGAATTAGAACATGCTCTTGTTGGTTTAGAGGGTGAGGGTTTAGTGGATAGGATAAGGTCCTACTAAATAGGAGAAGGTTGAGGGGTTTGTGGTTTGGGTGCCTTCTCTCCTCCTCCTCCACTCTCTTCTTTCTTCTCTTCTTCTTCTCTCTCTCTCTCTCTCTCTCTCTCTCTCTCTTCTCAAGGAGGTTGAGCTCTTAGAGCGTGGAAGAAGGTGCATTAGGGAAAGACTTATTAGGATTAGTGGAATTAGGTAGGTGCATTAGTGGAAGACTTATTAGGATTAGTGGAATTAGTAGGTGCATTAGGGGGAGACTTGTTAGACTTAGTGGACTTAAGTAGGGAATTGTTGGTTGCTAGAGTTGGATTGCTGGGCAGAGGCATGGTGGTTAGAATTTGGGACTGCTGGCCGAGCCTGGTTGCTGGAGTTGGACTGCTGGGCCGAAGCCTGGTGGTTAGAATTTGGACTGCTGGCCGAGCCTGGTTGCTGGAGTTGGACTGCTGGAATTGGACTGCTGGGCCGAAGCCTGGTGGTTAGAGTTGGGACTGCTGGCCGAGCCTAGTTGCTGGAATTGGACTGCTGGCCGAGCTTGGTTGCTGGAGTTGGACTGCTGGAATTGGACTGCTGGGCCGAAGCCTGGTGGTTAGAGTTGGGATTGCTGGCCGAGCCTAGTTGCTGGAATTGGACTGCTGGCCGAGCCTAGTTGCTGGAATTGGACTGCTGGCCGAGCCTGGTTGCTGGAGTTGGACTGCTGGGCCGAAGCCTGGTTGCTGGAGTTGGACTGCGGGCCGAAGCCTGGTGGCTATAGTTGGGACTAATGGCCGAGCCTGGTTGCTGGAGTTGGACTGTTGGGTTATGAGAAGAGACTAAGGTTATTTGTTATGGAGGCTATTTAATTAAAACAAAGGGGGGGGAAAGATTTAATTAGGAGCTCAACTCATTAGGGAATTAACGGAGTTAGATTCATGTGAATTAGATGGGGGCATAAGGGAATAAGCTTTAGTAGGGATTGTAGTGTGGGATTGTGAATTAGTGTAGGAGGAAGGGAAGGAATAGAGAAGAGCATTTTTCAATGCTTGTACTCGTGGTATGAAATAAATTGGTGTGCAAGAGTTAATGGGAAATGAAATGGATTTGTACGAAGTTGGTAAGATGGAGTTATGGAAACATGAATGTGATACCCATTCCCTCACCCGGACTAGGACGCTTAAGGGTGGGTGGTTTGGCCTCACACCCAGCTTAAACCCAGCTCTACAAACTAAATCCCAGCCGCTACCAACTAAATCCCAACTCCTCCGAAGTGAAATCAACTTAACCTCCGAGGTTGAGCCTCTTCCGCTCAACAATCCAAGAGAGAGCCACACTCTAACCCCCCCCCCCCCACACACACACACAAAACCTCCCAAGAGAGCTTAACCCCTCAACCCTCTCCTACATAATAGGACCTTATCCTATCCACTAAACCCTCACCCCCTAAACCAACACGAACATGTCCTAAATCAAACGTTTAAACCCAAGGCCCTTCCCCTTGCCTCATCACACAACACTCATTTAACCAAAACAACTCCTAATGCCACTAAGCCTCTAATTAACCACACTAAATAAACCTAAGGCCTAAAACATAACTCCACACCAAGCCTCACTCTTTTTAATACTTTTAGTTGTTTCAATAACGGCGACAATTGCAATTCTAAGTAAATTCTAAACATAAAACAATTATGAGCAACCATTTTGGGCTCATACATCATGAAAACATTTAGGGTAAATTATGAAATATTGGGCATAAGATTAGTTAGCAATGAGAGAGGCTTCCATTCCCCAAAATAGTTATGCAAGTTTGAGTTACAACAATTTTAGCAGGTTGCATAAGAAGCATGGTAATTGTGAGAGTTTGGGAAGTGTCTTGGCATGTCAATTGCTAAAAGCCCTTGGCGTGGCCCACACCTCTAGCATGAATACCGTACTCGGCCGTCAAGGTCAACATCTCATGCCGAATAATTAATTAAAGTGGAGAAAGTGGGTCCGGCATCGTAAAAATAAATTAATAAAAAATTCAACAATTTCTAAAAATATTTGTAAAAGATTTGGCGCTTTAATACAAGGCTAGTTCACAACAATGAAAGATTTCTTATTTTTGTCCACCCTTTTGTGGCAGCCTTGGTGTGTTTAACCTAATTGAATGTCCTAATATCAATTAGTGATCCTTTGTATGTGTTACTTTTGGATCCTAAAATGCCACTACAATCTTTGGGTTTGCCATGATTTTGACCACAAGCTCTTTAGGGGTTAATTCAATTGTCTCTACAAACAACATAAAATTCGGGCTCATAATGTCCGGTTTTGAAAAAAAAAAAATTTGCATGAACTAGTTATGATGCTACGGTATGAAATATTTTGGGATTTTACTACATGAAGTTGGCTCAATTTTGTAATATTCGGCATGCTCTTCAAAATAACTTTTCTTTTCAACTCTCTTCTCCAATCATAATTTCCAATTTTTTTCAACTTCTATTTTTTTATTTAATTTTTGCCGACCCTGACAGCCGGGTACGGTAAGCAAGTAGACTTTGCATGACTAATTGATTGCTTGGTTGGTGCCAAGGTCACATTGCATGCCGAGTAGAGTCACTACCCACCACCGTGGACTCAGTCTGACATTGTAGTGCGATACAAGTAAATACCATGTGATGCCAAAACATAACAACCCATGTTCCATAGCCCCATCCAAACTTTGGTGGGCGATTGGCCAATGTTATGGGTCCACACCAACAAGTTTATGAAAATAAAAGATTTCCACTCAAACTAGAGTCCATTACCGGTGTTGTAACAAAAAGGTAGTAACTCCTCTAATTCCTCCTACAGTTGTGCCAACTATAAATTCTTGTCCTCCGGATAGAAATTTAACACACTTCCATGTGGAAGGGCGCATGTTGGGGGAGGGGGGGGGTCAACTCTTGTCATTTAGTGATTTAGGGCCACTTGGATGGCACATATAAGGGCCGCTTTACACCTAGAGGCCAAGCCAATTCCCCTTGAGACCGATTGCATGAAATTTCAGCCCCTTTTGGGTTGGAGGCCGGCCTCAACTACACATTACAATAAGATTATAACGGGGGCCAATTTTCCCATATGTAAAGGCCTTAGGGCCAAGAAGCCATGCCGATTCAATAAATCTAGCATAATCCAACGGGTCTAGCATAATCTAGCATAGAGCCGTTTAGATTTCCACATAATCCAACGGATCTGATTCGCTGAAAAAATCACATTTTATTTTTTAAAATATAATTGAAACATGACATTGGCCCCGAGGCCAAGAATTGGCCCTCCATTTTAGGTGCACCCAATTCAACGAGCTTGGGACATGTCAGACCATACATTTTTTGATTAAAAAATTCATGCCACCAAATTCGCCTAGCCTCTAGGTGTAAAAGGGTTGGGACCGATTTTAGCCTTTTGACCAATCACAAGTGAGGATTTCAAACCTCTTACACAACGAATTGGCCCAGCCTCTAAGTGTAAAACAACCCTAAGTGTGCCCTAAAAACAAACTAAACTCTCGACTTTGTATTACTCAATTTACACATCATATGTGAAGGCGTATTTTGGGGGTTTATGTTAAAGTTTGCATCTAACATGGCGAGTTCAATGGATGTTGAAGCATCTAAAGGAAAAAGGAAAGACATGTTACAATATCTAACATATGCTCAATTGTCATGCAAAGAAAGAATTGTGGAGCTCATGAGGACCTTTCATTGGTGTTACTAGTCATTGGTTGGCATGCATTGAACACTGCGGGAATTACATTGGTCTTACCGCTGGTTGCTTGCCACTAGGTGGATATAAATCTATAAATGTGGGTTTAGAATCTACTCTTAGAAGAAATCAAATTATTCTAGATTTCAGTTGATAGCATTTGCAAACTGTCAAAACCACCTACAAGCTCCATAACATAACAATGTTAAGACCCGGGCATGTTATTTTTTTTTGCCTAAAGAAGTTGCCTATGTAAGCTAGCGTAAACCTTAGGGTTAGAAGCTCAACAATGTTATGAAGTGGTAACTTAGGGCATGTTTACACAATAGCCAGTAGGTCATGGCTCTTGGGAATCCTTGAATTCTCATTGGTTGAGAGTGTCACGGACCCCCGCTTTAGGTTTACATGAGGGTGGTTTTGGACTATAGTCCATAATATTTTCAGTGGATGAAAAGTCGACTTGGAATCCCACATGACAAGTATGGGATATGTTGGTTGGGATTGGGGGCGGCTCTTCAAAGTAGGCATGAAGGAATTTGCGACGGGCCCCAAGGGGACATATTCTAATGCTATTCATGCTTAATTCCGTATGTGATTGTTGGAGATATTGTAGAAGGTTGCTTTATGTGTAACTACTGTGCAATAGATTTGTATCGTATAATAGTGTTCTACAATGCAGTAAACAAAGCTTTCTTTTCTAATTCATAACCTACAAATAGAGCTTGCGTGCTCAGAACTTGTTGAATTAACATATACAAACACCAATACATAAACGAATCTACAAACACTTTCTTTCCTCTCTCCTTCACGATGCATTCTCATTTCTAAGTAAAACATTGTGAGGTATTTTTTGTGATCCCATTTGGATTTACATAAAGGGCGTAAGCCCTCCAAAAGACTTTGGGTTGTATTCCATGAACTTCTCTATATAAGGTAGAAAAACCGAAAATGGAGAATGACCACTACTGGTGTACTAGACTAGGGATAGAATGATTCTTATATAGACCCAAAATAGCTAATTGTAAAAGTGGTGGCCCAAAAAGGATGCAGTGATTGGTCGGATAGGTGTTGTTTCACACCACTTGCGATCACTTTTGGTTGCCATGGATTTAGTTGTTATGTGTGCATTCATATGCAGAGTATGATACTTTGATGCTCAAATTAGGGAGACTCAACTATACAAGCAACGGGTTTTATTTACTTGCATCTTTGAAAAAATCTAATTAATTATTTACATGTAATAAAATTGTGACTTGCAATCCTCATCAATCCCTCTACTGCAAATGAAAAATATTATACAAATTTCAAGCCACTCTTTATGGCTGAATCAACTTATTTTCACCATTTTCCATATCTCTACTTTATGGTCTCATCCAAAATGCGGGGTACCATGGCCTAATAATGCCTTTGGTGTAAACAGAGCCTTATGCACAATTCTGAAGAAATCATTGGAATCTAAATTCCTGGAAACAGGGCCCAAGGGTTCGGTTAGCGAAGTGACTTCAAAAGACTTGACTGCAGCCTCAAGAATCTTGTTCCATTCTATTCCATTTGGGCTCTAATGGAATTGCGAATGCATCATGCGAAACGACATTCGAGAAGAGACACAACTGAATTCTAAGTGCACTCTATCTACTTACGCCGGACAGTAGAACCTCTGACATCCACTTCTACGGATTGGAAGTAGTCAAACCATAACTTCTGGTGGGTTCAAAAATAATTGCGATTCTGACTTGGAAGAGCGGCCGCGGTTGCTATAAAATACATAACAATTTCTGTCATAATCACTGATGAACCGTAGAAACTCGGGCATCAGTGCCTGGGAAGTTTTTGGGCATAGTCGGTCAAGATCCTAGTGATTCTAAATCCAGCCGGTTACATGTTGACATCTTCCGGTTTTGCTTGATTCATTTGAGGCATATGCGATAGATTCCTCTAACATGATCGGCAATTCTCCTGAAGTCTCAAACTGCAACCAGTTATCTCTCAAAATCAACCAGTTCATCTGTAAATAACCACTAGTTGTCCCCGAGCCCTGTCTGGCATCATTTCTAAGTTTCCAGGTTCTTCGGAGTAACATTAACCCCTAAAGGACCAGGCGTCCAATTTTGGACGTTTTTGGTATTTTTGTGTAGGCCAGAACTCAAAGATCTGCACTGATGTGAATGAAAATAATTACAATGGATGCGCAATGGACATAGAAATGCAGCCCATAAAATTCAAACAAACGATAATTTGGTGTTTGTAAATGTGATGTAAATGTTCAAAATGCACTGTTTGGCACTGTACAATTGCCCGAAACTATACAAAGTATCCAATGAACTTGCGCCATGGTCGAATCTTGGGCAGCCTTTATGTGGCCCCATTTTTTATTATGTAAAGGGTGCGATGTATGGGGGGAGGGGGGGGGCACGCACATAGAGGGGTATATAATGACACCTTAGCCATGAAAGAGGGTGGTATGGGGCATGCAATATTGAGAATGAAATATATAAATTGTTGTGGGCCACGGTACGAAAGGGTGGGATAAGAATCTCCATTGTCCACACCATGTTTCCTTGTGTGCCCGCCATCCACAACTTCCTAAGTAGTTTAAATTACATTTAAATTCAAGAATGACATCATAAATTTGCAAAAAAATTATGCATACCCTTATTGGTTTTTGTTGCATACATCCACCGTACAGATTTCAATGCAGTTTTATACATGTATATTATTTAAAAAATCGCAATATTTTCATTATTTTGTAGTTGTATATAAAGCAAGGCCCATATAGCCAGCAAATTAGATTGAAATGACGGTTTGTCAGCACTAATAGTTGCCCAAGTCCGCAACTTTCAGTGTCGTTGCAAAATGTTGCCTAAAAAACGAATATAATAATGGCAAGACATGTTCAAAGTGGTCAAGCAATGTTCGGGCAACTCAAGAATACCATCGAACCATCGAAAGACATGTCAATCTTAATGGACGAAATTTACATAAAGGGATGGATATTTTTCCCTATCATACTTGATAAAGCTAACAACCATTCCATAAGGTTGGAAACCATCAAATGTTTGCCACGCTCTATGCACCATCCCATACATGACAGTGGCTCGAATTTCCTTCAGATCCGTCCAAATCATGCTTGGTCCTTTAGGGGTTAAGGTAGAAATACCATAACCTGTGAAAATAAGGTGATTCGCATTGAAGATATGGTCTTACAATCATGAGATAATTTTCCAAGATAGACAAGAAGGATTCATGAAGAATGCAAGTTGTTTCATATTTTGCTGCCCTGTACAAAAAATTCTACAACTTTTTCAAAGTGGAAAGTTGTCAAACCCCCTACTCGTTCACTAGATTCTCCCTACACCAAACACGGTAAACCACATTTCCATATAGAGCATCACCTAAACCGGTTAAGTCATGAGTACAATAAACATGACTAAATTTGGCTAAACTAAGTGTACACGCATTGAAGTTGCCAACCTCGCCATGATCGGTTTCAGACGTGGCACTTCACTATTATGATGGTGGTCTACTGCACGGGTAGAGGGTGGTTAACCGGTTTGGGCATTTCTACCTTAGATGGGTCTTAGATTGGGTTTTTTTTTTCCTTCTGATTACCCCACTTCTCTTACGATACAAAACATGTGATTAGTACAAAATGGTTAGCAATTCCGAATCGAGGCCATAGCCACATTCCTCCTAATTTTTGGAGCTCATATACATATGTTATTCATTATAAGGGTGAAGATTCTCATGCTCATTAAATGGTCGTGTAGGTCCCCCCCAATTTATGTTGACTATTGAACTTAGAATGGTTATGATATTATGAGTATGCAGTCCAATCTCTTTTGAACATATGTTTTTTTTGACTTTTGTTGTTGGAGCCACACCAATCCACACATTACTCTAAATGAATATAGGTTTCTAATAAGAAAAGTAACCGAATAAGGGTTGCCTTCCTTATTCCTAAATTAGTGAGATTTTTGTTGTTGTTGGTTCTCTCTGGCATAACATTGCTAAGTAGAAAGGTTGCCTACCCTTCCCACTCAACCCTTAAGCGTCAAGAGGCCCAAATCGGGTGTCTCCATGCACAACATGTATTTGAGCTACATAACATGTTATGTGTCACCAATTTTTTTTACATATTAACTACTTATACTATATTGTGTGGGACCCACATAGTGGTAGTGCTACAACGATTGTTTTGGAATAGGGGAAAAACCAATCTTTAACCAACATGGAAGTTGTACATGAAGGCTCACTCTAGAATAGACTGAACTTTATATTCAATCTCGTTTGTAGAACAATTTACATACGCATTATGTTATCTTTGGCAATCGGAATAGTTGGCTTCCAACCGATTTCATGAGGGTCAATCTATAAAGAATTTGAGGTGCAATAAGCAACAATGACTTAACATAAAGACAAGTACATAACATTATTCATATCCATATCAGCGTTCTGTGGGGCTGACAGTATTTTGCGGAATATTCCCTGCTATTTCCCACATTCAATCTCCATATCAGCGTTCTATGGGGCTGACAGTATTTTGCGGAATATTCCTTGATATTTCCCACATTCAGATTGAATGTGGGAAATATCATGGAATATTCCGCAAAATACTGTCAGCCCCACCGAACGCTGATATGGATCTGAATAATGTTATGTATGGCAAAAATGGGCACATAACATTGTTCAACAACAATCCCATGTTATGTGGGTCCAACACATATCACGAGCTTCTTGAACAAAACATTCGGATTTGATATATTGAAGTGATTTTAACATGGAATTGGACTTGCTCGGCTTGTCAGTTTGACAGTTGACCATGGTAATTAGTGTCACATACACTATTTGCAAAGGGCCTAAACTACATGCCCAAAGGTTTCAAAATCTTGT
Source organism: Polytrichum formosum (assembly GCA_964035585.1). Classification (NCBI taxonomy): domain Eukaryota; kingdom Viridiplantae; phylum Streptophyta; class Polytrichopsida; order Polytrichales; family Polytrichaceae; genus Polytrichum; species Polytrichum formosum. Next base: position 16,613,080 of record OZ037941.1, on the reverse strand, counting down.
GTTCGCTAATTGCCAATATGGTACTATTTGTCATAAGTAACTTTTTAAGTGAATTTTGTTTTACATTATGATGTTTAGCGTGGCATATTGGAATACTTGAGATGATAGTTTTGCGTTCTAGTATGCAAGGGGAAGCTATTATTCAGCATAGTACCCATAGAGGGCTCCCTATTTCATCTTTTCATGTGTCGGAATGTAGTTTTCAAGAGGGATACAAGTGGGTCATGGCGAATGTGAGCATGACACGTGGAAAAATTCGAGGAAAATAAATTATTTTGTGTTGGAATAGAGAGCCCTCTACAATATTGGCGAGTGTCATGTGCTTACATTTTAGTATGCAAGAGGAAGACATTCTTGAGCATACTAATGCCAAGTGTCAATTGTGTACACTTTAGTCAACTTGTAGACCATTGTGTAACATAGGCATACACCTCATAACATAATTGAACATACTCATGCCAAGATAGTAGTAAACACACTTGAACGCTAGGTGTCATGAGGTAACACTAATGGTGAAGTTGTCGATCATTAGTGTAACCTAGGATATGCCTCAAAAATAGGGTAAGTGACATTATTATTACGCATGTGACACTAAATGCCATAAACGGTATGGTAGTAGGGTTCTACCATGTCAAATGCCACTCATTTTGTATTATGCTAATTATATAGTATATCCTCATCCAATGGCGACTCTACCAACTCATAGCGGTTGCATGATACATCATCTTTTGCAACGTGTTCTCATTCACTCATGCTACTAGGGTAGACGTGGACTATAAGCGTCTGCATTGTAAAGGAGAACATGTTCATATAAGGTAGATGGGTCCTAAGTGGCATGTTTTCTTAATTGGACCCTAGATTTGATTGGTATGTGGTTTGGTGAGGATCAAAGAGCAAACATCATAAAGATACATGTTCAAAAGAGATTGGACTGTGTTTTCAAGTACTAATAATTACTCTACACTCAATAGTGAACACAATTGGGAGGACCTATGTGCTCATTTAAGAAATCAACGAACATGCACTTCTGATAACCATAGCCAAATCAAGGGAGGTCCAATTTTTAGTCTATTTTTTTTTGTAGATGTTTCATTGTAGATTTGCTAATGCATCATGAGTTTTGTTGTGTAGATCTAATTAGTAGAAGTTGGAGAACATGGAAAACAAACCAAATTAATTATAACATCCACATACGTTAGATTGAAGGTGAGACTAGAAATCGTTTCAAACTTGGTTGTTGTGGTGGAACCACCAATAAGGGCCACTTCACACACGAGACTGAGAGCATGTGACCATTACACTTCAAGCACTCTCATTGGTGGAAAAGGTGGAGCTGGTCCAAGTTCGCTTCACACTACGCTTGAGGGACCAACGGAGTATGTGAATGCAAGATGGATGTAAAGTCTACATGGACTCCTACATGACATCGAATGGATCGTGTTTCATGGTCACTTGGATTATTTTCAAGAACCTCCCCTTGGAGGTAGGCCTAACATAAAACCAGGAGACCATGTGTCAGCCATAAACCTCCACCCTTATGCGTCGGTAGTCCAGGTGGAAGCCTATGGCTCACATGTCCTTGTCGACTCTTGGCCTTGGAGACCCCATACTCATGCCCCAATGAATTTCAATACAAGCACACTCTTTTTATTTATCTCCACAGGGCATTAGTATTAAGAAATACTTATGCACCTATGTAAATCATTACACCACACCACACTAACACACTCTTCCCTTTCTAACTTCCTACCCAATCCATGTGTGATCCAACTACCTAATCTAATTCTTAGCACCCTAAGGTGTCATGCCTCACATTGGAGGTTTATTTAAATCCCTAGCCCTATTGTCTACGAGTTCCCCTTCCCACATCGCCACCTGGCAAGGCCCCTGGCCTCGGCCTTCAACCTGGATTCAGTGCCGCAAGGCCTCTGGCCTCAGAGCCTTCAAACTAAAAATCAAATGCCGCAAGGCTCTGGCCTCGGCCTACAACCTGGATTCAGTGCCGCAAGGCCCCTGGCCTTAGAGCCTTCAAACTAAAAATCAAATGCCGCAAGGCCCCTGGCCCTCAGAGCCTTCAAACTTAAAATCAAATGCCGCAAGGCCCCTGGCCTCGGCCTTCAAACTTGATTTAGTGCCACAAGGCCCCTGGCCCTCAGAGCCTTCAAACTTGATTCAGTTCTCCCCCACCGCTCTACTGCTCCCTCTGGCTTCGACCAGCTGACCCCTTGAGCCTCCCGGAGATCCAGCAACGCTAGCCAATATTTTTCCCGAGGCCAATCCCAGCCTCCAACCAATTCTACCTTCCCCCTAACCACCCTTCTAAAACAACCAATAGCAGAGCCTAAAACAACCACCAATCTACCCCGAGCCGTGTGAACCAAAAGATCACCTAACAACCTAACTAATTACTTGTTTCGATACTCTTCTTCTTCTTTTCTTTAATTGACCCCAAACACACAACCTAAGCTTAACTTAACTGAACTCTTGAAACTTCACTATTTCACATTCTTAAATCAATTCAAACACTGTTAATCCTAATGTTTTGCACCTAATAAAGCTTAACTTGAATTGTGGGCATGAATTCGTGCTCACACCATGGCACTCCAAATGCTCACAACCGTTGATTTATTCTACTTTATCATGTGTGAGGACCCGCGTGAATAGAAATTCATTGAAATAGCATTTGGTTGAGGGCCTGGTCACATATGACTTCACACTACACTTTAGGGTCCGTGACCACACTACATGATTTTGGAGGTGTCTTGGGAGGGCCTTTGGACACTTTCTTTCATTTGGGCTCTCACAATTTCATGGTCACGGCTCTTGGCTCGTGTGGAAGTGGCCCTTAATTGCATAGGTACCGAATAAAAAGTCATATATAAAAATAAAGTCAGAGACGTCTTCTACATGCAGGGGAATCGATCCTTTGTTGTACCTCGTTGTCCGCTTCACTCCGGAGTCCTGACGCTAAAAGCCCAAATATATTTTGAAAAAAATTGCTCATTTCAAAAGATGCTTATGCTGACAAATAATGTCATGTTGTTGATTACATCAAATATTGTATTTAGTGTTATATGGTTTTTCATATCACAATGGTAACGTTTTCCTTGACACTTCTTATGAATAAGTTTACGAGTATTGTCATGGATGATTGAAATTTGGATGAAAAATCACAAGTTAGGATGTGACAATGATTGCAACATTGTAAATCTATATGCTGAATTTTCCTTGAAGGGGATGACAAATTATGTTATGTTCACATTTAGTGTCGGTGACACTACATTAGTATCGAGCAAGACTAATTGAATTCATGACACCAAATAGAATATTTAGTGTAGTGCTTGTGACGTTTCTAGGGTTGTGAACAATTTCGAATAACCCTTCACAAATAGTGTATTTGACATTATATACCATTAAGCACGTAGGACACCTTAATCCATGTGTATTGAAATGATGGGGTCCATCCAAGCTAGGAATTTGTGGTGTCTATGTAAACTCATCCATTAGCAAGGTCAAACAAAATGAACCATTTTACAATATGAACACAAACAACTTTTAGATTATTTGACTCCGGAAATGGCACCAGCGACCCCGGGTTAGTCCAGTGGACTGAAGTTGGAATGAATCGGGCCCCAAACTTGTAGGGGAGTTGTTTTTACTAGGGCCCCTTCATCCACAATGGACGAGTTTGCATAGGCGCCACGAACCCCAAGTTGTCCGTCCATTAGGATATTGATTTCGATAATCGGTCCAATAATGATTCATGTATAGGCGTGTCCATAAGTGCACTAAATATTGTTTTTAGTGTCACATGGCATTTTATGTCACTTTCCAATAACATTTCTAATGACACTCCTTATGAATAAGTTTACAAACATCATCATCCCAACTTACTTATTGTTCATCCACTTTGGTATATTTTGCATCCTAACATGTTTGTAATAAAACATTGTCATGAACAATTGAAATTTGGATGAAAATTCACTTCATAAGTGACAGTAATTGCAACATTTTGAATCTACGATGCCCAATTCTTCTTCTTTTTAAATTTTTTTTATTACAAGGAATGACAAACAATGTTAGGCCTGTGTACATATATTGTCGGTGACACTACACGGGTGGTTTAAGGGTCGCTTCACACTATGGCCGAAGGTCGAGAGGCTGTTGATTTCCAGCAATCAGATTGCAAGAAACCAAGAATTCGGCCTCTCGACGCTTCATACTAGAGGCCAAAGTCCAAAGGCCGTAGCTCTCCAAAATGTCTACGTGGCCATACTTTTTGACCAAGGCGACGGACTCTCGAAGGATGTCTAGGTCGGACAAGAATGGAAACCCAAACTATGGTCGAGAGTCTGTCGAAATTTTTTCATACAAAGATCGAAAGCTGACAAGATCTTGGCCGTTACATTGGAGGGGTTGTTTTGGGCAAAAAATAAAGTGGGATTCTCTCTCTCTCTCTCTCTCTCTCTCTCTCTCTCTCTCTCTCTCCAATAAAGGTTTGACTTTGGGCTTGGCCTTTGGAGGCTTCACACTATGCCCGGCCAAAGGCTCCAATTCCTATATTTTATTGACAATTTTCAACCCATCTCTTTGGACTCTCAACAAGTTTGGCCATTCAATCCCAAAGCCTCTCAACTTGGACAGCCATAGTGCGAAGTGGGCCTTACAATTAGTACTGAGCAAGACAAATAGAATTGGTGACACTAAATGCAATATTTAGTATAATTAATTGTTATCATGGTTGACTCAAAGGGTCGTAGGTAAAAACAGGAGGACGTTAAATACCCCCCCCACGAACTTTTCGGGGTGTCATATCCGGGTTGGGACAACCGCCCGTCCAGAAAATCCAGATTTTCTGGACCCGACCGAAAATTGTTGCCTGCCCGCCCGACTTCGAAAAAACCATTGCCCTTGCATTATTGAAGGCCACTAACTCACAAATCCCATATTGAGTGCACTTCACATTCAAGGTCCAAAATCCAATATATATGTTCACTTCCATTGAGTAAATAAGCAATTGACTGGGGTTTCATTATCAAAGTGAAACTGTCAATAAAACATGTAATTAACTTGGAAGTCAAAAATATTACAAAATCCTTATTAGCACTGAGGTTATAATTTTTGTGACTTGCCATTGAAAGGGTCATTGTCATTCTTAAAATGGAACTAAATTTTATTTTTTTATTTTTAGTATGTTAAATATTTTAGTATTTTATAATATTTTAGTTAATACCTTCTACTTTCACAAAGTTTTCATATGCATGTAAACTAATTAAGTGTGATTGAATGTAACTAAGTATAATTAATTCTGATTAATATCAATTAAACCCAATTATCAGAAAGTATGCTTACCAAATTAATCAAGCCTAATTAATTATAATTGATTATAATTAATTCCAATAAATATAATTTATAATTAATTAGGCTTGATTAATTTGGTAAGCATACTTTCTGATAATTGGGTTTAATTAATATTAATCAAAATTAATTAGACTTAGTTACATTCAATCACACTTAATTAGTTTACATGCATATGAAAACTTTGTGAAAGTAGAAGGTATTAACTAAAATAATAAAAAATAATAAAATAATAAAATATAAAATAATAAAATATAAAATATAAAATATAAAATATAAAATATTATAAAATATAAAATATTTAACATGCTAAAAATAAAATAAAATAAAATTTAGTTCCATTTTAAGAATGACAATGACCCTTTCAATGGCAAGTCACAAAAATTATAACCTCAGTGCTAATGAGGATTTTGTAATATTTTTGACTTCCAAGTTAATTACATGTTTTATTGACAGTTTCACTTTGATAATGAAACCCCAGTCAATTGCTTATTTACTCAATGGAAGTGAACATATATATTGGATTTTGGACCTTGAAGGTGAAGTGCACTCAATATGGGATTTGTGAGTAAGTGGCCTTCAAGAATGCAAGGGCAATGGTTTTTTCGAAGTCGGGCGGGCGGGCAGCAATTTTTGGTCGGGTCCAGAAAATCTGGATTTTCTAGACGGGCGGCTGCCCCAACCCAGATATGACACCCCGAAAAGTTCGCGGGGGGGGGGGGGGTATTTAACGTCCTCCGTAAAAACATGTTAAGCAAATCATATGGTTGAATCTCTTGGATATTCTACAATCTATGGTTGGTACGGTAGTACCTCAATACCAAATGTGTTGAATTTGATTATGGTATTTAGGTTTGCCCACTCTAATTTTGATGTAAGATTTAGTGTGGGTGCAACAAAGATGCTCTACATATGCTTAAAAGTTCACCAACCCACACTAATTTTTCATATACACTACTACCATGATAGATGTAGTGGTCAGTGGTACGCAGGGGCGGAGCCAAGGGGCTCAGCCCCCCTGAAATCACTATGAGAAAACTATCCCAAAACAACTACATATTTTTCTTTTTTGTTTTGCGACTGCAATGTTAAAAAATTCAAGGCGTGTAATACACCGTTGGAAAGGTGTTTTCAAGACCTTTCCAACGGTATATTATAAGCCCCAAATTCCTAAAATTTTAGTTGGTAAAACCCAAAATTTTTTGCAGTCGTTTAGTGACTACATAGCAGGCTGGTCAAAAGAACCGCAATGGGAAAAAGACTGCGGTTTTTTTTTTCGCAATGTTTTCTATGAGTGCAATGAAGGAAAGTCGGGCATCTACTTACTATTGGCGATGATTGGATGGTCGATTTAATGATCATCTATATCGAAAAGACCATTGCCAAAGCTTTGGATATTAACGACATTATTTCGATGAGTCCAAATCTCTCAATAAATAATCAAATTCAACCACCTATTGAGTTTTTGAAAATAAAATATAATTGAATATTTCCATATTCTGAGGCCAGCCCCCCCTAGGTCAAAATCTTGGCTCCGCCCCTGGTGGTACGTTCCATTTTATCAACCCTTTATAGCTTGGTAAGCATCCCAAAATGGGACTCTTAATTTGAGTCGATTAGATCTTGTTCAAAAAGTCATTTTTTATTTGCAAGTTGAAAATAAATAAGCAAATATGCCATTGATGAAAGTGTCTATTACCTCAAAAACTTGATCAATGTCCGGGGAAATTTGGGGCATAATCGGTCAAGATCCTAGTGTTTCCAAGTCCAACCGGTTACATGTCGACATGTCTTTCGGTTTTTGCTTTATTAATTCGAAATATATTCTCTAGATTCCTCTACAATGCTCGGTGATTTTCCTGAAGTCTTGAATTTGAACCAGTTATTTCTCAAACTCCACCGGTGGATCTTTAACTAGCGGCCAATTCTCCCCCGTTCATTAAGCTCGATTCATGAACGATTGTCCACTATGCCTTATGCCATGTTCACATGTTAGAGTCATTTGGATAGTTTGATCACCTTAACATCATATTATGCTGATTTATTTTTTTCAAAAATGTAAATAAAGTTCATTTTACCCAACTGTATCAAGTCTCTCATGAAACGCCTGCCAACATATGAGTCCTAGGCAATCGTCTTGCATTTTTCAATTATGCAAGAAAAAAAATGTCCAAGCACCATCTGCTTGTAGTGAACATCCATGAGAATTATGAAAATGATGAATTTTTAAATGTTTTCACATCTAAATGCATACAATATTTTGTTTTGTTTTGTTTTTCACTATATAGATGTGATCCTTGATGGTGCTTCAAAAGCAATAACTTTTTCTTTGATAGTTCTCAAACGACCATGGAAGTGTTTTTTTCTTTTTTCTTTCTATAACACATCTTAGACATGCTTCATCCTTCGTGCCTTTGAGGGTTACAACTAGTTGAACTAAATATGGATTTTACCCAACTTCTCAACAATTTAAGTAAAGGGAACCTTCCCGGTAGTTGTGTAATCAAAATGACACCTTCGGGTCAAGTTCCATGGGAGGGGGTCACAAAGCACTTTTGTATATCCCTACAAATGCTCCGGACCCCCCCATTCATGGCCTCACAAGCTTTTGATCATGTTTCCATGACAAGGGTGAGAATATGTGCACTTTCTCATCATTTTCCCTCATTCACATTGTAGATTCCTTTGCCTTTTCGTTTTGCCATGTAAGTTATCGTCCAATCAAAACCCTACATTTCATGGGTAAGTTTGACCATGCCGGTGGCTCAAATGCTACATGCACTTACTCATTCTCAGGCCCATGCCACACGACCAGCAGGAAGAACAAACTGGGAGCTGCGATTGGCCGAAACGAACCCCTAATTACCACACAAGAGGACGTTTGAGGGGAGGCAACATGATGTGGCGAGGAATCTTTGTGAAGCGAACTACCAGGCGAGGTGCACTGGAAACCCGGGGATTGTGGGAGAAGCAGCCCTGGGCCCACAGTCTTGGACCTTTTCCTGCAGGTCCAGCTGCCCTCACAAGTCCCGCTCGTGTGGTATCTCGGTGACCTGGCTATCTACCCTACAAACCTTCATAGCCTCCGCTGCCAAATTTCCTGCCGTTCGTGTGGCATCCACCTCATTCTCTCAGTTCTAGTTGTGGGGTGAGGTGTCAACTAAAAAGAGATTGAGAATCCAAATCCAAAGAGCACAAACTGACGTCCTAAGTCCAAGGATCAATTGAGAAAACATCAAAAATCAACATGAGGTGTTTCTTGAAGGCATATGTAGCTTAGATATGAATGCTCATTGCATGCAAATGGTTGAGAGTTAGAGACGATCTTAGTGTCTTTAAAAAGAACACACGAAAGTCTACAAGTTAAATTATTTATGTATGAGAAAAGAACAACATTTGAAGGAGATATCATTGTTTGTTTCTTGGACATACGATTTTATGTAGTATGGGTTGGTATATATTGTGCACCCACAACATAATGCCCAATGTTTTTAGCATTGGTTCCTCGTTAGTAGTGTGGCCCACAATATTTATCGTCAATTGTATAGCTCAATGAGCAAGGAGAATTGGCTAGTAGTTAAAGATGAATTGGTTGAGTTTGAGAAATAGTTGGTTGAAGTTCAAGATCTCATGACTTATCCCTTTGTTTATGTAATATTGTATATAGTAACTCCATATTATTTTGATTGAAATTGTCAATTATCTAAGGATTTTTTTTCTTACCTCAAAGTGTATATCCATTCTTAACATAATCTTCAAAGTTTGGACTATAATTTTATTGCATATATCTTATCACAACTTCTTGAAGTTTAATGACTCTAAATCGATTATAAAAAAATCTCAAAAACTAGCAAATATTGCTACATTATTGATGTGATCTTAAAATCAATAGCAACAACATTTCTTTGAAGTACAATATGCAAATCGAACTCTAGAAAGCATACTTTTTACACGCTGTAGGAAGTTAAGGGTCTTCAAAAAGAACACACGAAACTCTACAAGTTAAATCATTTATTTGTGAAAAAAAAACATATGTTGGAGATGTCATCATTCATTTCCTGGACATATGACCTTATGTGATGTGGGTTGGTAAATAGTGTGCACCCACAACATTATCCCCAATGTTTTTAGCATCGATTCCTCATTAGTAGTATGAACCAACAGTAATTACCATAAATTGTGACGTAGCTACAATTTGCCCTCTATAAGTGGTAACATTTCTAATTGGGGGTTCATATTTGTCCCGAATTAGAAATGTTAACACTTATAGGTGGCACCAGTGCCCAAGAAGTTTTTGGGCATAGTCAGTCAAGATCCTAGTGTTTCCAAGTCCAACTGGTTACATGTTGACATCTTCCGGTTTCACTTCATTCATTTGAGGTATATTCTATAGATTCCTCTAAAATGATCGGTAAATTTCCTGAAGTCTTGAACTTCAACCGGTTCATTCTCGAACTCAACCGGTTCATCTGCAACTAACCGCCGGTTCTTCCCGGACATAGGGTCGCACAACCGTAGCTTGATTGAACCCGAGCCTTTTTCTTTCACAAGGTCAAACGGCTGAGAGATTGGAAGTTGGGCCATGATCGAAGAAGTTAAATGTGTTGCGTTGACCATAGATCCGTCATCATGATGGCTCTCTGTGAGCTTGCAGATGCGAGCCAAAGTTGACAAAAGCTCGAGACGACGAAAAACTTCACACCCACAAATTTGTTTTTTAGGAAAAGAAAAAAGAAAAAATCGAATCGATCTAGAAGGCAAAAAGGACAAGGGATTATAGCTTCGGTGTAAGGCTGGCGAAAAACGTCAATCTTCGAAGAAATGTACTAATGAATGGTCAACATGAAACAATTGTAAAGAGTTTGACCTCCTTGCTAGGCAACTCCAATTTCTTCCCACTTGGACGCCACGTGTCATTGATCGGCCATAAGGCACATGGGCGTTATTTGCTTTGTGTTTTCATGTTCTCCAACTTCTACCGATTAGATTTACACAACAAATCTCGTGTTGTTGCGTTAGCAAGTCTACGATGAAACATCTACAAAAACCGGATTGAAAATCAAAAGTCTTTGATTTAGTTATGGTTATTGGAATGCATGTTTGTTGATTTCTTAACTGGATACATAAGTCCTCCCAGTTGTGTTCACCATTGAGTGTAGAGTAATTATTCATATTTGAAGACATAGTCCAATCTCTTTTAAGCATGTATCTTTATGGCGTTTGCTCTTTGATCCTCACCGAACCACGTACCAATCAAATATAGAGTTGTCCGATCAAAAAAATGAGCCACTTAAGGTCCTATCTACCTTATGATTTACCCTTATATTTGTTGTAACACTAGTTGGAAAATGTTTTGAGAATTTTTGATTTCTATACATTGGCTTTAGTCAAGGGTTACGGACACTACACGGCCGATGGCACTAAATACCATAGACAATGTAGACCTCAAGACCCTAGTCAATACAATGCATTGCAAGCAATCATGTCGATTATGGTTTACGGTAGACTTTGCTCTTCATGTGCATTTTACACAAATAGTGGTACGGCCCAAGGTTGGTGGCTTGGGCTTTGTGGCGTCTAAGGGGTGAAGTAGTTTCACATCTAACGTCACTGTCCTTAGGGTGTGGCCAAGGATGTTTTACGAACAAACACTCTATTCACTCCAGCCTCCTTCGGAGACTAGAGTTCTTTCTTCTGTGGCATCTATGTAAACTGATTTATCATGGACGAAGGCGTCAAATTATAAACAAATTCTTCATCCCAGCGTGCCAAACTCCCATTTACATCCAAGGGTCCTTGAAATCATGGGGGCATTCACGGTTGGGGTACTACTTTTGGGTGTCTAACGGTTTAAGGACTAAATTAGATAACTTTACATAGTCGGTGTGATTAGATTTGTATTGTGGAGCCAGGGTTGTCTATCCCGACGTCATGACGGTGTCGTGCCGTCATGATGTGTCGTGTCGTGACGGACCCCTCCGTCACGACACAATAGGGTTCACGTAGGGTCAACCTAGGGGGCAGCTAGTAGGGTGGGTAAAATACTTACCTTCTTGCCAAGGTGGCGTCCTATGTGGCAGAAAAGGCCGACGTGGACATGGATATGCCTAGCGCTAGGTAAACCATTTTGCCATTATGTTATCATTCTGTTAAAATCAAAGTAGTAAAATATGACTAAGGAGTGTGTGGGGCGGACGGGGGGGCGGACGGGGGGGGGGGGGTGGGAACGGGGCGGGAACGGGGGCGGACGGGGGCGGACGGGGGGCGGACGGGGGCTAGTAATTTTTTCCCCACTTTACCTCTACTTTGCTGACATGTCATCACACGTGGACATCTTACATCCTACGTGTCAGAAATGGGGTAATGTAATTATACATAGAATTCGGTAAAATTCAAGTCCGTCAGGATAAAGACAACATCCGGCATAATGTCGTGACGGATACGTGTCGTGACGGCACGACATTATGCCGAGATTAGCCTCCGTCACAACACAATAGACAACCCTGTGTGGAGCATACTTGGGATCATACCTACATTTAGTATTCCATAATGAGTACACTGACAAAGTTAATTTACAACGAATAGGGTTATCTAAGATATCATTTTGATTCCTTGACGGACATTTATGATTGCTGTCATAAATGTTGACCTCATGATTAAGGAATGAAAATGACAACAAAAATTGATTGAAATGATCCCAATTTTCTTCCTCACACTTAATCGTTCAATTGTGTACCAATAGAACTAAAAGTGTATTGCATACCAATCGTATAGCCTTACATATGACACCAAACATGGCCAAAATTACATAATAACATGGCTACATGAAAAAGGAACGTTTAGAATTGGAATTGGACATAATAAAATATATGTATGGATACATGACACTTATAGCAAGGTACTAGGATGCAAAACATGAAATAATTCACCTCCGATGTACACAAGTTCAATAATAAAATTGCCATTGATGTGGCCAAAACAAGTCCTATGACCTCTTTACAAGTTTTATGACCTATCTAATAATTTCATAAAGGATGTATCTATTATTAGTCATTATTTAATATCAAATAATATCTTTCTTGATAAATCCTATCACCTATCTACTTATCTATTTAAAAAGTATTAATTAAATAAAAGTAAATCATAATAAACGTCAAGATCCAATGCGACAAAGTCCTTAATTCCTTTGTCCCAAAAGTAGTACCCCAACCGTGAATGGCCCCTCATAAGGTAAATGAGGATTGGTTTTGCAATTTTTATAAATATTTGGTATGTAAATCCAAGCTAAGTGTGTACATCCACAAACTTAAAAAACAATAAACATGATGGAATGTTAAAGGAGAGTAGTAGACAATAACTTTTAGCAATATCAGGTTGAAGTGGTTTTTAAGTTACTTTTGGTAGTAGTATCAGAAATAGCAATTAGGGATAAGATTGAACCGTAGTTGCAGATAAGGAATGGATAGTAGTGGATAGGGTAATCCCAGTGAGTGGTTAGTATGGATTTAAAGAGATGAGGAGAGGGTACTTAAGGGGAGAGTCGTCTCTCTCTCTCTCTCTCATTCTTAGAAATGTGTATTAGGACTTATATCAATAGAGTGTTGGGTTGTTTGTTGAATAAGATACTGTTTGAATCTGATGTAAGGAACTTGTAGTTATTTTGTATTGGTAGTTGCCTTACCTCTGGTAAATGTTGGTTGTATGGAAATAGAAGTTGGTAATGAACTACTTGGGTTGACAAAGGAGTTGTTTACAAGTAGCTAAGGAATGGTTGGGGAACCATTTCAGAGGAGTCCTTATAAGACGGTAGTACCAGAATGTATGTACGAATGAGATGAATGGTGTTATCTTAGCCGAGTCCTGCTACTAAAGGTGTGGAGTACCGGTAGAAGAATAGATTGTACACTGACTCTGAGAGTGGTAGTATAAGAGAGCAATAGTTTAGGAGTTCTAATGAAGAGTTCGGTAGGGTGTGTAATCCACCCCAGTAATAGGTCAAGTAATACTCTAACAGTAATACGAGTATAAAAACGGTTGACCCGGTAAAACAAGGGGGTAAGGGGGAACCTCATGGTAGGAAGCTAGAACTTGTGTTAACCACATTATTGAGGCAGTACGGTCAGACTCGGTAGATCCCCAGGAAACCCGGTTAAGAACCCGGTAGAGAACCCGGTAGATCCCCAGGAAACCCGGTTGAGAACCCGGTAGAGAACCCGGTAGATCCCCAGGAAACCCGGTTAAGAACCCGGTAGAAACCCGGTAGACCCCCAGGAAACCCGGTTAAGAACCCGGTAGAGAACCCGGTAGATCCCCCGGAAACTCGGTAGAAAACCCGGTAGGGGTACTGGTCGACTCGACTGGCATATGGGGGGTACCACCAGTAAGGGCAGTGCAAGAGTGGCATAACCCCAGAGAGGTAGGGAGAAAACAAGGATGTATGGAATGAGACTTCCAACATAGAAACGGTAGTAGGCGAGACCTTAGGATGCCGGTAAGGAATACTGGACTAAGCCTATTCGCGTACCGGTAAGGTACTACCGGAAGTAGGGTGGTACCGGTGGAAAGTACAGAGAGTAAGCTTTTAACATGGAAGCACTATGGAATTCCACCGTTGGAAGAATACATTATGAATTTGGATTTGATGATAGTCTCATTGGTGGTGTAAATATTGAATTTTGAGGTGTATGAGAAATCTACCTTGTGGATATGCGGCTAGCCTGGGGGGTCACTACCTTGTATTTAGTGGGAACACGTGAGATCACAAGGTGTTTCTAAGGGGGGATTATATTGGAGGAGGTAAATATTGTGGACCCTATTATTATGTAATTTGCTAACATTCATTATTTTGAGGACCCTATGGGTAGGTTAACTTGGTGTTTATTCTTCTTTTACATGGGCATATGGTACTTATGAATTGTAGTTTTTGTTGATCTCATGTAGAATCTAACACTTACACATACAAGATCATAATTCACACATCAAACACAACATGCACACAATTTAGTTTCCCAGTATGCACTCTACTCATTCAAAGCATACACACATGGAAATGGTGATAAAATGCTTGTGTTAAAAAATACACCCAAATGCTTTCAACGTTTGTGTTTAGAAACACAAGTGCATACATACATGTAGTATTCAAACACAACCAGCCAACATCAATCATAGAATTTGTTTAGGCTTTACACATTCAAATATGAAGCAATTTGTGTCATTGTTCAAGTTCAAGTGGTGATAACCACTTAATACACAACATCCAATTTTTGGTGCTCAAGTCACAAGTCCATACCCTAACTCTAACCCTAGAGCTGCAAACTATGCACTTTGCCAAAACATTGCCACAACCTCTACCTAAAATCCTACTCAAAACAATTCAACCAACAACTGGGGGTTTGTACTCTTGCATATCCTCATACGAAACAATTTTGCAATTCACCTACACATCATAGTAAGAATCACATAGGGCATCTTTGAGAACCTTCAACTCAATGACACTCAATTCAACTCATGGCTAGATTGGCTTCTAGGTTTTTTAATGGAGGACAAAGCTAAAAATGATCCCCACAATAAGTACAACAAACCTCATACCTAAAGGACCTAACTTCCTTTGATTAAGGATCCCCAACTAGAGCAAATAGTTTCTTTCTCACCCGCCCAAGTTTCATTCACTGCACTTAATATCTAGATGTCTTTAGCGACTAGTCCTCAATGGTTAGATGCAATGTCAACAATAGATTTCCCTTTAAAGGCTTCTGATTGGAAATAATCACTAAACCAGACTCCCTTTCTTTGGCGCCAATTTTGAATATGTATGGTAGACATGAGGTGTTTTTTTTTAAAATTGGCAAAGAGGTTGTGGATTGTGTTCTTGGAACGATCTCCAGTGGTGGATCCAAACTCTTTGCAACACTCCACACAATACACCTTTACTACACCCATATAATCCTAGTCCAATGACCTCAAGTGTCATTGGTGATCCTACAAGGCCATTAATTTCTAATCCTTCCTAAGTTTCTTTTCGGCCAACAAATATCTAGCCATAACCTCAACACTCACCAATGTGGACTTGTTGGCAAATGCCACATGGTAAGTGCTCCCACCACTAAGTCTAGAACCAACAAGTGGAGGCAATGGTTGGTCAAAGTCATCTTTTGGGGGGGGGGATAAGATCTTAAATTTCAACCTCTTCTGCTATGCACTTTAGAGTTTGTTGGGAGTCATAATCAAAATCTAGGTCAACCACATGCGCTTTCTATATTCAAGGTTGGGAACAACTAGGACATAACATATACATCCGAAGAAACTCTATTGAGCCCCTCAAGCTTGCAATTGATCTTGCATCTACTTTCAATATCAAAGAATTGACATGGCCAATCTACAAGATGAATACCTTCAAGTGGTGATATGAGTTTGGCAAATGTCATCACACTCACAAGGTCCAATATGTTATGGACTAGATTTGGAATCGACAAATGAGAACAATTTCAACTTCAGAGACATTGCAAACCTAGATTGTGACCAACAACCTCACTAGAACAAAGTGCCTCGAGTCGCTCACATGAATACCTCCTATTGATGTCGCCTCTTCCTTCTCATCGACAAAGCTCCCCCAAAAATGTGCAAAATCACAACAAGAAATCAAAACCCTAAACCCTACCCATCTACCAAGTGAGCAAAAAACTGAAATTAGGAAAGAAATTATGAAGTTTGGGATGGGTTGCACTTGAGGAGTGCAACTATGTGAGTGTGCCTACTATGCAACCTTTAACAATCAACCATGAACATTTGCCAAGTTTGCAAGAGGGTAAGACTTTGCACAAACAAGAAATTTTTGAAGAGCTCTTGCAAACCCTAACTGGGAACTCGGAAAGCACATAGAATGCCCAAATTTGTCAAGACCCTTTCTTGCATCTAACTTGACAAATTGCATCCAACTATCAAGATATATTCATGAGATGCCATCCAATGGTGCTCATCCATAGTGTGGGGCCCTAATATCTATTATTTTAATTCCCCACCCTATTGAACCCTATGGTATGTTAGTTTCTCTAACATGATCACACTTGTAAACACCCTAATGTATTCATACCATGGAGTTCAATTGAAAACTTGGCCTTTGTTACAAGTACAAGTTTTATAATTGGAGGTCGCAACTTTAAAATGGACCCTATATTTTTTTTCTCACGTAGTTTACTAAAATATGGGAGCGACCCCCCATGATGGCTAGTACATTATTTACCACATGGGTGCAATCAAGAAATTGTGTTGGAGTAGTTCTAGGCCTTTAAATACATATTCCCTATTCTTTTCTCACAAACAACATGTTTACCTAGAGCCTCACAATCTTCCACTTAAACAAGGATGTGTTAAGCTGAAGATACCCACGAATGTTTACTTACAAACATGACATTATTTACTCACATGTCAATGTTTATCTTTTAAAAAAAAGGCATCGCCATCGACCATCACTACTTTGTCAAAGTATGCATCCACTAACATTTACATGTGGAATTATCCTAGGGTTTTCTTAAAATATTTCCAGACTCGTTGAATTATGTTCAAAGGCAAAAACATGTAGTGACTTAGATTTGATATCTATTGATGAAAGACATACATGTTTGCGTAACGTCAAAATTCATAATTTCACAAGTCAAGTTCAATGATCATTGCCTAAAACAACAATGAAGATCCCTATACCATCAGCCATAGAGGATGCACAATATCATCAAATCTGAACACATAAAAAGAGTGAAAATAAAATTTACCAATAACATACAAGCGCTTTATATATGGCAATGCAATAAGTGTACAATAATATGTATATCAAGGTGAAAAAAAATGCAACCATTGCTACAAACTTACCATTAATTCATGGTAACAACAAAAAATTACGAGGTTCACATTCATGACAAAAAAAAATTGGGGTCACATGTCTTTAAAATGGCCTTGATTGCAAAAATGTATGGAAAAAACAAAAACAAAAAAACTTGTTAAATTGAACTTTCTAGTGGGTTGAATCTACGGGCTTCCAATTTTCTATTCAAATAAAATGTTTAAGAGCATTCAGGTATGAATTATGAGTGCATGCTTCACAATTTACGGATGAATTTCTTATATATTATATATTATATATTCTATTGTAACAATTACCTTGAAGCCGGATCGTTTTTTTTTCCATCAAAAGCCACAAATGTACGTCATTTAAAGCCACCAACGTACCTCACTATGTGCTTGAGAGACCTTTGAGAGGGGTTACCCCCTCCTACTTTCATTTCTAAAGTTGTTGTGTTAAGAGTTAAGAAATTAAGAAATTTGATGTAGATTCGGTGTAACTTATCCATCAATAATTGAGTGGGTCTTCACCAAGATCTAGAGGTCGTAAGTGCCTGTAACTCATAGAGTTAGAACCACAATGGGAGTTCTTGCCAACTTAAAATCCTAATAATAGACCGCATCATCTTCAAAACAACTCTCGTAACACTTTGTCTAGTGCAATATGGTAAGGCGTTGATCCGATTTCGGTGGAAGTGTTATTTCAATATTGATTTCAATATCATCGACAAAATCATAGTGCTTGAACCCGGTTGTCTTGGAGCCAAGCTTCCAATTCGCCACTGTTGTAAGGCTTTGGCCGCCTTCAAGACATGTGTTTGTATATACTTTTATATTTTCCATCACTCTACATGCGCCTTAGAGCACTCACAAGTTTTTTTCCGAAATGCATGGTAAATGAACATGCATTCATGAATTTAGTATCACTTGGTAAAAAAATCAGCCTTACCTAATTTTGAGACCTGACAAAAATAGTGCATGTTTCAAGAATTGGTACCACACACACTAATTGGGATAATCAGTGTACTCGTGTCATTCATTTCTTCGAGACTCCAAAGTATGTTCACTATATCAAGCTTCAACTCTTAGGATCTCCAACAATCAATACAATTTTATTCTCTCAATAATTGGTTTCCTAAATAAGTTTTCTATCCCACGCACAAACCAAGAATGTTTTCCAAATCCTTATTGCTCACTGAACGGGGGCCAACCCTCTACACCTCATCAATCCCACCCCCAAGAATCAAGTGACCGAGAACTTTAGAAGGTTGTCTCTCCCTCTCAATCAGTGGTCAATGAAGATATATAATATCCTCATGGACTTCATGGGTGGGATGAGCATGTAGTGACATTGGTCCAAAATGCTTGGAGGCGTGATTATTGAGTATCATTCTATATTGAGTGTTGAAAATGCTTTCGTGTGAAGAGGACCAAGTAAGTGACACACGCTCCAAGATGTTCTATGGCGTTGCTTGATTTTGATATTGTGAAGCTCTTAAAGTACGTGCTTTGGATAGCTCCTTCAACTTGACGATTAAAGAATAGACGACCGACTTTTCTACAGACATAAACACTAAGTTTCCAAGAGTTGGTCGGATTATGCATCCCTTCGCGGAAGTCCACGCGCACCACATATGCCAAAATTCATTCTTCATTGAGCAACAAATTGTTTCAATGTCGGATTACTCTTGGAGTGTTGGTATGCGTTTCAAAGGCAAATAAATATATTGAGAAGAGAGTGGACTTGTTGGGTGATTGATTGCAATGTGCTAATGCCTGCATAAGTGAGTCATGGGGATTGGACCAGTGTTGGATTAATATATTGGGGAATGTGTAGTATCAATATCAATAATCAACATCAGCAATGGTATCAAAAGACCTACCCATGGGTATCAAAGTGCAATACCAATCAGATATTGATATTTGGTGCGTATGTCAAGGAGAGAGAATCTTTGTAAATCTGAGTTATTATTTGGTTCATTGCCATTCTAGACCATATTGATACTAGGATGGATTTTACTTAAAGTATGAAGGTTCTTGCATGGTATATAGACCATAATGGTATCAGAAACACAAATACCGTCATATACCCTTATCTACTGATATTGAAAGATGTGAAATCCTCATTAGAGAGAGACGATGCCGACCGTTGGTGTTGGTGTGAACGAGGGATGCTTCACCTTGATCATAGCCACGAGCTCATATGAAAATCCTCATTTTAGATACCCGAATGGTGTAAAATAAACCAGATACGAGTCCAACATTGGGTTCGATCGCTTTGCTTGAAGTGTAGGAGAGTGCATCATGGAAAGTATATCGAGGGAAGTACACAGCATAACAGAACTATAGGAATATAGAAACTGGATGAAGGGGTTTGAATTTTCCCTTTTCAACTGCCAAAACCTTATGAGAAGTAATGCAAGGGAAGACATATCTCACGAGCTTGGGTTAACACTGCCAGAGCCAGCCGAAGACAATCTAATTTAAGTACAAAATTGGGAGCAAATTACACAAAATCCTTCAACCTTAGCTGGTGCTGCCAGTAATAACAGAAATGTGTATTCATTCCAAGTCCAAGACTTTCTTTCAATAGCACCACATGTCATAAGCTTCCCGAAGCTTGACAAAATCGTAGAAGACAAGAAGAGGTTACAAGGGGGTGAACTCAACATGGAAGAAGGGATTCAAAGTTTCCTTTTCAATTGCCAAAACCCAATGAGAAGTAAGGCAAGGGAAGACATCCCTCGCACACACTTGGATCAACACTGCCAAAGAGCTGAAGAGTGAAACCAACTTAATTAGCACCTTTCACAAAATCTTCCAACCATAGCTACTGCTGTCAGTAGTAGCTGAAAAGTGTATCCACTCGAAGTCCAAGACTTTTCTTTCACAACAGCACATGCCACAAGCTTCCTGAAGCTTGCCAAAATTATAGAAGACAAGAAGAACTAACAAGGGAGTGACCTCATCATCATCTTTGGCTTCAACTCCCTGAACAAGCCCTTTGAGGTGCCAAAAGTCACAACCCGCCCATCTACTGTGATCTTCAAACATAACCCTTCGCTTGGATTAGGCAATTCACAACTTCATTCGACGCTGTTGCAAAAGCAATCCCTAAATATAACCTACAAACTACAATCTGCTTGCTGTATATGGACATGATAAAGGGGCAGCTTTCAGGTAGAGGCTATACTCATCAGAACTCCCTTGTTTGCAGGTAAGTATTACTACAGCAGCCATTGATGGGCTACACCAATTACTTACTGTCATTAAATGAATCAATATGTGGGGATAGAGTTACAAAATGCCTATGGCGGGTGACCTATTGTACAGGGCCAGAGATGTTTTGATAGCCAGACTAACAAGACAGTGGCTGAATTTACAATAGGACAGTAGCCTAAACTTGCCTTTGGTTTCTATCAAAAAGAGGACTATGCATCTGCTCATAAGGCTGGACAAAAGAAGAATCCTGGCTTACAGGCAACCCACTCGCATACGCCCGCTGGTCAGATCTTCGTCTGCTCATGTTGGCTTCAACACGAGATGAAAATCCTTGATGAGTCTTCCGGACGGCCTTCAACTTCTCCTTTTTCCACATCTCGGGATCGGTGACGTGCTTGTTGAGGTGATGAATCTCCTGAATCAGGTGGTGGTCCATGGGGTGGAACATGCGTTGGTATGCTTGGTAAATAAAGTAGGGCAGGACACATGCAATTGGGACAAGCAAAGTGGCCAGCCAGTAGATGGGTGAAGCCACAAGCGTCTCAGTGAACACCTTGTAGGCTGTGGTGGAGGAGGTTGGGCTGATGGCTCCATAAATGACCAAAAATAGGTACCACAGAGCAATGCTGCCCCAGATGAATACGTGCTGGATCCATGTGAAATAGCTCAATGCCAAGGCGATTTGCACATTGACAACCCACACAATGCATGTGTACATGGCAGCTCCCAGCTCCTCCATGCCCGCTAGCCGCCCATCCTTTCGGAAGGATTCAATCTCGAATGCGGCTGTCACGAAGACGAAAGATATAATGGAGCTGTAGACAGCATTTGCCATCCAGCCAAGAATTCGGCTCCAGCGGAAGAACATGTTTCGGGGTCCTTGCTGGTACAGTGCAGGGAACTACAAATCCATACAGCAGGAGCAGACAATCAGTTTCCAGGAGCACTGTGACAAAGCCACTCGTACATTCCTCATCACTCCAACAAAGACACAAGGGGAAATACTGTCTCCATTTCTAAAAAACCATATGTAAGGGCCTGTTTGGACATTTCTTTTTTAGAGAATTTATTGTCTGGTTCTAGGTAGCAGAAAATATCTGGTTAGCCTTCAAGAAGAGTACAATATCTCTTAATCCTCACACAAAGCCAGTCATACAATTCACATAGCCCCAACGAAGACACAAGGAGAAACATCTTCTCTCCATTTCTAAGAAGTCATAGGCAAGGGCCTGTTTAGAGATTTAATTATGGAGAATTTAATATCTGGTTCTAGGTAGCAGGGAATATGAGGCTAGCCTTTAAGAACAATACACCATCTCTTAATCCTTGGGCAGAACTATGACAAAGTCACTCATGAATTTCACATAACCCCAACAAAGACACAAGAAAAAACATCCTCTCCATTTCTAAGAAGTCAAATGCAAGGGTTTGGTTGGAGATTTGTTGAAGAAGAGTTAATTATATAATTCTAAGTAGCACAGAATGTAAGGATTCAAGATTCCCAGAGAAGGAGAAGAAGAATACAACATCTCTTAATCCTGAGACAAATGACATAAGCGACCTAATCTATGCTCCTCCTTGGTCAAGTCTGTCCAGAACCTCAAATTGAATGTACATTGCATTTGCAAACTTAATAGATCAATGTGAATCAGGTTCCAACTAGCATGTTACTATTTACTCTGCTTTGTATCGAAGCCAGAAAAGCTTCACATTGGACTTTCATATTGAGGCTCTGACAATCTTTGCATAATCTGACCTCTTTGGAAATCTCCTTAATACTACTACTTTTGCAAAATCGTATTAATGTTATCCAGGTCAATAAAGACATATGATATACTTTCAGGAAGACATATTAACTCACGGTATCTAATTTAAGAAGGTGAAACTGAGAGATGGACTTTGCTAAGATTCTATAACTCTTGGCCCTTTGGCATTGTCCTTCAGGTTGAGGAATGGACTGATGGATTTTCACTGAACATTCAATCGCTAAACTCAATTTACGAATTGCAGGATGAAATATCCATCATGGTTAAGAGAAAGATAGCATCAGTGTGAGATATAATACCTGTAAGCAAACTCGTGAGGAAACATCTTGTTCAAATACTCCCAAGGCAATCACCGGTAGAGATGTAAAAAACACATTGAAAAGTGACAGGTACCAATCATTGTAGGGAGTTTGCCCGGAAAAGACTGTGAAGGCCTCGTAATAAAAGAGAGTGAGGCCGAAAGTAATATTTTTGTAGAAGAAGTAGCAAATCTGAAACAAAGGTTCAGAAAACTGTATCAGAAAATGTAGGGACACTTCTTGCATTCCTACCACCAATTCCATGTTTTAATCCTTGAATAAATCCACAAAGCAACATTGTGCTGTGAGTCTATATCCAGTCTCTGCAAGTCCGATCAGGCATAAGAAAGTTGGAAACAAGGACCAGAATTGCTTAGGATCTCAACTTCCACAATTGTTGAGAAAGATTACACACCATGAGAGAAATACGCTTGTAGCACCAGTGTCCATGAACAATGAGTAGACGCTCCAGGAACCGAAATTGTGCAATAGAGAAGTCGCTTGCCATGACCGCCTGTATATCCCACATAATACACATCAGTGAGCCTCAACAACCTTTTCGGTACAAAATGAAGTAAACAACCTGACTGCAGGTAAAATATTTTGAAGCTATCAGTTACACTAGTGTTTTCTTTTCAATGGATTTCATGAAAAACACTAACCTGCATGCCCTCGACTCCACTGATGCCAACACCAATATCGGCCTCTTGTATCATACCGACATCATTAGCACCATCTCCAATACCTAGAGTGGTTTTTCCAGTGCCCTCCTTCACCAGCTTTGTGATCTGCAGCAAAGACAACATCGACACAATGTCAGGGAAATTACATGACAAGAAATGTGTACAAGCCTCCTTTTGCTTACTACTTGAGGATAAACATAATGCATGTCTTTTGAATGCGGACATAGAGAATTCTGTACAGGTGGAGAAATTGAGAAATTCAGGTGATAACCACCAATTCAGGTATAATGTGGTTCTTTGCCATTAATTGTGACAAATTTGAATGCTGTACAAAGGTAAATTACCAGGGCTTTCTGCATGGGGGAAACACGGCAGCAGATGACAGACGCACATTGGGTAGCCAAGGAGAGCAAATCCTGTTTCAACCCATCTTCAAGCGCATACATCAATGACTTCCCATCAATGATCAGTGCATGAGGAACATCCTCCTCAGAATCCATTCTTATCTGGTGAAGCCCAGACCCAATTTGCTGGGTTATACTATCCCGTGATGCCTTGGCAATCTGATTCTTGTCTCCGTTTTCCTCAATGGCCTTGATTTCAGGGGTTTCCAAACCTACAATAATCTGATTCATCCCCTGCCGCAATAAACTGCATGCAAACCTGGACACACAAACCGCCACCAGACGAAACTATCTTTAGTGAAAAGAATCAGCCCACACGATAGAAAAGGATCACTAACATATTCTCAATTTTTACCTTTCAGATCAATTTGCTTAGACAATAAACCACATTCTAGTACAGAACACTGAAAGTATCTAAATCTAATCACCCTGGTGTCTCCCTTTATGTTTCCATGGCACCAGCAAACATTTGAAAATTGAAATTTCTGGGAATGAAGTTATTCTCTCCAACCAAATGTGATTTCTTTTTATAAAAATTGAGGAAAAAAAAAAGCAGCTCACCCAATGTTGATAGCAGTCTCTTGCTTGTCACCAGTCAACACCCAAAGCTTAAGACCTGCCTGCGCAAGTCGATCAATGCATTCTGGGACCTGGAGTAACGAAATATCTCTTTAGCCAAATTCAAAGGCCACAATGTAGGATCCTCCCAAGAAATAGCTGCTTCTCACAAATGGCACATTGACGCACAACACCCATCCATACTTATGGAAGAATCACAATAAAAAATTCAGAAGATGTCCAATCCCAGGTGGAAATGTCTACCTCCACCTTCTCTGGAATAAAATCGTCAGATAGAAAGCTTACCCCTGCTTGCAGCTTGTCTTCCACTGCAGTAGCTCCGACAAGGATAAGATCCTTTTCTATCAGCTCTGAGGCTTGATCTAACAACTCATCACGATCTGGCCCAATTGTGGTCTTGGCCTTTGTGAAGGTGGCATTCCATTGTTCATACTCTGCTGGCTCCAATTTCCGGTAGGAGAGAGCCAGCGTCCGCAAGCCTGCATCGCCATACTTGGCTAGATGTCCCTTAGTTGCCTCCCAGTATTGCTTTCCGTTTCTTCCGAGTCTTTCATATATTACACTGCCCATTAAAAAAGAAAAAGGAAACAAAATGAAGTTAGTGCCAAAGACAGTCAACATGGTCATGAGATGGAAACAATACCCAATTCAAGAAACATTGTAATCAAGAAAGAGTCTTTGTTTGCATGGAAAAGAGAGACTCAGAGAGTAAGGCAGCTGACCTATCAGCACCCTTGCACATAAGTAAGATTTGGCCTGTTTCATCCCTAACGATGACAGACATCCGCTTGCGAGTGCTATTGAACTCCAGCAAATTGAGAACTTTGTACTCCCTGCATTCCAAGAAAACATCAGAATTCACTTCACCAAGATAAGAATCCACATAACCTGAACTCGGTGAACAACCTAAAATTCAAAAGTACCAGATAACAAGATTTCTTACTTTTCAATGGTAGCTCCGTTAGGCCCAGGTTCCGTAACAATGACGCTGCTTTGAGTACGTTTTTGGAATGCAAACCCGAGTTCTCTTGCTGCTACAACAAAAGCTGCTTCGTCAGGCGACTCTGCCTCATACGTCACAGCTTTTGTCTCTTCATCCACTTCAGGGATTGCAGTATGACACACAGCAAGGATTCTGAAGAACATCCGAATGACTTCAGCGTTCTGTTCCTTCACCCAGTTTCCATCCTCGATCCGCTCATCTCTCAAGTTGTAGCCCTTGATATGTGGTCTCCCGCCACGACGAATAGGTGTCATTTCAATGCCATTGTAGGATCCATTCCCGGCCTTAGACTCTCCTCCCTCATCATTCATGCTGGCATCTTCCAGCATTTTAAGATCCTTGCCAAGCCTCCGGGCAGTAGCCTTCTCCACTTCGGTGACTCCACGGCCATACGCAACACCTGCGATGGAGCATTTGATAAACTCCATTTGATTGCAAGTGAGAGTACCAGTCTTGTCCGAGAGGATGGTATCCACCTGCCCAAGCTCTTCGTTCAAGTTTGAGGTTCGAGCTCGGGCTGGCTTGTCTGTTTCGTGGTGGTACATGTTCAGGTCATTGTTGATGAACCGAGCTTGCAAGATTTTCACAATTTCGATCGAAACATACAAAGAGATAGGGATAAGGTATCCGTAGAGGATTAGGGCTGTCACCAAATGCAAGATTCCTGATAATGCTGGCCTGGATGGGTCATAATACATGGTTGTGGCATCGGGACGCAAGTACCACCAATGTGGCATGCTGTATTTTGTCCGGATGGCAAAAACCACCGAACCTACAACTGAGAGAAGCACCAAAACTGAGAACAAGAAGTAGATGATACTGTCCATTTTTCGCTCGATCCGACTACGCTTGGATGGTGGATCTGTGGCATTCTGCATGACCTTTGTGTCATGGCCACTGAAAATCACCACTCCATATACGTATGGTGTGTTCCGAAGCTTGGAGTCTCGCAGCAAAATTTGTTGTGGCCCAATAGGCAAGGTCTCTTCTCCATATTCTAGATTTCCAACAAATGTGTATAGGCTGGAATTGGGATCCTCACAGCGAACTTTCGCATGGAAGTTTGCAAACTCGGGATCTTCGTCAAGTTCCACTGTGCGCTCTAACGACTTCTTCAGCTTCAGATTTGTCTCACCATCTAAGTTCATGGTTTCCACGTAGCAGATGCCATCTGGGTAGCTTGATGAGAGCATGAGGAGATCGGCAGGAAAGAAACTGTCTTTCACCACCTTCACCACATTTCCTACTCTCAGTTTCTTCCAATCACGATCTTCAAACTTCCCATCGCCCACATGCACCTTCACTTTTCTATTATTGATCTCATTGTCCTGATAAACCCACCACCAAACAAAACAAGCCGCCTTATGGTTAGTATCAATGTTGGACTGGTATATAGATGAATGCATGGTATCAATAATCAACATCAATTACGGTATCAAAGAACCTACCCGTGGGTATCAAAATTGTATTACCGATCAAATATTGATATTAGTGGGTATGTCAAAGTGAGAGAATCTCTGCAAGCCCGAGTTATTATTTGGGTCAATTCCATTCTAAACCATATTGATACTAACGGCGATTTTACCGAAGGTTCTTGCATGGTAGATAGACCTGAAAGGTATAGAAAACATAAATGCCGTCCAATACCCATACCCTACTGGTATCAAAAAAATGTGAAATCCTCATTATACATACATGAATGGTATTAAAAAAGAAAGACGATATCAGTCAACACTGGTTAGTGCAATCTTCCAGCTATAAAAAGGCTGCACCCTGTTTTATAGAGTTGTCTAGATATCTTGAGCAAGTCACAGCCAGTCTCGGATGCAAATATACAAGAAGGCATTGTGAATGTTGATGAGCGTTCAGTCTGACATGAAGCAGGGATCATGATCATGACATTTGTCCAGCTCCAAATTGACCTACAAACCAATGTCACCAATTCTGTTCTTGCGCTTATGATGGTAAGTCAATTCAACGCTGTAGTTATAACTGCTTCTTAGGTTGTAATGAAAATGCTCAGAACATAATATTCAATGTCAGGCTTGAAAGAGAGATCCTCTCGGAAGGTGTAGATGAAGCATCCTTACTAACATGGTCACACTTGCACCCTATTTAATTAGGATTTCGATAGATCTCATCTACAACCTTGAACAAGATATATACAATGTCCAAATAGTTATAATGGAGACGGTGAAGAATCGAATAGGTAAACTAACGCAACGTATAAAATGAATGTCTGTCCATGACAATCATCAAAGTACAAACACCTATTCAAGGCAGCAAGTACATCTTAAGGTTTTCCAAGACATCCAGAAAATCTGGGAATCTAAAAAACGTTGTAAATCGACATATGTCACCCACCATGGTTAAAAACCACCCACCCCTTAATGGTTGATCGTTGTGAGTTGATCGTTGAGGCAAACATGGTTTCCCTAAAATATCCAAATGGGCGATATCATAATTCTATGACAAATTACGCTGGAGATTGGCAGCAGGTCAAGATATAAATCCATAGACATGATAACCCTGAAGTGGATTGTTCAAATTCAAGCTTCTTATGTGAAATAGCAGAGTGGGCACAAGCATGACAACTGACCTGCAAGAATCGGCGCCAATCCTCGAGTGCTTCTTTACACATACTCACGCCCACCACGAACACTAAAGGTGCAATGAGACTGGAAGATGAGTAAGGAGACACAGAGGTGAGGGACAAGGCAGCCGCGAACAGGAAGTAGATGTTGGCAACACGTCGGAACTGCTCAAACAGCGCTTTGGGGAGGAAGGTGAGAGCATTATATTTGGTGGTGGACACATAGTTGCTCTTGTACCGGTATGGCTTTTGCAGATGCTTCTCTTGGTCATTGCAAAATACGACACGGGAGAATCCAGGTCCGCCTACCGACATGGATTGCTGCCGATCCAGCTGCGTAGGAGGCTTGAAACGGCCTGCCCATGTGTACAGCTTGCTAAATCGTAGCCGAGACTTCCCACCCGCCATGGTGGCAGTAGCCTCTCCACAACCCTAAACCTCAAAGCACCAATTCTCGGACTCAAATTCCTCCCTCCAGTAGATCTCCAGTGGTCTCCGAGAATCACAAATCAACCCAAACGTCGCTTGAAATTGTGTAAATTTTTTTCACACAATTCTTCTTCAGATCCAGGGAGAAGCGTGTGCTCTCATACCATACCCGATCCCTCACGCTCCAACAAAGAATTCACGAAAAAAAAAATGAATTCTCCTCCTCCTCAAATTTAACACCAAATTTTGGTCTCGGTTCCGATGATGCTCATGAATCTCGATGCATGCGCTACTACGGATGTCGATATCCTCTATACGCTCATGAACCCAAAACTTGCATGCCTTCTTCGCCTTCGAAGACTTCAGCGTCCAGAAAGTCAAAGAAACTGCACCCAGAAGAGCAAAAACAACAAATGGAAAAGCTGGCCAGCTCTTGGGGGACAACAACCATCAACCCCGTCATCATCTCTCTTTCAGCGCTACGTACATGCAACCCCAGTAGTCACACATAGCATATAAAGCCTATGAATTCCAATTCCCTCGCCCCGCAATTCTGAATTTCACAAACCCAAACTAATTCACATAAACCAAACTTTATAAAGGACCAAAAAAAATTAAAAATTAAATTTGTCTCTCTCTCCCGATCCCTGGATGTTGGATTCACTCCCCCAACCATAAAATTGGAGTCTAATTCCGACAATCGAAGTCTGATTCCGAGGTGTTTAACTTAACCACCACCACCACCACCACCACCTTGAACACCGAGGATGACAGACTCCGAGTGTGCTGCTGCAGCTGGTGAAGAACCTCCCACCCAAAAAGGAAGATTAAGAAGAAGGGGAATTAAAAGAACGCGGGCGCATGACAATCTGGGCTTTCCCTTCCCCCTGTGGAGGAAAGCCACTGGAGATTGCTGCTGATCCTCCTCGCTGCAAGCTTCATGGCAAAAGAGTCCTGGCTTCCTTCTTCTTCTTCTCCTTCTCCTTCTAGAAGACCCGGCCTTTGCCTAGCCATTCCCCCAGCACCGCTAGTCAAACGACGACCTCTTCGTCTCAAACACCAAAAGCCCCTGTTCAGCCGCCTCTTCCTCGCACGCTCGTTCACCATAGCCACGCTTTCGTTGCAACGCGTTCCCGACCCCACGCATCCAATAACTACGTACATTTCAACTCTCCCATATCCACTAAATATAGTTAATTTATCCTATTTTCCTAGATTTTACCCTCCCTCTTCAGGGGCCCATGTAGCGGGACCACATTCCTTCCTACCCGTAATGGCCCCAAGTAGATTCTGGTAATATTATCGTCTATTCTGGTAATATTGCTTTCGTTGCAACGCGTTCCCGACCCCAGATATCCACCTCCTCATGAACATTTCTGACCCAAATCTCTTTAAGAAGTACATTAGTCACCCCATTTCCCTAGATTTAATCCCTCCCTCTGCAGGCCCCATGCAGCGGGACTTGCATTCCTCCTTGTCCGTAGATTCTGTCTCTGAAACATCAACGTCAGGCGTACATTTTGAAAAGGTTTTCTTTTTGTTTGAACACCTGGGACTCTATGCTTTTGTTGCAATGCACTAAACATCCACCCCTTCACGGATGCGGTAAGTGGGTCTTAAACGGACACTTTCCTCTCACAATTAGTGCGAGATGATTGGCAAGTCCAAACCGTGCCCATAGCCATGTTCCTCACAAGGTTTCGGACCTCGTATGAATATCATATTCATTGTCAAAGTGAAAAAAAAAATTTGAGTTTTGAAATGATTACATAAGTCCCCGTAACTATGTCAATTGTTGCATCTATAATGGTTAACAAATTATGAGCATGTGCCCAAACTCTTTTCAACACATGACTTTTTGTTCTTAGTTTCACACCCAACCATACACCACTCAAATATAGGTGTCCGTTTAAGACCCCCCCCCCAAGACCTCCTTCCCTAGATCTGACTTCTCTTCAGGCCCTACACAACGGGACCACACTTGTAGATTATCTCATGCATAATCAGCTCCACATGTAGATTTGAATAAAAAAATCATCCGCTTTTGAAGATGTGGGACATATTGGTGCGCACCCCAGGCAAATGAGAATGCCTCCTCGATAGGTCTTACCAAATGGTAGATATTCTCGAAGGCGAAAGTTGTAGTTGGTAGATTTCAAAGTGGGGTAGTCCCGGTTAGCTTTGACTCAAGAAAGCAAGGGGGGGTGCAAATTACTACTAAATTTGATAAAAAGCTAAAGTTAAGCTAGCATGTGTTTATTGGCATTTTAGCCACAAATAGAAGCACGGGAATCACGTCCTTGGGAACGAGAGAGAGCTTCGAAGTCTAAAGGATGGCGGGGGTATTGTCTAACGTGATTGATATTAGGGTGTGGACCAACCTACCTACCACTTGCATATTCATACATATTCTTGCCCCTTGGAAATTGGTACCACATATCTCATTGGGAACCGGACTTGTCATTTTAAGTTGTCACGGTCTTTATATACGTTCTCGGTGTCCTTGTTGACAAGGTTATAATTAGTACAGTACGAGGATTTATCTAAAGGGCGTTGAAAAGTATTGATTACTGGCCATGAAGTTTGGGGGTTTATAACTAGAAATAACTCATGTTTGACTATACAAGCAAAATAGGGAGGTTTTTTTGTTGACTCAATTCTATGATTGGATGCTACGTGATGAGTTCGTTTTTCTTGTCCTTAAATATAGTCTTATGGAGTATTTAAGTAAATTTGGATTATTTTCAAAATTCTTGACTTTTGGGTTGTTTCAATACTATGGGCGGACTCATCATTACACTTTTCATATACTTAATGTTTACGGGAGATATGTGAATCCTTAGTGAATGTTACGTTGTCAAAATATGATGAAAACAGTCGAACATCTATTTTTTGACAAGTTTCATTCTAGTCCATTCATCCACTACGGATGAGCAACAAGCCCGAGGCTTTTTGTTTTTTTTTGAATGAACATGATGATTGTGTAGTAAGTTATTGGGATTGGCTAAGATATTGGAGCTCAAATGGGCCTATGAAGGCTAGATCGTACACGGCTCCAATTGCATGACCCGATATGGTATGATGTAGATTGCCACACTTTTGAGGCTTATAATGTCTATGGAAACATTGCGTACCACCAAGGCAAAACACATTGAAGGATACCTAAGAAGTTGAGGGTTGTCATATAGGTAACTACATCATTTACACCTAAATTGTGGGCTGAAAGTTAGCATGGGTAAAAAAAAGTACCGTGAGCCATTGTATTTCATGTGTGGGTTGGAAATTAGAGTGGATTAGAAATTAGTAAAGTATCAATATTCAAATATAAGATGATAACATGTTAACAAAATATTGATAATTTAGTGCTATAATGTTACTATATTTTCAACCCATAATATCTCATGTTGTGGGTTTGAAACACATTGTTCCGTATTCCTAGTTTTGACATATGATGCCGTAAGCTCAAAAAGAGTGTGGGTCAATAAAAATTACACCGATCAAAATCACCATTGTATGTCAAATGTATAATGGGCCATAGTAATTACGTGGTGTAAAAGGAGTACCTTCATAAGTTCAACTGGTCTACTTGCAAATGCTCAAACCATATTGCAAACACCCCATTAGGAGATATGTAGGGTATTCCCTTACAACATAACATTATTAAGATCCATAACAGTGTTCCGTGGGATTGACAATATTCCATTATTATTCCCGAATATTCCCACATTCAAACTTTATGTGAAAAATATCCGGTAATATTACGTGGAATATTGTTAGTCCCATAGAACATTGTTATAGATCTGAATAATGTTATGAATGTGTGCATGAGGACACTAAAAAGAAGATTTCAATTTATCCATTAGAAATATGGATTATTAATCCGGAAGTGGATAGACAAGTGTGCTACAATGCAATTTCCCCCCTCTTTCCTATATAAATACGAATACACTATAAAATTGTGAGTTTTCATGGCGCACACATGGCCTTCCTTGTTTGTAAATTTCGTGTACTTTGCTCGGCTACCACGGCGGCCAACTAAAACGGGAAGCTAGAAGGACAACAAATAGATCACACCCCAAATCTATCATCATGGTACATGTTATGATGCATTAGAGCCCATGTACATACTAGGTACACGATGCCCTAGAAACAACAATTGTCTTTGTCTAAGCAAGGTAGCGCCCCAAAAACTGGGAAGGAAAGGAAGGGCGGGGAAAAAGGATGACATCACACATGCGGGAAGCGTGTCACAAAGGCCCATCAAGCTTTGAAAAACGCCTCCCATGTGTCAAAAGTAGTCGTCGGAGGTTGAAAGAGGCCATGACTTGGCTTGACACCTAGGTGGCGGAGGCATTATTGTGTCTTTTGGGAAGTCCCGGGACTCACGGGTGCCGAGAGATACTCATGATGATGCCAAGCATCCGGATGAATGTCTTTTGGAAATAATGACAAAACGTTAGTTGCAACTTCCCTTCATCTACGTAGGTGCTTGGCAAATGCTTGGCACCATAACCTTTTTCCTTTAAATCCATGGGAAGTGATAGCGGGCTAGCCCCTCTCCTCTCTACCTGACGGAAACTTGCCAGGTGGTCAACTGCCTCCTGTGCTTTGGCGTTGGCTTGTCGGCCTTCTGTCTCAAAAAAAATTTAAATTATTTAAAAAAAAATAGTGGGCTAGCCCCTCCCCCCAAGATATGGCCAGGGCGAACCAACCCGTACATTGGTACCTTACCGGATGTCTAGTGATGTCACATTCGAATGAATCAGCCCTCAACCCCATAGGGGGGCTTTTTCTATTGAAGCCACTTCATCCACGATATCTAGGATGGATGATTTTAAGTGAGTGCCACGAAATCCCAGCCGTTCGCCTTCCCCGGTAAGGTACCAATATACGGGTTGGTTCGCCCCAGCCCCAAAATATGGTCCTTGCCTTAGAGAAAAAAAAAAAAAAAAAAAAACGAAGAAACAACAACAACAACAACAACAACAACAACATTATGGAACACAATCCTACATGAAATAAAAGGTTGGTTGGTAGGATGTTCCCAACAACCATATGTTTTAACTTGTTCAAAGGACCTAATTTCAACATCCTACCACAAAAACATTTGGCGGCAAAATGACCGTCACGTAGGTTGGTCTCAATTAAAATGAACAATTGCTCGGGACAAACTTTCTCCTAGTGCATATGCAGGTTTCCTCATAAAAAAGAGGATTAGGTTGGAAAGCCCCAAGACTCCATACTCACACAAGAACCAAGTGAATTTAAGTAAGGTAGCAAAGTAAAGTAACACCTTCCTTTTGGTAGCACCTATTTTTCATCCTTAAGCCATCAACAAAGTAAGTGCAATGGTGCCATCAAGTAAGTCGTTGTTAAAAGCAATTAATCGTATGCAGCAACGCCACTTTGGCCATTCATAGTAGCAGTATAAGAAGGATGCAAAAATATTTTAAGAATAGCGTCAACTTGGCCAATCACAATTGCTAATCAAGGACCTATCCATTCAACGAGGCGGTGTAAGCAACAATCCACAAAAGGGGATGACACCTTCATTTCGTAGAACACCCTCACCCACAATAAGGCTGATTTTTTTGGTGATTCTCACCTACCAATCGAATATCAATGGACCCCCCCCATCGGAGAGTAAAAAGCTCGTTTCTTAAAAAGGACATTGTGATTTTTGTAGGTCACATATGATTTTATTATTTTCCATGAAAAATTTGTAGACATTGTACATATTCGATATGGAATTTTATTTCATTCTATTTTTTTTAATTCCTAGCTATTTATCCTACCTGAAATAGAAAAATCATCTTAAAGTGTTGTCTTTAGGCTCAACTACATTACCAAGAACCAAAGACTACAAAACTAACACTTGCAAGAGGTTCCAGTTAAATGTTTAACTTTTGGAAGAAAAAATTCCAAATGTACAAGTATTCGTTTGAAACACACATGATGTTCCAAAACTCACTACATACAATGACTCACAAAAGTACTTGGCCGCTGCCTGTGATCGTGAAAATTGGACAAAAGCTCTTAGACTAGAGAGAAATAATAAGCAAGATTTGTCATAGATACCATACAAGTTGTCAAGAACATGTTATCAAAAATTTGTGAAAAAAAGCATGGCCAAGAACTTATGTTGATTAAGTAGGAAATCATAATAACACAAAGAAAACTCAAAATGAAAAGCTAGTAAGTAGCAAATGCTACATATGTACAACAACTACATGTCTACCAACGTGTGTATCCACCCTTAGCTGCAAGAAGATCAACCACCCTTGTTGGCATTGTGCGGATTAGCTTATGGACAAATTCTACTTCAATGTTTTGCCAAACAACCTGGATCTTCTCCCACAAGTCATCTCTACTGTTGGGTGAATCACCAAACAATTGTAAGCGTCTATCTACTTCATTCCACAAGTGTTTGATAGGATTTAGGTCGGGAGATTGTGGTGGCCACTCCATCACAGAGAAATCTTGTTGACCTAGCCATCGTTGTAGAAAACCAGATGTATGCTTCGGGTCATTATCATGCTGAAAAATCACTTATGCCTCATCAAGACCTTGTCTCTCAATAGTACCCAACAATTGTGACTGTAAAATGTCAAAATAAACTTGCGAATTCATAATGCCATCAATGCGGTGAAGGTTTCCTACACCTGTCCAACTCATGCATCCCCATACCATGTTGCTACCTCCACCATGTTTAACCGTATGTTGCACATGACAATCACGAAGAGGCTCTGTAGGATTTCTCCAATACCATTGACGGCCATCTGAACCAAAAACATTGAACTTGGACTCATATGACCAAATGACATGACTCCAGTTTTCTACATCACAGTCCTATGAAACCGTCGCCCACTGTAAACACTTCTGCCTATGCCTCTTTGTCAACAATGGTTTCTTCCTCTTCACTCTAGCACCAAGCCCTTGCCCCCGAAAACTTCTACGGATAGTCTCATCAAACAAACAAAGACCTTGAGCTCTCAAACTACGACCTACAGCTGCCGCAGTCCCTAATTTCGGCTGATTGAGAGTCCTCACAACAAGCCTCTCATCCCGAATGCTCAAAAGACGTGGTCTCCCAGATTTTGGACGATCAGACACCTCTCCATTTTCTCTAAACCGAACTAGAATGTGGCCAACTGTGCTACGAGGAATGTGAAGATGGCCGGCTATGAAATGTTGTGAAAATCCTTGCTCACTCAATGCTATAACTTGGGAATGCTCATGAAAACTTGTTTTCTTCATTGTGACCGCTAGAAATGTGAAGAATCTCAACTTAAGACTATTGGAAGCTCTCAAAGATCTATACACTCAATGGAAACACAAGTGGAAGAAGAAGTCACTATTGTCAACATATGTAGTTGGCCACCCTTAAGATTATTTGAACCACTCCCACAAAAATGTACCACTTGGATTACCCAAAGGAAGCCACCTAATACTGCATTAAATGATGTTGATTAACCCTAATTAATTTGGGAGGCAACTTCATTAACCTCTCTCTACAATTGCATGCCAAATGGATTCACAAGTAGTGGCCAAGTACTTTTGTGAGTCACTGTAGACATCAGAATCTAGTGAATGGGCTTTCATTATAATTAGTTCCCAATTCACAATTGCATGCAAGAATATACACATGTATCCATCCATTATGTGTGTTAACATGGTTGCGAATGAAGGTAAAAATATGCATTGCTTGGTCACATGACATGTCCAAATTTATATTTTTCTTTGCACAGCCAAAGCATCAACTATGATCCTTCCTTTCGGTTATGATAGGAGGCGATGAAAATTCAAATTATGAATAGTCATGTGACTGCGTGACATGTCTATGTGGTCATTTTAACAAACTACGTGGTCAATTTAACAAAAGAAAATAACCATAAAATGAGTGTCTCGGGGGTATATTAAAATGGATGAAGTAGGCTTAGGGCACACTTCCATGTACCAGCCATTCTAGCCAACATTTGTGTAGCTTTCGATAACATCTTTACGCATCTTCTTGGCCGAGCACTTCCATGTAGAATAAGTAAGGGGGGGGACAAAGTGTGAGATAGTAGAGTGGGTTTGTTGTCCAACATGCAAGTTGGAATGTGGCCATCCTCTCACACTTACCCACTTTGAAAATCAAATGACTAGATCAATCAAACTTTTTTCCTTGAGATGCTAGAAAATTGAAAATTTAATCCATGAATTATGAACATCATGCAAGGTCTGAATAATAAGAATATGACAACATGAAAAAAAAATCAATTTGAAATTCATTTGGTCCACAACAACAAGTTATGAAAACTAAGTTTTTTCAGCTCAAATAA
Organism: Polytrichum formosum; assembly: GCA_964035585.1. Taxonomy (NCBI): domain Eukaryota; kingdom Viridiplantae; phylum Streptophyta; class Polytrichopsida; order Polytrichales; family Polytrichaceae; genus Polytrichum; species Polytrichum formosum. The sequence continues at coordinate 16,576,588 of OZ037941.1, read as the reverse complement.
AATTCAATTTCTAGGTTCCCAAAAAGAGGGGTGGTCAAGTCCCCTTCCTCAAACTTCAATTCTCCTCTACAATTATGTTGGCGGTTGACTCTTTTTTTCCATGAAAAAATAGGGCACACTTCCATGTGGAGAGGGTTCAATTTTTGTCATCTACACTATTTATGGTATTTAGCATCACTTACTATTTTGAAATACACAATGCTATAACTATTTATTACATGTCTCATTGTTTACCAACAAGGGTCAAAACTAGTTGTTTGGACATTATAGAACATTAACATCTTTACTTGGCAAATCCTTACATCAACAATACAAAGCTATAGTAATGTGTAACTTTGAATAGTAAGTGTCAATAAATACCATGAACGTTGTAGCGGTTTTCGTTGACTTCGTTGGCGCATGGAAGTTTGCCCTTTGTATAGCAATGAATCCGGTTTTGGATCCATGAAAGGGGATCCGATTTGAAGCATTAGTCCTCTAGACCTTTGATAATTGCAAAGGTCAGTGCGGGGCTAGACACCTGCCTCTTTGAGTTGGGCCCCCACCACTTTTACTTGAGGTGAAAATGAAGTCCACTAAATTATATGTTGGATATTTCAAAAAAATAAATAGAGGATTTGACCTCATAATCAACCTCAAAAACATGTAATTAGTTTATAGGGATCCATCATAGATGCCTTACCCACAAACTACAAGGTTTAGATTTTTACTAGACCTCCTTTACCTTGGTAATAGTGGTGGGGCCATCTCAAAGAGGTGGGCGTCAAGCCCTACTAAGTGCCACTTCACACACGAGACTGAAAGCCCGTGACCAGTACACTTCAAGCATTCTCATTGGTGGAAAAGGCAGAGCCGGTCCAAGTTTGCTTCACACTACGATTGAGGGACCAATGGAGTATGTATGTAAATGCAAGATGGATGTAAAGTCTACATGGATTCCTACTTGGCATCGAATGGATCATGTTTCATGGTCACTTGGACTATTTCCGAAAACCACCTCTTTCCCAACCCTAACACCGGGAGAGCATGGCATTCCAAACACTCACAACCGTTGATTTATTCTATTTATTTTTATCATGTGTGAGGACCTGCATGAATAGAAATCCATTGAAATAGCATTTGGTCGAGGGTCCGGTCACGTATGACTTCACACTGCACTTGAGAATCCGTGACCACACTACACAATTTTGAAAGTGTGTTGGGATGGCCTTTGGACACTTTCTTTTGGGCTCTCACAATTTCATGGTCACGGCTCTTGGCTTGTGCGTGAAGTGGCCCTAAGCCCAGAAATATGTCCGTGATTCTTTCTGACCGTGTCCATACAAACGTGGGCTCTGCCAATTCTAAACTTGTTTCGAACAGCGTCAGGGGAGAATTTTGGGCATAATTGGTCAAACTCCTAGTGTCTCCAAGTCCAACCGGTTATATGTTGTCATCTTTTGGTTTTTCTTTAATAATTTGAGGTATATTCCATAGATCCTTTTTAAACGAACAATGATTTTTTTAAGTCTTGAACTTCTACCAATTATTTCTGAAACTCATGCCCCGATCACACCAAACTTTCCATCCAGTTCCAACCGTGACATTGTTGGGGATTATGTTCAGAAGTAGATGTTGGCCCACCACTTTTCACATTATTATAGCCCGAGATGCTGACGGATGGTGCCAGAAGTATTGTAGTTGGTGTGATCAGCCCCTCAACCGGTTCATTTGTAGCTAGCGGTTGGTTCTCCAAGTTCATTGGATTCAAGATGGTTTAAGAAAATATTTCGAGGTTAGAGATGATTCACGTAATAGAATAGAAAGGTTGGCGTCCTCATGAAACACATGTGAATGGAGAGTTTCTTTGCATGTGGGATACTACCACTTTTTGGCGGGGGACTCTATAACATGGCGTTGGACCAGGAAACTAAGGCCCAACCCACACGAGAGGCAGAGGAAGTACCCCGGTTTAAGGAGAACCAACCACTTGCTCATTTGAACCAATGCTATTCATCCAACTCAGTGCCATTCATGCAAGTTTCCTCCCGTGTGGGTTGGGCCTAAGTGGCAAGAGTCTAGCAACTTCCCATTTTTGTTAGTGGTAATCTAGTGTGGGAATAATTTTAAGATTTTGCAGCAGGATGGTTGTCACCTTAGGTTTTGGTTGCAGTTGGTGGGGGGTGTGTTGCCAAAGTTTCATGTTTGGAGCTAATAATAAGAACGTAGTATAATACCTCGAGGTATGGTTGAGTTGAGAATTCTTCACAAGTGACAAGCCCAGAAAGTTAGCTAACTTCTAGTTTCATAGATTTTGATTTCACTCCAATTTTAAGTAGGTGGTGCACACGTGAAATTGATTAGCTTTCACACAGGTTAGCTGCCTCAAATGTTAGCTAATTCTCTTATCCAGGTGATGCGGCCACAATAACTCATTTCAATGGTTACTTACTCTAACGAAAACCTTAATTGGGAAGTGCGGGTGGATCCTAAAAGGCCCACCTGATGATAATTCACGATGTTGTTGCTCCACATTATTATTATCGTTCCTCCATCACCTATATTATATTTCGATGTGTCAACTATGAGGCCATAATTATGACATTATGTGCACACGATTGTGGTCGTTTCCACATTTTTGGGACAAATCATTGAAGGCCCACTTACAATACAAAGGTGGTCATAGTTGTAGTTAACCACCACAATCAACCACAAGTCCAATCTCTCTCATTCACGGGACATGCACTCAAGTCAAATTATAATCAAATTACAAAATTTGGAGTTTTTGTTTGGCGCAATTTTGTGGTACACTTCAATTAGCCAATAAACTTCAATACACTTCACTTTCATCATCATTATTGAAGGTTTTGTATTGGTTGAAGAATTTCAATGTAGTACTTTTTCATAAATAACGCTAATACAATATGAACATTTTATATCAATATTGTCACAACATACCCACTTGTGCAATTATGGTGGATTTGCCCATACAAGCTTAGAACTGAAGCATGTTGTAATTATGGACCAAGCATTGTACAAATTGTAGTCTAAACCCTTAAATGCTCAAGCAACCCGAAATGGGTCGCCACCTAATATTATACTAAGGTTTTGTGACCCACTAGGTGGCAATCTATGTGGATGAAAAGGTATCTACTGGTGCAGGGTGGTACCCACTACGATGTGGGCGAAAGTAACGTATAAAAACCTCGTACTCCAAGCATGTAGGATTTTTTTGTTAGTTTGGCATTGCTTGTTTTGGGAGGCAGTTCCATGTGTTGCTCAAATGTAGGAGCCAAATTTGGGAGCCAATATCTTTCACATGTGATCCCAATTTGGGTGGGGTTTTCTTTTTCTTTTTCTCCTTAGCAAAAGGTGACAGTTGTGCACATCTTGACCATATGGATTTGGAGAAAACTTAGTGCAAATGTTACTTGCTCCATGAAAAAGGGGAACTTCCCAAAAAGATCTCATGTGGCCCCTCCAACTTTGAGGGTGACGGACTTCATCTAAATTTGCTCCAAAAACCCAAATTTTTGGGAGTAGCTCATTTGTCATTCACATAACCAGGGCTGATTTTTCACAAAGTTTTTACCCATCCACGCCCAAAAACCTCAAATTAAAAGGCAAAAAAAATTGCAACCCGTCCCAAAACCGGTAATTTCAAAACCAACCTGTCCAAGGAAAGGTTAAAGAAAAAACAACCTGTCCCAAAACCGGTAATTTCTAAACCAACCCGTCCATGAAAAGGTTAAAGAAAAAAAAATCGATAAAGATAAACCGAAAGATGTCGGCATGTGATTGGTTGCACTTGGAAACAATAGTATCTTCCTTCGATTATGTCAGTGTTCTGGCTTTATCTATTTTAGCTGCCACCTGTCCCATTTCGTCCACATAGTTCAGAGAAAGTTCTGATTCTCTAAGGCCTAGGTTCCCCCTCCAGCAGTGTTCAAACTCGGCACTTCCCCCTCCAGCACTGTTCAAGCTCAGCACTTCCCCCTCCAGCAGGTATTCAAGCTCAACACTTCCCCCTCCAGCAGGTATTCAAGCTCTTCTTCTGGGTTGTCAGTATCTTCTCTCTGTACATTCTCTCTGTATCTTCAACCAAGTTTTGAGATTGTGTTAGAACAATGATCAGGGAGATTTTTGGGCAACATAATCGGTTGAGATCCTAGTGATTGCAAGTCCAACCAGTTTAGGGTTGACAGCCTCCGGTTTTCCTTCTTTAAATTTGGGTATATTCTATAAATCCCTCTAAAATGATCAGTACATTTCTTGCAATCTTGAACTTCAACAGGTTTTTCTCAAACTCAACCGGTGCATTTGTAACTAACTCCCAAATAAGTCTTTATTTGAAGCTTGGGAGTTTGCAGGTACCACTCCAAAGTGGTCAATCAATTGACCTGGTTTGAGTAACTTGTGGAGGAGAGTTATGGTGATTCCAGTGAGCACTGCAATATGTGAGAGGGGTTTTTCTAAACAAAACCTAATCAAAAGTCATCTACGTACTAGTTTGAAGTTAGAAACTTTAGATGCTTAAATGCGCATTTCATGTGCAAATATTCCAGTTGAAAACATCAATTGAAATGCAGTGATGCTTGTTTGGAGAAACATGAAGGATAGGAGAATTCATCCACTTCTTTGAAGGGTAAGTAGCTCTTTGTTTTTTAAATTTTGAACATGTTTATATATACTAATTCTTATTCAATTACTAAGTTTACCTTCAATTATAATCTTTGACATTATGTTAAAAAGGTTCTAAATTTTGTAGTTGATGAATTAATGTATGCAGGTGAATCAAGCACTTCAAGATTGATATTTTGATTGGGTATTAGTGGTTTGATTGCATTATGCTTATATTCACATGTCATATATGACATAATGTAATTGATATTTGTACCATTTTTTTTTTGGAATAATTTTTTTAAAATGTTATTTTTAGAACCCGTCCAAAGTGAATTTGACACGTCCCAAAACCGGTTCATTTTCTAAGAACCCGTCCACTGGAAATGTTTTTTTTTATGAACATGTCCCTAGACATGTTAGGGACCTTGTGAAAAATCACCACTGCACATAACATACTATGGCAAAGTTGCCAACTTTCTAAATTTTGTGGCATGACCGAAATGGTCATGAAACAATTTTTTTTAGAATTTTCTCTAGTTGCCCCCCCCGGATGAAGGCCATGTTCATATGTTAACATGGCATAGAAAATGTGGTTCAATTGACTTCAAATTTCCAAAGAAAGATTTTTATGGTAGTCTAGTTCACATCCGTACGGTTGGATTGTAAAGAAAACATATTCTATTTTACTACATATCAAAAAAATTTAGCACTGGTGCTGGAGGTGCCCAAAAATGGAATGTGAAGGCTTGAGCAAATTAGGGGTTAAAATGGTTGCGATTGTGAGTTATGAATCATCAGTTAATATACTTGTAACTTGGTATGGAAATAGTTGCGGTTGTGGTTGATGGTGGGCCATGCTTCCAAATTGCAATCTATCTATGGTCTAGGTCTTGGACTTGAGATAAAATCAAATTGATTATTGGCCTTGCATTGTAGTTTAAAGTTGTTGTCACATGAATTTCTCCCCGGACCTTGGCCTTGAAGCTCTCTAGCCTAAGTTGTCACACAAGCTTGCACAATCACTCAAAGTAAAGTAGTGGGGTTCAAGATGGGGTAGAGGGTGGTTGTAGTTGTATTTGCAATTATTATGCCCCTCCATGGAAATAGAACCCAAGAAAGTGAACCACAACCACAACCACAACCACCCTAATGTAAATGACTTGTGAAGTTGGTTATCCCTTCCATAGACACTCTTAAACTTCGTAATATCATGCATGTGGCAACCAAACTGCATGTGATATTATGGAATTATTCAGTGTTAATACAGACGCATGATATAAGAGAATTAGTGTAGCATTTGACATTATGGAATAACACAAAGTGCAACATTGTGATGTTGAAATTGATGATTTCATACATGGGACATGGATAATCTTCCAAAGTTGCACATATACGCAAAGCTCAAACTTTCTAAGATATGTTTGATCCAAATTTCATGACAATATGTACAAGCACAAAAAATGGTTACTATATCAACCATGCAACATAAAACTCTTGATATCAAACTTCTTAGTAGCAGTTAAATGAGCAACGCACATTCTAGATAACTTATCACAAATGCACTCCACTTGCAACAACTCCGAACAAAAAAAACTTTCTAAACCTTCACCTGTGATGAAATCCAATGATTTCTTAGCACCAAGTGAACAATCTTGCAGTCCATGTCATTCTTATATGTTGTTGTTGCATTAGGCTCTTCATCTTGGTTAAAGTGCTCATCATTGTTTGCAAGAAGACCTTCAATTGCCATGTGATCATTGCTCTATACCAAGTGAACAATCTCAGGTGTTGGAAACTCAACCGTTGAAGTAGAAACAATTGCAAAATATCAACAAATGGGAACAATATGTAAAAAATTGGTCGAAGATACATAACCGTCACATCATTAACAAACTGATTGAGAGATGTACAGACATATTGCTGACAAAAATCCCAGCAATTTAGCAAATGATACAACATTCTCATCAACGGCTCCCTTGGCCTCGTGTCATAAAAATGGACTGAATAAAAAAAAAATTAAAAAAATCGCAAACACAATTGCACCCAACAATGAAGTACTGAATGCGGTGGTGATCACCATTGGCCAGAGAAAAAAAATGCCACCTCAATTAATTACCATGTATGTTACCTTGATTACCTAGCATAAATCAAGCTACCTGGATGTCTAGGGTATGCACAAACTAACTCAATGTTTCAACGATAGCTCAGTCCACTTGGCGTCAGGTCTAAAGTAGTTGCTCCAAAAAATGCAACAACAATATTGTAACCCTGAGCAGCCGCATTTTAGCTCAGAAATAAATTTGCATCAATCATGTTCTCATCAGCACTTCAAAGTGCTCAATTGAGGCGCACTGCACAGCTCTCTCGCACTTGTGCTCGTTTCCACATTTCGTTATCCGATGCCCCAGCAATTTTCTGCCTCTTCCTCTCTGCATAGCATCCGCACTTCTAATCAGCAAAGAGACAACCATTGTAACACTAATTTACTCAAAAACTCCAAAAGCATCACGTCTGAAGCATCATAGGCATTCTTAAGCATTTGTAAAGACGTTCTCCTCCTATTCTAGCTTCAAGAATAAGTCACAAAATCAAGGTCCTTGTATACATGCATGAATGCGAAACATAGCCAAGTGGCATTAAGCTCTCATTAATGCTGCAAATCACCCCTGCGTCACAAAAACATGACCAGGAGTATCCTAGCATTCGTAAATGGTGTACACTGGAGTGATTGTTCGCCCTTGAGAAGCATCTCGGAGAGTATACACTCGGTGCAATTTTGGTTGGGGAAGTTCCTGGAGTTGAATCTAGGTAGATGAGAGGAGGCTTTTGTTCCGAAGACACGTAACGATGAGGTGTCGACTAATGAGAGCTTGATGCCACTTGCCATTGAATGCTTGGCATTCATGCATGTAATCAAGGACCTTGTTTCAGAATGCCATATATATGTGAGATCTACATTTGGCACAGTTTAACATTCATTTTTCTCAGCCCAATTTATGTAACATCCTAACATGTAGCACATCCTATGTATGTGAGATCTGCATTGTTACATATCTTAGGACAAATTAAAGCGTTTTTCAAACTTAAGAACTTGTCAAAAAAACTCTCACCGAGTTTGTAATCACCAAAGTGCTTATCTAGGGAGACCACCCACTACACCACTTAAGAATGCTATGCACACTCATTCACATTAATCATGCAGTTTTCCCTGCATCACAAATTGAACGTCGCGCCGGGGAGCATGTGTGATATGGAGTGAAAATTTGTACCTGTAGCAGCGGCCTTAAATATTATTATGTTCTTTATAAGGCGCTGAATTATAAAGTTCAAATATTTTGCATAAAACTAGAAGATTACGTGGAACAATTGAATCAAGTAAACCATGATCAAATAAAGATTCAGCAACTTAAAAAACCATCAGGTGTTTTTTGACGTAATGTTTATTCAATTTTGACATTTCACAGCCTTCTGTCTAGCAGAACCCGAGACGAATGCCAGCCCCAAAATGAGCAAACTTCTCGCCCGACAATGGCTCCTGCTACCGCCACTCGCGGCACTCATGTCCGTCAGCTTCGTGACGGGAGCCCCCACAATCTTGTTCTGCGCAATGCTGGATCCCATACCACTCCGACGTCTCAACCCGCCCACATTCTTCCACCCACGATGCCTCGTCGTCCCACTTGCTGTCCTGAATCCTGCAACGGTCGTCGCCGCCATTGCTGTTTCGAATTCAAGTGCAGAAAAAAAACTCCTTACAGAACTTTGCAAAACTCACAATCACCCAACCTACCGACCGATCCAAACTTTTGGGAAAAGGCTTCCAGTGAGTTGCGAAAATGAAGCAAATTGGTGGTTGATGATTCAAGATCGAGGAAATGTGGATTTGTCAGTGTCTGTGTCTTGCTTTGTGGTTGCAGATCCTCTTACACCCTAACACCTCACTGAAGCACATGGTGGTGGATTATGCACTTTGAAAATGAATGTTGGAAGCATTTCGGGCAAGATTCTCCAAGCCTTCGCAGCTTCTCTGTGAGAGCGACGAGAGGCAAAAGCAAAGGAGAGGAAAGGCTTCTGAAATCTTCCGGGATCGTATATATAGTGGCGGTTTTGGAAGATGGGTGTGGATCCTCCATTTTGGTAGATTTTAGGGGTTCAAATAATAACATGTGGCGCAATGCGAGAGTGTTGTTTGACTTCTTTAATAGTTTGCATTAATGTCAAAACCCATGTTATAAGGGAAGAAAATGTGACAATAAGGAGTGAGATTTGAATTGAGAACATCCGTTCCCTAGGGTTTTGGAATATTAGAGATGGAGTGACATTACGAAGTTTGATATTACAGAGCTTAGGGAGCAATAAGCATGGTCCGGACGTAATGAACTCAATAATGACTTTTGTGAGTCAATTTAACACCAAATAGATGTGAAGACCAAAGTCTTATAAAGTGAACCTTGCAAGTTGCAACAAGGATGATGCAATCCAAACTTTGGGAAAAGTAGCCCTTCAATACATGCATTTATCACACTTTGCATGACCAAAGTACACTGATTATCCGGATTAGTGAGGGAGGGCTAATAGTGAGTATGGGAAATTAGTGAAGGTGAAACTGAATTTCATTACCTATGAAATTAGTGCCACCAAAAGATCTAGGAAGCATTGTTCATCCCGTCATTATTCGTTGAAAACACTATTCATAGCAACACGTTCACTAAAACTATCGACAATGTTCACTTTTGCATACGGTTTTATTAATCATTTTACATATACCTTAGAACACTCGGTAAATTTCTTGAAATGTATGGTAAGTGAGCATGTATTCACGAATTTAGCATCACTTAGTAAAAATTCAACCCTTGTTAATTTTGAGACTTGGCAAAATAATGCGTGTTTCATGAATTAGTACCATACACTGCGCCATCTACATGGGATACTTTGGCGTTTATGGTCCGTGGCGGCAACGGAATTATTTTTTGTCATTTGGGATGCCTTGTAGGATTACGGGAGGATTGAATGGAAACGGACACTTAGGGACTTGGAAAAAGCCCCGGACGCGGCCTACCATGACATTCTTAACAATTTTGATTTGACTTGGGGGTCAAAGGTCTTATTGTGACCCGGAGCAACTTAGTCGTTACTTGGAAGGATAGGCCTCAGATGAGCATTATTTCTTGATTTTTACTCGGGCTGTGTTGTTTCGGCCGGGTTGGTTGTATTTTGGGTTATTTTTGCAATTGAATTTTCAATTGTGCCAAAAAAAAGAAGAAGAAAAAAAGTAGTACCATACGCACTAATTGAGATAATCAATGAAGTGGTGGGATAGTGGTTGCACACAAAGTTTGGACCCATTTGAGTCATACGGTAGAAGCACCTAATTTCAATTGTGGTCCAATTCCAACTTTTTTTTTCTTCTTCCTCCAAAGCAGTGTTTTTTTTTTCTGGCTACAACTTCGTCATGTGTACCAACCAAACTTGCTCCCTCCAAATTTACACCACTAATCTTTGTTCCCTCCACGAGTCTGTAGCCAGAAAAAAAAACACTGCTCCAAAGTGGACAACAATGCACTTGAAAATGCAAAGGCATGTCCAAGAAGAAGCTTCCAAGACTTGTGGCCTTCCTTTTAAAACCTAGCACGTAGTTGTTGAGAAACTTCCCGTTGGTGATAATCTAGGGCACGTAAGTCTTGCACTCATTCCCTCTTGGCAAGTTGCGGGATGTTGGGTGCCAATATGGCGAAGCATATCCATTGGGCATTTTTTGTTGTTAGGAAAAAGTACAGATTCTCCACTTTTTCCAAAAGAAAATTTTGTACGAAGTGTCCTTGGCGAAGAGCCTATGTGGTATCCGTATTATACTATTTTTGCGGTTTTCTTGCAGAGACAGGCACTCAATTTTGACCTCAAGACTCACGCCCTTTATCTTGCCCTACACACATTTATAGAAGAAATGAAACAGTTGAAACTGAATTGTGTTACAAAATGTTCATTATCCTTTACAAAATGGTCAGGGAAAACCGACGGCTAGTTCATTATCAGCCGATGGATTTCGCCTCATGGCCGGTCCAAATTTCCAACCATCGGATGCCAATCCGACAATAAATTCAATCCTCCGGCAATTAGCCAATGGACTAGAAAATTTCCCGGAAATGTAGCCGATTCTTCTTGTGAGTTACCGGATTTCAGCCGGAAGAAGTATTCAAATACTGGCCGATACCCGGGAAATGGTAACCGATACCCTCCCGGTCGTTGCTATAGAAGGCCCAGACAATGATTTTGATGACATTCTAACAAGTGCTCTAGATCTTTGGAAGGATGCTGCTAAGTTTTTCTATTTGTATAGCAATCCAGAGCACTATTTGTCTGGGGCATCAAATGATGCACTTGAGGAAGTACCCTAAACCTTAAACTTTTTGAATTATGCAACCTTTTCATGACCAAATCCAATTGCTTCTATGAAGAATTGGGGGATCCTTGGCCTTCAACCGGTGAAGGCATTGCTAGGTTCAATTCCTGCCAAGGATATTAACTCTTCAAATTTAAAATTTTGAACATGCCTTTCTTTTCACTTATTCAAGATTTTGTATTAAGAAATGATTTCTAATAACTTTTCATACATTTTTTAAACAATTAGTGCCGATATGAATTCCATTTAATCGGATATTGGGCAATGAAAATATGAAAATGTAGGCAATTGACCGATTGATTTTACAAAAGACCGGCTCTTGCCGATGTAAATTTTAAAAAATCCGACCCTTTGTATCAACTACCGGCAATTAGCCACTAAGGCTTCAAAAACTTCCCGAACTCTGCTGGCAGGTTCACTGGGTCAACAAGTCATTCAAAAGTTATGCGCACCGAAGGACTTAGGGCCACGTCACACACGAGACTGAAAGCCCGAGATCACTACACTTCAAGCACTCTCATTGGTGGAAAAGGTGGAGCCGGTCCAAGTTCGCTTCACACTACGCTCGAGGGACCAACGGAGTAAGTATGTGAATGCAAGACGGATGGAAAGTCCGCATGGATTCCTACATGGCATAAATGGATCATGTTTTCATGGTCACTTGGGCTATTTTCCAAAAATCACCTCTCATAAGTAGGCCTAACACAAAACCGGGAGACCATGGCACTCTGAACGCTCACAATCGTTGATTTATTGGCTCTGTTTGTAGGATAGAGACTATGCATCGACTTCTATGTTTCAAGAGCAAATTTCCTAACCACTTTGCGTTCACACTTGGACGTCACTTGTTCTTGTTGTTTTTGGTCCAGTTTATTTAACGTGGATGGTGAAAGCTTGCATACATTGGACAGCTAACCACCTAATTCAACTATTAGTTAACTAGTTGCCTTTCGTAACTATAGTTATTCGCGATTTGACCTGCCAAAAAATGTAGTTAACTATAGTTGTTCTAAAATCTAGTTAATTATATTGTTATATATATATAGTTAACTATAGTTGTTCCCTAAAATGTATTGAGAAAATTTTAATTAACTATAGTTGGTTATAGGTATAGTAAATAGCCATGGACTGGCAAGTGCAAAGTGTACAGCTACAATTGTAGTCTTTCATAAGAAAGGACAAAGCCTCACAGTTCTATCGTTTTCTTGTTCTACTTTATCATGTGTGCGGACCCGCATGAATAGAAATCCATTGAAATAGCATTTGGTTGAGGGCCCTTGTTCATATGACTTCACACTACACTTGAGGATCCGTGACCACACTACATGATTTTGGAGGTATATTGGGACAACCTTTGGACACTTCCTTGTGGACTCTCACAATGTCATGGTCACGGCTCTTGGCTCATGTGTGAAGTGGCTCTAAGCTTAAATGAACCTAATAACTTAGGAAAGAAACCATAAAATCCAAAGTTGCGCGAATGGGTATTCTTCGTAATGGGATTCAAACATAACATGAGATATTTTGAGAGCTATATTCTTTGTGATCTCTAATTGTGTGTGCGTGATTGCACTTTGACATAAGAAGATATTAAAATAGGTTATCATGTGGCATTTTCCGGAGCTTGTTATACAAATGACTTAGGAAATGCTCAATGAGCATTTTTGGATTTTATTGGTCAACACAATCCCAACCTTACAATGAGTATACATAGTATGTACGGTAGACGGGTCTTAAGTGGCTCGTTTTCTTAATCAGACCCCTAAATATGATTGGTATGTGGTTCGGTGAGGATCGAAGAGTAGACATCATATAGACACATGTTTACAAGAGATTGGACTACATCTTCACATTTTAATAACTACCTTACACTCAAAAACAACACACAATTGGGAGGACCTATGTGCTCAGTTAAGAAATCAAAAAACACGCACTTATGATAATCATAACTAATTCAGGGGAGGTCCGATTTTCAATCTGGTTTTTGCATATGTTCAGTCGTAGATTTGCTAATGTAACACAAGTTTTGTTGTGTAAATCTAATCGGTAGAAGTTGGAGAACATGAAAAACGAACCAAATAACACCCACACACCTTAAGCATGATTTGATCCCAAGTGTTGGATGAGTCCTTGAACATAACATTACACAAGCTACCCCATGCACCCTTTCGAAAAGAGACATGGTAGGCCCACTAGGCAACTTGAATTTTGTTACACTTGTCTAGCGGGTCGGTAGATTGGTAGGCAGATGTGGGACCCTAGGATGCAAGCAACATGGTTTGTATGTGTATATATATATATATATTTTTCACATTGCAATTATGATAAGGGAGGGTTGCGATTAGTAGCTACATAACATTATTCAGACCCATGCAGTGTTATGTGGGTTTGACAGTATTCCTGGGAATATTCCCGGAATTTTTCACATTCATTTTGAATATTCCCAGGAATACTGTCAGACCCACATAACACTGCATGGGTCTGAATAATGTTATGTACGTGTCGATTAATTGACATTTTGTGAACAATACTCAAGTTGTTCATTGTGTAAGGCAATCCCGTAATAAGAGGGGCACAATGCCTAGAAACAATAGGCCATGGGGGAGTGTAGATAAAACTAACTACGATGTTAAGAAAAGATACTCACGAGTGTGAGCCGTGCCTAGGAGAGCGAAACAAGATTCGTACTAGAACCATATGATTATTATTATTATGAAGACATAGATATTTGGAGCAGAGCATGGCACCGGCGGAATGAAGGTCCCATTGGCTTGAAATCTGTAGTTAAGGTAACGATCAAAGCTACTTAAGGTAGAGGGTGCTAAAACCAACACCCCATCCAAAACCAACACCTTTAAACGTCTATTCTAGCCATTCTATTCTAGTCATTCTATTCACAACGCCAAGGAGGTAGGCCCACAAAGCACAAAAGGGTCATTTCCCGGGATGCAAGGGGGTCGGTTCCTGGGATGCAAGGTGACGGTTTTGCAAGCGAACCGGGTGGGATCATGGAGGTAGCCGTGTGGCTTTGCGTACCATTACTACTTGGGCTTTGATGTGGTTTGGGTCTAGTACCCAACTATGTTGTGTTGGTTCTAGGCAATGAAGGTGGGGGTCCTCATCATATGCAAAGTTGCCATACACGGGGGCCTATGGATTGGTTTAAGGAAGCTAGTAGTTTTGAATTTAAATATTCATCAAATATTCAATTGAGGCTAAAAATAATTTCTTTCTTTCTTGATACCTATGTTTAGCCCAAAGGCTAATATGAATGTATATTTTTTATATCAACCACATAGCCATATGTATGTGCAATAGCTTAAAGTGTTGGTTTAAGCGCCCTCTACCTTAGGTACTTTACTCTTGACTGCTTGTAGGCTACAGCTACTTATAGAGACGAGGAGACGAGGATGGTTTCCTTATTCGCACCATTCAAATTAGCTGATTCATAGGCAACTCTTTGTGCCCTAATTCTTGGGTTCAAAGATGAGACAATGTCCAAGGAGTCGAGGATGTGGTGAAGAGTGCCATGTTTTCATAAGAACAAGAAATTTTGATAATTTAATCTATGCTCTCTCTCTCTATATATATATATATACACACACTTGGGTTTCAAGTGGTTCTCGGCTGAGCCACTTCAAAGCCATGAATTTATATATTTATATTACATAGGTCAAAGCATGGTAAAGTGAAAAAAAGTTGTATCATGTTAGTTTAGAGCTGCAAGTAGCCATATTTCTTAGGTATATGATTCACAACAGTAATAATGATTCATATTGAAGTTACTAATAAGGTGGGTCATAGTTTTTTTATGAATATTTTTGCAAACTACATGATTTCATCCAATATAGTAAATTCTAAAGTTTGTAGATTCTACTTTCATAATTATCAGTTTTCGGAAAGTGAGGGTGAAGTAGACCTTAAGAAAATTAATTTTGCTTCAAAATTTGTGGCGCAATGACATACAATATGATGTTGCCAAATACTTCAACTTTGCACAAAAATCATGACAAATTTTGAAATGAAGTAGGTTTTAGCTCAAATCCACCACCCAATTTAGGATCTACTTCATACGTATCTCCATAATACTAATGAGGCACAAGTTTTGTACTATGTTTGGTTAAAGCCCATTGGAGGGCTACATGATCGCGAAATGACATTTTGTATGGAATTGAGCCTACTTCCCTTACTTTATATGAAAATTGTATCACAATGGAAGGGCATACCACTTTTCTTGTTCACTTTACCATGCTTTGGCCCACATAAAGGCTGTGGGTAGTATCATCCTCCAAGCTTGTGAACCGAGTTGTAGGGGATGCATCGGAAGAAGGTGCCATTGTTCTACAATTGGATGGAAAAACTTGTGTAATTAATTACACGGTTCCATGATGATGCCCCGATATTCTAGGATGTTGCAATAAATCCACTCAAAAGTAATCCATCATGTTAATTACATGCATCCTTTTTTGGCAAGTATCATTTTCCAAAGTTGGTAAATTCGTAGCCACCGTATGATTCACTTGCTTGTTATATTTTTGTTGTTGATGAGAGGATTCCAAGAGTTGAGTAGAGGATGCATTAGAAGAAGGTTTCATTGTTCAACAATTGATTGAGTTGGTTCATGTGTAATAAATTGCACGGTTCCATGATTCTACCCCAACATTCCAAGTGGTGGCAACAAATCCATTGAGAAAGAACCCACATGCATCCTTTATTCACATGTACCATCCTCCAAAGTTGGTGAATTCATAGCCACCACACCTGGATACCCATAGTTCTTATTTTTGTTGATGAGAGGATTCAAATTGTTCAATTGTAAAGGATGCACTAGAAGTAGGTGTCATTGTTTGACAACAGACTAAAAACCTTGTGCAATATAAACTCCCTAATTTGATACCATACTCCATTCCATATGGTTGCAGCAAATCCACTTGGAAGGAGTCCTTGTTACATGCATCCATTTTATGGCGGGTATCATCCTCCAAATTTGGGTGATCGCATCCGAACCTTCATGCATTTTGGTTGATAAAAGAAATCAAAGAGTTCCAAATCAAAGAGTAAAGGTGCCATTGTTTGACAATTCAATGAAAACCTCTTATTGCTTCATATGTAATAGATTAATGGATCTACCATGTTACCCCAAGTGGTTGCCAATCCATTTGGAAGCAAGAATCCCTCCCTCCTTATCCTCCATAGCTAGTGACTTCACAACCACCACATTTAGACCTCCATGCTTTTGTTGATGACAAAACTCAAAGAGTTGAGTTGTAGAAGATGCACTTGAAGAAGGTGCAAATGTTCGACAATCGAATGAAAACCTTGGGTGACTAGTAAACTACCCCATTCAATCATTCTACTCCATTCTAAAACCGCTCAGAAGCAGGAATCCCTCCCTCGGCAGGTATAATCTTGCACAACCGGCGAACTCACAACCAAACAACTAGACCCCCATGCTTTTGTTTTTGTTGATGACAAAATTCAAGAAGTTGAGTTGTAGAGGATGCTTGTGAAGAAGGTGCCACTATCTGAAAATTGGAAAACCTTGTGTACCTAATAAACCACATGATTTGATGATTCTACCCCATTTGAAAATCACTTGAAAGTAGAAATCCCATCCAACTTGTCACATGCATCTTTTTTTGGCAGGTATCATCCTCCACAGCTAGTTTACAACCACTTCCGGCACACCGTCCTTACCCGTCTTGTTAGCTAAGACAGACAACAACGTATTCTCTTTGATGCGAGCCTCCCCCTCAGGGCAAGGCTCCAACCTATCGCATTTCATGCACCGCAATCCATGCATCACAACGGAGTCATCTTTGGGGTCATTGTAAATGGTGTGGTACCCGCCAGCCTTGGGCCCTGACATGTACCAAATGATAGACGTATCAAGCTTGGTAGGATTATAAGGAGCTAACAACATTTGAGTGCCCGCCAAGGGCGGTGTCTTCAATGCTTGTTTCGTCTCTTTGTGCACCAATGAAAATCCTCCTTCCAAATCGAAATAGTAGGCCATCTTGTCATCCTTCACCCAAATCGTGCTATCGTCCTCTGGATCTTCCAAAACAATGCAAGGCCCTGATCCCACGAACTCGCGCACTGCAATGTGATAATTAGGGTTTGCCTTGCAATAAAGCCTGACCATCTCCGTGCCTGAGCAAGCGTTACGACAATCCTTGCAAATAGGCATAGTGGTTAAAGATTTAGCCGCTCTCTTTGTACGCTACGAATTAACATTCATTGATGTGTGTGTGAGAGAGAGAGGTCTTCTTCAACTCGTAAATTTGATATTACGATGATGCTTACACAATGTGTTATGAGGGATTTTGGAGAACGTGGTCATTGATGGTAGACGTAATTTCCCGCACCTTCATTCTCATCTCTTGCATGGAATAGAAAGCGATGGACTATGAGGAACAACCTCTCACAAGCTCTTTGAAAGATCACCAAAGGAATAACCGGAGCCAAATTCATGCTGAAGTTTGTGAGCCCAATATGGTGCCCACATGTGTTCTTAATCGCAAGGATTAACAAAACTCGGACTTTTCGTTGTGTTCAAATATTCAAAAACATAAAAACAAGTTGTGTTCTTAGTTATTAGTTGAATTAAGTTGAAGCTAGGGTGTTAGTACTTAAATGCTACTAGGAATTATTAGAGTTATTTAGAGGAGGGTTAATGGGGTTCCTAGGCTTAAAGGCTTAAGCTTAGTAAACGGGGTTTTGTTAACATATATAGATAGTCACTGGATTTTGGCACATCCGCCTATGGATGCGAGTTGTGTGTAAGAGACTGGATTAAGGTCTGGACCGACCCGGGTTCGAATCCGGTTGGTTCCATTGATTGGTGCTATCCCAAGATGAGCTAGTGGTAAAAGCAGGAATAGTCTGTAGGCGGATACGGAGAAGAAGTTACTACATATGTGTAAGTAGAACCTTCTCAATTACTTTTCATTTTTTAGAAGCATTTTATTTATATTCACCTAACCGCTCACGGTTTATGAAGGTTCGCGGGTTAATTAGAAAGGAGGTTAGTGAGTCAAATTATATTTAAGTTAAGTAATTCGTATGAAGAAGTCAAGATACTTGCGAAGGACATTAGGATGGCAACGAACGGAGGATGAAGACGAACGAATGAAGGATGGCAACGAACGGTGGATGATGCTAAGCGGATGAAGCCGGACGGATGAAGACCATTTGATCAAGTGGATGGAAGACCAAGACCGTTGGATCTAGGGATTTTAGGGATGACGGCTAGAGTATGACGGCCGGCAATTCCAACCGTTAGATGTATGGTTAGATCTACGGCCGGTAAGGTTTGGTGATGGAAGGAGGTAGTCCGATGAAGACCGTCGGATCAAGTGGATGAAAGACCAAGGCCGTTGGATCTAGGAATTTTAGGGATGACGGCTAGAGTATGACGGCCGGCAATTCCAACCGTTAGATGTATGGTTAGATCTACGACCGGTAAGGCTTGGTGATGGAAGGGGGTAGTCCCCCGAAGGGAAGGGAGGAGGCTCATTCTCACTCTCTCACTCTTGCAATTAGGACTACTTCTCTCTCTCTCCCTCACTAGGTAGATGAAGGCACAAAACTCTTAGAAGGAAATAATAGGAATGTTAGCAAAGGGTTCATAAATCCTATGAAGGTTGAATGACGGGGTTGGAGTAGGCTTAGTGATAAGTGTGGTAATATGCTATGTGTATTGTGATCAAGTAATGAACCTCAGTGAGAGGCATTATATCATTAGATCTCTAGGTTGATATTATTTAGCCTACAACCTTGAACTTGAAGTTTTCTTTGATTTGTGTGAGTGTGATACTCTAGTGTTTGTAAACACTTGAGTTTGAGTTAATAAAAGAGGAGGTGTTAAGTACATTGATTCACCAATTAGAATGGATATAAGTTACAACTGATTACTAAGGCCAGTGAAGTTCATGTGAGTCATGGGCTCCCACCCGGACTACAGACGCATAAGGGTGGGGGTTTATGGCTGACAAAGTTGCTTTGAGTTACCCTATTGTAATCAATGTAAGACCTCCCTATCACCTTGGAAATGGAGAGTAAATTTCTTGTGATGGGGATCAAACTATTGACAAGTTGTAAGTCTTTCAATAGTGAGCATTCTTATAAGCAAGCATGATCTCCATGTCCATTGTTAACAAATAAAATCTTGCAAGCTCAAGTTCGCTATTGCAAATAAGTTTGAGGAAGACACATCGCTCAACAATTCCAAACTTAAATTTACAAATTATCAGCTATAAATGAAGATTTGGCAATTTCTTCATGATTTCACAACAGATTGAACGTGAAATGGAGGGTGAATCCTCCTTGCAGAGTTGTTGTTGCATGGTGGTCAAGGGTTACCACCAATACTACTTGAGTGAGGAGTGGGGAAGAGATGCATCACTTCAAAATCGAGTAGACACTTTCTTAAATTATCTCATAAAGCACAACCACTTGTGCCCCTTCAATTGTGAAAGGGCAATTAGCAACTCCATTTGTTTATTTCTTACAATCCACCGACCTAATTGCAATTCAACAACACATGGAATAATTAATAATTGGAGCGCCTTGACACTCCAATTTCAATCTTGAAGTGAGAATTCCATATGAAGTATACTGCTCAAATCCATTGTGTTCCAATAGCTCATGCATGGAGCAATATTGTTGGATGGTATCTTAATTGCTCACTTACCTTGCCTTCTTGCATACTTTCAACCTTGTCGGAAATTACTAGTAGAGAATTCTACACAAGCTACTGCATCAACATAGGAAATTCAATATCAAACCAAAGTTCTAGGCACAATATTCATGACAAGCCACCACTTGATTGGACTTTGTCTAAGACCAGTAGAAACATAAGTTTAACACGTAGTCTTGATGTGGTTACCTTGTTATAAGGTGCAATGTATGTTGTAGGTAGAATAGCTTTATAGGGAGATCAAGAATCATATAATAGTGAATGTATGACACATGTAACACAACACCACAAGTACTTCCATAGAAATTGGAAAATAAAACTTCCAAAGCAACTCACCCATCGTGTGGACATACGGATTAACCCAATGTTGATAAATGGAGAGATGAGAAGAACAATTATCCTTCAAGGCATCAAACCAATGCTATTAAATTATAGTTGTTATGGATGTTGTGAGAACTTGGATATTTATGATCAATGATGTAGAAGTTGATAACATACATATTGTTTGGCTCAACAAGATTACAATCTACTTTGAGTAATAAGTAGCGATTGATACAACATGACTGTGTTTTATTACTTTGCACAACTAGACATTTTGTTGCCATGTCGGCAAAGATAGGGCAATCAATTTTATTTTATTTTTACACTCTTATGTGTATCAGTTTGTGACACTTGTTGCTTGTCTTATTAGTTGATTATCTTATTGTACATGAAGATTTTTAGTGCTTAGTTTATTATCCCCATACACTCTCCTCATGATTGTGTACTGCAAGTATGTGCAATCAACATAGAGGCTTTACATAGAATTATTGGATAACAAAAAGGTTTCCAAATCGTTCATTGGTCAATTTATGTTTGCTTCCATATCATATGTTTGTCTCTTTAAATATTGGGACCGCCTAACAATGCCATAGACCAAGACTCCAAAGTGGGTCAACGAATTTGAAACAGTCGTGTCCTTGAATTTGCACATGTTGGACTCATGGGCTTGTAAATTTACCCACAAATTCTAAGTAACTTGCAATGTGTTCCTTGTAAACTTTCTTCATTGCTAAGAAAACCCAATACTTCGCATATGAACAACAACATGGTGTAGAGAGTATGCAAACAATATCAAATTTTTGTTGATGTAATATATTCAGCTACATACAAGCAATTGATACAATCCAACCTCCAATACAACCATCGTATTGTATTGCAATAGATAAATGAGTCACATGCATCTACAATTATGAGCTTACTATTGTGTATTGTAGCACTTTACTAGACCTTATATCTTAAAGCATTCTATTTAGCCTAGATATCAAAGATATTATACTCAACTAAAATGTTTGGTCCAATGAAGGACTAAATTGGACACATTGACAAAATAGCCAATGCTCCCTAACTAATATATATACAAAATGGACATGGAATTGCAGAATTTCATAAGTACAACAAGGAGGAAGGCTTGACCAATCTCAAGGTAGAAGTTTGTTTTTGGTGAGTCACTGTCAGCATACAAGTTGAGCTTAGACCCCAAATATAGGGTATTATTGCCCCTAGTTTCATATATTTGAAGAGTCACTAAAGAGGCACACATCTCTGGAAGTGGTTTATGGGATGTAATCAAGTAGATAGTAATGAGAAATACATTCACAGCAAGCTGGAATGCAAATTCTACAACAAGATAGCTTAAACTTGGCCAATACTATATCCTTACACCACCCAATTCATCTTACAATTGCCAACAATAAATCCCAACCAAACCTTCAAGTCACTTGCTTAGAGAGTAATATAATGGTAGACTAGGAGCATGCGGACCACCACCTTAATACCATCATAGTGGTCACTAGACTACTATAGATCTACAGATTCTGGTATAAAAATGTGCTACTAAATGTCTAAGAGCATATCATTATAGCAAAATCTACACCTTAGGTAACTATAATTTATGCCATGTTGTGTTGCATATTGGGAAGAATAAATTGAATGAGTTTACCACCCCCACGAGCCAGGGCCGCCTTTGAAAGGCCCCACAACCTTAGAGGTGACCCAACCACCATAGAAACCGCCAGGTTGGGGAATGGCCTTCTCATCGCCCACATAGCAAGCGTCCATGGGGCTAGCGTAGAATGCAATGTAGGATTTGATGGGTTGGAATTGCATGGTTGGCTCCTCGTAGCTCCACCCCACTTTCTTGGCACTACGGCCGTCGACAGTGACTGTCCAGTAGGTAGCATTTCCCTTCCACTCACAGAAAGAGCTGCCTGGTGCTCTCTTCACATACTCCATGTTGATGTCTTGTTGCGGAATGTAGTACACTGTTGGCATAGTGGCAATCCAAAGCGTCACCAACGACATTCAAGAAACAAAATCCACAATAATATTTGTAGAAGGTTTGTGCAAACTTCACCTAACTGTGTATAGGATAGTGCAACCCACAAAACATATTTTGCAGGTTTTCACAATTTTGTTCAATCTCCAAACACCAACATTCGGAACAAAATCCGCAAAATATTGGAAAGATTGCAACTCTTGTTCAACCTCTAACACTAACATTATTCAGTACATCGAACCTTTGCTTAATATTCTCACTTTACCCCAGCTTCGTTCCAAATAATACATCTCTATGTTTTGTACTGCACTCTCCAAAGACACATAATCGTGATCTATCAATGTTTGAGATCACATGTAATTCATGTGCTTTAACTAATACCAATTTAGTCACAAATGTTTAAATGATCGGGCAAAGAAATCATCGTCCAAGGCTAAAACCATCAAGAACATCAAGAACATCACCTTTAGCATGAAATTTTTTGTACTCAACTTCAAAAAATAAGCACTCCATATAATTTAGTTTTATTCTTAAACCCAAACAAATTCTCCATGAAGATACCATCAATTGCACTACAAAAGAATTCACATGAAAGACAACATGTATGGCATTCCAAAGACCCAATTGATTGGGAAACATTTTACAAAGAGATGATCAAAGGGTTAACCTGGAGGGTGGCTGGTCTCCAAGACACGGAAGGCTCTCGTAGTGTCTACCAAAGTCTTGCCATTAAATTCTATTCGAATTTTGTCTGCCACGGGCTCCAATCTCGGTGGACGAGGGTAATCCCAAACAGATTCTTGTCCAGGCCCCGCTTTCTCCCTCTCAAACCTCCCGCTTCCTCCCATCTCTTACCTCTTAAAATTCACCAAAACCTTGCACTAATTTTTTGCACCAAATCAAAGAACAATTCTACACAATACAAGCCAAAACTGCAACCCTTGGCACCCCTTTAGCACCAATCACATTGGCACCTCAAAACCCCACAAAACCCACCACCCAAAATTTTGGTGACGAACAAATTCACCACCACAAACTACAATTGCAGATTGATCAAGAAGTACTCAACCAAAAAATCATGGAGCCTCACAAAACCTGCAACTATGAGAGAGATGGCGATCGCATTTGAATTGTAGCTATGACAACAAGAATCGCGGTATGACCCATAAAACTATCAAACAACCAATCGGAACCCACAATTGCATGGAGACACACCGGCAGACATTTGCGTAACCCACAAAAAAAATTGACTCTAAACTATGAAGATTGGAGAGCATGGGCACAATGTGGGGGACAAGGTGGGATCTTGCATGCGAAAATTGGAGCTCTGCGCTTCAAGTTGTCATTCTATGTTATGGGTATGTTGGCCTTCTTATTTCTTTGGGGAAGAAGGAAGGGGCTTGGCTTTTTGTTTCTTGGGATTTGATGCATCTTGTTGAAGGAGTTAAACCCCCTCCTCCCTATGAGGGGGAGTAGAGTTGCCAAGTGGCCATTACTTCCAATTGGCCAATGTTCAATGCTCCATGACCATGCACAATCACCATAGGCCACTAGCAATCTACGTCAAGGACCACTTCACTCTTGATGCTAGGGCCATACTACGAGATCAAGAAATCGTGCGCCCAAATCTCTAAACAATTGTCCTTTTGTGGTGATGTAATCAGTCCCATGGCGCACTTAGGCCGTGATGTAAGCACACTAACCTTATCATCCCCATTTTCACACTAGAAGTCAAGTCCAAGAGATCTTGTGGTTACGTCCCGTATCGAGGGCATGTGTATGAGCCACAACAATGGAATCTTTTGCTCCAAAAGTATCGATGCACTTGGAGAATGTAATAGTCTCTAATTGTTGTGTTAGGGTGTATGACACCTCCTCTGTGTTCTTTCTAGACTTGATCATTTCAAAAGATATATAAAGGCTAGTGTTTGATAGTTCCACCTCTTGCCTTTGAGTGGAGAAAAATCATGAGATATGAATCGGATCTTACGGAAGTTGTATGATGCTTCTTTTAAAATTAGATTTGAATATGTTATATTCTTCAATAACGGGTGCATGAAATATGGATACTAGACCCCATAACATCATCAAAATGACAAAAATCTCAATATAGTCGTTGCCTATGTTAAGCCGCCAATTTCCTACCAACTTGAGCTTCAACCCCATTTCCACATGTACAATTCAAATATGTCCAAGATCCAAAGTGTCCACAAAAAATGAGCCGTGCACAATAGCACCATATTGTTGTTAAAGCCTCTTTGTGGGTGTACAATCAAAACACTCAATGATATGCAACCTTGAGCTTAGTACTATATATGGAGGCCAAATCCGTGGGAGCCAATCCGGAGGTGGCTCTTGTTGGAGGGTACATCCAAAGGTACTACTCAAACAACCAAGAATTGTGGGCACGTTGTAAGTTCTCAAGTGGAGAAATTTGTTATGTGCATAATTTGCAGGAATTCTCAATTGACAAGTCGTCACAACATATTTGGACACACGTGTTTTTTTCCCCAACATAGTTTTGGAGCCTAGCATGCAAACTCAAATATTAATGGCAATTTAAGTATATGTTATTCTACTATTATTGTCTCATGATTTTAAGTTATAATTCCAAAATCCAGTATGGGCTTTAAAAAAAAGCATAGTCCATTTCATCATGATCACATGAAGTAAGATATTTTGCTACATAAATGCACACAAGTTTTGATCACAATCTACATGTTACCTACATGGGGAAGGGATTTGAATTGGTGCACTCCCCTAGACATGGACTCCACCCAACACAAAAGGACACTTGGCCCCCAATCTCTTTCATTTTCTCCACTTTTTAAGTACCATTTTGCATGTATTTGTACCTAATGCTTAGGTCTGTAACCATGGAGGCAAAGTCAAGTGGAAGTCAAGTCAACTTTTTAAATGAGTGCACGCAAGTGAACATGGTTTCGTCATGTGTTTGCCATGGAATAAAAATAGATAGTACACATTCTACAACTTTCACACATTAAGTTTGGATGAAGATCACATGTTCGCCACTTAACCCCCCCCCCCCAAAAGAAAACACCACCATACTACACCATGCTATTTTGTTCAACATCTATGATATTGAAGAATATGTAAGATCTCATCCAATGTGGTAATGGCATGTGATAAAAAAATTCAAGTAATTTAATCAGTTAGGACCATAGTGAGAGAATGGTGTCACAATAGTCGACAACATGTTTTTTTAAAGAAAGGCATATATCACCGACCAATGGAAAAAATGCTTGAACAACATTGACTTGAAATTGCGACGAATGTTTCATACAATCACTTGGAAATACCTACTCTAAAGTCTTTGTTCCAATCATAACAAATGGAGCAATCTAAGAATATATTTTTTTCCTTCATTTAGCCTTTATTACTTTCAACTAATGAAAGTTTTTATATGGTGTATATATTGTTCATCCTTATTATTTCCTACTTGATATAATAAACAAACCTACTATGCTATCTTGCCAATTGGGTCTGGTGCAATGTCACATCGATGGACAAAAGTGGCTTTGACTAAATTGTAGGTTGATGCATTCTTGCTCTTTCTTCCCATCCACAATAGCCCGGTGAGAGGGAGACATGATATACACGTAGTTATCATGTCATTAAAAACTAGAAAAAAACCTTAATGTTGAAGAGAGCCTCAATCATGCCTCAACTCATGTTCATATTCTTTCATTTGTAGTTTTTTTTGGCACAAATTGAAAACTCAATTGCAGAAAGAACCCACTTTCATTTGTAGTTGTCATCATCCCAAATTTATTAGGCTAAAAAGTATGAATTGCATTTTAACAAAATTTGATGCAATGAAGATGATTTTTTTTGAGGGATTCAAGTGGAGTTCACTTGACATCCGCCTAGTGCCACTATGCACTAGCACATCCGTTGCACGTCAACAAAGTTTTACCACCAAAGCGGCATAGCCAATAAGGTTTCCTCCCATCCCAGAATATAAGCTCTTGGTTTATTTAAAGTTAGACACTACATATAAATAGTTGGTGATTGCCAAGTGATTGATGCATAGGTGGTGCCCCCCCAAACCCTAACCCCACCTTCACTTGCCCACGCCGTTGTACAACTATCTCATACTATCTCAACCTTGTTCATAACTTGAACAAGTTATGGGATGGTTGTTTTTTCTTTTTTCTTTTTTCTTTTTTTTGGCACAAATTGAAAAAACCAATTGCAAGAATGGAACCATAATACAACCACCTCAGGAGAAACAACGCAATAATACCCATATGGGGACTAACCTTCCATGTGACCACTAAGTTACTCTGGGTCACAATAAGACCTTTGACCCCCCAAAGTCGAATCGAATTCGTTAAGAACGTCCTGGTAGGTCACGTCATTATGGGATGGTTGTCATTGTGCAAGATTTTCTAAAACGCACTAAAGAGAATCCAATGTTAGCATGCAAGTGAGAACCCAATTTTGGTTGTCCCCCTTGCTTATGATCCACCCAATTATATTGGGTGTTATGTACCAAGTTCACCAATTTAATCTTGTGAACATACCTATTCGAATCTATTTCATATCTATTTCAATACATTGATTATCCCGATTAATGTGTGTTACTATTCGAAGTTATGCATTGATAAGAATGCAATATTTAACAAAGCAAAGGCATATATGGTCTATAATGTCCGAACAACTTATTGAAATTTTGTTAGTAAAAATTGAACTCTTGAGTAAGATGCTATTGAACCGCATAACTCCAAATAATAGCACACACTAATTGGAATAATTTGTTGTAGGAATGGCCTTTATAAAAAAAAAAAGGGAAAAACAAAAATTATACATATATATATATGTGTGTGTGTGTGTGTGTGTGTGTGTGTGTGAGAGAGAGAGAGAGAGAGAGAGAGAGAGAGAGAGAGAGATTGTTGACCATTTAAGGCTCAATAATCAATATAGTCATTGAGGTGGCCTATGGGATCATTTAATGAGAAAGAGAATCTTCAAATGAGAAAATGAACAAGACATTCATATGAACTCCATAAGTAATGAAGAAAGTGGATATGGGTACAATTTGGACTTGCTAGTCATCTTGCATATCTATGAAAAGTGGGTGGAGAGCTAAAGTGTTTGTTTGAGACCCATTTCCCTTACTCTCCATAACCCCCACCACGAGGTACATCAACAACGTAACCAAATGTGCATCTTCAATCACTCACTATGTTTCATTTTTCCACTTCAAGTTTTGGGTAATGTGTGATTCAAGGATTGTTTTGTTTTCTTTTGGTTTACAACACCTTGGCCCGACAATATTTTCGGTTCATGTGTAGATTTTGAGAAATGGACCCCGTGGCAACAAACCTTGGGCCATATCCCATGATCACCACTCTTGAAGTCAAATCAAGGAACTTGAGAAGGAAAGTCTAAAGAGCACAACTCACTTCCAACCTCCCGTAATTGAGAGGGAATCATTAAAAAAATGATGGATTTCACTTGATCTTAGGATGGTGATTACGTCTAACTTGATGCAAGTTAATGTATTTGGGAAGACCTCAATATCTCTATAAATTATAGTACTTGTTTGTGAGAAACGAGCAAGATTTCAAGGAGATATCATTCTTCGAAGAATATGGAGATGTTTCTTAACCCCTACATGCCTACCCATTGGGCGTCCCAAAATGACCTTGGAAACTCCTTCATGAATATAAAATAATAATTGATAATTGTCATAACCACACGTGGTAAGTGTAGCCAAATCTAACAATGTGCATGTTTAAAGCATGTAAGTTTTAAAGTACCTAAAAAACTTTCAGCCGTTCAAGAAGGGGGGTTTGTGGTCGCAAGCACCGAAACTCTACTTGGCATGTTCATGCTTCACAATCCCTTGTATTTCTTCCCTTTATAATGCATTTGACCACTTCTCATGATGGCAACCTTTTTTAACATCTTTCCCTCCGGCCTCTTAGTATGAAAACACCTCCAAACTATCTCAAGTAGCTTATGCTCCATGTTTATATGTTTTGTTACCTTGATTACTAAGAAATCTCAAATTCCATGCTTGTATGTTCTGTTACCTTAATTACTAGGTACACATATTCTTGTGCCACACATTTAAAGGTCCATTTAGTAATTTATCATGCAGTTCGCCTGGTTTATCCAATGTACACGAGAGCCACATATATTGTAAGGTATGCAAGTGTTATTCAATTGCTTCTCTTTATCGAACACCTATATTTGATTGTTGCGTGGTTAGGTGAGGAGCAAAGAACAAACGCCTTAAAGCCTACATGTTTAAAATATATTAGATTACGTCTTCAAATTTTTTAAACTGCTCCACACTCAATAATCAAACATGGTTGGGAAGACCTGCGTATTCATATATGGAATCAATGAACAGACACTTCCGAACCATAACCAAATCAAGGGAAGTCTGATTTTCAATTAGATGTTTGTCAATGCTTCAATGTAGATCTGCTAATGCAACACAAGTTCCATTGAGGAGATGTAATTAATAGAAGTTGGGTAACATGAAAAACGAACCGAACAACACCCACATACCATATGCTCAAATACATTATCTTCCTCTTACATACTGAACCATTATTCTATTCCATTTTTTAGAATTTCAACCAGTGTTAACGGCTCAAACTTTTTGAGTGTTGAATTTAGAAGTAATAACTTTCAAAACTTCTCATAAACACATATACCATTGTTTTGACACAAGATATGATTGACTATAATTATAAATAACACGAAATGAAAGAGAAACCACAAATTTTATATGTTCTTTGAGTGGTAAATGGCTCATGGGAGGTGGACACTTCATGAGGCATACAAGATAACTTCATTGAAAATTTATGTTTGTTTTAGGTCAAACTATTGAAGGTAACATAGACTTTCAATAACTAAAGGCCAATTTACACTAGTGACCAATGACCATGACCACTGCTTTCTAAAATCTTTCATCGGTTGAGAATGAGTGGTGGTCCCACTTCATTTTACACGGGTCATCAAAGATAAAAGTGACCATAGGTGAGCATGTGAAAATATAGATGAGAAAGTGACATGAAATCCTACATGTCCATAAATGAATAATGTTTGAATTTTGTTATGAGAGAATTCAAATAGGTTGTCTAAACATAAAACAAGGCAATAATTTCACATTCAAATTATATTTTTATAATATTTGTAATTTTAGTGAACTATAATGCATACATTATATAAAATACAATATATATTTTATATAAACATATCATATATAAGTTTATATTAATATATATTACATTTTTAGTTATTATATATATATATTTGTTTGAAATATGACATCCTGATCTAAGTTTGCTTTACACTATGATGTCTAGCCAAGGCTTCTAAAATGCGAATCGGATTTTTCTTGGTCATGGTCTTCGGCTTGCCAACCATGACCACAATAAATCATTAAATTTATTTTGTAGAGGTCACATTTGTAAAATGGCCTTATTAAACATGCAATGAAAAATTGTTGTACAAACCTTGTTATTTTAGCAACAACTATTCATTTGAAGTTAAGATCCCCATTATGGAATGTATGTGTCTTCTGGAATCATTATCATGTGTAGTTTTCTCGACTTTGTTGGCACTAACAAAAATAGATGAATGTTCATAACACCTACCGAGTGGGAGGACAGACAAGGGGAGGAGAGGGTGAAAATTGATGATTACTATCATTGAGCTTATGGGTGAGTACTTTAAGCTAAATCAACCCCTATACCATGGTCAGAAACCTTGAAAATGTCTGATGAACTTAAATTGGGGTGAACCATCAACCAACCTATAGGAGACATGTGCTTACTATTACCCATGAGCAGGTGTTAGAAAACCCAATCGAACAAACATCATGGCACTTCACAATATAGTAAACCATCTCCGTCGCATTTACCTACATGTCCATTTTCACCAACAATCAACTACAAATCGGTATCACATGTTAGTAGGTGACAAAGACCGCTTCAACAAATGTGGTTGCAATTCAACACCCAAAAGCCACACCCTCATGGGTGTCCTCGTAGGGGCTCCGCACCTTTAAAGTGCATGAAATATGCTCCGGACCCACTCGGTAAAGGTTTCTTGGCACTCCAAATACATGCATGGGTCGACAATAGGGTTCGGTTGCCCTAACTCCGTCATCCATCATTTTGTGTTGTGGTTGATTGTGGAGTATGGCGTCAACTTAGAAAGAAAGATGACTCTGATGTTCATAACATACTGAATGTGGGAAATATCCGGCAATATTATGTGGAATATTGTCAGTCCCACATAACACCGTTATGGATCTTAATAATGTTATGTTGTCACGGGCATGAATTATGGTGTTGTTGGTTTCAAGTATACATAAGAAATTGTATTCTATACGTGTTTAGATGGTACAAAAATGAATAATATTACTCAACATTGAAGAGTTGTTTCACTGCTTTTGTTACCAAATTTTAACCTACATGTGCAACTTTGTAGAGAGTTAGTTGTTCAATGAACGAGATTCGTGAAGTTGTCCACCTTTCATGGAGATATGTCCACTTGTCTCAAAATAGCTTCGGACTATCACGTATTCATACTACACTAATTATCCCAATTAGTGCGTGTGGTACTCATTCCCGAAATAAGGAATTTAGTACCACCTTCACTAAACTTCCAAATTCACTGTTAGCTATCCCCACTAATTCAGATGATCAGTGTAGTTAATTGCATGTAAGGAATATTCTCTCGTGATTCAAAGTGTTAAATCTCCGGGTCCATGTAATATGGTCACCTGGTCAAGGGGTATTTTTGTTCCAACAATATAGAACCAACAATTCTTGAGTGAATCGGCTTTGCCTGCTAAGCATAGGCTATTGGATTGCATCGTAGTGTGTAGATATAATAACATATAGATGTAAATGTCAATATATAGTACAATAATACCATCATAACATTATTCAGATCCATAACAATGTTTTGTGGGACTGACAGTATTCCACGGAATAACAATATTCCACAAACTGAATGTAGGAATATTCGAGAATATTGTTCAAAATATTGTCATTCCCACTGAATATTGTTATGGATTTGAATACTGCTATGATCATATACACTATATGCTGAAGAGAGATATTGAGGAATCTTGTAGATTTGAAACATTGTTCTTCCCCTTTAATATGGCATGTTTGATTGCACAAAGAAATGTCGAATTCTGCATAACATGACATTTTTGGCCTCAAGTGTTGTACTATTGAGGTTTTTCAAGAAAATGGCCTATTTCAATGTAAGATATCATATTGTATACATGACGAAGATATATATTAGTATGAAAGAGCATTTTTATTAAAGAATTATGCTCACATCGTCACACAATATGTAGTTAAGAAAATCGTATAGTCCCATGATGATGTCTTCACCATATCACACACTACCAAAGTAAGAATATATTGTCTTATGTTGATATTTGTTGTTGTTGAAAATTGACATCTTGTTTAATTTATCCAAAAAAGATTGCATGTTCATCACATCTATAATTGAAAAGTCTGAAAGGATTCTCCACTGTCAAATTTGATAGTAATTGGGCATATTCATGGGCTTGAGGAAGCTTGATTGTTGGTGTTGGTTGGTCATCCATGTCATTCCCCTCCATTGGCTCTTCATTCAAATCTAAATCCAAATGGATTTCTCTACCGCATGGCAAATCCGCCAACTTCAACCATGTTCTACTCGATATCAACAATTTTCTCTCCTGCCAATTGCATGTATTCTTCACTTCCAAGATTCAAAGAGGAAATGAGACTTGCCAATTCATTTGTTGCTTCTTTCATTCTCAAATTTCCATGTTCATCATCCATAGCAAAATCGACTCTCCAATCTGCAAGTAAGATCTTGGACATTCTCTGCTTGTTTCATATGATTTGGGGATTCATCTCCCTCCACACTTGAGAGCACCACATAATAACATGCCTTAATTAGGCATTAGTTTTCTCAAGTCCAAGTGAGTAGTATAAGAATCAGATTGGGAGAGAACCCATTCCAAGAGTTTTTTTTTCAATTGAACTTTTGAATGAAGTAATTATTCCATGATCCTAAGGTTGTACCACACTTGTAACATTAGGTGGTAAGAAAACAATAGTAATATTGCTCAACTGCAAGGTTGAAAAACCAAATGATTCACCCCTACCAACATGCTTAAGGGAATGAGTATCAGAAGTATCCATAATTTAAAATACCTTTTATTATTGGGATTTGAAATGTACATCGAGGCTCATCATCCAACTCTCAAATACATTGATGTCATCTAGGCCATTTGGTTTGCAAACCACCACACATAATTTGTTGGCAACCACCTTCCAAAGCATCTTGGGCATAGAGATTTGTAAATAATCACATGTTTCAATTTGCAGTGCCTATTGTGTGTATAGCAAGAGCAAGAGTGAGACATCCCTTTTGAATTTTGTGCCCATGAAAATCTCCTTGTGTTTAGTTTATTATTTGGGTTGGGCACGATAAAATAAACAAGTCTCATCCATGTTGTAAAAATCTTATGGTGCCATAACCAATGATGAGGAGGCTAGTGCTTACCAAATTGTGTGCAAGATGTTTTATGTGCAGACATAGTCATCAACACCGAAATTGTTGAAATTGTAACCAAAATGAAAGCATTCACCGCTCAAGATTGTCGTCACCTCCAGAGCCAAGAAATTGAAGAGTGGCATGGGCAAATCCAGGAGTATAAGTCAATGAGGACTTAAATTTCCAGTCGAAAGCGATGTGAGATTCAAGTGTCATGACAAATTTCGAATCAAGAAGAGAAATCGACAACTTCAAAATCATAGTTTGCATATCCAACAATCCCTAAACCCTTTAACCTCCATTCAAACCCAAAAGACTCAAAAGTGCAACGTTTGATTTGAAACCAAGGCTTAAAACATTTAAATTGAGTTAAGTTAAGCTAACCCATTGATGAATTCACCATGTACTCCCTGATCCCAAGGCAAATCTCAACATGGGTCCCATGCAATAATTACCTCTATTATATGACAAATCGTACCTAAAAATGGTGTATGATGAGCGTCATAGTCGTAATATCGGGGTAAATTAACACTAAAAAATTTGGTTGATGGAAAATAACCAAAGTGTTGAATTATTGAGTGTCGTATTATCATGATTAAACTTTACATCCATTGTCCGGGAAGATTTTTGGGCATAATCAGTCAAAATCCTAGTCCAACCAGCTACACGATTGTGATCTTTCGGTTTTTCTTCATTAATTAAAGGCATAATCCATAATTTTTTCTAAAATGACCGGTAAATTTCCTGAAGTCTTGAACTTCAACCGGTGATTTTTTAAACTCCACCGGTTCATCGGAAACTAGCGCACTACATGCATAGTGGTTGTGTTGGTGGTGGAAATGGTGGGGAGACCATTTACAAATTGAACAACAATAACGACAACAACAACAACAACAACAACAAATATATGTGAAAATATAGATGAACCTAGTAGAACTTACGTCCTTCCTTAATCACGGAGTGCAACTATCGTGCCTCTATTTGTATGTGTGGCACAATGAGATCTCTTGGAGGTTGCGCTACAAACCATTCTTGGTATTAACGTAACTTTAACCAACTCATCGAGATATTATGCAATCCTCGGTGTTCTAACTTAAATCTTCTCGGTACTAGTTGACAACCACCCCGAAGTGCACTCCTCCACTCCATCCGCATTTGCCTTTGTCATGGATCCAATCAAATTTCAAGCCTCATTCCGCCAAAACCCAGTCTCCAATGCTAACTTTTGGCATCGTCACAAAGCAAAAAGCACATGGCTATCAATAGAAGATCCCATGCATTCTATGGGCTCTTGTGTCCATTACAATGAATGACGCATACCGTTTGAAATACGATTCTTAAGAGTAATGTTAGTGCGCAAGATATTGCCTCCCTAGTGTATTATTTCGTTGGTTTTTATGGTAGGGACTCTTGGAAGACCCTTGGGGTTCACGGTTGTATAGATTAATCCCTATACATTCTTGAGGTCCAATTTGGACCTCTACATGTATATTCACACAAATAGTTATTCCGTTCTCATTGTTACATGGTCATGTAGAAAGGTTACCCTATTTACATACTAGAAGGGTCAACTGGAAGAGTGTGGCTGATCAATACATGTATGCAAAATGTTATACGGGGTCAAGTATATGAACTTAATTAATATAAGGATCGAATAAACTCGGTCATTGTTGTCACACATGAATCTTTATTTCTTCTATATGTTTTTATCATAGTTTCGAGCCTATAGATCTCGGCCCATAGAATGAGAACGATACTATGGAAGAGTGTGTAGAAATGACCGTGCAATGGACCCCCATGCTCTTTACTATTAACGGTGTTCTTGGTACTACCTCCAAATAGAGGGCAAAAGGCTTTTGATGAATATAAACATGTAGGTGCCTATTGTGTAAGTTATCGTGGAATGGGCACTTCATGTAAATTATGACAAGTGTGCGTATTATAGACTTGCCCTGCTATAATCACCGAGGGCATATGTTTGATTGTAACTCGGACTAGTACATGGGCCCTTTGCACCCACACATACAACACGTCAGTGTAACGTGGTTACCCAAATTTCTAGAATGGTGGGGAATGGTGAGGCGACGACCTCACCATCACCACCACATCTTCTGTTGCATATATATATATATTTAACACGTTATTTTGTATTCTTCGTGATCGTGGACTTAATATCAAGGGTGGGTCGAACGGCACATTTCAATCACGCTGATCCCACTGAGGTCAGCGTTTCTTCTCTCTTCATGATCGTGTACCCGTCGTACCATGGTGAGTGCTCCAACACTCGTGAAATCATTCTTGAAGCGATAGTGCCACATGTCGGCGAGATGGAATTATTGCATACGAACATACTCCATCCAACGTAAACGCCATGGAACATAATAGAGTTGAAGTGTCACTTCTGAAAGTTGATTTGACATTGGAATTAGCTTTCACAACCCTAAATTAGTAAAGTCAGCAAAAAATTTGAGATGAATCAACCACAAGATTAAGTTGTTATGTGGATGGATGAGATGTATGCTTACAATACAAGCGTACATATCGTGGACAATTAACTTGCGTCAATCAACTTTTTTCCTATGTCATTGGAAAATATGCAAATCTACCACAATGGCATATTTTGCATGTTCGTCTAACTAACACATGACATTTGCCTAATACTCATAAGCTAGTAGTGTAGTGTTGTATGCAACAATTCTCTCTTGATATCGATTGTGTGCACTGTGTACTATGTTAAATTTGGACCATCCACGTGCTCTAAAGTGGTGTGGGCCGCTTTGAGTTGAAGTCTGAAACGTCAAGTCTGATACTGTTCTCCCTCTTTAGTATGACACGTTTGGGAAACACCAAAAAAGTTGTATTATCGAGGTGTCGTCTTCTCATTAATATGACAAATGGCGTAAAGTAGTCGTGTTATTGAGGGAATATGAAAACATAAGTAATATGAGCTTAAGAATATATACAACGAGTTTAAGCAATATATATGGTATGAAATAATAACTTGTAACTCCAAACAAATACAAATATTCTCAAGAACTCTTGAAATAGGAGTCCAAAGATCTCTGGTGCTGCCTACCCAGGTTAGCAATTGTCATCTTATCTAAATTCCCTATTAACTTTTGAAAACTAATAATTTCATTAACACCGAAATATAAAGAGTTCTCTAATAAGAAACTAGACAACAATGATGCATGACGTTTAACATCAAGATACTGGCGATATTATATCACCCGTGTACAAAGCAACATATATACTAGGCAGGAGGCCACTCTAACCCTAACCATGTCCATTCTATACTAGTAACCCTAATTATCATTGAGTTCCCAATGATAAGTGAAGTTCCCAAGTAGTTCCCAAGTGAAAATGGATGTGTTTTAGATGTACATAACATAGATGAAAGGAATTTTAGCATTAACTACCTCTTTAATATGACAAAACGGAGATTCTAAATGTCGCATTATCAAGTGTCGTAGTTGTATAAAAGAGGGAGTTTTGAACTAAAAAGATTGGTGTCGTAAAAACGTGTCATAATATCAAGGGTGTCGTATAAACGAGCGTCGTATTAACGAGGTTAGACTCTGCCGTGATAATTAATTTGCATGCATGTCCACCACAATAATTTGTGTGTATCGAAGAAAAAAGAAAAAGAAAAAGAAAAGACGACTATGATGTTGTCACTGTTGTAAATTATTGGTGTTGCTTCATTTTCGAGTTGGCCTAAGTCTCTGTACTCCCGAAACATACGTTACAAGAATTAAAAGGTTACTAAAAAATATTGTCTCCTTTCAAAGGTGAACACCTTTAATGCAAAATATGTTGGTTAAGGCCTTGGGTGTAAGCCACATATATTCAAAATAATATGCTTAAAAAATAACATATATGATGTTGTTGAGTTTTGATTTACATACTCCGTATCAATATGTTTTCTACACCATGTACTAAGCTTTGTGAGACATAGAGGAACCTGAGAGGTGTTGAGGGTTGTTGATAATAGGCATGCATGTTTATTGACATGGGAATTGGCGAAGTGGTTGGACCATTCTATTAATTTGAATAGTTTAGACTAACAAGTTGTCAATGTGAATTAGACTCCATGTAAAAGATAATCTCTCTCTCTCTCTCTCTCTCACACACACACACACACACAATTATGGATGGATGCATGTATCTACTATACATTCTAGAACTGGGTGTACGGCATCGATTTCACAAACCAATAGATGTACAAAACTTCGTGCAGGCAAAGTCATGTTGGACCACACAATAGGAACAACCCACAAGTAACTTTGGTGAATGAAACACAGTTGAAACAACATACAACAAAGGAGAGCAACAAAAAAAAGGTTTGTTCACACATCAACCCCTCATTATTGTAGACAAGTATCCTCAAAGACAATAACACAACCCTCAAACACATAGGCGTGCCTCCCAAACCTTGTTAACTTCCACAACATGGCGAAGAATATCACACACATGCACAATACGAAGAGTATGCAATAGCAAACCAAACTCCTCATTTGTTATTTCAAAATACACAAGTCCCATCAACAAATTGTTATTAACACTAACCCTACTATGCCCTTTATTTTTCTACACCAACATACCCCTATCTAGGCTCCACTCCAACGTCTTGACAAAACACACAACATGCATGCTCGCCATTGCAAGATTTCTCTTATTTTGACAATCACTCACCACATTGCATCCCGCACCAAACCCTTATCACATCACAACCAATCCACACCGAGGCTCTTTCCTAATCTCCCTACCATTAGCAACAAGGACCCATCCAACCCCTCACAAATCCACTAAAGACTCACCAAGAAATGCATCACAAACCCCTCATCTACAAAGAGGGACCGCTTCAACCCATTATTATAACCAAGCATATTACGCCAAAACTACAACACATATCCAATAATATGCACATCTCACAAAGCCACAACAACAAAACAACATCCAATTCACCTCCCCCTCACAAATACAATGCACCTACCTCCAAACAAATGTTGCTCCTCTAGGTCCACCCCGATTTGCATCCAAAACCACAAGTACTCGATAACAAACCCACCTCAAAACTTGGTGAAACTAGATCCACAAAGGCATCAGCCTTGCGGAACTACATTCCTCACTCCTTGCCTCAATAGTTCACACAACCGCCAAGACCACCAACTAGATGACCTAGCATCACACACAAATTAAACAAACAAAGGAACCCTGAAGATATCCCAAAGTCACACCCACAACTCATCTCCGCCCCTGCAACATTGGGTACATGCACGGGTGGAATACCTCTTTAGGACCCATGAACATTATCATGTAATTGATCTAAGGGATCCAAAAATGCCTCCTAAAAATAATAGAATACCACACAAACTTAGTATGAATATAGAAACAAATTTATAACTCAAAATATTGTTAATAGCCACAAATGTTACTTGTTACAATAATAATTATGAGGCACTTGATGCTATGAGATGAGTAATTTGTACATGTTTTCCATGTGCTTGAGATTACTTCATGTTTGTATCACTCCCTTATGTCATAGTTTGTTTGAATTTATTTCAAAATTGTCAAAAATCTTCAAGATAAAGGCTCTTTGCATGTTGCTCTATCGTTCATAATCGTGTGCATTCATTTAAAATATAAACTTCATGAAAACATGTAATTCTACAAATTTATGAACTCCATGTGGATATTCATAAATTGATTGAACAGGGTATGTTGCATCTTATGATGTATGCTCTCACATTAAAGCCATTCCTTTGCTTTCCTTTAAAAGAAGATGCACTTTGTGACAAATCCTTAATGCAACATAAAATACATTTTAAATAAACCAACATCATTAAATTCCATTGGTTTTGGTTTAAACACTATATAAGGTGTGCAGAGGACTATTAATTCTTATGTTTACAAGAAGATGTATTTATGAGCTACTTCAAAGCCTTAAAAATTCGACAGTTTTGGTCAAAGACATTCCTTTGGGTACCCAACCTTGCTTGTGCCTTATGTTACTTACCTTCACCAACATTCCCAAAGGTTCACCCACACACACCAAAAATAACCATCAAGCATCCACCAAATCCCATGTAATAAGTCAAAGCATGCTCACTATGCAGCTACAAGACACATATGTCAGACATTAGCCCCATATTCAAAATAGCCAGCCACCAATATGCACAAGCGACCAAATCCCCAATGGTCACTAACTCAACATGTTGCCTGCCCTTGCAAACGCACAACACACACACATTAGAAACCACAAGCAAACCCACAAACCCATGAGCCCACATTCGACTTTCAAGACATCCAACCACTAGAAGCAACCACACCCATAAACCCATCACATATAAAACATCACACCCCACAAAACCCTAAGCCAACCATAAAGATGATTCAATAAACAACCTCAATGTAGGGTACCTCCCCATCTATACCCCAACCACCTTGCATACCATACACACAAACCCACACTTCAAAAGCAACCAAATTGTGTACCAACGGCCAACACCTCATTCTATCTGCATCCAAATCACCTTTACCTAAATTGCAATGGTAGCCATACCACAATCCCCAATGCACGCATCCATGATCAAGACACAAACTCATAAACCATCTGCAATGGCGACTTGGACCCAAACTCCAAGTTGAGAAGCCATACAACCAACTCCAATTTGAGAGCCAACGGCCTCAATTGCATCATAAACACACCACAATCCAACCATATTTACCTAAAATTCAATGGCAACCATAATTACAACTTCAAATTGAGCACCAACGGCCTCACCTGCACCCCAATGTCTCCATGCTCTAGCCTCACTACCCAATTTGCAAATTCAACCACACCAAAACCACCGACTTGCACACCAATGGCCGCATGCCACCAATAAACCCCAAAGGTCACCTTGGCCAAAATAACAACCATAGCTACATAAGATCCATTACAACCAACCTAAATACATACCTTGTAGCTGCCATCAATATGTCTACCAATATGAGAACAACAAGCATGCACCGCTTTGAGCAATGGCCACATGAAGATCCTCCCAAGAGGGAGTTCTATCTTCAAGAACAAGAAAAAAATACCCTTAAGAACCCAAACAAAAGAGGAGCATGGAGGTTGACCATAATGGGAGGTTTGAGCGCATGCACCAAGAAAGAACTGACAGTGGCGACAAAAACAAAGAACGCGCTAGAACCACAGAAGCCGAAAACATGACACTTTGATAAGCTGAAGGGACTAAGACAAGTAAAAGGTCGAGACAATAATACCTAGGTCCTTCAACGCCAACTTGGAGATGGAATTGGAAAACATCTCCCTTGAGGTAGGAGGCACCTCACTACAAGTTTGTCAATCACAATCCAACCACAATGTTCCATTGTATCCACGTCCCCTAAGTGGAATGTCATCTGGCACAAAGCTAAGGCACAAAAAGAAGTTGTTTTCGTCTGGTCGGTCATTCATAAAGTTGTGGCCGTTAATGAATGGTGTGGGAAAATCTCGAAGGAGATTGACAAAAGTTGCCCCCACTGCGGTCTGTAGTTGGTGGAATCGGTTGAATACAAGTTCTTTAGTTGTCCACTCGCTCAACATGGGTGGCGGTATGCTTCTAATATCATTTGGCAACTCTTTGCCAAAAGAGGGAACCTTGGCCCGAGGAAATCTTTTTCCATGATGCAATGCCTTTTTGATCAACCTTCTTGCAAAACACTGAAACGGTTTAGTCGCATATGGTTTTTTTTAAGAAGTGGTCTCCCGTGGATTATTTGGCGTCAAAGGAATGATTTGGTGTTCAACGCTTTACAATGGCCCATTAAGAAAATGTACCAAGTCATTTGGGATGCCTTGCATGATTACGGTAGGATCGAGTGGAAACGTACTCTCTCAGACTTGGAAAAGGTCCCAGACATTGCCTACGAAGATGTCCTTAAAGAATTTGACTCGATTTGGGGTGTCAAAGGTCTTATTGTGACCCGTGGCAATTTAATGGTTACTTGGAAGGTTAGACCTCATATGGGCATTATTTCTTGATTTCCCCTCGGGTTGCGCTAGTTCTCCCAAGGTGGTTGTATTTTGTTTCCTTCTTGCAATTGATTTTTTTTCAAAAACACACACACACACACACACACACACACACACACACACACACACACACACACAATCCAACCACAACAACTTACTGCATGGCTTAGAAGTCACTAGACATCATCAACTTTGTTGAAAACACACCTCACACATTGTAACATAAATACCCAACAATTGAGGAGGTCATCACCAATCATCACGAGAAAAGGAGGAAATTGGACTCCGAGGACCACACCAAAGCTTGCACACACCATCAATAATATACAAGGGAGACACAAAAATGTCATACAAGACATAAGGTGGTCATCCCAAACATACACATCATGAAACTCATGTAGTTATGCTTCCCAATCCATGAAGAAAAAGAAGAGTCAGGGCACCCCAATCATGGAGGAGACCCACACCGATGTTGAATTCCACACATCCACACACCACTCGATGGAGTCATAGAATTTTGCATCTTGAAGTGAGCATTCCCACGAGTCCCACTAGAGCCACTACAAAGGCAACAACTTGATTTCGTAACTTCCACGAAGTCGGAATTCACAAAAGACTTTGTTTTCCTCACACTAGTAACTTAGAGGCTTGTGACACACGCTTGGATCGTGGACTCATCTACAACCAAGAGTAGCTCAAAGTGAGTGTGACCTTAGATAAGAAAGTTGGCAACACAACGGAACTTTGGACTAATACCACCCTCATCGCTGACAACCTCCTCCAAAAGGAGTCACAAATCGCAATCTTGGGAACCATCAAGCAATTCTTTGGGAGGACATCATCATAGACATCACCTTCGGAAATTCCTCATGACATAAGGGCGACAAACTATCCGGGTGGTGTGTGAGGCCAAACCACCCACCCTTAAGCGTCCTAGTCCGGGTGAGGGAATGGGTATCACATTCATGTTTCCATAACTTCATCTTACCCACTTCGTACAATCCGTTTCATTTCCCATTAACTCTTGCACACCAATTTATTTCATACCACGAGTACAAGCATTGAAAAATGCTCTTCTCTATTATCACAATCCTAACACACCCTATTGCAACCCCACAATCACTCACATCAAGGCTCACCTACTAATTCCACCATCTAAGCCTCGGGTTTCCCTACTTGCTAAGGAAATAATCATCTAAATCAATATCTTGTAATAATCTAAGTAACTAACTATTACCTAATCTATTGTGGCCCTATTAGTTACCCCTTCTCACTATTCAAATTAGCGCCCAGCTGCAACAGACTTATTAACCCAGCTGCAACCTTAGTGCCCAGCTGCAACCTTAGTAACCCAGCTGCAACCTTAGTGCCCAGCTGCAACAGTATTAACCCAACTGCAACCTTAGTAACTCGGCTGCAACCTTAGTAACCCAGCTGCAACCTTAGTGCCCCGGCTGCAACAGTATTAACCCAACTGCAACCTTAGTAACTCGGCTGCAACCTTAGTAACCCAGCTGCAACCTTAGTGCCCCGGCTGCAACAGTATTAACCCAGCTGCAACCTTAGTGCCCAGCTGCAACAATATTAACCCAGCTGCAACCTTAGTGCCACTAAGTCCCCTTCCTAATTCCGCTAATTCCCATAAGTCTTCCACCTAATGCACCTACCTAATTCCACTAATCCTAATAAGTCTTCCACTTAATGCACCTACCTAATTCCACTAATCCTAATAAGTCTTCCACCTAATGCCCGTCTTCTTCCAAGCTTTAAGAGCTCAACCTCCTTGAGAAAAAAAAAAAAAAAAAAAAGAGAGAGAGAGAGAGAGAGAGAGAGAGATGAGGAGAGAAAAAAGAGAAGAGAGGAAAGAGGAGGAGGGGAGGGCACCCAAGACCACAAGTCCCTCAACCTTCTCCTACTTAGTAGGACCTTATCCTATCCACTAACCCCTCACCCTCTAAACCAACAAGAGCATGTTCTAATTCAAACATTTAAATCCAAGGACCTTCCTCTTGCTTCATCAAACACTACTCACTTGACCACCACACTCCCTAATATCACTAAGCTTCTAATGAGCCACACAAAATGGCTTAAGGCCTAAACATAAATCCACACCAAGCCTCACTCTTTTTATACTTTTGATTGTTTCAATAACACTCCAATTGCAATTCTAATTAAATTCTAAACATAAAACAAATATGAGCACTCATTTTGGGCTCATATGGTGTCAAATACATTGCCTCAATGCGGCTATGTATACGGAATGGTTGCACCGCTCCACCGTAATGTTAGGTAGGCGGGTGGATTTTGTTCCTCATAAAAGAAGCATCAATGACATGAAACCCAATTGCACCAACATATGCATGGCCCAAACCTTGGCTAGAGAGGCTATCATAGAAAAATTACAAGCAATGACCAAAACTGCAATCAACAACACAACATGAGAAAATTTTCAATAAGGCCATATTGAAGTGGGCAGAGAAGATTGATGGGAAAGTTGCCTCACTATTGTCCACACAAAACCCAATCGCACCAACATACACCTGGCCCAAACCCTAGCTAGAGAGGCTATCATAGAGAAATTACAAGCAATGACCAATGTTGCAATTAAAAACACAATATTCATGGAGAAAACTTTCAACAAAGCCATGTTGGAGTGGGCAGTGAAGTTCGATGAGAAAGTTGCCTCACTATCGTCATGCATCAACATCAATACCAACCGGGGATGCTAGTATGTGAGCATGTGAGCTTGTGAGCTTGTGAGCCTGTGAGCCTTCAAAGTTTTCCCGGTTATGGTTTGTAAATCCATTGGGGGCCTATGACCGTGGAATTACATGTAAGGGTCTATAGTCCAAATGAACAACAAATGAAAATGTTGCTACGCCAATTTTGTACCAAAAATGAACTAATATACGTCCAAATGTTGAGATAATAATAATGTAATTGGATACAATGTGTAAGCAAACTCATGTTGAAAATAAATGTAGCATGTTAGGATGTCTTACTACAATACACATCAATGTAAAATTTGAATACATCATAACACCATCATAAGGGTGACATTTACGAAGTCCAATACACAAAGAACAACAAAAGTGGGTTGCAGACATAAAGGTTGGATATAAATTGGTTTAGAGGCAAAGTCTGTAAGCATTGCAAGTACTAAATTATGAATAATGTCTTAGAATGATTAAGTGATGAGTTTGAATGCCTTTGAAATACCTTTGAATGATTAAGCAAATGAAAATTATGAATTTGAATGTTAAAAAATTGTCCACCTATATTAATATTCAAAAATTATGTTTTAAACTCTATAAATGAAATATGGTACGTTGTTTTCCCATAGACCCAAATAAAACCTCAAATTCAAATATGTAGATAATCGAGCGGTCAAACATTCTAATTTGTTTTGAGGTGCTTACTTTTAATATGAATTGCATGGTACTATGTTTATATTCCATCGCATCTATAAAAAAAAATTATTGAAGTTCTTGGAAATCAAATATCAAATCATGAATACAAACTTAAATATCGTCAGACTCAAATGCACTAAGTTAAAAATAAACACATACTCTAGTATCGTAATATCTACGAGGTGAAGGAGAAATTGAAGATGAATTAGGTGAAGCATTAACATAAGATTTAGCCAAAGCCTCAGCATAAACAGAGAGGCTATGAGGACTAAGAGAGGGGCTTCTAAATAAGAGCAAGCGCCATCAATATGTGGAAAAAACTTAGAATGTTGGCATTCCAACGGGGAATTTGAGATGACAGATCCGAGACACCTGGAACCCGAAGACCATCTGGATAATGCACAATGATGAGGTCCACACCATGTTTTCTTTGCAATTGGCCATCGAAAAAAAATTATCTACCTTCATCAACCTACAAAGATAAAATATAAGAATTGTAATTCATGAATGAAGATGACAATTCAAAGGAAAAATGAAATGACATGATGAATTAAGAGTAAAATTTTATAAAACATGAAAGAAATAAAAAAAATGT
Source organism: Polytrichum formosum (assembly GCA_964035585.1). Classification (NCBI taxonomy): domain Eukaryota; kingdom Viridiplantae; phylum Streptophyta; class Polytrichopsida; order Polytrichales; family Polytrichaceae; genus Polytrichum; species Polytrichum formosum. The sequence goes on along the minus strand of OZ037941.1, from coordinate 16,531,983 downwards.
AAAATAAAATGAACACACCTTTGATAGAAAAGCCACAATGTTGTCGTATGGTGCATGAAATATACATGTTTGCTTCTTATCCTCGATAATCTTCACAAAAAAATCATTCAAGATTAAATATAAAGATGTATGATTTGCAAGTAAAAGAGCCAAAATATTCATCATACCTCAAAGTTTGGGAGGCATATCAAAGGTAGGAGAAGGGGTTGTTTTCTGCCGCTTTGAAGTATGGAACATTGCCTCTAGATTTCAAGAAGAAGGTCCAGTAACTACAAGGTTCAAAGACTACTTTGAACTGGAACATCGTCATCGCTATCATGAAGTAGGAGGATTGGTCCCTTAGCCTTGGACTTTGTCTTTTGTGGCTTCTTGGCTACATCCTCATCCATTATGGTTGGAGCAACTATAGTTGCACCCTCGAGGGCGGGTTGAATGAAATCTCGAAGAGCAATATAAAAAGTGGGAGGTGTTTTAAAAGGACAATCCAAATACCACCCACATTTTTCAAAATGCTTAGGATTCCAAGATTTCATAATCCCTTATGTGAACATGCACTCTTCACTTTCTATGTCCAAATAATTAGCAAAAAGAGTGGGAGATTTGGAAATGGCTTTAGCAAGGAATAAGGCATATTCAAAGTACCTATAAAACACCCTTCGCATGGCTAGTTTGAAGTTAAGTTGTTTGTCAATGTTATGGTTTTTGTGAACTTCTTTATCTACAACAAATTCACGAAAAAATGTAGTATCCCACAATGATATGCGCATTGTTTCCACATAATCAAAAATAGTGGGCAAAGGATTCATGCTATTTGGAAGATTGTTGATGGACACATTTAGATTAGCCACAGTAGCATCAAAGAGCTTTTTGGTCTCAACAGCCAACTACCATATACAAAATAAATATCAGAAGAATTCAATGATTGAAAAAAAATGAAAGAAAAAAAAAGAAAAAAAAAGAATGAACCAAAAAGAATAAAAGAAAAGAAAATTAATCACATGAGCCCACCAAGTAGCTTTATGAACCACTTAGGAAACTCTATATCATTGAATTTGGTTTCGGAAATTTGAGAGTCTCACGAAGAGCAGGTGAGCTATTCCATCTCTCAAGCCACTTAATCTTCATAGAAGTGTACATAGCCGAAGTCGCCAACATCCAAAGTTTTTCTTGAGTCATCTTAGGACTCTCATCATGAGTTTCATAGTAAGACTTCAACTGCTCTAAGAACATAGGAGTATGTTTAGGATCTGCAATGGAAAGTTGTTTCTTCAATTCCGAATGGGAAGTCAATCTCACCCTATCAACAACTTTAGAAACCCATTCATCAACTGCACTTAAAGTCCAATGTGTAGGATCGGGGTACTTCTCATAAAATTTCCTTTGAGCAGTAGCAACAACATCTCCCAACTCTTGCTACACCAAGAAAAAAAAAATAAATAAATTTGCACATATTAAAAAATGATATACAATAAAAATATTATAGTAGAAATCCAAATGAACAACAAGAACAAAGGAAATATAAAAGAAATGGAAAAAATATGCAAGAAAAAATGATATTTTAGAAGAAATAACCTCATATAGAAATCCATTAAGAGCCTCAACAGTCAAAGTGAACCAAATACTATGTTTGGATATTTGTTTGGCATCAACAGCAGTAAGGTCTTATTTGGAGACAAATTTTTCCAAATGTGAAAGTAATTGTCTAGCAATACTTTGAATGCGGAAAAATTTATAAACAAGATTTGTAGAAACAAGGGATTTTTGGTTCCTCCTAACAAAATAAAACAAATAATGATAAGATGTGGAAAATGAACATCCAATAGAAAAATAAACTTACAAAACAAGAAGCCAAATGAAAAAAACAAACAAAAAGAGAAAAATAAAGGAATTACCAATTGACTTCATGCAAGGTTGCCAAAGCATGCAAAGCACAATAGAATCTAAAAATAATGGCCATTGAAAGCCACCATTATAGAAGGAGAAAAACAATGATGAATGTGAGTTTTCACATGTGAAAGAATGTACATATCCAAAGCAAATTGAAATGCAAATAAACATGGCCGTTAATGGCCACCCTTATGCAACGACAACAAAAATGATGAATGTCAATGTTTACATGTAAAAGAAACTATATATGCAAAAAATATATAAATGAAAAAAATGGTAAAAATTAATGGCCACTCTTATCAATGGAAATATTTTTTATGAAAGTGTGTGTGTACATGTCGAAGAAACCACATATGCAAAATAAATTGAATGGAAAGAAGGGTGGCCATCAACGGCCACCCTTAAGAAGAAGAAAAAATGAATAAAGTGAATGTGTACATGTGGAAGAAACCACATATGCAAAACAAACTGAATGGAAAGAAGGGTGGTTGTTTACGGCCACCCTTAAGAAAAGAAAAATTGACTAAAGTGAGTGTGTACATGTGGAAGAAACCATATATGCAAAATAAACTGAAATGAAAAAAAGGTCGCCGTTAACGGCCATCCTTAAGAAGAAGAAAAATTTATTAAAAAGGGTGTGTACATCTAGAAGAAACCACATATGCAAAACAAACTAAAAAAAAAATGGTGGTTATTAACGGCCACCCTTAAGAAGAAGAAAAATTGAATAAAGTGAATGTATATATGTGGAAGAAACCACAGATGCAAAACAAACTGAAATAAAAAAAATGGTGGCCATTAACGGCCACCCTTAAGAGGAATTTATTATTATTAAAGTGAGTGTGTACATGTGGAAAAAAACCACACATGCAAAACAAACCAAAATATAAAAAAGGTGGCCGTTCACGGCCATCTTTAAGAAGAAGAAAAATTAAATTAAATGAGTGTGTACATATGGAAAAAATCACATATGTAAAAAAAATTGAAATTGAAAAAAAAAACCGTTAACTGTCACCTTTAAGAGAAAGAAAATTGAAACAAATGAATGTGTATTTGTGGAAGAAACCATACATGCAAAACAAACCAAAATAAAAAAAAGAATGGATGTTAACAACCGCCCTTAAGAAGAAGAAAAATTGAATAAAGTGAGTGTGTACATGCGGAAGAAACCACATGTGCAAAACAAACTGAAAAAAAAAAATGGTGGCCATTAACCTCGGGGAGATCACTTCATTGTAGAGTTGAACAACCACGTGCGATCATTTTAGATGTAAAACATGTAAAAAATGTAAAAATCATCACCAAAATGGGTCACAATTTTATCAAATTTTTTTCATGAGTAGATATAAATGGTACATGTTACATAGTAAAAAATGGTGACTAAATTTGATGATTTGTTTTTTTAATAAAACATACCGTTTCTAACTAGAATGACGCAGAATTGAACTAAAAAAATTGCTACAATTAATGAATATGACTAAAAATTTCAAAAAAATATACAAAAGATAACATCAATGGTTGTGTATATGTAGAAAAAATATCGTAAAATTTAAAATTATTTATGACATGTAATATAGGGGTAGCAAACTTTGTTCGCACGTGGTGTTCAACTCTACAATGGAGTGATCTCCCCGAGCCATTAACGGCCATCTTTAAGAAGAAGAAATTTGATTAAAGGGAGTGTGTACATGTGGAAGAAACCACATATGCAAAACAAACTGAAATTAAAAGATGGTGACCATGAACGACCATCCTTAAGAATAATAAAATTAATTAAAGTGAATGTGTACATGTGGAAAATATCACATATGCAAAACAAACTGATATGAAAAAAAAGGTGGCTGAAAACGGCCACACATAAGAAGAAGAAAAATTGAGTAAGTGAGTATTTACATGTAAAAAAACCCAGATATGTAAAACAAACTGAAATAAAAAAATGACCGTTAATGGCCACTCTCTCGGAAGGGAAGAAAATGATTCATATGTGTGGTTTTATTTCAAAGAAATTATGTTGTTAAATGGAAACTGAAACCAAAAAGGGGTGGTTGTCAACGACTGCCCTAAATCATAACACAAAAAGTGGAATAAAGAAAATGGTGGCCGTTACCGGCTACCCATTTGGAAGAGAGGAAAAAAAAATGAAGTACAACTCGATCTGCGTCGCTTTCCAGAACCTTCACTATAATTTTTTCAAATTCTTATATTTATTTCCAAAAACAATTGTGTCTATACATTATATTCTTTACATTCACTCCAAGTTTTTTCGGAAATTTTGGACGTAATATCAATTTTACATAAATCGCCAAACTCTATAGAAATTAATATGGTTAGATTTCCTTCAAAAATCTTCAATTTTTGAAGATTTCGGGTCAGATTGTAAGATGCTGCTATTATTTTTTGGCTTTAAAACACACAAAACATAATCATTTTTTTTGCGCTATATACCGTTGGAATCGTATTTTTGGTGTACACAATATAATATACATCATATACCTTTAAATTTATTATCATTGCATAGTTATTTTCTTATTATTTTGTTTGTACTTCCTACCTCCATCTCTAACTTAGATTGTTATCCCTCCTCTTCATCTTCCTCATTGCATCCAGAGTCAATATATGGTTGAGCTTCACATGTAGTGGTTTCATGTTCGAAGACATCTTCCTTTATGACTTCACATGTTACAATATCTTCGTACGTCAAATTTCTTGTTATGCCTGATAGGTCCATTCCTATCATTTGAAAAACACGTCTATTCATTCTAGCCCTTGACAATTGTCTCTTACTTGGAAAACGAAAGCTATTTCTTCTACTATTTTTTTTCCTACCCACCATTGGAGTGACCACTGCTAACAATGGATAAATGATGTTCTCTTGCATCTAAACACATTCAGCTTCCCTTTCCACTACATCGTCCACTCTCAACAACATGCATTTTTCTATACTGCTTCATTTCTGTTTGTGAATTCTTATATTACATGATGGTCTTTATCAGTAGCCCACTTCATTGCATGATTAATAGTTGTAAAAGTATAGCCGTTAATGGCTATACTTAGTTTATTTAATTTTTATTATTATATACATAATTGATAGGTACAAAAGTATAGTTGTTAATGTTTACATTTAATTTATTTAATATCCTTAAGTTATATGCATGTATACATGCACATATTGGATCAACGTGCATCATAAATTGTTAGTGCCAGTTCTAATAATGCCAGTTCCAATGTTGCCAATTGTAATAGTGCAAGTTGTGATATTGCTAGTTATAATATTGCCAATTGTGATAGTGCCAGTTCTAATATTGTTAGTTCTAATAGTGCAAGTTCTAATAGTTGTAAGTGCCAATTGTAAATCTTACATAATTAATAATTTCTATAATATATGAATTATGTCACACCCCTTCTTTGGCCTACTATTTACAAATGAAAGGTTGTATATTGTGTTGATTACAACCATTATCTTCTGTTAATATTTTCATGCTGCATAATTTTTATTTTCAAATGATATTACAATATTTTTTCTATATCAAACATTGTATAATATTTAATATCATACAATTTCCTTTCGTTTGGTTCAACCCCTCTAATTTCTCATTCTTTATATTTACAACATTTCCATTCTCCAATACTATCATTTGCTTCTTCTCATGTCTTTGTGTTCTTGTGGCTTGTCCGTAGTTTTATGTTATTTCTTTTGAACCTATCCCTATGGCTACTATTCTTGCAATAGGTCATGAGGTCCCATTCGTTTTACCATTGGGTGCCGGAGGTTTTGTACATGTGCCTACCCATGTCTTTCATGTCCATTTTGGATTCTCCCCTCCTTCTATTATCGTAGAGGAAGAAGTGTCATGTGATTCTAGTGTTCTCAAAGAATCTATCTTCCAATCAAGATACAACGATCATGAAGGCTTCTACCAGCTTCTTCATGTAAGACGCTATAGAGTTTACGGTATCTCCTCAGAGCTCTTCGGAGCTTCGATCGAAATACTAACTCTTGTTTCTCGTACGTCTAGTGTTAAATACCCATTGATACGTCCATTATGAGTGGAGTCTCCATCAAGTGCCCGTTCCGATAACATTATCCTCATCAATCTCCAAGGTATTAAACGTGAGTCCCTAGAATCTCTAATAGAGTTATCATCCAATGATAATGAAGGCGATACACCGATTAAAGTTAGTCAACGATCCTCTTCAAATGTTGCTCTACCGTCCACGGTGACTAGCACCTTCCGTACTACCCTTCCTAGTCCTGTATCGTCCATTTTTTCTCGTCCTCCTCTTCCCCCAAATCATTACGATTCGCTTACTGTATTGCAATGCCTTCGCATATTATCTTTAGTGCTCAGATCACGAAATGAGCTTGTTCATATTAACTTCGATGTCATTGAATATCATAAGGTTATGTTCCCACGGGGGGTTCACTCCATGTCAAGTTGAACACCACGTGCGGCCAAAGTTTGCTACCCCTATATTACATGGAATAGATAAATTTAAAAATTATGATATTTTTTCTACATATACATAACCATTGATAATATCTTTTTTATATTTTTTTGAAATTTTTAGTCATTGTCATTTTTTGTAGTAATTATTTTAGTTCAATTCTGCGTCATTCTAGTTAGAAACGGTATGTTTTATTAAAAAAACAGGTCGTCAAATTTGGTTACCATTTTTTACTATGTAATAGATACCGTGTATATCTACCCATGAAAAAAAATTGATAAAATTTTGACCCATTTTGGTGATGCAACTTACCAAAAGTAGATTTTTTTTGGCCGCACGTGGTGTTCAACTTGACAATGGAGTGACCCCCCCGTGTATGTTCCTCCCTGCTACATTCAATGGTAATGTTCTTTTTGAGTTGCCCCCATGTCGTGGGTCCACTTTTCAGGCTAAAGGCATGGAGGGCATGGATAAACGGTATGACGGTCACACATGGTGTCGCACCATTACGTCCAACATCCACAATGACCTGGATTTGAAGTTCAGAAAGTCCTATTGTGTTGGACATTTGATATGTGAGAATACAAGTTGTGATTACCGTACATGATCTTCGAAGAGTAACGAAACTAAGTGGATTGGAATCACTAACCATTCTTTTAGCCTAGGTCACATTCCTCCACCAAATTCTACTGTGCTATGTAGATTTTGTAGACAATCTCCTACTTGCCTCAATCTTTGTAATTCGCAAATTTATTATGTACTCAGATCCGAAGATTTGTCACGTGCGTGCATCCATTTGGGAGTCCATTCCCATCCAGTTATTGACGGCCAATGTAGGGAGTCCCTTGAAGCAATCACCGGATTGATCGCTCACGAAGTGGCCAAAACTCCATCCACCAAAACCTCCGCCATTGCCTTGGCCGCAAGCAAGGAATTCCTCGACACATTTCTTATTCACTATGGACCTAGACCAAAGGAGATCCTCCGGAGTGATGCGTTGGAGAATGTTATGGATAAGTTTCATCTCCTTAGCTCACCCAACGTTTGCAACATCATATCCTCTTTCCGGAGCAACAACAAAGGCGGTGGTAAGATTGATCATATTCTTGGCATGAAGGGATGTGCCAAAATGGAATACATCCACGATAGTGTATTCCCGGTGTCAGCCACAAACCCCCACCCTTTTGCGTTTGTAGTCCAGGTGGAAACCCATGGCTCACATGTCCTTGTTAACTCTTGGCCTTGGAGACCCATACTCATGCTCCAATGAATTTGAACACAAACATACTCTTTTTATTAAATACCACAGGCATTAGCATTGAAAAACACTTATGCCTTCATTAGGATTATTACACGCCACCACACTAATATCTTCTCCCTCCTCTAATCCCCTACCTAATGCATGCCCTATCTACCCAGTTAATCTAATTCCTACCCCCTTAAAAACACCTTCTCTCACATTAGAGAGTCAAGGTCTAACCTAACTATGCTACCTATCTCCTCCACCCCTTCATTGCCACATTTACCCTGAGCATCAGTTTTGACCATCAAATTCCACAACCAACTGCTGGCTTCAGCAACTGGCCCTTCACCTAACTGTACTAGAATGCTTCGGCAGTTGAATCCACCTTTTGTCACCTGAATGCTTCGGCAGCTGAATCCTTTCTAAGCCTGAATTCTCGGCAACTGAATCTACCTTCTGTCACCTGAATGCTTCGGAAGCTGAATCCCTTCTAATCCTGAATGCTCGGCAGCTGAATCTACTTTCTGTCACTTGAATGCTTCGGCAGCTGAATCCCTTCTAAGCCTGAATGTTTCGGCAGCTGAATCCCTTGTAAGCCTGAATGCTTTGGCGCTGGCTAGCCACCCTCTAGGCCAAAATGCCTCGGCAGCTGAATCTACCTTCTGTCACCTGAATGCTTCGGCAACTGAATCCCTTCTAAGCCTGAATGCTCGGCAGCTGAATCTACTTTCTGTCACATGAATGCTTCGGCAGCTGAATCCCTTCTCTCAGCCCTGTCCTCCCCCTGCGAGAGCCCATGGTCCGCCGAGAGAGAGAGAGAGGCCCAGGAGCTGTGCTCCCTCAACCGCTACCCTCTTCCCCAGCCCGGGAATTCCTAGGGTACAGGGGTCCTACCCTTAAATGAACGGCAAGAAGCCCTATCAACGCCACAATTCCCATCTCAACATCCTAATGCACAAGTTTGAAATCCCGAGAGCCTAACTATCACTAACTAATCCTAAAGAATTTCTAATAGTCACCAACCAAACTTCAAACACACCTTCCTGAGTTCAAGGTTTAATTTGTCATCCAAATCAAAATCCACATTTTTTATGTTTTCAATTAATCAAAAGAGATTCAAAGCCTAAGTTTTAATAGATTGCACGGTTAAGAACATATGTGTGCATATAATTTGGCCTCACATAACTGGCGACCGTTGGGGGATGGATCCAAAACTCTTGTTCGCAGGCAAGTAGGCACTTCAAGCCTTGTACTCTTTGCACCGACTGCCGGATGTACGGGTTGGGAAGCTCTCCCCGTTCAATGTCTCCAATTGCAACGAGTTGTTTGGAAATGCCTCCCGAATGAGGTACGGCCCCAACCAAACTGCATCAAACTTCCCCAAGAATTCGAGCTTTCTGGCATCTTGAATTAACACCATCATCCCTGGCCGTAGAACCCTCTTCTTGTGATGTTTGTCGAAGGTGATCTTCCTTCGCGTTGAATGGCCTCGATGTGCTGAGCCCCCATCCGTCTCCTCTCGTCAAGCTCTTCAAGAGTCGTCAACCTATTCCTCAATGACTGACTATCAGTGAGTCGAGAATCAACTGCCACGCGCAATGACGCAATCTCGAACTCAATGGAAAAAATGGCCTCCAATCCGTACACCAATGAAAATGGGATTGCTTGAATTGTCACCTTGAAGGTTGTTTGATAAGCCCACAATGCCACTGTCAACTTAACATCCCAATCCCTCTTAGAATCAAGAATCGTCTTGCGAAGGATACTCACCAATATTCCGTTGACACGCTCTGTTTGACCATTAGTCTACGGATGATAAGGAGTAGTTTTCCTATGATCTATCTGAAACTTGTCTGTCATCTCTTGAATTAAAGAATTCAGGAAATGAATTCCCCTGTCACTCACTAGAACCTTCGGGCATCCAAACCTCGAGATGATGTTCTCGTACATAAATGTGGCTGTGTGTGCAGCTGTATCCGTCTTGACAGCCTTAGCCTCTGTCCACTTGATCAAGTACTCGGTAGCAACAACAATGTAAGCCATGCCTTTTGAGGAATGGGGATAAACCTCACCAACATAATCAATTTCCCACTTCTCAAAAGGAACTAAAGGTAATGACACATGAAGTGACATCTCCATGCGGAGGTCGTTCCTCGCATACCTCTGGCAAGCGTCACAACGTTTAACATACTCATGAGCATCTTTAAACAAGGTAGGCCAAGAGTAACATGCTCTAAGAATCTTTTGACCTGTAAGTTGTCCAGAGAAATGCCCCCCACATGCACTGTCGTGGCATGAGGCTAAGATGGAGGGCACTTCGACCTATGACGCACATCTTCTCAACAACCCATCGGCTCCCCTCGTAAACAACCTATGGCCTATCACTGCAAAGTGCCTACTATTGACTCTGACCTTCCTCCTATCCTCCTTTGTGCACTCTTCAGTCTCCTCTGGCAACTTCTGAGTTGTCAAGAACTCCACAATGCCAGCATACCACTCGGGTTGGGCGGTAACCACAAAAAGGTTGTCATCTATCAATCTATCATTCACAGGACTATCACCCACATCCTCTGACAATCTCGACAAGTGGTCAGCTTGTAAATGCATGCGACCGGGCTTGTACTCAACCATGTAATCAAACTCTTCCAACAACAAGACCCATCTAGCGAGCCTTCCGCTCAACTCCGCCTTGTTGACTAAATATTTGATAGCCATGTGATCCACAAAGAAAACCACCGGATTGCACATGAGGTAATGGCGAAACTTCTTGACTGAAAACACCATGGCTAGACACTCCCTCTCTGTGGTAGAATAATTCCTCTCTGCCGGTGTCAATTGCTTACTAGCATAAGCAATGGGTCGATCCTTACCATTCTCCCCTGTCGACTGACACAATGCACTACCAACTGCTACATTGCTAGCATCACAAAACACATGGAAAGGCTTATCCCAATCGGGTGGCCTCAACATCGGATAGGTTCTCAACTTAGACCTCAACTCCTCAAATGCTCTTTGACAAGCCTCTGTCCACTCAAACTTACAATCTTTCCTAAGCAACTGAGTAATAGGAACTGCAATCTTAGCGTAATCCGGAATTAAGTCCCAGTACCATCCCACATGCCCTAGCAACTTGGCTATCCCTCTAGCATTGGTTGGAGTGGCCAACCCATCTATCACTGAAATCTTATCGGGATCTGGCTCCCTTCCTTTCTCATTGACCACATAACCAAGCAAAACTCCCCTCTGAACACCCAAGAAGGTCTTGTCTGGATTCAAGGCCAACTGCATCTTCCTACATCTAATCAAAGCCTCTCTAACACACTGTAAATGTTCACTAGCACTAGACTGAGTACTAAAATCATCCACGAAGACGGTCATGGATTTGAACAACAAGTCGGTGAAGATGTACATGACCAACCTCTGAAATGTGGCGGGGGCTGTGAGGCCAAACCTCCCACCCTTAGCGTCGTAGTCCATGTGGGGGCTGGTTGCTCTCATTTCTTACTTCATGCCTTCTTCCCCCTAGCATCAGTCAGCTCCGTCAATAGTAAACTGAACCACACAATTTTATTCCAAGATGGTAGGTACAAGCATTAAAAAATGTTTTTCTTTCTCTGTACTTCTTCCCTCCCACATGGTATCACACTAAGTACTCTCAACCCTATCTAAATCCCTACCCTCACACAAGAGAACTACTCACTATGTCCCCTCTACCCACTAATCCCTTCCCCATATTAATCTAATCCGTTTTCCTCGACCAGTCAACAAGTTCAACCACTGTGGGAGGTCCGGCAGGTTTAGCCCAGCCACTGATCTAATCCTCAGTCTCGGTCCCTTAATCACAAATCTACGTTGTTCGAGGGGGGCAGTTGCCCGTCACTGCCCGTCAGCTCACCCTTGGCTACCGGCTGCTGACTTGGTGTTGTGCCTGGTCCCGAACCGGCAGTCTAGCAATCAGCTCCCTCTTTGACGTCGCTAGTCGTGCCCTGTTTGCTGCCCTCTGGGCCATAGAAGGTCCCATCTCCTTAAACCTTGGCTGGGCAGCCGAATTCCGATTAGCTCGAGGGACGCTCTCTCCTTCTACTAGCAACCAACAGTTAGTCTCCTGAAGGTTCTCACCCTGACTTGGCCAATGCCATAGTGAAAACCTCAGAACTCATTCTTTTTAGTTGAATCCAACATTGTAACAATGCACGAGAGAGGGCTCTTTTGTATTCAACCCCGCAACCTAGATTTCCGCACCCTCACTTCCCTGCTCCCTGTGATGGACTTCCTCCGGTGTGGAATCTCGGGCAGCTGCTAGCTCGCGGCCAACCCTCCTTCATTCACCACTCCGGCTTCTAACCTGCACCCACTCCTCACAGCTCTCGGCCGTCTCCTCTTCCTTCCGACCTCAACCTCTTCACTCCCATTCAATCCCCTTCAACTAACTGCAGACCCGGTGGTCGGATCCCGCTCAGCCACACCCATTTCATCATATGGATTTCCCTAGCCTCCCTTCGCCGCTGCCCCCAGCGCCGAAAAAAACCCAAAGAGAGAGTTCCTTCGCCGAGAGCTGCTGCTCCTGGCTCCCTCGGCAGCTGATCCCTTCTGAAAATCCAGTTCCCTTGCCACCCTGTGAGGTTTGCCCTTACCTAGTTCTAACACGGCTCAAGCCTAATTTAATTAACCCCCTATCCCACTCCCAAGCCCAATTCGGGCACTAAATCCAGCTTTTAAGCCTAACAACTCACATTCCCTTCCCGAATTACTAAAGTACTAACCACAAATACTTTTAACTAAATCTAATTAACACTAAGCCTCTCACAACACACAAGTGACATAATTCACTTGTTAACTCTAACACACTCCAAACACAAGGGTTGCACTCTTTTTAGTTTTGAAATAGCAATCACAATAAAAAGAAACAATTCCTAATATCTTTTAAGAGTTAACCACACATGTGGGCACCGTTTTGGGCTCACAGGGGCATTACACAAGCCAAATGGCATGACCACCCACACAAAGGTGCCCCAAGGAGTGGTGAACGCCGTCTTGTGGACGTCCTGTAGCGCTATGGAAATCTGGTTGTATCCCGAATAACCATCCATGAATGTATATCTCGCATGTCCACCCACCTCCTCTAAAAGTAGCGTGATGAATGGTAATGGGAAGTGGTCCTTCTGTGTGCAAGCATTCAGTTTCCAATAGTCTACACATACCCTCAACTTCCCATTTTTCTTCTTCACCAACACCATAAGAGAAACCGAATCCATAATTTCTATTGGCTTTATAAATCCAACCTTCAACAACCTCTCTAATTTTGCCCTCACTAGCAACTGCAACTGTGGGTTCATCCTTCTCTCTTTCTGTCTAATTGGTTTAGCACCCGGAATCAAATGAATGCAATGCTCCACCATCTCTCTAGGGATCCCCCTAAGCTTATCATACGACCATGCGAATGTGTCACTAAATTCATCCACCAACTCGGCATATTCCTTGACCTCTTGCTCTCCCAGCTTAGAACCCATCTTCATTTGCCTAACCTTTCCATTCTTCGTCTTCACATCCACATACCTCCAGTCCGCCTCTGACACATGTGTTTGCTCATCTTTGTTCCTATACCAATCCGGAGGTACCTTAGGATAATCCTTGACATCTTGACCCGCTACTATGCCCGTTGATGTTGTCTTCAAGTGCAAGGGTTCCTCCAACCTTGCGGACTCAATGACGACCTCCTCATCTTGAGTCCCATCCACATGTACTAAATTCATGTCGCTCTCCTCCACACTATCTACCCAAAGCGTCAATCCTCCTCTAATCCATTCCTCCTCGGTAAGCACCTCACATGGCTCTAACAAGGAATATTCCCCCTCCCTTGAACTAAGCCTCTCATCACTCAAACATGCATGGTGGGACGTCATCATAATATCATGCACTGACTCGGGATAGTCTCTCAACCACTGTGCATACTCCCCATCATCACCCCAATAATAGAAACTGAGGTCCAAACTACCTAACCCTGAATCCATAATAGTACCTTGTCCGCTTGAATGGACGACTCCCACTAGTGTCTCATTCTTCTTGTTTCCCTCTTTACTTTCCCGCTTGTCTTCCTCTTCCTCATCCGACGATGAAGATATTTGTTCTCTTACCCAACCTCCTAATGATCCTATAGAGACTTTGACTCTATTGTCCTTAGGACCATAAGTAATGGAAGGCTTGATTCTTCCCCAATCTACTACCGCATCCGACATCCTCAACCAAGGTCTACCCAACAATATGGGAAATGTATCCTTGTTAGAATGTATTTTGATGATATGAAAAGTGACCACATACTCCTCCCCTCCGGTGCTAATCCTACAATCCTTAATCATTCCCAAAGGCACCGCCGGAGTTTGATTCGCCATGTTGATGATGAAAGGTGATGGACCCGTAAGACTAAGACCCAATCTCTTCATGGTGTACTCCGGCAAGATGTTTAGCCCACTACCTCCATCCACTAGCACATTGGGAACCACCTTGTCCACCACCATAACTTCTATCTCAATTGCCTTGACTTCACGCCCTCCTCCTCGTAATTGAACTCTAGCGGCCACCCTAGTCTTCACCTTCCTAGTCCTCCTAGTCACTGGCATTCCTTCATTGAGAGTCTTGCGAGCCATGGGTGATATTTCCAACAATTGACCAAAGGTTATGTCGGCCTTGAATGAGCTAAGGTCGGCCCACAAATCATATCCTTCCGGCTTCTCAACTTTTGTTTTTTCTACTCCATCAAACTCATCCAAAGGGATGCTAGGTCCTTTCCATTCTCCCATCTCACTACCATGGAAATCATGAATGACATTTGGCCTCTCCCTATCCTAAACAATCTCATTCTCCTTCTCTAATTCCCTAGTGGCACTTCTAGCTACTCTAGCTACCCTATCTAAATCTGAAAGGTGAGGACCCTCATCCGAGGAGTACTTCTCTTAACCCTCTACACCCTTCTCCGCTTGAATGTTTCTCTGCATAGCCCTAGTGGTGACTGCTAATGCCGGAGCCTCGTGAGTGGCCTCATCATCCAAACCCCTCAAGTCATTGGTGATGGCGTTGATGTGTGGAGGCCATTGACCTTGCTCTTCTCCAACACCCATTTGGTAAGGAATAGACTCATCATGATAAAGCTCCGTGACACCATCCATGAACCTGACATCCTGAGAATTAGACGGACCCAGATCGGTAGGAGGAGCTTGCCTCCTATTGTCAAAATGTTGTGGACCCCCTGGCCTATTCTGAATGGAAATGTATCCATTCGCCGTCTGCAATCCCGTCGGAGGATGGAATGTCTGCCTAGCATTCCCATGATCATAATATAAATTAGGTGGCCTAAGCTCATTAGGAGGCCCACCCTGTGGCCTAGCCCCTCTCATGTTGTCTCTAGCTTGTTGTTGTGGGTTGACCACCGGGTTGGGCATGCTAATGACCTTATCAGGTTGACGACACTCGTCCGAAGGATGATTTCCCCCACAATTACTACAACCATAACTCTGTCTTTCGGACCAACATTGACCTTGTGCATGCCATCGCCCACAAAAAGGATGAAACTCCCTTCTCTCCGCATTCTGACCATCTTGTCCTCTAGGAGGAGGTCCCCTATAATTGCCCTGACCATACTGATTATGACCTTGGTCTCTCTGGTTTTGTAAAGGTGGGCCACCGTTGTTCCTTTGATCACGATTTTGCCCAGCTCGACAAAACTGCCTGGTGTGTCCAGGTTGGTCACACTGAACACATCACAACCCCGAAGCATGTTTACTCGACTCAACTGGAGGAGGAGGGCCAAGCTGCTGACTCCTAATCATCAATGACATCTGATCCGTAAGACTCTGCATTTGCTTAATCATAGCCTCCTGAAATCCCAACTGACTAGCACCTAACATTTTCTTCACCTCCTCAATGTGTGCATCGACTCTAGGAGCGGGCAATGCTAAGAGTGGTGCCGGTTCCCTAGCCGCTAGAGGACGTGGACCTGTGTCGATGAAAGCATACTGAGCTTGACTCCCATGTCTACCTTACTCTCCTTCCACCACTCTCGGGCGAATGAGGATGAATTGAGGAATTAATTCATCCTCCCTTCTCCACAATATCTCATAGTCTCTATCTATGTGCTCCATCTCTCTAGCCACAGCCTTAGCATTTGCTAATGTCTGAGGATTCCTCTCCAACACACCTCTAATAGTACCCGACTTAAAAAATCCCTAAATGAAGAATTGTTTTAGTGTGTCATCATTGAGCATTGTGCCCACAAACCGTGTACACACTAAATCAAACCATCCTAATGTATGCCGAAATCTACTCTTCCCTTCCTTGCTTTAATGATGCTAGCGCTCTAAGCGCCGTACTCTGACCAACCTCGGGCCTAAACTCATTCAAAAACTCCCTCTGCATCTGCTCCCATCCTCTAAAGTGGCCCTCTGCATGATCTCTATACCACTCATAAGCTTCTCCATCTAGAGTGGTAGGAAACCACACCAACCAATATCCCGGATTGGTGACAAGAGAACTAGCCAACCTCTCAATGTACCTCTCCATGTGCCTAGAAGGATCCTCATCCTTAGTTCCATAAAACTTAGGGAGGTGGGATGGCATATCCACTGCCGCCAAGTTTTGTGGAACCACAATGGGTAAACCTCTCGGCCTAACCAAGGGATCAATGGATGGCATGGGAATTGGACCTTCTCTCTCCCCCTCCTGAGCCATAGTGTTTGGTGTCTCCATTCCTACCTCCCTATCAATTTCTATAGGGATCTCCTTCCTAACTGTATTAGTCTCTGTCGATGTCTCGCCACTCAACTTGAAGGAAGTAGCTTCCTCCTCGAGTTGAGCATCTACCTCTAAACTTTCTAACACTAGATTAGCAATAGGTTCCACATTCAAACAACTTTCTAGCCCAATGTCTACTTCTTCTACAACGTCACTAATCTTAGACAATCTTTTCCTAAATGTACTCTTTTCTAATCCTAACTCCAATTCAGGTTTGTGAGATCGAGTCTTACCTCGCATTCCCTGAAAAATCGATCAACCCTCACTTGACCACACATGCCCCTTGCTACCTTCACTCCTTTAATGTTTTCACTTTTTTGGATGTGTATTTAAAATTAAGGAGGTGAGGAAAGAGAACCTGCATGCCAACTTAGGTGAAAAATCCCAAATAGGGAATAGGTATGCTCATGTCAATTCTCAGTCAAGCCGGAGAATCACCTCCGAACTCTTCCATCAAATTGACACTCACCATATTACCGAGAGTGAGGGGCTGACCTTCGTCATGCACCACATCCTAAAATTAATTATCCTTCTAAGATTTAGTGAACTAATGATCGTACTATTAATGTTATGTCCTTATGCCATCTCAAGAAGGTTTAGGACATCACCTTAAGCCGCGCTCCTTCCTCAAAACAAAATGCATAAATGAAAATGCAATTCATTCCAAGAAAAAGAAATGAGGTTCGACTAACCTAACCAAATGAAAAAATCAAAACCAAGTGAGATGTTTACCATGCATCATGTGCTCCTTCCTCTCCCTCAAGTTCGTGCCTCCAAGTCTCAATCTCCTAATTCCGCTTCACTCCCGGCAGACGCACCATTTATGTCAGCCACAAACCCACCCTTTTGCGTTTGTAGTCCAGGTGGAAGCCCATGGCTTACATGTCCTTGTTAACTCTTGGCCTTGGAGACCCATACTCATGCTCCAATGAATTTGAACACAAACACACTCTTTTTATTAAATACCACAGGCATTAGCATTGAAAAACACTTATGCCTTCATTAGGATTATTACACGCCACCACACTAATATATTCTCCCTCTTCTAATCCCCTACCTAATGCATGCCCTATCTACCCAGTTAATCTAACTCCTACCCCCTTAAAAGCACCTTCTCTCACATTAGAGAGTCAAGGTCTAACCTAACTATGCTACCTATCTCCTCCACCCCTTCATTGCCACATTTACCCTGAGCATCAGTTTTGACCATCAAATTCCACAACCAACTGCTGGCTTCAGCAACTGGCCCTTCACTTAACTGTACTAGAATGCTTCGGCAGTTGAATCCACCTTTTGTCACCTGAATGCTTCGGCAGTTGAATCCACCTTTTGTCACCTGAATGCTTCGGCAGCTGAATCCTTTCTAAGCCTGAATGCTCGGCAGCTGAATCTACCTTCTGTCACCTGAATGCTTCGGAAGCTGAATCCCTTCTAAGCCTGAATGCTCGGCAGCTGAATCTACTTTCTGTCACCTGAATGCTTCGGCAGCTGAATCCTTTTTTAGCCTGAATGCTTCAGCGCTGGCTAGCCCCCCTTTGGACCAGAATGCCTCGGCAGCTAAATCCCTTCTAAGCCTAAATGCTTCGGCGCTGGCTAGCCCCCCTCTGGACCAGAATGCCTCGGCAGCTGAATCCCTTCTAAGCCTAAATGCTTTGGCACTTGCTAGCCACCCTCTAGGCCAGAATGCCTCGGCAGCTGAATCTACCTTCTGTCACCTGAATGCTTCGGCAACTGAATCCCTTCTAAGCCTGAATGCTCGGCAGCTGAATCTACTTTCTGTCACTTGAATGCTTCGGCAGTTGAATTAAGCCTGAATGCTCGGCAACTGAATCTACCTTCTGTCACCTGAATGCTTCGGCAACTGAATCCCTTCTAAGCCTGAATGCTCGGCAATTAAATCTATTTTCTGTCACCTGAATGCTTCGGCAACTGAATCCCTTCTAAGCCTGAATGTTTCGGCGTTGGCTAGCCACCCTCTAGGCCAAAATGCCTCGGAAGCTGAATCTACATTCTGTCACCTGAATGCTTCGGCAGCTGAATCCCTTCTAAGCCTGAATGCTCGGCAGCTGAATCTACTTTCTGTCACCTGAATGTTTCGGCAGCTGAATCCCTTCTAAGCCTGAATGCTCGGCAGCTGAATCTACTTTCTGTCACCTGAATGCTTTGGCAGCTGAATCCCTTCTCTCAGCCCTGTCCTCCCCCTGCGAGAGCCCATGGTCCGCCGAGAGAGAGAGAGAGGCCCAGGATCTGTGCTCCCTCAACCGCTACCCTCTTCCCCAGCCCGGGAATTCCTAGGGTACAGGGGTCCTACCCTTAAATGAACGGCAAGAAGCCCTATCAACGCCACAATTCCCATCTCAACATCCTAATGCACAAGTTTGAAATCCCGAGAGCCTAACTATCACTAACTAATCCTAAAGAATTTCTAATAGTCACCAACCAAACTTCAAACACACCTTCCTAAGTTCAAGGTTTAATTTGTCATCCAAATCAAAATCCACATTTTTTATGTTTTCAATTAATCAAAAGAGATTCAAAGCCTAAGTTTTAATAGATTGCACGGTTAAGAACATATGTGTGCACATAATTTGGGCTCACAGGTGCCAAAGTTGCCGGCGCAGACCTTGGATTTTTTTTGGATTTTTGGTTTTTTTTTGTTACTCTGGTGCCAAAGTTGCCAGCACAGACCTTGTACATTAACGCACAGGGTCTGAACTGGCGACTTTGGATTCTTTTGGGATTTTGGATTTTTTTTTGGATTTTTTTTTTGGTGCCAAAGTTACCAGCGCAGACCCTGTGCGTTAACGCACAAGGTCTACACTGGCGACTTTGGTTTTCTTGGTTTTTTTTAAAAAATAAATTTCGGTGCCAAACTTGCGACTTTGGCTAGAAATATAAAAAATATAAAAAATAAAGAAACCAAAAAGACCATAAACCTTTGGCATGAAAAGACCGTGTGCGTTAATGTACTGCGTCTACATCATCATTTCTAATGATATAGACCCTATGTGTTAACGCACATGGTCTACGCTTGCAACTTTCGAGCGTATGTAGCCGCTTGCATGGACCCTGTGTGTTAATGCACTAGCAACTTTCGAGCGTATATAGCCGCTCGCGTGGACCTTATGCGTTAACGTACACGGTCTATGCGCGCAACTTTGAAAGACCTCCAGTTAGGCACATAGACCCTGTGCATTAATGTACATGATTTGCCCTAGTTCTTAACGCCATCCTAATCATACAATTCTTTTCCTAGTGGTGTTGTGATACTGCTCCTTTTGTTGTTGTTGGTGCTGCTCTTTTGTTGATGTTGTTGCCGTTTTTTTGTTAATGCTAATGCTACTGGTGTTGCTACTAATTTTTTGTTGTTGGTAGTGTTGTTTTTCTGCTGGTGGTGGTACTGCTGTTGGTGTTGCTCCTTTGTTGTTGGTGTTGCTCTTTTGTTGTTGGTGCTACATTTCTTAATCATCTGTTAGTCTTCCTATTCTTAGGTTTTTTTTTCTCTAATTCTTCTTCCTTTAAGCTTATCATCTTTTGTAATTTATAAGTCTTCGTTTGCAGTCTACAATTTTATATATTTTGTTTCATTAAAATAATTCTTAAAACTTACTTTAATGTTTGCATTTAGGACCAAACGATGGATGTGGATAAAACAGTTCATAATTCCACTTATGATAATTTTACAAAAAATTCAATTCAAGATCATCAATCTGTACAAGTTTATCATGATCAGGACATCACATCAAATCTGCATAATAAGAAAAAAAATTATATGAACCCCTCAATTATTTTCACTTCGATAATGACAATGATGGTGATGATAAAACCTATCAAGAGAAAATATGGGAGCTTACAAATAAATGAAAGGTCAACTCAACTGCCACCATTTCTTCAATTCATGCTAGATCCAAGTCTCGTTTACATGTGCCCTTGTGTCGCATGGTTGCTATACCTATTTTGCGTCTTGTCTTCCGAAACTAGGGTAACATTACGAAATTGGAGGTTGATTTTGTCAATGGTTATCGTAATGGTGATCGTGTATTTTACATATTGTCCACTAATTCTAAGGGAGACTTTCAATTTGTGGATGATGAGGTTCGTGTATCTTGGAGCCCAAATTGGGCTTAAACCAATGCCGTATTTGAATATCAAGTGGATGCGAACCTTTCATTCACATCATATAAAAAAAAATGCTTTTTATATTGGATGGTAGTCATAGATTTTTTGCTTGGAAAAATTACATTGACCGCGTACATACCGTAGATTATGAACGTCACGTCTTTGTGAATTCTATCATTTTGGTACCCCAGCCTGACGACATTTCAAGTTTGTTGACTGCTATGCACGATATTAACAAGTAATGTTCTTAACCATTGGTTTTATTTTATTTATTTGCGGCTTATATTCTATTTGTTAAATTATATCATCTGATCAATTCAATTAGTTTTCATCTACGGAGAATTCTCATGTTTCCACCAATTTGGTGCACACTTTGTATCGGATGCAAAACATTGGCACCGTGCGTTTGATTTCCTTCAGAAAACAACCGGATCCAAAAGCTTATAAACAATCACGGGGGGTTCACTCCATGGTCAAGTTGAACATCACGTGCGGCCAAAAAAATCTACTTTTGGTAAGTTGCATCACCAAAATGGGTCAAAATTTTATCAATTTTTTTTCATGGGTAGATATAGACGGTATCTATTACATAGTAAAAAATGGTATCCAAGTTTAATTATATGTTTTTTTAATAAAACATACCGTTTCTAACTAGAATGATGCACAATTGAACTAAAATAATTACTACAAAAATGAAGATGACTAAAAATTTCAAAAATATATACAAAAGATATTATCAATGGTTATATATATGTCAAAAAAATATCATAATTTTTAAATTTATTTATTCCATGTAATATAGGGGTAGCAAACTTTGGCCGCACGTGGTGTTCAACTTGACATGGAGTGAAACCCCCGTGTAAACGATGTGAAGAGAAGTCCGTCGAAACTTGGTATTATTTTACACGACCAATTTTTTTGGAATATATGTATAGTGTTAGTCACCAAACTTTCCCTACTATGTACTTTATGTTTATTCATCTTCACTTCACATCACATCTATATGTACTGATAATTTGTGGGATTTTTTGTTTCATTATTAAGCAAAAACTTGCTGAGGTTAGCGATATTGCTCTCAACTATTACAATGAAACACATCCCCTTGAAAGAACATCAGAAGGAGTTTTAAAAGCAATGTCCACAGTTGTTAACAAAAACGTGCAATATTGTCTTCTGGTTTTACAAAACAACTGGTCATTGCTGACATCAACCTCACACTTGTTTTTCTTAAAGAAGTTAGGTACCATTGGGATTTCATTTTCGGTGCCTAAAATGTAATAAGAGAAACTTCATTGTGTTGCCGTCAGTAATATGGATGCAGAAGTCAAAGTCGGATGGCTCAAACTTTAGAATGGCAATAGATTTGACAAAGATGCATTGCATTTTCCGAAATCGCCCCTCTTTGATTTTGCACTTGATGATTGGTTATCAAAGTCTACATATTGGGCACATTTGGAAAAAAAAACTATTAAAGAGCTTTATAATATTCTTTAATCTCCTCTTGAATTGTCAGCAAATGTTCCTACTCTCTCCAAGTATATTTAAAGTTGGAAGTTTGTGGCTTTCAATTCAATATTTTATCGTGAATTCAAACACAATGTTTGGGATGAGCAACCCAATATTGATCTTGCTATGAAATGTGTACTATACAGGTACAACCTACTTTTTACTTTTTATTTAATTTCTTTCATTACATTTGGATTTCATGTTGTTTATCCTCCCTACCCCTCTTAGCACTTCCCCCCCCTTCAATGCATAGAAACACTAAACATTATGATCAACAGGTTTTAGATTTCATAGATTTAGAGGCCGATCCATGTTCAAGATCCATCACATCAAGTTCTAGTGATGGTTAGTTCTTTAGTAGCACTTGTTCAAGTACCATAACCGAGGTTTTTATTTTTGTGATTATTTTTTTTAATATACTTTCATTTATATCTCAGAGTTACACATGTTTTCTATCCACTTTTATCTTCCTTGCATTTTCTATATTATATTATATTATTAATTTATTGCAAAATTAAGTATTTTTTATAGTATCTTGTGTTTTATTTTTAAAGTTGGTCTTACTATGAATGTCAATGATAATTATTATTATCATGTCATAAGGGATGCAATACAACTATTAAAATTTCTATATGATACATATATATGCCCATTGTTATTTTCAGTTCTCAATGTTCATTTCTCACTACTCATAATCTAGAATTTTGTTCTTTATTCTCCCCATCCTTCTTATTTTTTAAATCTACAATTGTGGCAAAATACCACAGTTATAGGATACCAGTGGACCTATTACCAAATATTTTTTCTTCCTCACGGCTCACGTGTTACCGCTCATCGCTCACAAGATAGCACTCTCCAGTGATATATGAAGCTTCTTTGCAATATGATCATGAATGTTTCCTTTCTTTACGTTCAACTTGTCCACTTCCTCCTTCTATGTTACGTCCAATTTTTTTCCAAGAAATACCATCTTCTTGTTTTCTTCAAGAAACTACTCATTCTAAATTTCAATATGCATTTGAAAGGTATATTTTCTTCTTACAATATCAACAATTCTTCAACTTTCTGCATCAATCCAAACACAATTAATTTTCAATTCTAATTATGATGCCATTGATGTTGGGATCACTGCAACATGTAGAGAATTGGTCATTCCTAAGAGTTTATTGTCTTTGGCCAACCAACAAGCTGCAAACAAATCCAAATTTGCTACTGGATCTTTATCCAGTCAAGATCCGGGACCACCTAAATGGATTCAAGCTATGGAATTCATCAAACATGTATTTACATTTTTAATTTTTTAATTTTATTTAATTTAAACTTTATCTATTTTATATTGATTTTAATCAATTTAATCTAAATTTTACTTATTCCGATATCTTTTGTATTATAAGTTTTCAGGTTTCCAATGGCCGTGAAGATTCTATTGCAGGTTTGAAAATAACCAACGTTGTAAATCTAATTTTTTTTACATCTATGATGGGCTTCCGGATCCTACAACTGGAGCACCCAATACAATACCATCTTAGAATGTCAAGCAGAATAAAACATTTCTTACGCCAATGTCTGTTGCACACACATATTTTTCAGATGATGGTGTCATTGTTATTTTCAGTAATGTTCATCCTAAAAATCGGAGGGAACTCAATGCATCCCTCAATCAAGCACAAATGATGGTTATAAAGACAATCTATTGCATCAATGCCAATGATCATCTTATCGATCCAGATAATCCAGGGCAAATAGTAAGTATCTTACCAATCAAAGTTTGTAAAATTTTCAACTTGAATATATTTCTAACATGTCTTTAATTTATTGGCAGAGCAAAAAAAATTACATACATTATTGCCCGAAGATGCAATGACCTCACAAAACGTCAACAAAATTTTAAGTTTCTAAAGTTTGAGGGCCCCGAAATGGACATATCCACTATAAATATAGAAATCAATATGCTGACAGATAATGAACATATCATGAAAAATAAAACTATGGGAAGGACATAGAGAGGTGGATGACAGAAGGCTTCTCGTTTCTTTCAATTTTTTATGGAATGTTTGTATCTAAAAGGTGGTCGTGTTATCGACCTCACCTGCTCTACATGAGGTTCAATTTTGGTGTCTCGTACATGCGGTCGCCACCTTGCATTTGAGGGAGACCAAGAAATATTCAACTGTGTGTTAAAACCTATCCTTGATAATGCTCCAAAATATAATATTGAAGGCCCCCGAATCGAAGTTGCTGATGATGATAGTTTGCCAGATAAGGAGCTAATGTCTTTCGATTGTGAATAAGTTATAGTATGGATTTTTGAACTTCTTATTTGAATTGTTAATATTTATGTTTACAATATTAATCATATTACATGTCGTTTTACATTCAGGAAACTTATTAAGAAATCAAGATTTGTTCTTTTTTTTGGACTACATGGATTTCTTCACAGTCCTACTCTTAGCCCTCGTTTGCCACCTTATGCAAAAGCAGTAGCAATACATATGCTCCAGAATCATCATATGATTCTAGTCACGATTAAGATATTTCAGACAATATGATTATTTCCAAATACTTAGATATTGAGGCTATAGAGAGTGATACATCTACTAGTTGTGATGAATCATGAAGTGCATTTATATTAGTTGATTTATTTGCATTTGAGTGACCTTCATTGTGTTTTGCGACACATTTTGATCATATATTTTTTGATTCACTGGATGATTGGATTTCAAATACTTGTTTGTTTGCAAAAAATTGTCTCCATTTACTATGATGCACATAGAAAGTTCTTTACGATTTTTTAAAAACATAACAATTAAAATGAATCATTCACATAAGGGACATTGTTCTAGGAATTTATTTTCCAATGAAATAAATTTTTAACATTTAGATCATTCAATTGATGGTAATACCTTCACAATGTATTCAAATGGTATTACATTATATAGTACTTGTGCATTTGTTTCCACGAAAATCATCATTCTTTAGGCCAAAATTCCACGGTTATAGGATACTAGTGGCCCTATTACCAAATATTTCGCCTTCCTCACCGCTCACAAGTTACCGCTCATCGTTCACCACTCATTGATCACTATATTCGTTAATTTGGGACTTTTTCAGCATTTTGAGACAATTACAAATATAAGAACATATAAAATCACACAGATATTGGAGAATGTTGTAAGATGCAAATACTTTGAAGCGGGTGTTCGTATCAAGAACCCAATTAAGAACTCATATCAAGATGGTTTAGGTAGGACGACCCAAACATTAGACCATGTTATTGTGGTCCATTTATTAAGTTGAGACAAGAGAAAGTCTCAAATTAACGAATATAGTGAATTTGCTCACCGCTCACAAGATAGCACTCCCCGTTTCAACGAAAGTGACTCAAAACTATATTATTAATTTTGAATTTTGTGAAGGAAAATATCACAAACATTTGAAAAACACATTGATCTATGAAGCCAAGCAATTTATATTGACAAAATGTTTTTCAAGAAAAGTCTACATATTTTAGAAGACGGTGCAAGTAGTGTGTAAGTAGATATATTGAACACATAATTGTCTAGAAATTGTTTAAAACATGATAAAATTACATTTAATTTATATTCTTCTAGAATTATTTTGTAATAGTGCCCTCAAGTTTATAATGAATTCAAGAAATATGAAAAAGTCAAGTTCAAAATAATTAAGGTCATGAACTTTACATCCAAAACAAAATCTAGCCATTTTATTTTGAGCATTACTTTATTTGTTAAGTTTTGCAGATATCATCTTGGTATTTTACATTAGAGTACTTAACACAACAATAGAGGTCACCATGGAAAAACATTAAATTTAAACAACAACAGTTTGCTAATACTCTTAGGTGTTTGACCCAAAAAGCTATGGTTATAAGATATTGGAGCATTTTTTTGGTCCACTTTACCATCCTTGCACCTAAAAGTGATCCAAGACCAAATCAAAGTCCTTAAAATTTGTAATAATATAATTTCGACTTTTCGACTTAAATCTAAAAAATGTGGAAACAAAGTCTTTAGTGAACTAGAAATTTCCTAAAAATACTAGTGAGAACATGCAATAGTCTTGAGACTCGGGGAGATCACTCCATTGTAGAGTTGAACACCACGTGCGAACAAAGTTTGCTACCCCTATATTACATGTCATAAATAATTTTAAATTTTACGATATTTTTTCTACATATACACAACCATTGATGGTATCTTTTGTATATTTTTTTGAAATTTTTAGTCATATTCATTAATTGTAGCAATTTTTTTAGTTCAATTATGCGTCATTCTAGTTAGAAACGGTATGTTTTATTAAAAAAACAAATCATCAAATTTAGTCACTATTTTTTACTATGTAACATGTACCATTTATATCTACTCATGAAAAAAAATTGATAAAATTGTGACCCATTTTGGTGATGATTTTTACATTTTTTACATTTTTTACATCTAAAATGATCGCACGTGGTTGTTCAACTCTACAATGGAGTGATCTCCCCGAGTCTTGAGATATCAGAAAGAGAGATTAGTAAGGACAATAGTCTGATATCAACCATGGTAATTATTGATATTTGGGAGGCTCTCAATTAGGTATATAGGAGTTGGGAAATAGAAGGTGAGCTCTCAGAGAGAAGAGCAAGAAAGGCTGGGAGAGTCGAGAGATATTAAAATTGTTTTTTATTTATACCAGAACTCTCTGGAATTACATATAGTTATTTTTTCCTCGAATGCACTTGTTGGAATTGTGAAGTAACTTGATATAACTCCAGGGTGAATGAACTGGAGTATATTTGAATTTGAGTTGCTTTTGTGTATCATCTTTGATTCAAAATTATTGCGTGAGGCAAAGTAAGTTGGAATTGGAGATTACAGTAACAAGGAAATAAATAAGTATCCGTATTTCAAGTCTACAGTCTCGGGATTGTAAATTGCTGGAGTAAGCAAGTCTTGTAGAAATTCGCATTTGAATTTACCTAAGAGAATTGTGATATCGTTAAGTAAGTATGAATTGCCCTTGTTGGTGTGGTTGATGTTTATTGGAGAAATCGGGGAGTCCACCTAGGGGACTCACGTTTATTATGAGACCGCGGTCTTGACTTAATTTGGATTCTCATATGTAAATCAAGTTCTGTTCCATAGAAGGAACAAGTAAGGAATTTTGAATGAATAAATTTGCAATATATAAAATACTTGAAATAATATTACTGCACGCTATGGCTTGAGCATATTGTTAAAGTAGTTGTCAAGCCAAGGTGAAGGATTGCAAGGCCATTGTCTGCGAGAGATATGGTCTGATAGAAGAGGCTTGGATCCCGGTACTAATTATCACGAATTAAACTAGAGAGTTAGGATTGGTAAGTCTATTGCTTTGAAAGCATTGTGAATGATTCACATGTACATATAACCTACCCTGAAAGGGAAAGAAATATGAGAGGAAATCAGAAAGTGCAAATTTGGATAGACTTGATTTACATACAATTGATTGATTTTCTCAAGTACAATCTACTAATAACCAATGTCTTTAAGTGTGTAACTTAGGCAAGTCATCAATGTCGTTTGTGCATTGATCTCTACTTGCATCAATTGAATTAGAAGCACACATATTTTTTCACGAAAAGGTGAATTAATCACGTACATATAAATTTGATTCCGTGTGATAATAATTTTAGAGCAACGAGGCTTGAACAATCAGTGAACTAAAATGCCATTTCGATCAAATATTAAAACTATGGTCTTGATAGTGTAAATGGAGATATTGTTCTATTCTAACCTTTGGCAGAAAGTGATCTATCAACCTATTGAGACTATTGATTGCAAAGGGCTAACATGACGCCGAGAAGACCAAAGGATGTGTTGATTGCGAAATCGGTAACTATTGGTTGCTAGGTAGACTCTTGATTTGAATTAAGAATAACTTAGAATTTAATCAACATTAAGCATTAAAATTCTTAAAGCAATATTTTTGAGAATACGAAATGAAATGAACCGGTAAATTCCTTGCTTTAAGAACTAAAAATGTGAAATTGCAACACCAAATAAATAAGATAAATTCATGAATTATGTGAGAAAATGTTAACGCGCATACGTGGTATGACTTATTGTCGCAATTAAAGAAATTATGATTACCTTGGCCAAGACCATGTAAAAGACTGTTGTCAGACCACAAAATTAAAATCATATTTAATCAGAGAAAACAATATATCCTAAAAGGACGACTGCACTGCAATTTCAAGTTACACTAAAGAGGATTAATCAATACAATACCATTGACAACACCAAAGTGCCCTTGGCTTTGGTAAAGAAACACAAATGAGATATTTTATGCAAGACAATTGACTATGGTTGTGCTTATGTTTGTGCACCGCACTTGGTCCAATTAAAATGAACTCACTGCTAGACTATTGCCTGGGTAATTAGAGGGAAGTGAGAGACTGCCACAATTGCATGTATTGATATTGTGAGATTTTCAAGACTTTATCCCCTAAAACATCACCTAATTGTCAATTCAAACTTGTAATAATACGAGATAACCTTGTGTTTTCCCTAATAAAACTTATTTCAGACACCTAGATGATACAAAAATCACCTTTTAAGTCTTCCACGAGTGTTTCCCTGGGTTTGTTTGTAGCCAAAATATAACTTCACAAACCATCACCCACACCGCCAAATTACCCTAGCCAAAGGCTTTAGCAAAGATATCCTCCTCAAAGGAAGGACATCCAACAGCATAGCATTCATGCAAAACCAAGACGACCACAAATGGGCCCCACTATATTTATAACCTAAGAATCCACACCATAGACAACCAAAAAAAATCTCACGACAAGGAAGCCACAACTACACTTCAACGAGCCTCACATATGATTTCTATACAATCTCCACAATTACACCACCCTCACATGTTGCACACTACTTAATCACATTCAAAACTCCGGCCACTACAACTAACCCCCAACATGATAATCACCATTGGACACAATCACCTTTGACACCCCCCGTATCACATACCTCAGCCCCCCCTCCCCTCCCCCCAAACCAATCTTCATAAACTCCAAACTGTGCAGGGTTGTCTATTGTGTCGTGACGGAGGCTTATCCCGGCATAATGTCGTGCCGTCACGACACGTATCCGTCACGACATTATGCCGGATTATGCCGGATGCTGTCTTTATCCTGCCGGACTTGAATTTTACCGATTTTTTTGTGTAATTACATTACCCAATTTCGGACACATAGGATTTACATTGTCCACGTGTGACGACATGTCAGCAAAGTAAAGGGAAAGTGGGGAAAATTTTACTAGCGCCCGTCCGCCCCCCCGTCCGCCCCCGTTCCCAATCCCCGTTCCCACCCGTCCGCCCTCGTTCCCAATCCCCGTTCCACCCGTCCGCTCCCGTTCCCCCCCCCGTCCGCTCCCGTACCCAAACCCCGTCCGCTCCCGTTCCCAACCTCCGTCTGCCCACGTCCCCCGCCCCGTTCCCAACCCGTCCGCTCCCCCGTCCGCCCCCCCCCCGTCCGCTCCCCCCCCCCTCCGTCCGCTCCACCATCCGCTCCCCCGTCCGCCCCCCCCCCCCCCCGTCCGCCCCCCCCCCCCGTCCGCTCCCCCCCCCATCCGTCTGCTCCCCCGTCCGCCCCCCCTCCGTCCGCCCCTCCTCTCCTCCGTCCGCCCCACCCCCCCCCCTCTCCCGTCCGCTCCACCCCCGTCCGTCCGCCCCACCCCCCCCTCTCCCGTCCGCTCCACCCCCGTCCGTCCGCCCCACCCCCCCTCCCCCGTCCGTCCGCTCCACCCCCATCCACCGTCCGCACCACCCCCCCGTCCGTCCGCCCCACCCGTCCGCCCCACACCCTCCTTAGTAATATTTTATTACTTTGATTTTAACACAATGATAAACACAATGGCAAAATGGTCTACGTGGCAGGGGAAATATGCACATCCACGTCGACGTTTTCTGCCACATAGGATGCCACCTTGGCAAGAAGGTAAGTATTTTACCCACCCTAGTCGGCTCCCCCTATGTTGACCCTACGTGGACCCTATTGTGTCGTGACGGAGGGGTCCGTCACGACACGACACGTCGTGACGGCACGACACCGTCACAACGGCGGGATAGACAACCCTGAAACTGTGTTTTTAGAAATTTTTCCAAAATCTATAAATAGCTAGTTTGACGAGCACACTACAACACAAGCAACTCACTCCCATGCAATGGGCATAAGCACAATACAAATTTCAATAAATCATAAACTCCCTCAACAAATGCATTGAACTAACATGTATGACCCAACCTGCCCGAGCATAAGACCGAGAAGGTTTCCTCCCTAGAAAGCAACATTAACTATGGAAACACTAACAAAAATCCACCATAGTTGAGAAACCATACAAGGAAATAACCTTAGTCCATACTTTGTTTATCATATTTCTATAACCATTCCTTAGGTGGATGGGAAAAGATGACATAGGATACCACTTCACTTGATCCCCTACCACATGCACCCCCAATGCCTATGCTGAGAACCTTGCAATTATTACATACAACATCCAAACCATCCAACCACAAATACACAAGCTCCAAAACTTCACCAAATGGTCACACATATTAGGCCTTAACCTTTCAAAATGTTCTATCATTAGCTACTCAAACAAATCCAAACTCAAACTGTACACCTTCAAAGCCTACATCCAATCACAAAACGTTACTTACAACTTCATGACCTTCCCCATCCTCACTTAAAACGAATCATACATATATTGTATTTGAAACTTAATTTATTTTAAAAAAAACACACTACAACCAACAAAGTAAACTCCTACCCACCTCACCCTCTAGCCTAAAACATAAATTAGAATCCTAAACACAGTGATCAATCTTGACATTACATACGCCTAACACACTACAACCAACAAAGTAAACTCCTACCCACCTCACCATCTAGCCTAAAACATAAATTAGAATCCTAAACACAGTGATCAATCTTGATATTACATACGCCTATTGTGTAGTCCTTTTCTCCAAACTAGACATCGACAAACTATACAAAATACTCAACAAACCAACCAAAGTAATTTGTAGCATTTCAAAAAATATAGCAAACTTCCTTACCCACCTCTCCAATGAAGACTTTGGCCTAAATACAACCTCTTTCCTCCCATACTACATATGTTGCATTGGTCAACAATTCCTGCAAGCACTCAATGACCCATAACAACTGGGCATTATCTACCAATGCCTCGCCAAATGCATATCTACCAAATATGGTGGGTCACTTCACCTCCCCAAACTCAAACACCATGCATGTACTAGATTCCCCATAACAATGACATTATTCATACTAGAAAGGGAATATGATATCCACACCACCACCATGGATCGCTCATGCCCCATAAAATGCACCCCTTTAGGACAATAACAACAATCCAATCCAACATACACAACTCTCACAACGAAAAACAAAGGCCAAATCCCAACAATACCTCAATAAACTCTACATGTATGGCATCACAACATTGTTCCAAATACAAAACAAAAATACCTTGACCATCCTCACCCCGGAAGAATTTTGCACCAATCCCAACATGCACCCACAATCATCAAAGATGCACTCTAACAAGCTCATATACTCCCCCCCCCCACTTCAACCACAACATCCTGCACCACCTTGGGTACAAAAATCCATGCCATACTGAACACCAAAACCACTACGAGAGAGACAAATGGGCGGGACAAGCCGTCAAAAGACACTAACTTTGTCAAGGGAAAACCCACAGGGCACCACGCACCAATGGCAAGAATGCGTAGAACTCTTCAACCCAAAATATAACATCCTATTAGAACACAACCTACTCCTCCAAAAACAATACCGCACAACAACCAATGCACAAAAGGGTAGAAGCACGCTAGGGTTGGTACACTTTGGGCAAAAATCAAAGTATATTTTGGACACCAATTTGGAGCAATTCTTTGATATCTCGAAGGAAAAGGCTTTTGTTGCACAAAAATGCAAGAAGCCCACGTAGTGTTCTCTATGTTTTGTATGGGCAAAAGTGAAAATGCATTAAATTTTTTTGATTTCCTATGTTTTAAGCACTTACAAAAATAACCCCATTTTCTTTCATTAACCGTTGAGTGGACTGCAAATGTAGGAATTGTTTAACAAAATATGATTCATAAATATATATTACACATGTCACAAAAGAGTTATAGAAAAATATAACCTAAAACCCACAAAACGAAGTATTTTTCATAAAAAAATATACTGTGTGACAGGAAACCACTGGTATATAAATATACTCACCACGGTCAAACCATGAGGAGTTTATTGATAGAAACTAGAAAAATTATTGCTCATCTATATCTACAACCAGATTATTCCATTTTATCCCTCAAAGAGATGCTACTTTGAAATCTACACCCAATTGAATGCAACATTCCTCTGAAAATGTGTTTTGTGACAACATTTTTGTACTAGTGTAGCGTGCTTATGCCCAAAAAGCACTCCAAATATACAAAAACTACTTAAACCACACTCGATCCAAAGACACTAGATACGTACAACCACCTTTACAAATAACCAACCTCACTATCCACCCAAGAGTGCAACCCATATAAAGATATCCACACAAACAAACCTACTATACACATACAAGGGCCCAAACCGAACATATGACCAAAAAAGGACGTGGTCACCATCGCCACATACATACTGCACTGGCTATGGAACATATTCTCTCACAACAACCTATCACACTAAACAAACTTCCTCCAACCCTGCCCACAAAACTTCACTACTAAAATACTATGGCTCATGCAACAATACGTCACCATATTACCTGAGAAAGCATCTAAAACAATCCAATGCACCAACCAACATCACTCCATGCACCCTGAAATTATAAAACTATTGATATACTCATTCAAAATCACACACTCCTACTACTCATCCCCCCTCACATGCCTAATACAACTCACGCACTATAGTTGACCCCATAACCGAGACATCCATTTTGGCTTCAAGATACATGCCAAATCCTCCAAATGCACCGGGCTAGGCCTAGCATACCTCTCCGACTACAACAATACACTTGAAGCTATTCGCAAGGCTAGAATGGCCACTAAAGAAGACAACCACATATTTACCATCCTCATGGTCAACCACCAAGATTGGTCATCCCAACAACTCTCACGCAACCAATAGACCGACACCCACACAATTGCACCCATCCCACCACATATTATATGCCACAACCTAACACATGAATGACCATAATACTATCAATACACATAACCATTCCTTACATCGATATACATACACAACCAACCAACCCCCACATGTCACTTATAAACCCCACAAGAACTCCAACATATCATTAAAAAAATTCAATAATACCCACGTAGAAACCTACCAAATTAAACCTAACCATACACACTATACATTCTAACCTGACAATGTCACACCATCTGTTTCACCAAAAAGTGTGATATAAACAAGGTGTGACATATTTGATAATGTCACATTTGGAAGATTTATGCATAATGTGATATTATCAAAGAAATAGGTAGAAATAAAAATAAAAATTACAATGTTCAAAAGAAAATAACAAAGATGAGATTTCAATGTTTTTAAATATAAAATCAAATTCAAAAGCTTGAATAACAAAGATAGCACATCATAATGTGTCATTGAGATCAAGTAAAGACCTCTCACTAGAGACAAAGAAGCTCCTAATGTCACATTGTTTTGTTGACATTGATATTAAATGTGCAACACCAATTCTAATGAGCTTGTCATGGATTTTTTCCATTCCTAACAACTTCATAGTGTTGAAAATTTGAGAACCTTGACTAGCCATAAAATTCAAAACATCTTTAATAGATTTTTGTGCATCACTTAACTTCACTACCTTAGACTCAACATCATTGCTATCATCAATCAATGGGTCTACTTCTACAGGATCATGTGCCTCCTGGCCATCTTGCACTAATTGCACAAGCTCCTCAGTAGAATACTCCACCTCAAAACCATCTTCACCTTCCATGTTTACGTACTCTGATGGAGAAAGCTTCTCTAGAGGCTTGCCTTGGACATCAAAGCCCAAATTCAATGTTGCCGACATCATCCATAGAATTTGTTGTCCATCCGGCCTTTTTTCATCCATATTACTTGTTATTATCACACTTACACTACATATTTTGGAAAAAAATAGTGACATTATCAAGGGTGATAGGGATAATAACGAGGGAGTTTTACACTAGAAAATTTGGTTTCGAAGTTTTGGGTGACAATATCAAGGTGTTCTATAAACAAGAGTGACATTATCGAGGTTAGACTATACCATCAAATTCTCGAACATACAGAGATCCTCACTTAGAGTCCCCCCCCCATTTTTTAAATTTTTTTTTTAAAAGAATAAATCATAAATCACCCACAACAATGCATGTACATAGTCGGATCCTTCATCCCATCCACCAAGAATTCATAAGGACAAATAGAAGGCAACATTGTAAGGTCCAAAGTATATTGCCCCAACATTAACACTCAAATATCATAAAGATTGCCCGGCTACCAAAACATCCTACAAGCAGAAATCAACACTATACTTATCACCATACAAACCACCCAATTAGATACACACATTGTTCTTCGTAAGACGATCGCCCCAACAAATCATTCGTAGCAACAACTATACACCAAATATATTGCCCCCCCACAAAATCTCCATCGACAAAAGTTAGAGCCCACATAGGCATCACTGGAAACATAACAACATACACATTTGCAAATGAAGGAGCACACAAAGACAAAACCACACTACATTGCCCACACCACCCCCTATTGGTTGGCAAGTTGTCCAACCACTACACATGACGGTGCCATCTGCAACTTCCACACATTCATCAACAAAGAACACTGAAAATGAGAAACCAACTCTGCCAAAAACAAATTCCCATACGTTGACAAATGACCATTAAATGACCAAATCAACCATTTTTGGAAGGCCCCAAACATATCCAATGCCCAAATCACACAAACTTTAAAAAACTTTAAAGTATATGTATGCACAATACATGGGCAACCATAGAAAAAACATCTTTTGGCCCCACACCCCCCCCTCTCCCAATTACACAATCTACCCCACAAATGCTAGAGACACATGGCCCCACCTCCTATTTGCATGTGAGAACCAACGCATAAAAGGCCTCCAAGTAGCCCGCCACAATAAAAGTGTGCACCTTATCACTCAAACATTACAATCTACTAAATCTACCAAATTTTCACACTAACCAATGCATAAAATCTTAACAACAATCCACCATATTCAACAATCCCATAATGGATACTCAAATGCACATGCGCACAGCCGTTGTGCCCATGCCTAGAAAAACTAAGACTGAACATCTTATGTATACCATGAGCCCCAAACCAAAGCCAAACACTTCCAACCCCCTCTACCTCCCACACACTCCAATTCATAGAATTCACATACAACCATGATCAATTTCCGGAACAAGTCCTCAAACAAAACCAAACTAAATATGACCACTAATCAACACACTACAAATAATGGACGGAAATAAACCCCTTCACCATTACAACTAGAGTTAGAGGAGCCATACATGAACACTCCATAGGAAAACCTCAACAAAGCCAACATCCCAAAACCCACTATTAAAAACCTCGTGAAAAACATCCACCAAAATGCCATCGAACACCTTACCTACTTAGTCCTCAACAAACAGAAAGTAGACAACAAACAATCATTTACCACCACCCCCCTCCCACCTCAAGGAGGAATAACACCTTATATTGCATCATGGCTAACCATGATCAATATAAAGTTAACATACTCACATTCATGCTAGTACAAAAAACAAGCGTTTCTTTTTCTTTGTTTTCTACATTTTGGAACTTTGAAACAACAATAATGCATGGATATTGATACAATTCATGTTCCAAAAAACAATTGATTATCAATGGTGACATGTTGAGCATATGGGTGTGAGGATGATCTAGGACCTTAATTCATATGTGCAGGTGAAACGAACCGAAATGCCATGGACAAAGAAATGGGTGTCGGGTGACTTGTTGTGTTGTTGAAATAAGCACACCATGCTCAACATGCAAACCTATGGACTTGGTGGGTTAATTGATAATACACCCTAAACTCCGTAATATCAACCTCCATAATGTCACACACTCTCTAATATCCCGAAACCCTAGGGAACGGATGTTCGTAGTCCAAATCTCGCTCCTTGTTGTCACATTTCTCTCCCTAATATCACAAAATTTGTCATTAATGCAGACCACCAAAGAAGTCAACCCACACCCTTGCATTGCACCATGTGTCAACATGTGGAGTGTCACCTTCTTATTGTTATTGTTATTCTTCTTCTTATGCCACTTGTTGAATGTTGGTGCATGCATCCGCCACATCGCCCGGGAAGGCCGAGTGGAGTGGACCACACTAGTGTAGGTGGCGGGAGAACGAATTCAAATTGTCCTCACATCTCCTTTGTGTTATTTTGTAATGTCACATGCGACACTAATTCTATAGTATCACTCATCCATGTCACCACTACAAAACTCCGTAATATCACGTGCACTTTGGTTGCCACAGGTGTGATACTACGGAGTTTAGAGTGTAGCTACACAAAGTTGTCCAATTAAGGTGTGTGTCCTTTATCTTCTAGCATGTAATCATCTTGGGTTTTGCACCTGTTGGCCACATGCTTCAAAATAGATAATTGTTAGCACATATGATATGGTGCCATGTGGCACATGCTAATTCTCTAGATTATAGTTTCCACTCTTATAAATCAAACAAGCCCATGTGGTGACCTATAATGAACACGTGCTTTCTAGGTCATGCAATGTGGCAATTGTGAACAATATTATCTTTGGTGTTGTAAGTTATTGACTGAAGACACAAACCATTGGTTTTAAACAAAGGAAAGTCAATTGCACTTAAAAGTCCAATTTGCATGCCCCCATAGGTGTTGCATCTTGACCTTAGAGTTTCGTAGATAGTCTACAACTTACATAGCTTTGAGATATTTTAGGAAAAAGAAATGAAAAGAAATTAACAACTTAGGAGGGAGTATTTAATATCGTAGCATTATTCACTATTGTACGTTCGTCATGTGGGCCATGGGAATATAACCATGGGATGTTGGGAGCTTAGATCGAATAGGAGTCATCCCATGGGCATGTTTCTAGGGTCCACCTTATACACTCTATACTCCGTAGTATCACACTTGTGGCAACCAAAGTGTATGTGATATTACGGAGTTCTGCAATGTTAACATGGATGTGTGATACTAGCGAATTAGTGTAGCATGTGACACTATGGAATAACACAAAGTGCAACATATTAAATGGTGTGGTGTGGTCCACTCCGCTTCGCTTTCCTGGGCGATGTAGTGGATGCATGCACCAACATTCAACAAATGGTATAAGAAGAAGAAGAAGAATAAGAATAAGAATGTGACACTCCACACATTGACACATGGAGCAATGCAAGGGTGTGGATTGACTTCTTTGGTGGTTTGCATTAATGACAAAATTTGTGATATAAGGGAGAGAAAGGTGACAATAAGGAGTGAGATTTGAACTATGCACATATGTTCCCTAGGGTTTCGGGATATTAGAGAGTGAGTAACATTATGGAGGTTGATATTACGGAGTTTAGGGTGTAGAAGCATGGTGTTGAGTAATGTTATAATGTTTGATAGATGATATTTCATTGTAAAGAAGACAATTTGATGGTCTTTCGAAACTCGACTCATTTGGAACATTAAACAAAACTCACGATACTCCCATATAAGTTACGCTTTTGGGTTTTATATCTACATTAGTTATATCATGAAATCACAAAAGAGGACAATATTATGTTGGTGAAGAGGCTCTTCATTCATGATTGCTTCATATCAAAATTAGCATCTAATTTATCTATCTATCATTGAATTATACATTACAGTAATCTAAAGAACACAATTCAATAATAAAAATATCCTCGATGTCAGTACTAAAGGAATCAAAAAATTATTTGCATATAAGCTACCGTAGCTCTCTAGCAGCTTGGACAAAAAATAATTGATTTTAAAGGTGCCTAAATTTATGGGAAATTAATTTCGTTGAGTGTGCAAAATAAAAATAAATAACATTAAGAGAGTGCCTAAAACCACAATAATGCAAGTGACATTCACTAGAATCCAACAAAGTAGCATAGCCAAGCAAAACCCTTACATACAAGTAAAAGACAAACTTTAGGGTAATGAATGTTGGTTAAGGGAAGTGTTTAGGTTAATCGTAGTTGCCACATATGAAATTAGGAAAACCATCCATGAATTATAGAAATGACTTGGATGAATGTCCAAATTATTTTAAATTACTTTTTGAATCTACCCAATTTTAGAACACTCTTTTATGGGCTGCCTAGCTTACTTTCGCATTTTAATGAATAATCAAGCATAAAGGTGCCCAAGCCGTTGGAGAGCTATGATATTGTTAGATATATATGGGAGAAAGATCATGTACTTGGCTGACGATTGTGCTGAGCAACATGTTATTAACCCTAGTTCATACCCCAGAGGCTAGGTTATTGTGTTATTCAACACTAGATAATTGTAATGAAGAAAACTCGTATTATAGAACTTAAACCCACACATGTTAGCAATGTATTATTTGGAAGTTAATTCTTAAAATATATTATTTTATTGATTGAAGCTTGATTTTTGCTTGGTTTCAATAGAATTGTCATTGATGAAATGATGAATTATTGAGATATTCAAAATGAGCATGATGTATTTTCAGTAGGCATACGATATTCATACATTGCATCAATTCGTGTAGTGACATTTAAGGTTGTGACTATCATTGCCAGCATTTCCAACAATACAAAATTTTATGGTTGTTGGATCAAATCATGAATTGGCTCATATGGTTAGCAATTGCATATTATGAAAGTTATAGAAGGTCAAAGTCACCTCCCAATCGTGTTAACTATTATTAAATTGGGAACTGTGTGTATATTTTGAGCACATAGTATAATTTCATCATGACACGTGTTTTTTTAGTGTATGTTCTTAACTACAAACCCTACCATATACCACTCCAACATAGGTAGAGCAATTACCTTATGTTGGCCCACATACCTTACTTTGTGTTTCCTTGACTAACAATGCTCAACAAGTGACCAATTTTTCAATTTGTTTAGTACACATACACTGATATGTGCAATTAGGTCGACTTTTAATAGGTCCACTCTTTACCCTTGCAAATTACCTTGGGTCAAAATCACATCACAAAAGCTGATAACTTTCTTATTCATATTTATAGCAACGATGGTAAAAGTAAATGCATTGTTTATGGTAAATATTCATACAGTCAAGACTCTATAAGTGTTACCCCTATAAGCGTTATAATTTCATATATGTTGAGAAAATTTTACTCCCCTACAAAAACACAATTGGTAAGACTAGTGAGTGTTATGTGTTAAGTGTTATAACATGCTCTACTCCCTTCTTTGTTAATTGCACCTCTATAAGTGTTAATTTTGAGAAAATCAAGGTAATAATATATGAGAGCATACATTTTAAACATGTAATCACATTTATCCCATATTCTTTGCGAACAAGTCAAGTATTCTCTCTTACCACATCGACAATTCAAAATTGTTGGAGGCACACGGGTGTTCTTTCGATCTCTATTGAGTGGGAGATAGAGGAAGCTAGGCGCTTGGTAGAGGTTGATGAAGTTGCTACTCTACTTCATCAACTGACGTTGTTGTCATTTGATAGTGAGATGGGTGACGTGATGAGTGCTCATGAATACCTCAATTATGAGATGGAGTTTGATTTAAACGACCCCTATGAACCTATTGATGAGGAGTTTTTGGATATGTATTCCTCAGAACATCAAGAAATTGATGTTGATGAGGTTATGGTTGATGTGGTAGAAGAAGTTGTAGGATTGAGTGTTGATGAGCGTTCTCTAGAGACTTTGAACAAAGACCAAATGATGCCCTATCACACATCAAGAGCATTCAAGGACTCCAGAAGGAAGTTTCATCACATCATTTGGAAGCTTCTCGTCAGACTACTATAGACTCTTTCTTTCGGTTAGTATAGTTGGAAGAATCTCGTCAAGTTACTACTATATAGATTATTTCTTTCAATTAGTTTAGTTGAATTATGTATTATCATTTATACTTTCATTTTTTATTTTTATAAAACGTTATGTTCTTCATTTTTGGAAATTTTAAGTGTTAATTCTATAAATGTTATTAATCATCGGTATGAATTCTATAAGTGTTACTTGTTATAATTCTATATATGTTATTTTTTTGCTACTCCCGACCTGTAACATTTATAGAGTCTTGACTGTAGTGTGGCTTATCATTTGATGCAATATATTGTGGCCCACAATATGCACCATCACGCATTAAAATAGTGTCAAACATTATACTGAGGAGATTGTTTTGATATCAATCCCTCACGCCCCAAAATTAACAAAAAAGTATGTATTAAGACCAACAAAGAATTGGAAAGTGGTAAATATTTATTTTCAAATAGTTTGAAATATATTAATTTTCAAATAAAATGAACATTTTGATTTTGGGATCCAAAATTGTCCATATATAATGGGTATGAATTGGATCTTACTTCCTTAAGAGTCTATTAAATGCACTTCATGTTTCATTGAATATAAATATCATGACTTGCAACGCAAACCTCGATGCCATATGCCATGGGTTGAAATACATCGTGCAACTGCAATATTATCACATGATTTTAGTGTTGGGTTCCTTGTATATAGTGTGGCCCCACAATGTTTAGCATGATATTAGGAACCACTACACTAAGTCCAAGTCCAAAATTATAACATGTTGAATTCTACCATAAGATCCTATGATATAATATGTAGAGTTGATTATGATAATAATATACCACTTGGTTTGTTGGCTCTGTGTGTAGGACAAAGACTATGCATCGACTTCTCTGTTTCAAGAGCAAATTTCCTAACCACTTTGCGTTCACACTTGGTCGTTACTTGTTCTTGCTATTTTTGGTCTGGTTTATTTAATGTGGATGTTAACTATAGTTATATATATCTAGTTAAGTATAGTTGCTCCCTAAAATGT
This sequence comes from Polytrichum formosum, assembly GCA_964035585.1. Classification (NCBI taxonomy): domain Eukaryota; kingdom Viridiplantae; phylum Streptophyta; class Polytrichopsida; order Polytrichales; family Polytrichaceae; genus Polytrichum; species Polytrichum formosum. The sequence goes on along the minus strand of OZ037941.1, from coordinate 16,490,856 downwards.
ATTGAAAAAATCTAGTTAACTATAATTATTTTGGCAGTTGTTAATTGTTTATTTAAAAAAATTGGGTGATAAATGAGTAGCTTTGGTCCTTGACCCACATTTGAGAAGAAGGTGCACAAAATCCAAGAAAGGTTTGGTTATAGGTATAGTAAATAGCCATGGACTGGCATGAGCAAAGTGGATAGCTACAATTGTAGTCTTTCATAAGAAAGGACAGAGCCTCGCGGTTCTACCGTTTTCTTGTTTGTCTTTTCACTATTCAACATTCATTTATACATATTTAACTTCAAAATATAATATTTTAAATCATGTTTTGATAGCATAACATTCAAGTAATCACTGAGGATTCACATATCTCCCATATTAAGTGTAACATATCCGCCCATAGAATTGAAACAACTGAAAAATCTAGAGTTTTGAAAATATGTCAAGATTTACTTAAATACTCCATTTCACCAAGAACGATGTAGTTTATGTATTTTGTTACAGTGCAATGATGTACAAAATAGTGTGGATTGTTGATAAATTAGCGTGGACCAACCTAATTGCACATATCGTTAGAGTAGATTTATCGTAGTCAGAATTATCAATTACAAAATCCTCAAGACCACTTAAAGATTGACACAGACTTAGTTGACCAAAAAGTTGAGACAACTTGAAGAGCCCATGCTGATCCATGTGGATAACGAAACAAAGTGCTAGATACCCTTATCCAGAAATAGACAAGTGCGAGTGCCAGGTGTTGCGGATATCACGGAACAGGATATCAAGTCAGAGGGTATCAACAGTCCGGGTACATATTTCGGAGGGTATACGCTGACTGGTTGTTACTTTTAGTAATACCCGGACCCGGATATGTGACACGTCTGTTTGGGAAGATGCATCCTCCTCCTCTTTGACCCTTTCCTCATCCCCTCTCTGCTCTTGGTCTTTCTTTCTTTCTTTCTTTCTTTTGTTTCTTTCCTCTTTGTGTGTTGCCCCTTGTATCTGCATCTTTTGCTCGCTGTGTCCCACTAGTTGCAACCAGCTGACAAGCTTCGAGGTAAACCATCCTCAACATGCTCCAACTCTAACTTCGTGCAAGCTTTTGCCTTTTCTGGCGTGCAGTTTTGGGTGGGTTGTGTATGTGGTGGCCATGGGTGGGTTGCATGTGCGGAGCTGGCGGTGGATTCCAATGTTGGGTTTCTGTAGGGAGGAACAGTTGCTTGCATGCTTGGGTTATGGAGAATGCACAGTGCAGTTCATCTTGCTTGGATCCAAACAAGAGGGCTTTGCTTTGGTTTGGTTTTTGTGGGAGGTGATTTTCAGAGATGGCTATGCGGGCGATGTAAGTTTTCGTTGCCGTATGTTGTTGCTTCGATCTGGCTTGTAGCATGGAGGGTAAGGCTCCTGGATTTCTTGCTGACGACCCTGTTGTGGCCCTAAAGCAGAAGACAGAGAAAAAGAGAGACGCATAGAGAGGAACATAGACATGTATATATATATATATAGCGGGAGAGAGAGAGAGTCTTCATCGAGGTTTTGGTGTTTTAGAATGACTTGGTTTGGTGTCAGCTCGTAAGCTCCGCCCTGTGAAGATCTGAGCTACTGTGCGAAGCAGATCTTGCTGGGTTAGTCTGGTGTGTGCACGTGGATGTGTGTATGTGCAGCTGAATACTCAGGGAATCTTTTAGTTTCCCGAGGAGATAAAACTTCACACATACACGGGCCCTCATATAAAATAAAAAAGACAGATACAGTACGTGACGGTCCGTGCACTTATGTCTGTCTGTCTTGGGATCTGTCGCAAGAAAACAAAGTTGATGGCCGGAGAGTTTAACAGACAACTATTGGGGCCGACTGTCATTTTTGTTGCAGAGAGTTAAAGGGTGATGGACGAATGATGCTCTTTCGCAATTGTAGGAGTCGTGTTGTATCCCCTTTGTTTGGATCCACAAACCTCTCTGTTGTTGTGTGGTCGGCTGATCCTGTTACAACATAAGAAGGTTTTCAAAAAGTTCCCACGGTATTGCGTGCTTCATACGCGGTTATTTGTTCCAAAGGTGGAGGTTTTGGCTTGCATTTATGTCTAATCTGGAAGGGAACAAGTGACAGGTTTCTTTCTTTCTTTCTTTGCCCACTCAATTGATTGCAATATATATTTGAGAGGTGCAGGGGGAGCAGGAGCAGACGCCCAGGTAAATAACAAGATAAGAAGGAACGCAAGAAGCAATGCAGGCTGCCGTTGCTTCCACCTCCACGATCGACGCTAATGCATCATGGCTCTCCAGGGGCCCAGCTTGTGCCACAAGTGCAACTCGAAGGTCGGCAAGTAGTCTGCAAGTGTCAGCTGGATGGAGAGCTCGATCCACTATTAAATGCACCCAATCTTTGAAGCAATCTCTCTCGCCTTCGGGTCTGTTTGGGATGGAGGTGGAGTCTGGACGTGGCCTTCGCAGGGTCCAGAAACGAGTGTCACCGCTTGTCAGAGCTCAATCTGCAGGTGCTTCACCCTTCTCTCTCTCTGTATCTCTTTTCCTACCTTGTCGTGAATTCCGAGAACAGGAAGATGATGGTGCATTATGATTTGATTTACAAAGTTTTACTGTTGAAATGTTTGACTCGAGGGCATTGAATTGAAATTCAGCTCGTTTTTATTTAATTTTTGTTTGGTTTGGTTTTTGATTTGTTTGCTTCGAGTGGGCCGATGGACTGACACATTACTGCACTTGTAAGTACAGATGGCGAAGCGACCGGTGAGCTGGCTACTACTCAGTCGTCAACTTCGGGAATGGTCCTCCCAGCTGTGGGTATTGCGTGCCTTGGGGCAATCCTCTTCGGTTACCATCTTGGGTACTTACAGTGCACCTAATTCTTGTACCCAGCAGCAAAAGAATGTGAAATCTTTGAAACCATTGAAAACTGACCTATTCAATGAGGTGGCTGGGAATTCGCCACATCTCACAGTAGTCGTGTGATGATAATTCAATTGACTTGATAATTCAACAATGTAGTGGTTTAAGTCAGACTGAGAGATTTGTTTAGTGTGCTTGCAAGTCTCGTTGGAAATTGGTGTTGGCACTGATGGGGTTGTTCACATTATTGTCGGTAGTAAAGATATTTCATATGAATTTCCAGCATAGCAACTCAGTCAGAGCAATATGTGATTTTGTATTCTCAATGTGCTGGTCTTTGGCTGTTCTGGCAGTGTGGTCAACGGTGCTTTGGAGTACATTTCAACTGACCTAGGTTTTGCTACTGATGCCGTCAAACAAGGTACCTTTTTTTGACAACATGTTTTTAATATCACAATCTCTGCTACTGTCTTTGCAAACTATTTGACTTCATACAATTCTACAATTCAAGGAAAGTTTGTTCCTGAGCCCAAAGTCAACTGTTTCCACTCATTTATCATCTAGCTCCTCTTACTTCATAGCAACCTTTTTTTAGTGACTTGACCTAGTTTTGTGTGGTTTTTTACAGGATGGGTGGTGAGCTCAACCCTAGCTGGTGCTACAGTGGGATCCTTCACTGGAGGCGCACTAGCAGACAAGTTAGGCCGTAGACGCACATTTCAGCTGAATGCTATCCCTCTCATTATTGGTACCCTTCTCAGGTGCAGCATTTGACAATATTTTGAGCTGACAACAGGCATCTTTGGTGTAACAGTTTCATGTGATTTTTAGGGAGGTTTTTGTTGAAGATATTGTTCCTTGTGTAGCTCTTACGATTATTCTGCACATCAGAGATCCCTTATCCCTCATTCTGTCTTTAGAAAAGTTATAGGTGAGAAGATGTTATCCAAATTTTTTGGCAATCTGTTCTCTGACCTGATCTTTCCTATTTTTTCCTATCATGACCTGATACTTTCCAGCTGAATACATTTCTGGGATGGAATTTCCCTCTATCAATGTGCCTTCTGGTGCATCTCGTTCTCAGCAACTGATGCACACTTGTTGAATTTTGGGCTGGAACAGTACAAAAGCAACCAACTTTCAGGCTATGGTCCTTGGAAGAATTCTGGTTGGTGTTGGAATTGGTGTTTCTTCTGGCGTTGTGCCCCTCTACATTTCAGAGGTAATTCTTTTGAGTTCAAATTTTTCATTTCTCATGTTCTCTTAGAAAAAGGTGGCGTGACCACTTGCACTAGATCAGATTAAATCAATCTCATAATCAAGCATTGTAATATCAAGTGTGACATGTATTGGGATTAGGAAGTATTTTTTATCCATACTGGCACATGTTTGTACCTTTCACAAGTGCTCCAGTAGTCTTTCTAGACCTATATGTAAAGAACAGAGGGTATAAATTATCTGGCTTATATTTTTCTGGAACTCTGCTTGATATTTTGATTCATTTTCCCAATGAATCAACTGTCATTCTATTTTCTGTAGTAATCTTTGTACTTATTGCACTGTCTGGGCATCAGTAGGCTGAGAAAATTCTTTGCTGGCATTCTGTAGTTCTAGCTTGATTCAAGCGTGAAGGAGTTGCATTCTAAATAAAGATTATCTGGAGAATATCTTCACCATTTCAGATACATTATAATGAAAGTGTGTTTGGTATAACGCAGGTCTCACCCACAGAAATTCGAGGAACTTTAGGGACGCTGAACCAGCTCTTTATCTGTGTTGGAATCCTATTGGCCCTCATTGCTGGGCTTCCTTTGGGAGGCAACCCTGCATGGTACCAACTCAACTAGTCAATGCATATTGATGTTTCCTTTTGTTTAAAAAACTTGCTTGATGCAAAAGACTTTACAGAAAAGAGATCTTTATATACTCTGAATTGGCAAAAGAACCAACTCTAACATGCTGTAGTTCAGGGTGTCAAAAAGTCCACTGTATTCTCTGGGAAAGTTTTTCTGTAGAGCTAAATGATGCTGATATATCTGTGTGGTGGTCTGAAGGTGGCGAACTATGTTTGGAATTGCTGTAATCCCGGCTGCTCTTTTGGCTATAGGCATGGCCTACTGCCCAGAAAGTCCACGCTGGCTCTACAAGGTTTGTTCCTCTCCTGCACTGTCAAGGACTGTTACAGATATTAGAGTTATCCTTAAATTCACGGGGGTTTTAGTTGTGAGTTGGTCCCTATGATTTTCAATAAGTTGTTTTGCATACAATATCATTAATTTCTTTTCAATTGTGGTGCATGCTTGTAGTCTTTAGATTTGAATGAAGAGCAACCTATTTCGGTTCATTGAGGGCCAAACTCATTTTAGCACCTCTTGGCATTGTAAAATGAATGTGACATTCAGTGAACCAATGTAGAATGTTCTTCGTTCAAACCTCCACACTACCTTCAAACATGCACCAAAAACTTATTGAACATGGAAGTTATTCGCAAACAACCAACTCCTGACTAAAGGTTCTTTGGAATCAAAGGATAACTCTATTGTCCCTAAATTATCTTGCAAATAGTCATGATAGTTGGTAAAGTTTCCACATTATCACATTGATCATCCTGCAATCTTTGGGTTTCCTAAACATGTTGCACTCAATCAGTCCGTTTGTTGGGTCCTTGTAGCAAGGAAGGACCTCAGAGGCTGAGACTGCAGCAAGGCGTCTTTGGGGGAAGGCTAAATTGGAGAGTGCTATGGCTGATCTAAGAGCTAGCAGTAAGGAGACTGTAGTTGGCGATAGTGAGGATGCAGGCTGGGGTGATCTCCTTGGCAACCGCTACCGCAAAGGTAAAAGGGCTACTGAACATATGAAGTGAATATAATTTGAGTGAAAGCCCCTAACCAGCCCAACATACTGAAATTCCTAGCTCTTTGAAAAAAGCATATTTTAAGAACACTCTGGTGCAGAATTCTTGAGAAGAAACTTGGCCTTCTCCTGTGCTCAACTTGCTATCAGAAGTTCATACATTTCATAGTGGAAATGCTTGTGACTTCAACTTCGTGAAAACTATGAAGTAAATGTAGAAGTAGGTTCCCACCATGCATGACATCTCAACTGATAATAAATGAAATGACTGAAATCTAGCACAGAATGACTTCATAGTACTCTCCACTATTTTGTGAAACACACTGCTAACATGTGACTATTTCTAGATGCGTCTTATCTGTTTATTTGTGGATCAGTCGCCTGTGAATGTACTCCCTCACGATAATGGGCTAAGAGTCACTGTGGTTCTTGGTGCAGTGGTTCTTGTTGGCATGTCTCTGTTCCTTTTCCAGCAGTTTGCTGGAATAAATGCTGTAGTATACTTTTCTACACAAGTTTTCCGGAGTGCTGGCATCACATCTGACGTGGCTGCTAGTGCCCTTGTTGGAGCTGCAAATGTTGCTGGTAAGCTGTCTACCCCTGGAGTGTCTTTTTATCTTCTTTCATTTCAGGTTTTAACTTCCAATATATCTTTTGTTTTGGGGAATAATCCAAAGCGAAGTAGTGAGCAGGTCCTCACAAAGACAATGCAAAACTGTGTAAACTAATGTTCAGTCAGGTTCTCACATTATCTTGCCTATCTCCCAGGTTCACCTAATTTTGTGGTAATGTATCCTTGGAAACCAGAATTTGTGAGGGGTATTCATTTTGCCTGTATTTTTGCAGGAACTGTGGTGGCATCGTCTTTGATGGACAAGCAGGGTCGTAGAAAACTCCTCATGGGCAGCTTCAGTGGAATGGTATGTTGCAATTAACTGTTCAGCCTTGCTGTTTCTTTTGGAAGAGTGAGGTTCAGATGTGAAATTGCGTTGAGTGTATCATATCAAGACTATATATGGACTTCTCAGAGCAACATTTTCATTTGCAAATAACAAGAAGCAATACACTTCAACACTTGGCTTTTGAGATCTAAGTCACAAACTGGTGGATCTACTTTGCAGTCTGTGTCTATGCTGGTGCTGTCATTGGCACTCTCATGGAAAGCACTTGAGGCATACTCTGGCACTCTGGCGGTCCTCGGAACTGTTGCGTAAGTTTTCTTTGATTGCCTACTTTTTGTCAATATTTCCTTGTTGCAAACTGAAATCCCATATGTGTATAATCTGTAGGCATAATGTCAATAGTGGAATGCACATTTCTAATCATGCAGTAATCAAAACTCCTCCCAAGGTGGGATTTCTGGGAAAATCTACCTTTAAAGGCTGGGATGGACACAGGAACAGGACTACTCAATTAGATGTTGTTTTGAATGATGATTGTGAAATGTAGCATCTCTATTCAGATTCATCTCACTCTGCTTTCTCTTCATTATGCTATAGCAAACACCATATGAAACTGCTTCAAAATATCAAATGCTCATCAGATTAGGTGTCATTCCAATTGCAGTGCTGATTCTGGAGTGGAATTCTTGTTTCATACTAACATGTGATGTGGTGACGGGGTTGTTTGCAGATATGTGTTGGCTTTCTCCTTAGGAGCAGGACCCGTCCCTGCTCTTCTGTTGCCTGAAATCTTTGCATCTCGCATTCGTGGAAAGGCTGTTGCTCTATCCTTGGGTGTTCACTGGGTATTTCAACACGAGCCCTACCTCGTCAAACTCTTGTGCACCTCTACTGGATAAACAATGCGATTTGATGCACTGCAACTATACATGGAGCTTTCCTTGATGCCTCATAGTTCCACCTCATAGGTCCATTATTTGCAAGCACTTTCATAGTAATTTGCACAATAGCATCCCATTACTCTCACATCTAATCTGCTGTTGGGCTTTTGCAGATATCCAACTTCCTGATTGGACTCATGTTCCTGAGCGTGGTCAAGAGGTTTGGTGTCAGCACTGTGTACCTATTCTTTTCGGCAGTGTGCGCAGCTGCAGTGTTGTACGTGAATAGCAATGTGGTGGAAACCAAGGGTCGGTCACTGGAGGACATTGAGCGTGAGCTCAGCCCAGCTGTACAGTAACATCAGTCGAAACCATCTTTGATTTTGAAGGCCGAGTTTTTAGCGCACGTACAGGATACTTCCTGATCAGTGTATGATACTGCCAGCATGTTGGAGGTGTTGAGATAAGAAATTAGATCATGAAGAGGTTACTCCATCTGACAGCTGAAGGTACACACCAGAGCCACTGAGCTGGGGCAGTTTGTCCTTAGGAGGCTGCATCAACTAATGTGGACAACTTGTTGTCTTGTAGGGCCATGTTTTGTCATGATCATGACAAGCCTCTCACATCTGGTGTGAGCTTTGTATGATTTGCATTCCACAAAGCTATAATGGCTATGGTGTTGTGCCCTTTCTTTTTCAAGGCTTTTGCTACCAAGGGCAGTTTCTTCATGCACGCATATGAGTATCCTTGTGCTCTCAAGACCGATCTTTGAGAATGTCTCCAATTTTCATTGGTAACAATTACTTAATGCTGCTTGTCGTGATTGCAAATCTGAAGCTTGTCACCAGTGAGTGTTTGGACATACCACATCAATGTCTTAATGTGGTGGTCCCCTTCATTTGATTCAGATTCTGGTAACAAATTTATGCAACACTGAACATCTGATTCAGTGTGGCCCACACTATTCTTAATCCACCCACATCAATTATCTTGCAGTCACTTGGCTGGGCCACTAGAGAGCCACGAACACCCCTCTTATCAACATGGCACACTGCACCAATCCCAATCCCACACTAAATCAAATATTTAGTGTAGTTTCTGCATGATTTGACTGGATGGTTCTCTGCAATTGGTTATTTCCTCATGAGGCACTGGAATGCCCGAGTCAATTGGAAATCAGTTGATGCATGGCTGATGACCGAAGCACTTGTCGATAGAGAAGCCAAATTTGAGAAAACTTTCAGACATTTAACATAGTTGAAACTTGAGAGGTACCTTATGAGTTCAAGAATTTGAAAATGAAGAAACAAGAAAAGCAAGCAGGTGTGAATGGCTGCTACTTGAGCCTTCCGATCACTTCAAATTGTTGTCGGAGCCAGCCACATGGCCCGGATAGGTACTGGTACGAAGCTGGTACGAAGTCCATTTCCTAGAAGAAATGCTTGCTTTCAACAACTTAGAATAATAACAATAATAATAATAACAAGTGCAATTGACTCAAACAGTGCAGGCTGCAAGCTGCCCAAAAAGGACCAAAATGATAAGGAGTAGGGGCAGTGCAAGGGCATTCAGTGGAGTTGGAAGTATGGGAAGGCAATGTGAGGATTGGCCTGCCGCCTCTTTATATCCCCACATGCATGCCCCGCCTCATCAGGCTCTTCCAGTCCAGATACGGCGTGACAGCCGAGGAAGGGCCAGTGCGGCTCTTCAGATATTGGAGAACGCCAGGTGGCAGGCCCTCAGGCTGGCGTCGTTATTTGTCATGGTACAAAACATAAAACACTGCCGATTTTCTCCCCTATGGTGGATGAGTCTTATTATATATGGTTACGTTTTCTTACTACATTCTAAACTCCGTAGTATCACACCTGTGGCAACCAAAGTGCACGTGATATTACAGAGTTCTGTAGTGTTAACATGGATGCGTGATACTAGTGAATTAGTGTAGCATGTGACACTATGGAATAACACAAAGTGCAACATATTAAATGGTGTGGTGTGGTCCAGTCTGCTTTGCCTTCCCGGGCGATGTGGCGGATGCATGCACCAACATTCATCAAGTGGCATAAGAAGAAGAAGAATAAGAAGGTGACATTCCACATATTGACACATGGCGCAATGCAAGGGTGTGGGTTGACTTCTTTGGTGGTTTGCATTAATGACAAAATTCATGATATAAGGGAGAGAAAGGTGACAATGAGGAGTGAGATTTGAACTACGAACATCCGTTCCCTAGGGTTTCGGGATATTAGAGAGTGTGTGACATTATGGAGGTTGATATTACGGAGTTTAGGGTGTACCCCCATGACATTGTTCAGCTACTACATGGTTGTGTTACATTCTATATTTAGAATCTGACATGGGCCTCCACTCTCTTACCTTCATGGGAAGAAATGTAGAAAATAGGAAGAAACTGACGCTGGTACGAATAATGAATAGTTCCAGTTTGATTAGTAAGAATATTGTTAAGGGTCTCGGACTCTCGGTATTTTCAATGAAAGTGCTCCTATGAATAGTAATTCTAGGGAATAATATTGGGATGAATAGTGTTTCTTGCAAATATAATTATGGGATGAACAATAATTCATGTGCATTGTGCCGGGAGCATAACTCCACTCAAATTTCCAAGTTCTGTATGAATGTACGAATAGTAAATGAATATTCCTAGTTTGTTCAAGGGCCCATGGAATATAATTTGACATATTCCATGGCCATGGAGCTGACCCACATCGTTGAATAATGTTATGCCACTTCTCCTAGGGTATGAAACACATGAATAGAGTAGAGGCGCCCATGACCAATCACTTAAGAGACTGTGTGCCAGGTGTGGAGTTATATAAGGTGGTGTAATGTTTTCATGTGTAAGAAGATAAAAATCAGGAGGGTTGCATAATTTCAGTAATTTATTCCTTAAATTGAAATCATGATGAATTTTTGAAGCCAAAAGTTGGCCATAACATATTACAAATGTCTAAAGATATGCAAACTCTCTTATTTTATCGGTTATAGATGCCTCAACCCATCACTTCATAGATCACTCCCAAAATGCCTGTCACTTTGACAAAGAAAAATTCAGAATACTTGTCAACATCTTATTTTGCAAACTCCTCTGCATACTCTTGGCCCGGGGAAGTCACTCCATGCACATTAGGCCACTACGTGCAATAAAAGTTTGCTACCCCTATATTATATGTCATAAATAATTTTTAAAATGATGATATTTTTACTAGAGATACAAAACCATTGATAATATCTTTTTTATATTTTTTCGAAATTTTTAGTCATCTTCATTTTTGTAGTAATTGTTTTAGTTCAATTCTGCGTCATTCTAGTTAGAAACGGTATGTTTTATACAAAAAAGAGATCATCAAATTTGGTTACCATTTTTTACTATGTAATAGATACCATATATATCTACTAGAGAAAAAAAAATTGATAAAATTTGACCCATTTTGGTGATGCCTTTAGAAAAAGTAGATTCACTTTTATCGCACATGGCGTCAACTTCACCAATGGAGTGACTTCCCCGGGACTCTTGGGCAAGTTGCTGCTTCACTTGATCCATCATCACCTCATTTGACATACTTGAAGCTGAACCTGGCAACAAAAACGGATCCATCTCTCTCTTCCCTCTTCTGAATTCCCTCATCCATTACAATGAACAAGGAGAATTGACTGTTACTTACATATGAACGGGTTGAAGTTCAAGACTTCAGGAAAATTACCTGATCATTTTAGACAAATCTATAAAATATATCTCAAATTAGTAAAGAAAACCGAAAGATCCCAACATGTAACTGGTTGGACTTGGAAACACTAGGATTTTGACTAATTACGCATGATTTGACCGATTTGACAAATTGCACATTGTTTCAAGTTCTACTACTTCTATATTTGTTGTGACTAAATGTTTTTTGGAGACTATTAAGAGTTTAGAAAGCTATTAATCTGAAAAATTAGGTGTCAAAAGACATGTTGAAATTTGACCAACCTGTCAAAAAACCAATGATGTAGAAATTGGCCGTCACATGTAAGACAAAACCCTTTGTCAAAAAATCAACACTGCTTGCTTCATTAAATGGTCATATAGGTGTCCCTCCCCCAACCCCCAATTATGTTGACTATTGACACTAGAATGGCTACTACATTTTGAGCACATAGTCCAATTTCATAAATAAACAAATAAGCAACGTCGGGCAATCTGAGGTGAATTTGTGCCTGCCAACCCTACCTTGTTCAAGAATCCTCTTGGTGCATGGTGGGGTTTACTACCTACCTTGTGACGGGTGGGCTCTTGGCTTCCTACCTGTCTGGTTAGTTAGTTAGTTTCCCCCCCCCGTCAAGTAGAGAGAAGATTTCACAGTGGGAATCGAACTGCCAACCACTCCATTCGGAAATGGGTACCTCTCCACTATCGCCCGGTAGTTTAGGGTCATCTCGGACTTAGTCCAATTTCATTTAAACACCTGCCTTTTTGTATTCCTTCTTGGAGCCCCACACCTAACCTTGAGAGTAAGACGCACTTTGTGTAGGGCTTTTTGGCATGTAAGGTCACTAAGGCCTTCGGCTCCTGCACTCTGTCTCAATGCCCATACCCCGGGGGGTGCACTCCATTGTCAAGTTGAACACCACATGCGAACAAAAAAAATCTACTTTTTCGTTAAAGCATCACCAAAATGGGTCAACATTTTATCAATTTTTTTTCATGAGTAGATATACACGGTATCTATTACATAGTAAAAAATGGCAACCAAATTTGATGATATTTAAATTTTAATTTTTAATTTTTATTTTAAATAAAACATACTGTTTCTAACTAGAATGACGCAAAATTGAACTAAAAAAATTACGAAAAAATGAAGATGACTAAAAATCTCAAAAAATATGCAAAAGATATTATCAATGGTTATGTATATGTAGAAAAAATATCATAATTTTTCTAATTATCTATGGCATATAAAATAGGGGTAGCAAACTTTGTTTGCACGTGGTTACGAAACGTAAGGGGGTGTGATCGCCCTGAGGCCCTTACGCACTCGATAGCCCACCACTTGGGGCATTCTAATATACATAGCTAAGATGTCGGAACTGGATATAACATTATTCAGATTCATAACAATGTTTTGTGGGACTGACGAGATTCCACAAAATATTCCCACATTCAGTCTGAATGTGGGGAATATTTTGTGGAATACTGTTAGTCCCACAAAACATTATTATGGATATGAATAAAATTATAGATCGTACTAAGTGTCGTGTAATTATACACCTAATAAATAGTATTTAGAAATTTGTAGTAGGCTTCAGTCATGTTGTGGGATTGGTTCCCCAACACCTACAATGGGGGAGTGGTCTAAACTTGCCACCCCATAGGTTTGTTGTTGATTCATCCCAATTTAACTTCACTACTACATTATTTTTTCTAATAAGTGTGGGTTACCATTTGGAGTTATGTGTTGCTATAGGTTTTTACAAACATTATCATTTTTAACCAAGTAAGTTATATCATGTTCCTTGATGTGCACACTAACTATTAATGTTACTTGGGTAGAAAATAATACCCTCAACAAAATGTCATAGCAATGTGTAACTCCAAATGGCAACCCACACTAATTGGAAAAAATAGTGTAGAGTAATTCGGGGTCTTTAACCCCAAAGTAGGGTTAAATTGGATTACAATAGTAACCCAAGGTCTACATGGCAATCAACATTTTCACCCTCCCCCTTGGTATGTGCTATGCAATATGACCTCAGTGTTGGGGGAAGGAGAATATAAAAGCACCAACAATATGTAAAATTTATAGGACTCAGGAATTGTGAACTAGTTGAGTACTAGATAATGGTCATTAGGTGGATCTGGGTGAGTGGTGGGATGCTGCAACTTGGGTGCACCCAATGGCTAATATCTGATGTAATTTCCACTAGAAAGAGATTATGCACATCGGTGAAGAACTATGTACGTATTTTGTTGGACCATAAGGTAACTGAGCCTAAAATCAACAATTCCAAAAACTTTTGCACTTTCAGGCAGGTTAAATAGCTTGGAATATTTTCATTCTTTTTCATAGTCATGCAAAATTGTGAAGGGTCTACAAAGAAAAAGAAAGAAAGAAAAAATAGACAAAAGTTTACAAAGTTGTTTCAAGAAATGAGCATTTTTACTATCCACTAGGGGGATCCGTTACACTGTTTATGATATTTAGTGTCACATGCATAATAGTGTCACTTACCCCATTTTGAGGCGTATGCTAGGTTACATTGATGATAAACAACTTCACCATAATTGTCACCTCATGACACTTGATGAGTTTCATACCATTGGAAGATGATTCGAAAGCCTACCACATGCAACGGGAAGCCTTGATCCGCAAACTGAACATTGTGGACAATTAGCGTAGAGTTTTGGAAAATTCACCTTAGAAAATCGGATTCAAACAATAGATCCAAGCAATAGATGCCTAGACTGAGTGGTTAAAACAAGCGGTCATGGCAGACTCTATATATAGGTAATATGTTCGGACCAACTTTTGGCTTCAAAAATTCACAGTATTTTCAATTCAAGGAATAAAATTACCGAAAAATTTGCAATCCTCCTAATTTGTATCTTCCTACACGGGAGAAAATTGCGCCACCTTATACTTCTCCAAATTTGGCACAGAATGCCTGAAGTGATCAGTTGTGGACGCCTCTACTCTATGTGGTGGCAGCTCGTGATTGAACACCTTTATAAGAGTTTTGACAACTGTTGTAACCAAACATAAGCATTTAGATGAGCGGTTATGGGTTAACCTGTAGATCAACTATGTGTTACCCTAAGCTTTACTGCTTCAAAATTTGTAGCAATTTCCATATTCATCAATAATAATAATAATAATAATAATCATGAGGCATTCTCCTGAGAATTTGTTCCTCTTCGCAAGGGGAAATAGTTCCCCGCTCTCACTCGTCCTAAACAGATGCAAAGTGTCTTGTTTGATCGGTTATAGGTGCCTCAACCTTACTGGCAGTGGCAGGATAGTGGATGTGGATATTGTTGGGCCTTTCCGCTTTTGTGCCCGGCTCCTCTCTTCCTCTCTCTCGTTCCCATCTCAGTGCATTCACCTCCTTCGCCATCGCCATAGCCCTCCCCGCCCATCCATCCCCAGCAGCAGTCGCCATGGCGTGCGCAGCTTCCGTCGCGGCCACTTCAGCCTCCGCCTCCCTGGCACCGGCATCTGCAGCTGCGCAAAGCAAGCTGCCAACCCACAATGGTCTGGTCCTGGCCGCCCCCGCACACACCCACAACAAGGCAGCAGTAGCCTTCGTCTCCAACAAGGCCCGCGTGCCCATGAGGTAAGCTCATTCCTCCCCACACGCACTCACTCGTCACTATGTGGGCTGCTTCTACATGCGTGCATTCCATGCTCATGATCGATTGGGTTGGTGTGCGTTGCTTGCTTGGTGTGGTTGAGCGCACATGCTGCCCATTGGTCGCCATTTCGAGTTTGCCACCTTTGTGTGTGAGGACGCATGCCTAGTTTCTTGAACTGGGCTCACACATGAAGGTGGTGGCCAATTCGGGATGTGAGCAACATGCAATTGATATTTGTTGTGTCTTGGTTGTGGGGTGATAGTGACCATTTCAAGTTGCTCGCCATCAGATGGCCTTCTTCTCATCTTGAACAAAAACAGAAAACAACAAGAGTCAAATTATTAATTACTGTACCACTGGTCACCATTTCGAGTTGGCAAAAGCCTGTATGAGTAGTAGCGGTCTAATGGCCATCTGAGCCATTTTGGTGTTGTTTAGCCTGCATGCTGCGCTTCTTTGCTCTTTTAGTTGGACCATTTTTCTCATACAGGACTTACATATGAAGTTGGCCAACTTGTGATTGATGGTCGTTTTTCTTGTTTGTGGGCGATGCTTACAATTTCAAGGTGCTCGGTATCGCATGAGCTTCTTCTAATTTTGACCCAAAACAGCGAATAAGAAGAGACAAATCATCAATGGTTCACTGTACCATCAATCACCATTTTCGAGTTGGCAAGCCTGTACTAGTAGGGGTCTAATGGCCATGTGAGCCAATGTTGTTTAGCTTGGATGTTGGGATTCTTCGCCCCAGTTGGACCAATTTTCTTAATACAGGACTTACATGAACTTGGCCAACTCAAACTGTTAGCAACATGTAATTGACGTTCGTTGTGTCTTGTTTGTGGGCGACGGTGACCAGTTCAAGTTGGTCACCGTCGAATGAGATTCTTCCAATTTGGATGAAAAACAGCAAACAAGAAGACACAAATCATCAGTTACAATACCATTGTTCACCATTTCGAGTTGGCAGGCCCTTCTGTGTCAGTGCACAAGTGCTGTATTCGTATTGTTCTAATGGCCATCTGAGCCATTTTGATTTGGTCTAGCTGAGCCATGCTGGGCTTCTTCGCCCTAGTTGGACCATTTTTCTTATACAGGACTCGCATATGAAGTTGGCCAACTCTGGATGTGACCAATATGCAAGTAATGTTCGTTATTTCTTGGCTGTTGGTCACCATAGAACGAGCTTCTAGTTTTGGGGTTACCAACTTGAGATGTTCACCTTGACCGAGAACAAGAAGAGATAAATCATCAATTACCCATTGGTCACCATTTCGAGTTTGCCACCTTCATATGTGAGTCCCGTATGGCCATTTGAGCCACTTCGGTGCTCTTGTGTGGAGTTTGTTGTGTTTCGAACAGGACATGAAAAAAAAAGGTTTGAGTCGGTGGAGAGGTCAGTTTGAGTTTCGTTGGTGTTGCCAACATTCTGGCCGTGGTGGTGTGGGTAGAGAGGGTGGATTTGCTGTTGCATTGCAGGCTATGTTGTGTTTTCTTTAGTAAGGTGGAAGTTTCCATAGGCCCCAATGCGAAGCAACAAGGTGCCTCTGAACTCATCCACGCAGAAAACCTTCTGGTGGGGATGCATAAGGGCTATTACTTGATATTGCAAGTTGTATCTTTTGGTTTCGATGTGTGGACATTTATGTGTGCATAATGAGAACCTTGCACCCATGCATGCAAACCACCCAGCTTCTCTCCTTCTCCATGGTCTGCTATACGGTTGTGCATTAAGTAGGAATGCTTGTCACTTATGAAACCTTGCGGACAGATGTTTGTATGGACATTGACAGTGATTTGAGCACTCAATCAGCTTTCTAACAAGGATTTAGCCTGCCATGAACAAATCATTTGCTTTTCACGGAGTGAAACAGGATGGAGGGGCGAACTAACTCTATTCAGTGCTGGTCGGAATTGCTATCGTCTTCCTGGCTTCCCTGAAGATCATGTAAAAAGATTGTTCAGAAGAAGATAATAAATCCAATTAGCACCGAATATATTTCAAACAGCAGTTGTGGTCAAATTGCAGCTTAAATTGTAGTGCAAAGCAGCAGACCTGTTTGGTTTCCTTTACGATGAGTGTCAAGGGCATTGCCTACTCCAGATATTACCTTCATCTAAGGAACTGATGGGAAGAGTTTCCATGGGAAGAGATTATGACCTCCACTTGCATGTTTCATAGGGTGACACACGTCCAAACACATCCACCTCATACAGAAAATGTCAAATTGGCCAGCAAGTTGCTTACTAAGGTCAATGATGTGCACACACAATCTCCTCCCCATGGAAATTACGTTTGAGAATGGCCACCCACCCAATGGCCATCATCTAGTACACAAATGTAAGCACTTCAAGCTGTTGATTAGGCACAAGAAAATATTCTCTAGGTTACGTGTGCATCACTTGCCAGAACTTCACGCGGCCTCTTCTGTTCCCAAAGCAAAAATTTAAGAGTACTGTTCTCATTGCAATCCCTTGTTGCTGATGGTTGTGCAGCGTACCTGCGAAGGAGCACAGCGTTGTCTGCCTTTCTGGATTAGCGCTCCTTGCTGCGGCTGTGGTTCCTGAGATGGCTGAAGCTGCTCAGCCTGGAGTCTCCGACTCTCTTCGCAACTTGATCCTGAGTGTGGTGGCTGGAGGAGTAGTCCTCACTGCAATTGCTGGTGCCATAGCTGGAGTGTCCAGTTTCGATCCCATTCAACGGCGGTGAAGCACACAAATGTAAGAGACTCTCACAAATTCACTCTCTACTAGCATTTGAATAATAAAGATCATTGCGGCATTTAATTCTTCCAGACTCTCTGATCTGGCTTACAATGTGTGCATCTTGTTCCAATCATCCATGACATTGTTCATGAAATGATTGCTGTGAGTGTAATATATGACATTGAAGACTCTGACAAGCATTGTATCCATTGAATGTGGCACATTTGTACACAGTACTTGTGGTGAAGCAGAATGTAAGAGATTCTTTCACAAAAGCCTATAGCTAGTGAACATGAAACATCATTGCCAAATTCTTCGAAACTATGTGATCTGGTGTAGTTTGTGTGCATCTTGTTCCAACCATCCATGATATTGTTCAGAAACTGATGGCTATGGGTTGATGCAGATGCTCACTCGAAAAGGTCATCATTCTCAAGCTCCAAATCACGTAGTGCACATATATTGTGTAGTTTTGTATAGTTGCTACTCTCGGTGGGTATGAGAATCCTTGGGTTTCCACATCTCAATGCATAGCTCAAAGCATTGGAGATGGTGGACCGGACAACTGTGATGTTTCTGCCTTTTGTATGATATACTACACTAAATTTTATATTTAGTGTCACCAATTCTAATTGTCTCACTCAATACTAATTGTAAACTGTTGTGTAGTGTCATCAACACTAAATGTTAACCCAACATTATTTGTCATTCCTTCTAATTTTTTTGTGCAATCAATATGCAATCACAAACATAAAAATGCATTCAGGGAAAAAAGACTGAAAATCTTGTAATTATGTGGAGAGATCTAGTCAAAAAAATTTGGTGTGTTAAAAGAAACATGGTAAATTTTAGCAATGAAATTGTTTATAGGATTTTTGTAACATGATTGTTATTGTATGTGTAATTATGCATATTATGATAATTGAATGTGACATGGGACGGTAGTCTCGTGTATTTTCTCGTCTGAGATGATGAGAAACGGGCCATTGAAAACAACAAAAGGTTAACCAAACGACTATATTTGAGTGGAATATAGCAAGTCTTGTAGTCCATAATAGACATCCAGAATACATGTGTTACAATTATATTAGACTATGTGCTCAAATTTGGACATTATGAAAACTTTTAATAACAACACTTATGATTTACGAATGATAAAGGCATGAGATGAAACATTCCCGAATCAATCCATGACCATTAATGTCTATGGAGATGGAAGTGCCCACAATAAGGCCACAATGTATTCTCATTGACACATTCTTATTCTCATGATGTGTTGTTGGTTGATTCAAGACTTGGCGGCAACATCTTAACCCGAAATGCCTACGAGGACCTAAGGGGTAAAGGATTTTCTAAGATGTTTTTCCAAAGGTATTTTAAGGACTATTACAATAGAGAGGTTGTGAGGCACCATCAATGGATCACATCCATATGGTCAAAAACACAAACAATAATTTTGGTCCTCTATAATGACTTCAAAGGTTAAAAGTTTTAAGAAATTCTCATAACCATAAAGTATGTTGTCTTGATTAGAAACATAATATGTTGGTTGAACTTATAGTTATTATACTTCGGTGGAAGGTTGCAAACATCATATGATCTTAAAGTGGTCAAAATGTCCTAATGTCTCTTCCCTCCATGCGATATAGATCAACAAACTAATCTTGTCTATGCTCTAGTGCACAAATAGAAGTAATCTCAGGAATGATGGGGAAATGACACTAAACTCACTAAACCATAATTGCATGAGTCAAGCAAGATTAAGGGATGGTTTACACCATGGACCATGAAGTCAGACCATGGAAGATGGCCTTTTTGCATGGTCCGACTTGATGGTCCAACTTCCATGGTCTGATTTCTTCAAAAATCAATTTACAAAGCCCTTGGGCCCTTCACTAGGTGTAAATTGAATGTGGATCAAGAGGAATGACCATGCACCAAAAAAACGAATGTGCTGATTTATTTAATATATGCCCAAAAAGGGAAATTTTGAAAAAAAATTTCAAGTTTGACCATTCTCTTGTCTTCTCTTGTCTTCATCTTCTCTTCCCCCAAAAAAATTCATTAAAAAAATTATTATAACAATATTTCTTTGCCATGGGCCCTTGCCTTTTTCTACTAGAGCACCTCTTTGGCCTCTCCCACTGCAAAATTAGTTGGACCATGTCAGTGGATATTGTAGGCCTTAAAAAATGTCCTTTGGGGACCTTGAACTCCACAATCACTCTGACATTTTCCCCTTGGTGTAAACCAAAGTGGTCCCGAGACGAGTTCAACAACCAATTACAAATTTTACACTGTCTTGGGACGACTTCATGGTCCATGGTGTAAACAACCCCTAAAGTTACTTCAAGATACACATAAAATAAAAATAAATCATGAACACTTAGCACAATGATTATCCCAAATAATGCGTGTGGTACTAATTCCCGGATCACACACTATTTTGCAAAGCCTCAAAACTAGTGAGGGTTAATTTTTTTACTGAGTGATACTAAATTCATGAATACATGCTCATTGACCATACAATTCAAGAAGATTAGTATGTCCTCTAAGGTGCTCGTAGAGTGGATAAAAAAATCTATATGCAAATACATGCTTGGTAGTGAATACCGTAGCACCTTTACCACTTCACAACACTAATTAAACTATTTTAAGGAAAACCACAAATTTAGGAAATTATTTTTTCAAAATCTCAAAACTGAATATGGGAAAAAAATTCCTTAAAACCCGCAATTGTCAAATCTAAAAATGAAATTTATAATCATTATTTTCCTATAAATAGCCAAAGTGGTAAAGGTACTACAATAGTGCTGCTATGAATAGTATTTTAAGTGAATAGTGCCAAGATGAATAGTGCTCCCTGGATTCTTTAATTTCATAGCGTAAAGAAATTTTAATATCACCTTCACTAATTTCCCACACTCATTATTAACTCTCCTTCAGTAATTGGGATAATTACTGTAGTTTTTGACAAACCAACACTCCATATGAATATAAACATTTATACATGAAAGTAAGTTTAGAAATTTCATTAGCACAAATGTGTCTAGACATGAATTGAAACAAGTTAATTTGTCTATGATAAACAAAAACTACAATGAAACAAAAATGAATACAACAATAAATGGAGGCTTCCAGAGCTTGGACAACTACCAAAATAACTATAGTTAACTAGATTTTTTCAATACATTTTAGGGAACAACTATAGTTAACTAGAAAAATTTCAAACCGATTTGAAAAACAACTACAGTTAACTAAAAAAATTTAAGACCATATTCAAAAACAACTACAGCTTACTAGAATAATCTTAGACAACTATAACTTGAGAGTCCCAAAATTTGTAAGGAGCCAGCCGGCAAGTTCTTTCATTTATCTCAAAAATGAAATGAAATATATTACAGTAACTTTTTAAAGAGGCCTTATGTAAGAATCAATGCTTGTCACCCATGCTGGCCCATCCCAAGAAGGAATAGAACCCATTGTCCTTGCGGCATTTGAACCCATTATACTCTAAGTTACTTATAGATAATGAGGTCGCGCTCATTGGGTGATGATTGAGTCCGAGTCACAAATGAAATCAAGACCCAAACTTTAAATTTTGAATAAAAGAAAAGGAAAAGATATAGATGCTTTAAACTGTCCTATTACTACACTGCAGGTTGCGCTCAACTTTAGTTAACTAGATATAACTATAGTTAACTAGATTTTTTGGCATACCAAAATTAAAACAACTATAGTTAACTACATGTTTTGGCAAGTCAAATCACGAACAACTATAGTTACGAAAGGCAACTAGTTAACTAATAGTTTAATTAGTTGGTTAGTTGTCCAAGGTCTGGAGGCTTCAGAACCCGGGCTATTTATATTGTTCAATACATTTTTTAAACTCAGAAATTTAACTTGATTTTAATTCGAGACGGTTTCACTTCTGAGGCTATTATAATCAAAGTTGAAAAAATATTAGACTTGAGATCATATGGAATCTATGAATTGAATTGTAAAAATGCAAGTCTAAGCAACAAAACTTTCATCACAATGCTTTGAAGTTTGAAGGATATTAGAGTTATTTTTGTAAATTAAATCAGATGAAACCATGAGTTTAGTTCCAAACTTTGAGTTTATGAGAATTAACACAAAGTCACTAAAGTTGTCTTAATGCTTAAATTACCATACACAAAGAGTGGTGTCGAGCTATTAAAAACTTGGCATTCTAGCCTATCTTACTGGGATGGGTGAGCCAAGCATGGGCCAATCCCGGATTCAGGACAACGGGTCCCATGCGCATACCCTATTTCAGATCTTAAAAGTCTCTCAAAGTTTGAGAGGCTGAAAGAGGATGTTACGACTAGCAAACATGCTCTTAATAGAAGATTTCTCAGAGAAGGATCAAACCCATGGTTTTGTCCCTTTTTTCAAGACTTTATGGATAACTCCATGGAATCATGCATAAAGTCCCTCAAAGATGGACAAAATTGTTGGTTTCAACCTTTTTTAATTTGACTTTCTATTGAATGCTCATGAACACATCATGTGTCGGAGCCTGTTTTGAAAGTTGGGGGAAACTCCTTGGATCTCCTCTTGCCATCTAATTTTTTTTGGAGAAAACATTAAGATCTAAAATAAGATTTCTATGAGGCCATCACCCTAAATCATAGATCGACATATGCATCGCTGGCCTAGCCCACCCATCCTAGTATGACAAACTAGAATTAGGTTATTAACAACTTCTCACCGCTCTTGGAACATCTTAATTTAAACCCTAAAAAATCCTTGAAACACTTATGGCTATGCTCTCAAACTCACATTTCAACAATCCAACTCTCGTTTCTACGATCAATCAATAAAGCTTGATCTCAAGACTTTACGCATAACTCTATTGATTACCTAAGGTAGAAAAATGAAAAACGGTGAAAATAAGTTAATTTGGCCAAAAAGATTGGCTTGAAATTTGTGCAATATTTTTCAGAGATGGAGTAGAGGCAATGATGAAGAGTGCAAGTTGTTTCGTAATTTTATTCCTTGTAAATAATGAGTTACATTTTTCAAAGAAGCAAGTAAGTCAAACCCCCTACTTGTACATTAGGTTTTTCCTTAATTTGAACATCAAAATATCCTACTCTACACACCAATGCACACAAAATGGTTAACTCAATGGCACCTAAAAGTGAACCCAAGTGGTGTGAATCATGACCTATTTGGCCAATCACTGCATCTGGCCTATTACTACATCTTTTTCAGGCCACCACTTTTACAATTAGACATTTTGGGTCCACACAAGAAGCAAATTACTCCTAGTCTAGTCCACCAGTAGAGTAAAGGCGCCAAAAACCAATCACTTAAGAGAATCTGGGCCAAATATGGAGAAGTATAAGGTGATGCAAATTTATTCCATGTAGGAAGATAGAAATCAGGAGGACCACAAAAAAATTCGGTAATTTGATTCCTTAAATTGAAGTACTATGAATTTTTGAAGCCAAAAGTTGGCCTGAACACATTGCCAATGTCTAGAGTCTCCCAGAACTGCTCCATTTTGAGACGAATTCCTCTTCACTTTAGCATTCACAACCGGAGACATGTGTCATGACACTATCGATTCCTTGGTGCTACCATAACTGAAGTTGGACACTTAGGGTTAGTTTCCATGTAGGCTACTTCGCCCAGGTGGAATCCACATTTCCACTAGAATCTGGTGGGCGAGCGGCCTACATGGAAACTTACCCTTAGAAACCGTGAAACGTGGAACCCTATTTTAACCACCCACGAAAAGAAATTACCAAAATCATGCCTAGCCTGATCAAAATTATGGCACCCTATAGATTCATGACGGGGTCCTGATCGGGAACAGGTGGTTCTACTCTAGTGGTCATTGTTTTCCATTTTCCTACCATAGTCATGTGATTAAATTTTTACATGTATGAAATTTTATTTCTAAATATAGTAACTGACAACTGTCAGTGAAGTAAAGTAAAGCAGTGCCCTTGCCAGGTGGATGAGTTCTATTGGCTACAACACAATGTTAGTTGATCTTTGGTATTGTCACACTGGTAGTTAACTTAACCAATGCTAAGTTCTCCTTTTGGGCATGGGTCGCCCTAAACCCTACCCTCCGTCAAGCTTTCTCTCTCCTCTTCTCTTCCAAGCTCTCTCTTCCTCTTGCTCCTGCATCAAATGTTCGACTCGGAATGCTTATATTTTTCGCAACTGACAAGAGGCAAGTCAATCTCGACCATTGGATCAAGTTTTGATTGCATTATGAGTTTTGTCTTTGAAAAACGAATGGGCATGCATGGTTTGGTGAAGTATTTGAGGATGGTTTTTGTTTTTGATACCAGCCTGGTCTGTAGTCGCTAAACGACTAGAGATTTATTTATTTGGTTTAGCGATTGACGTTTTAGGAATTTGGGTGCGTGTAATATACCGTTGGAAAGGTCTTGAAAATAAGTTTCCAATGATATACTACACGTCCCAAATGTTTTAAAATTTCAGTCACAAAAATTGTAGTTGTTTAGCGACTACAAATTAGGCTGGTCCAAAGAACCGCAACTGATTTCGCAAATGCATGCATGCATGCATTGGTGATGTTTTCTCCCAAGTCCCCTCCTCGTTCTTTGTCATTACCATTGGGAAAATGACATGGATGATAATTTCCTTTACAATTACTTCCTTTCTTGTGAAAAGTTTCTTGGCATGATAAAACGGCTACCATTGACTTAATAGTAGCTTCGTGCTACTACTAAGTTGGTGGGATCTAATTTTCCGCAAGTCTTTAAGGGGTGCACCGTGCAAGCACATTACACTTTATATTTTGTTTTTGTAAGGTCACAAGTGTAGTTTTTAGATTATTACATCTCTCAAACTTCGTGCATGCAAAAACTATAGATGAATTTATAAGACAAATTTTCATTCTTACGCAGTCCATAATGTAATGAAATGAACCAAAACAAACACTTAACAAACACCTTCAAACCATTATAAGAGCTTGAACTTATATTTGATGCATGTAGCAAGAATCAAGGAAAAGTAAGATAATAAGCAACAAGGATGATCACATATGCTACATATAGAGAAGAGAACGTAATTAACACTAGCTTAATCATACGCATTGTTTTTGTTGACTCCAACTCTCATTCAAGACATGTGTATGACATTGATGGAAAGAGTGCAAGAGATAAAATGTTTGAACTGAACTTGTGTCCTCTTTGAAAAGATTGATTCATAGAACACATATGTGGATGTAAAACATTACTGAAAGTTTTTTGGAAACCTCCATAGGGGTTCAGGGAACCATGTAACTAATCCTTGTGCTTCTTGGATGGGAATGGGAAACCTTGGGTGGGTGACTTTGGCCATCTTAGAAATCATGTAGGGAAAAAAGTGTAGGGTCATTCTTATCCCTTGGAGCTAAGAATTACAAATTATATTGTCAGTTCTAAGATAGAGTTGAAGAAATATGAAATGTGTAGGTACAATCAAGGTGGGATGGGTAAAAGAGGAAGTAGTAGAGAAATTGGTAACTCTACGTTAGCATTGGATGTATTGGCTAGGAGGGGATAGATGAAATAGTTTGGATGTAGTAACCTTTTCTATGGACGAAACTCTTGAGACAAGATAATATTGTGCTTAGTGTGATTTCATGTTGGGCTTGATTTGCCTTGTAAGATGTTAATTGGGCCGAGTATGCCTAGGGTTTGCATGAGCTTATTGCATGAGCCTAGGATTGGTGGCTTTTTTTGGGATGGACTTTGTGTTGTGCGATATGATGTCAAGAGGGTTTCATGATTGCTATTGTGTGTAAGTAGTGTGCCATGTAAAGTTTTGGCTTTTTGTATTTGAGTGGGCATTTGGGGTTGTGATGTTGTCCAATTTCTTTTGTCAAGATCTCATCTTATTCTATGGTTCTTCTTTTCTTGGTAGTAGCTGTGTTTGCATTACACTAAGTTCACTACATTTGTAAGTGATACGAAATGACTTTTGTACCCCATAGCATTGTTTTGTGGGACTGACAGTATTCCACGAAATATCCCTTTTAGTTGCAGGCTCTCATTGATGCATATTGATTGATGATAACAAAGTAGTTGCTTTATCCTTTGGAGGTTATTCAAAGACAAGATTGTTACTAAGTTTGTTGAAAGATGGACAAAGATACAGTTTTCAATTTTCAAGTACAAACCATTGTCCACGTCTCCCTATGAGTGTATAAAAGTCATAAAAAAACATTGAAGGTTTCAAGTGGGTGTTTTTATTTAGAGGATTGTGTTTAGACATTGTTATTTATTTAAGGGATTGTTAAGTCGACCATTTAGTTTGTTAAAACAACAACAAAGACACATCATGCGGTCACATGACCTGTCAAAAATTTGATTTTTCATCGCACACATGAAGAGGAGCAATGTATTAGCTTTACTTCCTCTTTCTTTACATTTCAACTTACAATTGGAATTGTTCAAATTTTGACAAGTCATATGATCGCGCGACGTGTCTTTATGGTTGTTTTAACCATCCTATGGTTGATTTAACAATTTCCTTCATTTATATTTTTACTAGGTGCTTATTGTGTATGCTTTGATATACAAAAAGCTGGAGAATTATTGAGCTAAGAGAGACCATGTTGGTTGTGGGCTAGAGTAAATGATAGTTAATTTGTTTGTGGGGTGGGCTCATTCTCGTATATGCAAAATGGGTTGATTGAACTAGCCCACCATTGAGTTGTTATTGAGTTTCATTATGTGCTTAGTCTCTTCCAAATTTCATGGTTTAGCTTCATTTGAACTTTGTTCAAGGCTAGAGAGGCAAGTTTGTGAAAAACTAAGCTAGTCAATACTTGTATGGTTGCTCAATGAGTGGCAGCCATCTTTTTCTTCTCAAGAACATGTATGGTTCATAGGCAATGAAATGTTGGCATGTTCTTTTTACCATACAAGGCATAAAAGGTAATGTCTTTTAGGATGACTATGATGACCTAGTCAACTATGAATGTTTGGTTAATTACACAAACAAAACCAATTGACAATTTTTAGGATTGTTTTGTTTCATAGTTCAACGTAATAATTTGTTGATTGGTGTGAGGCAAGAGTTGATGATTGAAAATTTATCGCTAGACAAGTCATGAACTTACGGTATTGTTTGGATAGCAACCATGTCTATATGAACACACAATGTGCTTTGAAAAGTGGTTCAATCTTTGATAGGTGCCTTCTTTTCAAAAAAGACCTTTTAATTTTATTTTTTTCTGTCTTTCTTAGTATGTGTAAGAGAGGAGAGTTTGTAGCAGATGGGCCAAACATTTATGTGTTCATTGGATTGTCATTGGATAGCAACCACACTTGCTTTGACCAAGCATTTTTGGCAACGCTTATGAGTTTGAGGGTTGGTTTAGACTACGGCGCTCGTCAAGAATATTAGGGGAATGGAGCAATACGACTGGCTATGAAATGGATTCTTCACCGTTTGGGGTTTACACAATGGCCAAGACTTCTCCAGTGGAGATTTTCAAGCCAGGGCGAACCAACCCGTACATTGGTACCTTACTGGATGTCTAGTGATGTCACATTCGAATGAATCGGCCCTCAACCCCATAGGGGGGCTTTTTCTATTGAAGCCACTTCATCCACGATATCTAGGATGGATGATTTTAAGTGAGTGCCACGAATCCCCAGCCGTTCGCCCTCCCCGGTAAGGTGCCAATATACGGGTTGGTTCGCCCCAGCTAGATTTTCATGCATGGATGAAAAAAATGTCACGGTTGTCAAAATGGGAACACTTTTGCTAGGGGAGTTCTCCGGAGGTCAAGTTTTTTTGGGCAACCTCAAACCCTCGGACATGAAACTTGAACTCCAGAGGACTCCAACTTGACCTCCGAAAAGAATCCCAACTTGAGGTTTCTTTTAATTTTAAAACTTGATTTCCCCATCTTGTTTGCCATGCCAAATGTTGCCTCAAATAGCCTTGTCTTGGGTGGAGATTCTTGACTAACCCGTGCACTTCTTCACCGTAGTCTAAACCGTTCATGAGTATCGAGTTCATTTGCTACAAAGTCTATCTCATTCATGTACACCCCTTTTGAGTTTCTTTGCGGATTGTAGCATGTTTTATGATGTGGAATCATAACACTATTTAATTCATAACAGTGTTCCGTGGGATTGACAATATTCCACGTAGTATTCCTGGATATCCCCCACATTCCGATTGAATATCCGGGAATACTACGTGGAATATTGTCAGTCCCACATAACATTGTTATGGATATGAATAATGTTATGATGATTACAAATATTAGAAAATTCATTATTTACAACCGTGTTTTTTTAGACGCACAAAAATTATTGAAGGATATTGTAATAAATAGATTTTTTATGTTGGAAATTATGTGGGATATTACACTCTTTCAATGTGTTGTGAGCATGAGAGATAAGTCTGTTAGAAAGTGGGTTTATGATAATTGTTCACGTGTAACTTCTGACATACAACTTCAAACCCTAGAATATGTCCAATTCAAAATGGGCAACAAAGTTTTATATCCTCCCAATACACTCACATGCAAGTCTACGAGTGAAGCCACTATTGTCTTGAACTCTATTCAAGTTTCTTCTTTTGTTTGAGGCAACACATTTTCTTTGGGATATATATCCTTGGTTGATGTTTATATATTGAGTGAACCCCCATAATGTGATTGTGTTGGACATACAAAATTCATTTTTGTATTTTGAATGACGCTTCATCATATGATGTGTTTCCATTGGTCCATCTTAGAATGTATCATGGGCTTTATGTCCACGGTTGGGGATTTTCTTATTTGAGGCAGTCAAATTATCATCATTTGTTCTATGGCTTTCAATCATACTTTCATTTGTTTTTCTATGGTCCATGTGCCGGTTTAGTGAACCCATCTTGGGCTCACACATGACTAGAGACAATGGCCGGGGTTAAAGCATCCTTTTTTTTTTTAATGCCAACTCAAGTCCGGTGTCTTCTCTCTCCCCTCTCTTTTGTTTGGTATTAAGGTAAATCACTATATTCGGTAATTGAAGACTTTTTCATGATTTTGAGACTACTTAAGGACATGGTTTTCAAATAAAGAACAAGGAAAACACAAATATATATTCAATGTGACTTAATAAAGCGATTGGCGTGGACAACACTAACCAATTTGGCACAAATACATGTCATCATAATAAGAAATTGGACCAGATATTAAACCATTTGCATTATTTTTGAGACTTTCCAAAGTCTCCGATTAACGAATATAGTGATGTAAGCAGAATTTAAAGCGACATCCCAAGGTTTTTTTTGCCATTTTGGGGTTTCTTAACATTTGAGAAAATTCAAGAAAATTAACCTAGGTTAGCAAACTGGTTAGAACACATGCCCATCAGAATGGTATTTCAAGATTGTCTTTTTTAGTGGCCCCTAAAAATCGTCAAAGTGCACTGCAGAATATGGTCTTGTGGTGTCACATAGGAGGGTTCATTGATGTTGGATCATTTAGGTGAAAACCATCATAAGTCAACTTTAATAGTGTGCACAGTGAAGGTAATGTTGACCTTTCCTTGGACACTTCTTACACCACCTCGTTGAGCGCATTGATCCTAGATCGGTCAAAAGTTGATGCTCTTCTCACACCGTTCTTACATCCTTCTCACACCCTCACTACGATGGACCAGAGTGGTGTTATTTTATATTCAATGTTGCATATGATTAGTATTTTTTTCTTTTCTTATAGTCGATTACTTTGCGCATCATCGCATTCACTTGTTGACAGTCTAAAAATGAAATATTGCAGGTGTCACAATTAGGTTAGTGATGCAACAAAGACCGCTTACCTCATACCTCATAATTTATTTTATGCATGCAGAGATGTCAACAACATTTGAAGGTGGAGCATATGAAGTGGACAAAGTGATGGGCCACCGCGAGGTGCCATGGGGCAAGGAGCAAATTCGGGTCGAGTACTATGTGAAATGGAAAGGATGGCCAATTGAAGATGCAACATGGGAGCCAAGAGGGCACATGCATCGAGCGGACAAAGTGATACGTGAGTATCACGAGCGCGCATTTCGTTCGTTTAATAAGTTCACATATCGAATCAATGGTAAGCAAAGAAGCCGGGAATTGGAGGAAGGCGACGATAGCGGTTGGAGGATTGAAAAGATTCTTGATCATACTCCAAAGTCTAGGGTTAACAAGAAACCTTTGTGCTCTATCTTGTGAAATGGAAGGGATATGACGGCCTTTGGACATGGGAACGGAAGTCTACGGTTCAACAATATGAGGGGGCAAAGTTGCTCTCACATTATCAAGTTGCAAATGGTCTTCGGAAAGACCTAAATAGCAAGAGACGACTTCCGAAGGATTTGAAGAAAGAGGATGAGACCTGCTTGAAAAGTATTGGAGGAACATCAACCAAAGGCCAACATGGAGATGAAATCCTTGAGCCTATGTGGGCATTATTGGAGCTAAAAATGATGGGAAACAAGAAATTGCGTCACGGCCCTTGTACAAGTCAAGAAAACTCTTTCAAGTTTTAGAAACACCCAAATTCCTTTGGGAGTTTGTCTTTGGAAGGTTAAGTGTTTAAGTTACAATGTCTATGGTAAATATTGTGGGCCACACTATAAACGAGGAGCCCAAAAGATAGATATAAGTGTTAGCTCTTTATAGAGGAAGCACAAATGAAGAGCCTCTTTGCCCTCATGTTGCTGCTCCTTTTCGGCAGCAAAGTCTATTCAAGGAAACTCAAGAAACTACAAGGCTTGTTAATTCGGCCAGACGGTGGCGGTGGGCATTTAAGTAGGAAAGACTAAGTGTAGTGGGACACCTTGGGGCCGAGTAAGTTGGGTTTGTGGGTACCATGGCATATTATTATGAAAACTCGGGTTCGAAATCCCGAGAGGCCATGTAACAAGTTAGTGACAGTGGAAATTGCTATTCCTTGATGGAGTTAAGTACGTGGTGTTGACCACCACTTTCACGGTTTTTGGGTATTGTTAGGCTTCACGTGGGAGACTTGTGTTTCGGGTAAGTCCGGTGTGGTGTGTTGAGGGGGGTGGAGGGGGAATAGGCGTCCATTCATGAGGGATTCTTTTGGGTTTCAAGTTTGCACTTATTAGGGATGATTGTGGACAAGGAGGGGATGACAATGGTGTGAAGATGTTTTTGCATTGCTTGGATTTTGAGCATGGGGAGTTTTATTTGGTGCACCAGCTATGTGGTGGTGTGAGAGTGAATGCCTCCCCGCCAGCCTACAATGAGAACCTTAGAATTATGAGGGGTTTGTCCATCCTCCATGGGCGACTATGGCAATTGGAAGGGGGTTGTATTTGTCTTGCTTGAGTTGGACAACGGCATTGGGGAATTGGTCGTGGCAATATGTGAATTCAATGTAGTGGAGGGTGAGAGTGACAGGGGTGGAGAGGGCAGGAAACCAACACTATATACATTAGATAAATAACTACGGATGCACACTGAGATCCATTTCAAACTCATTCTACTTGGATGGTTTCAAATATTCAAGTTCTTTCCCCAAAAATTCAACAAAATAGAAACATCCATTTTAAATTCATATTAAATGTGTTAAATCTAAAAATAAATGTTATGTAGATTTTAGTATTTTATGACATAATATAATTTCTATTAACGTCGCATGGGTAGGAGGTAGATTGTACAACGAGTATGTGGAGATATTGATCCAAACAAAATTCCATTGAGTATAAGATACCATTTATTGTAATGCATGATGGTGTATATTGTGGGCCACATTATAGTGCAATGAAGGGGAAGTCACACTATAATGCCCCGGTTCAAGCAAGTGCCTGGAGAAAGCATGAACAATGACACCCTGGCCAATCTTTCGTCCTCCCAAAGTGCTTCCAAATCATCAAGTTGTTGTGTGTGCCATCCAATTCATCATATGCAACTTCAGACTTGTCGGCAACCCTAACCAAGCATAACTAAATAAGCATGAGCATTCCTCCATTGGAAGTTTGAGCCCCCCCCCCTTAGACAATACCCAAAACTTCTCCATCTTGTCCCACTAAGGTGGCTACATTGGTTAGTGACATGGTGGTTTGACAAAGTGGACAACTTCAAGTATGAACAACACATTGGATAAAACTATTATTTCAGCCAATGACCTTCCAAAATCTTTTGTCCAATCGCTCATCTGCACCGGCCCAAGTATGCCCATGATATCCACCATAAATAGTGTAGTTGGAGGAGCAACCTTGAGATTATTGGATAAGGTTGAAAGAGGGTTGTGGCAACGAGTTTCAACATTGGGGAGTGAAATTGTGGCAGTGTTGTGGGGTTTAGTATTGACATGATATGTGAAGTTTAGTGATGTGGTTTAGGGTTTGGGTTGGTTGAAGGAGATGTCGTGAGACTTCAGTGTTTTTTTTGTTTTTTTTTTCTTGAGACAGAAGGCCAACAAGCTAACGCCAAAGCACAAGAGGCAGTTGACCACCTGGCAAGTTTTCCGTCAAGTAGAGAGGAGATTTCACAGCCGGGAATCGAACCGCCAACCTCTTCCTTGAGATTGGGTATCTCTCCACCATCATCCGGTAGTTTAGGGTCATCTCGGACCAAAGAGAGACTTCAGTGTTCCACACCTCAACCAAAGGGCTAGACTTTTTTATCACACCACAAGCATCTTTTAAATCCTCCAGGTTTGTATATCATTCTTTAGTATGTGTGCATACCTCAATATATGATTCCGAGCTTTCAATATATGATATATTAGGTTCACGCATGCACTGATGTTTCTAATTTATTTCTTCTCTTTCGGCCTCAAACATCCTTGATTGAATGTAATTAAGTCTAATTAATCCTGATTAATTTTATTTAAGCCCAATTAAATCAGAAAGCATGGTTACCAAATTAGTTAAGCCTAATTAATTATAAAATATACCTACTGGGATTAATAATGATTTACTGATTTCTGATTTATTGATTTGCTGATTTGCTGATTTTTAATTAAGCATGCTTTCTAATTTAATTAGGCTTAATTAAAATTAATCAAGATTAATTATACTTAATTACATTCAATCACACTTAATTAGTCTAAATGCATATGAAAACTTTGTGAAAGTAGAAGGTATTTAACTAAAATATTATAAAATACTAAAATATTATAACATTTAACATATAAAAACAAATCACTAATTTTAGTTCCATTTTAAAATGACAAAGACCCTCTCAATGGTAAGTCACAAAAATCATAACCTCAGTGCTAATGTAGGGTTTTGTAATATTTTTGACTTCCAAGTTAATTACATGCTTTATTGGTGGTTTCACTTTGAAAATTAAATCCCAGTCAATTGCTTATTTACTCGATGGAAGTGAACATACATATTGGATTTTGGACCTTGAAGGTGACATGCACTGAATATGGGATTTGTGGATAAGTGGCCTTCAAGAATGCAAGGGCAATGGTTTTTTCGAAGTCGGGCGGGCGGGCAACAGTTTTCGGTCGGGTCCAAAAAATCTGGATTTCCTGGACGGGCGGCTGCCCCTGCCCGGATCTGACACCCCGAAAGGTTCGTGGGGGGAACTTAATGTCCTCCCCCTTGCATTGTTGCCATGTGCTAGGCAATCCTGTCCATAATTGGGATCGATTAGGAGAACTGCCCATCGAAGAAGAAATAATAGTATTAATAATAAAATAATAATAATAATTACAATGATAATAATAATAATAATAATAATAATAATAATAATAATAATAATAATATCAAAGCCTTGGCTAATTGATTGTATTGGTTGGCACCCAGCCATCATGTTCAAAAACAAAAACAAAAAAAAAACAACAACAACAACAACCGTTTGAGTCCACTTAATGTATTTCGGTCGACCAATCAAGTTGCCCTATTTTTGTGGTCAAACAATCAAATTGACCAAATCCCCCCCCCCTTACAATTGACCAAGTGTTTGTAATTTACTTGGTACCTACATAAAGGCCGGTTTCCACGGGGTCCCAAGTCCTAAGTCCCACTCATGCTAGCAAGTCCCAACATGGAGGCAAAGTCCCAACTTGTGAGCCTCAAGTAACCACTATTAAAGTCGGATCTTAATTATTTTATGCAAAAATATTCGTGGGACTTGGATTGAGCATTGGGTTTGGCTTTTTGCTCGACCCAACTCGCAACACAAGTCCCAAGCCTCACCTTCAAAAAGTGTTGCCATATAGGCATCCATGTTATAGTTGGGACTTAGGACTTGGGACCCATGTGAAGTGGTAAGTCCCAAACTTCTTTGTTCTCAGCAGTTGAGATTGCACAGATTGACCTCAATTGACTTGGAACTTTGGATTTGGGACCATGTGTGAACCGGCCCTAATTATCCCAATTAGTGAGTGTGGGAAATTAATGAAGGTGATACTAACTTTCTTTATGCTATGAAATTTGTGTCACCAAAGAAATCTAAGAAATATTTTTTATCTTGGCATTATTTATGAAAATTAGTATTCATAGTAACATTATTCACTAAAAGCACCAGCATTATTCATCTTGCAATATTCATTGATAAGCATGTATTTTCATGTGTTATCATAAAAACTCCAAATGAAGTGCGCCACAACGTTTTGGAAACCCAACTTCATTATCTATGCTCCCTAAAAAAACTTAGCTAAAAATTCATTCTGTCCATATTTTAAAGTTCCCTAAAACCGGAATTCCTAAATCCAGTGGCAATTCTACACCCTCACACTTCCATATCCATAATTAATACAACCTATGTCCAAACTAAGAGTTTAATGGTTTTTAAAAAAAGCTATAAACATGGTACAAGTACTCCTAAAATATGACTTACTTGCCTTTTTGGGACAGTGTAATTTATTATTTACAAGTAATAAAACTACAAAACAACTTGCATTCCTCATCATTTCCTCTTCTCCATCTCTAAAAAATTGCACAAATATCAAGCCATTCTTTCAAGCCAAATCAACTTTCACCACTTTCCATTATTCTACCTTAGAGACCTCTACAACCAACATTAACCAATATGGCACTTTCAACCTCCCAAACAATTATGACCCTTGAATTGGCTCAGGAATACTTTCATCCATCTAGCAATTGCAAATCCCAAAGATTGTCATTTCAAGGCTCATGATCGAAGTAGGGATGCAAGGTTATATTTAAAGGGCCACTTTACATTCAAGCTCGAGGGCCCTTGACCTGTGATATTCAAATTATGTGATTGGTTGAGAAGCCAAAGATGGTCCAAGTTCACTTTAAACTAGACCTTGAGGGATCAAAGAAATTTTGAATGAATGAAAAATCTATATGGCATCTTACATGGCATGAAGTGGAGAATGTTTCATGATCTTCTGGATACTGCATTAAGCCCATCAAAAAGAGGTGGGTCTACCACAAACTAGGGGCCGTGGCAACAATTAAATTGCCATTGGCTACTAAAATTCTAATACAGTCATGGTGGGGTCTGGACTACCTACTATTTTGGATTTCTATAAAATACGGTGCAATCCCTCAACATGGTCCACTTTCACTTTACGCTAAGCTTGAGGGCCCACCAATTGCAAAATTGGAATTCTATTTTCCCACAATATGAACTTTGGGTGATTTTCAAGGCCCTTAGATTTTCATGGTCATGGTTCTTGGTCCATGTGCAAAGTGATCATAAGTTTAAAACGAAGATTATATATCTCTTAGGCCCTCTCAAATGTGTTCACTATTAAACACAAAATGGTCAGTTGATTTTGTTCAAATAGTCAAATCTTATTATAATATCTTTATTCTTATGTCCATTCCAAACTAAGTTAGATGTGCCTAATGTGGTGCCTCGTCTTGAATGGACACACAATATTCGAATGGCAAATGGTTGGGTTTTGGATCTAAGAATGGACATTTGTTAAAAAGAGATTGGACTACATGCTCAAAATGTATTAACCATTCTAAACACAATAGTTAACATAAGTGGGGGGACCTATATGATCATTTAACAAAACAAAGAAACTTTACTTTGACAATAAATGAGATATTGATACGAGCTCTGAAAATTATGAGGTAAGTTGCTATGGACATGATTTGGATTGCTAATCAACTCTCACTAATTGCGTGTTTCATATCCTACAAGAAGTAAGTATCCATATATTCGTTAATTTGAGACTTTCTCTTGTCTCAAATTAATATATGGACCACAACAACATGGTCTAATGTTTGGGTCGTCCTACCTAAACCATCTTGATATGAGTTCTTAATTGTATTTGCATCTTACAACATTCTCCAATATTTGCGTGATTTTATCCATGTTCTTATATTTGTAACTGTCTCAAAATGCCAAAAAAGTCCCTAATTAACGAATATAGTGATAAGTGCATATAGAAAAGGTTTCGGTTTATGGCCCAATTACCTTACAAGCCTTGCCATAAACCACTCAAATGTAGGTGTTTGACTAACTCACAAAGAGTGACCACGTAAGACTCACATACCTTATATGCAACTTAATTAGCTCAAGGTTCTACAAATATTCTTATACTTAAGCTAGGAGGCCTCTTCCTCATGCTCATTAGTGACTAAGATAGAGCCTCAAGATTCCTCTAACTTGAACAGTCTTCCGCAGTCTGCGAGAATTGTGGAGATATACTTTGATCGCAAGTGAGTTTCTAATTTGCGAAGCTTCTCAGTGTTCAAGATTTGAGCATGAATTGAACACTTCTTACAGAACTTACAATAGGTGTATGTAATCTCAACAGAGATGTTGACGTGACGTAAGAATATCATCAAATTTTTGTTAGGTGCGTTCATCTTGTATTAAGGTACGTGAGCTTATGAGGTCCCCATGAGGTCACTCCTCTTCACCTGACGCGTGTGGTTGAGTCATATATGGTAAAGGCAGCTTGTGTTTAAAACCAGACACAAACACCCAAAAAAAGGAAAAGGATAAAAATAAAATAAAAAAGGACAATTGGGAGGGCCTATTCAAGCACTTAAAGAGAATGAGGATCTTCACTTTGATCTCCTCTAACTGGAAAATCTCATCTCATCTCCATTTCTGAAACTTGAAATGACAATTTGCGTAATTATTCGCAATTGCTGACCAGATGAGAGAGTTCACGATCCAATCCGATCCCAACCGCCAAAGTTGTCTGTGATTTGGCAGTAGGGCAACATACTCTTATGTTATCACTCAAGTTTTGAGACACAATCCCAGGGCCTTGCTGACAATCCCAGGGCTAGTGCATTATAAGGCTGGCTTCCACAAAATAAATACATGCACAACATCATGCTGAAAATTTATTGTGACTTTGCCGGAGCAGCCTTGCATGAAACCATGATCATCCTTGTCAAAAGCGGTCCCCCGTATGTATATTTCCAGACATCATTCAATTCCTGTCTGTTACAGAGAAAATTATTTCATCGTAGTCAATGCAGTCTAGATTTGTATGTTGTGTCCATTGATGCTGCTCCTGCACCTCGCTGTTCATAACTTCACAATATTAAGAAAATTGAATATAGCTGCAATACTACTCCTCCATATGTGGATGCGAGATTCTCTATGGGGATCAAAACAAATGGAAGATGACAACCGTGATTAGTAGCACATTGCCCAACACATTGTAGTAACGATAACTGCAGTTGCTTTTACATGATCTTCTATTTGTTTGGGGATTTGAAATAGAACATTCATTGAGTATTGCTTTACCCATGCTTCAAGGCCAAGTGGAAGAAACTTACGAAGATTAATATGTCAGTGGGATGGGTAACAGAACAAGTGTTTTCTCTGAGTGAATATATAGGACTTTCGAGAAATTTCTAGGGATGAGGAATTGGCTTACCTATTTGCACGCCATAAAGGCATGGAAAAATAAACAAAACGGTTTCTTGCAGCTGCTGGTTTTCAATGCTGGAGAGGGATGTGAGGCTTGGGTTGACTCTGAAGAGATTCGCTGCAGGATGCACAGAGCTACAAATGGGGAGACCTGACCGCTGGTTACGGATAGGCCGGTTGAGTTCAAGAAATAACTGGATGAAGTTCAAGACTTTAGGCAAATCGAGCCGATCATTATAGAGGAATCTATAGAAAATACCTTATTCAAATAAAGAGAAACTGAAAAAGAGATCAACATGTAACTGAATGGACTTGGAAATACTTGGATCTCCACCAATTTTGCCCAAAATCTCCCCAGACACTGGCACAAGAGAAGTCAGCCCAGGACCCACCTGGGAAATTCAAACAAATTTGTGCTTTTTGGGGAGCTAACTTTTGCCGAAGAACAAGATTTCTTCTTCTGCCACTGCCAACACTTGTATTTCTTACCTCATTAAAGAAAGCAGTCACTAGCTCTCAAAACTCATGGTAATTCTTGCTAAACCCTAAACCCCGTGTCTGCTATGACATGTCCAGTCTTTTCCCTCATAAGTTTTCGAATGTCGCCTCTTATTCAGTTGCAAGTGCTATCAAAATTCCATACTATAGTACTAGGGCTCTCACCGATTTAACAGTGCAGGAGTCACTTCCTGTGCACTCACAAACGAAACTCAAGCAAACGTATACAGGCAACTTTCTCGGTGCTTGTATGCACCAGCCGAACGATTTCAACTTTGAGGAATGCATCGAACTAAGTTAGTCACCTGTGAATTGACTTGAGATTGATACTGAGAAACTTACACAAGAGATGAGCATGTCATGCGTCCACACATCGAAGAATGTATAGCCTTGAAATAGACCGACGGTTTGATACAAATTATGTGCATTGAAGAATCATGGACTACATCAATCAATGGCACCACTCATGGATAATTATAAACTACAATACGCTGAGGTCACCATGACTCGACGGAGTAATCACAACCTCTCCATATGTCCAACATGAACGAACATGTGGCACTTAAACGCCTACTTTCAACTGGAATTATGTCTCAACAATATCCTGATTCAATGGACAAGCCATGGACAACACACGAAATGAAATTGAGTAGGATTCTGGCGATTCAAATTGCAATCACGCTGTTACTACATAGATGTGACCTCTTGTTGTGCACCTGCACAAAGATTGTGAACATTCTTAGCCATTGCCTTACTCCATTTCTTGCATTTGACATCTCTACCATCGCCTGCGTTGGCCATGGCCATGGCATTGCCCGTGGAATGCCAAACCCTTCTCTCTGCAGATGGACAGGTTAAAATGGAGTTGTGATCAAATGCATGAGCATTGTAGAGTAAACAGTTCCCTCTTCCTCTCACAATTGAAGTTCCTCCTGTAATTTTTGCAACGCGTCATGAAGGAGGCCAGCATAAAATTTTACAGTCTGCTGTTGTCAATTAGTACTTACTTCCATACCATACTTAAATACTGACATGCTTGCAACTTATGGATCATGTCGGGATGCATGCAGAATCATGTGGAAGCTCCCATGGTATCTCAAACTTGTGCAGGGCATGCAAAGGCTAATCCGTGTCATGCACAGACCGAGCGGTCATATCATGTGATCTGCTCGACATGAAACCCCCAGCAGGGCCTCTTACACAGACACGAAACCTCACTTCCTGACCTGTCACTGCGATCGATGAGCATCTTATCGTATGTGAGAGAGATCAGCAGGATCAATATCAGCACTGAAAAGAGCAAAGACGGAAGCTCTGGTACGAAATAGGAGTAGAAGATTGGCTGTCTCGTCGATCTCGTCTGCATGAAGGGAAAGGCGCCCAGTCCAGGCATGGCAGAGTTTGTTCAGCACATCGTACGTGTGGATGGGCAATTGGCCGGGAGCAGATAAATCTTCTCATGATTGCAATCCCTGCGCCGGAGGTGGAGGTGGAGGGGGATTGTTGTTTATGACCTAATGAGTTTCCGAGGATGTCAGAGAAGTTACATTATTTTTTGAGAAGAACTGATTTGGGAGAAGTAGTCAGACGTGCCATATCTCATGCCCCTCGCATGCTCAGCGCCACTTCACACACGAGACTGAGAGCCCGTGACCATTACACTTCAAGCACTCGCATTGGTGGGAAAAGGCGGAGCCGGTCCAAGTTCACTTCACACTACGCTTGAGGGACCAACGGAGTATGTGAATGCAAGGTGGACGTAAAGTCTACATGGATTCCTGCATGGCATCAAATGGATCATGTTTCATGGTCACTTGGACTATTTTCAAAAACCACCTCTTGGAGGTAGGCCTAACACAAAACCGGGAGACCATGGCACTCCAAACGCTCACAACCGTTGATTTCATCTATTGTATCATGTGTGAGGACCCACATGAATAAAAATTCATTGAAATAGCATTTGGTTGAGGGCCCAGTCACATATGACTTCACACTACACTTGAGGGTCCGTGACCACAACTACATGATTTAGATGATGTCTTCCAACAGCCTTGGGACACTTTCTTTTGGGCTCTCACAGTTTCATGGTCACGGCTCTTGTGAAGTGGCCCTCAGGCTGCAACATCACGAGTCACACCAACAACATCCTCTGCCTCCCTCTCCCACCATTCTTCTACCTCCTACGGAACCAGTCGTCTGCCATGTAACACCATGTAGTACCACTGTCAAGTACCTCATCCGGCCCGGCGTGGGCTCGCTTTTGGAGTGAGTGTGGTATTTGCATTTGATGAGCAGGTGATGACTCAGCCGCCCACATGTATGTCAGTGGCTTTCAGATTGCCGGACGCCTCCCCAACCCCTTTTCTCACATGCAACAACCTCGAATTCCTGCACACCTTTCCTTAGGATCTTTCTGGCTACGAAGCCAACACTGCGGTGAAGTATTAAGCTTAACAAATCCATAATTACCAAGCCACGCGGGTGTTACTCGCCTCGTTCTTTCATGCTCTCCAACTCCTACCAATTAGATTTACACGATGAATCTTGTGTTGCAATGGCAAACCTACGATGAAGTATTAATCAAAATCTGAAAATCTGATTTATCCTTATTTAGTTATGGTTATCGGAAGTGCATGTTTGTTGATTTTTTTTTATTGCATTCATAGGTCTTTCCAACTGTGTTCACTATTGAGTGTGGAGTGATTGATAAAATTTGAAGATGTAGTCCAATCTCTTTTAAACATGTCTCTTTATGGTGTTTGTTCTTTGCTCCGAACCGAACCGCACGCCGATCAGATGTAGGTGATATTTTGTTAAGAAAAGTAACCAAAAATTACACCCGCATACCTCACAACCTTCTCCTATAGGCGATAAGCATGTTCAACACAAATTAATTCAAACCCCAAAATCCTAGTCAACTTTCCTTAAGATTTTTCCTTCCTAGTGCGAAGAAATTATACTATGGTTACCTTCTACTATAGGTGATGAGCATGTTCATCACAAATTAATTCAAATATTGCAAACAAACAAAAAAAAGCCACATTTCACTTTTCTATCCATCTGAATCTATAAAAATCCATGTGTCACCTCAAGAAATTACCAGGTGGGCACCAAAGCGCTCATTACTGACAATCTCTCATTCCTCATTTTCCCACCGTTCCTTCCAAACAATTCAATGATACATACCTACTCAAAATGATCTAGACTCATGATGACTACTTGACACACCTAGAATAAAGAAAGGATAAAAATTCTCACTAGTTTAGACAAATAATGCAATGTTCAGCTAGTTCATAGGCTAGAAACTTGGCTAGAAACTTGCCCATAAACATAATTTTAGGCATGGTTTCATGTTTTGGGACCGGTATGTTTTGTGAGAGGTAAGGTTTATGTTACTAACATGTGATTGTCACTTGCTACAGAGCACAACTCCCATGACCTTGATGGCAAGCATGACAGTCGGTTTTCATTAATGTGCTTGTAGTTTTTGCCACTTTTGACTTGAGGAACAAGTAGGTGTTCAGCCTTATATTGGCCTTATCTACAAAGTGGTGCTTGGGGTGAGGGATCGTTATATGGAATTTGCCATGCTTACTTGCAAGTAAGAGCCACGATGGCGCCCAAAAAATCGGATGCGCTCCCAAGTGATGGGCTCAAACATTGGAAATGATTGTCACACATCTATGATATCAAATACAAAACTTGTATGTTTGCATGTCCTAATTCCATACCTCAAAAAAGAAACTAGGCGCATGCAAGTGCATGTGTCCACATATATTGGTGCCACGAAAGCTACATGCA
The DNA here is from genome assembly GCA_964035585.1 of Polytrichum formosum. Taxonomy (NCBI): domain Eukaryota; kingdom Viridiplantae; phylum Streptophyta; class Polytrichopsida; order Polytrichales; family Polytrichaceae; genus Polytrichum; species Polytrichum formosum. The sequence goes on along the minus strand of OZ037941.1, from coordinate 16,449,245 downwards.
GACTGGACAACCCAAAAATGTGTCAGGACATAATTGTCAAAGTGCCACATTATCTGCAATTCTAGGAGCAGAAATTGAAATGACATGTGCACAAGATGCAAGTCAATTAGCGCACTAATTTTTTATGCAAATATATGCATGCAACCTTGTATTCACATCGGTTCCATTTCCTGGAAATGCTGATTTCCTCTGGATTCATTAGCTTGTACAAATCCACCCACGATGAGAGGGCATCCAAAGTCCTCCAAACTCATGAGGACACCAGAGCCAAGAGCAAAGCCTGCTCCTCAATCCTCATGGCATTGGGCTGAGAATCTTCTGCCATGTCACATTATTGTACTCCCAGAAACCAGAACCCACTTATGACCCAACACTTCATGCGAATAGGGTCATTTCAACCACCATAAATGCAATTTGCCATGATAATTGCCATGCTTCATATCTACACACATGGACACCGCTGACACCCATGATCCCCAATTTCAACGGCATATATATTTTAGTTTCTCCCCTTCAAAACATGGTGAATAATGCGACTGGGTGACTCAGAAAAACGATAAGTGCTTTGTCTGTGTTTTAATTGTATTTTGTCACTACTAGGCGGCCGAGTTGCCATTATGCCTTCTTTGAGTCTGCAACGCACGACCAGCGGGGAAGTGTTATTAATTCGGAGTAAGATAACTTAGATGATTCACAGACACTTCAGCCTTTTTGTTGCAGGAAAGGTGAAGAAAAACATTGGACAAATATATACTATACTGTTGAGGTGGAACATTTTTACTGCAAAATGACTGCAGTCATCAAACTGGAGTTGTGTCCACTTGTGTTCTTAACGAGCCACAGCACAATTAATTGCATCAACACAAGATCCTCAGAACTTTTCGGTGTGCATGGTTTGACATCAACCCATGTTTTATTGATCGAATCATTGAACACATGTAACTTATCTGAAGAGTGTTTCTTGCTGCATTATTGGTGCTCATCACTCTACAATGGGAAGAGTGCAAGTCGGATAAGCCTACCTAAGATCTTCAGGAGAAAATTTTGACCTCTCTCCCTATTTACATTATGGTTCATCAACAAACAAAAAACAACTAACCAAAAGCATAAACCCTTTATGTTGATGCATCATAGGCCTATGCTATATATCGATGTTATAAACTGATGACCTACCCTTATCCTCATGTTCAATGCAGGATGTCCTGGAATCATGTGCCGATGTGGCACTTTCACGCTAAGGACAGTTCCTCTGTCCTTGCCGCCGTCCCGCAAGTGTCAATGGTGCAGGCGGAATCCAATGAAAAAATTGCACACAGAAATGAAAAAAAAAAAAAAAAAAAAAAACACCATTCCAACTGTGGAAGGGGTTTCTTGGGCTTGCAACATCACATCATTGTAAGCAGGTGGGAATGAGGTTCCCTTCCTTTCCTAGAAATATTTTATTGTAAAAATGCCTCATAAACTCACCAAGCTTTTCAGATACACAAAATTGAAAACATGGTAGTATTTGTCAAGTACACGCTGAGTACCGGTAGTTGTACTGGTCCGGATCAACATGCATGGGCAATGTCCAGAGAGATTTTTGGATTAGTCAGTTTCCAAGTCCAACCAGCTACATTTTGTGGTCGTTCTATTGTTCTTTATTAATTTGAAGCACAGATTTCTCTGAAATGATCGGTAATTTTCCTGGAGTCTTGAACCGCAACTGGTTCATCTGCAACTAGCGGTCAGTCGGGCTACATCTTGATAACACGAGCCCAGAGATGCTAATTTCTCTGAATACTCGTTATGGGGATCACGCGGTCATGTGACTACACTTTCTTTCTGGTTTGGTGTGGCGGTAAAAATTGGTGGGCTGTGATAAGGCAAGAGGGAACTTATTGCAATTTTATTTACTTCCTCTTGAGCAATGGGATTCTCATTGTCAAAGAAAATTAAGATTACAACTACAAAGGGGGATGCTTGGGGAAAGGAGGGAGAGAAGGGAAACTAGGAGGAGCTCGGAGGTGGTCATCAGTTTCCCAGGTTACCCTCACATTTTACACCTCATCATAACATTACTCAGATCCATAACATTGTTCTATGGGACTGAGAGTATTCTACATAATATTCCTCACATTCAGATTGAATATGAGGAATATTCCACAAAATACTCTCGGTCCCACATAACATTGTTATGGATTTGAATATTATGATTGTCTACCTAAAATAATGAGAAAGTGTGAGAGTTACCAGCATCATACAAGTCAATACAGTGAGTCTGCTATGAGAATGAAGATTAGGAACACCTGCACAACAAATACAAAGGTGGGGTAAGATAAGTTGTTCCAACACAACTTTGTTTAGTTTTATATGAGAAGGTAATTTCATACCCATGTGCCTCTTGTTTATCCTATATATATATATATATATATATAACAATTGCATGGGTGTACTTATTTTGGTTGAACTGATGCCAAAATTAGCTTTAGAAACCTTGGTCATTTTAATCTAACATGCTTGAGACAATTTAACTTTAAATATGTTGGAAGCAAGCTTTTAATGTGGAGTCATGGGGGGCACCATTTTATATTCACGTGCATTAACTATGTATTGGTATGGGAGTTATTATGTTGGATTCTTGAGAATTTTGAAACCCACAATTATAAACTGTAGTTTTCTCATCATGCTACATTGTTTATAAATCCTAGGGAAAACGAGTATGCCTACAAAACTATACAAACAAATAAAAAACCAGCAACAACAACAACAACAACAACAACAACAAGCATAAATATTCACATGGCCTAGGATAACAACGCAAAGATAGACATAACAATCAAATGACTCAAGATTTCAACATGAAACATAGAACTTTTGTAGTCCACAATGTTGAGAAACGCTAGCCACATCCTAGCCACTCAAAAAGAATATGAGCATGCTACATCACATTTACAACATACAACAATTCAATTCTAGAGTCTTTAAAGTATCACTCTAAACGTATGACCACACATTGTACATCAAGCACTAAGCAAAGCGGTGTTAAATTGGGCCCAGGGTTGGACTCTTCATATTGCGTACAAACTAACGTGACTGTAGAAAGAGGTGTTATTTGAGGCATTGCCGTACATAGTGCACACAACGCAGAAGTATTGTTTTTTCATAGTGTGTACATCTATAAAGGCTATTGCAAGTTTTGAGGCAAAGGTAGAGGTACAGAACATGGCCCTAAGGTTTAGAGAATGGGCCCCCTTTGTATGTATACCCCCTTTTCGTCCACTAAAAACTATGTATAGGCGTACTAAAATGAAGGCGACACACGCACATGACATATGCGTTTAGTGAAAGGTGCAACCCCCCCCCCCAAAAAAAAAGGGCCATGTGCTCTTGGTCCAAAGACTAAAAGTGTTCAATGCTCCTAACACCAAGCCAAAAGCGAGAACCTTCAAACCACATTACAATGTTGTGTTTCAAGGCATTTAAAGTAACCCTATACTATAATTTTTATTTAGCATTAAAAATAGAATTCAAGTATTGTATGAAATACCAAATGTTGCATATAATTGAAGTTTATATAGTGACTTGATGCTTTGTTATCTCAACTTAAAGTGTAATATTATCTCTCAAGAATAAATTAGACCTTTCATTTTAACTAATGTTTCTCAAAATTTCTCAAGTGCCCCCGTCCCTTTTGGATGGACAAGAGATATGCTCGTATGCAACAATTCCCTCTCGTTCAATGGTAATCTTAGTGATCTCCATGACTTGTCTGTGGCAGCAAATGTCCACATCACCTTCACGAAGTGCCAGATTGTTGACACGGGTTAATGATGAATAGTGTGGACCACTAAATTATATGACTAATGTAATTCTCTTCCATTGTATAATTTTTATGATCTATGAAGATGACATATTCTATACCCACATGTACATATCATACAACCATATAATGGAAGGAAGCCGGTGGTAAGACTCATCATCCCTATAAATTATTCACTGCTTAGGGTGTGACTTTCTATGTAGACCACTCGCCCACCAAATTCTAGTGTGAATAAGGACAAACCCCGCCCAAATGTAGAGGGAATTTGGTGGGGTAGGGTTCATATCTGCCAATTAGCTACTCCCATCTTCTCAAATCCGGACCCACCTACTTAACCTCCTCCTCCTCCTCCTCCTCCTAGTTACCAAGAATGGAGTTCTAGACCAACATTAGTTCTCTTGAATCTTCAACCAGTCTTAATCCTTTGGTGACCGACACTTGTAAGTTAAAGATTTAAGAAATGCATGAAAGTCTAGCGGCATGTGTCCACAGCCCTCCACATTCGAGCGGACCACCAAAATGTGATTGGATGGCAACTTGTGCCTCCCACCCACTAGTATCTAGAATCTAGTGGGTGAGTGGCCTACATGGAAACTCACACTTCTCCCCCGTTCTTTGTTTTTTCCAAACGAAACACGGTAACTTTAACTTTACTGCGATCTGGGGAGATTTCGCTGACAGCATGCAGACTGAGTGCAGTGAGATATATATATTTGTGTGTGTGAATTTTATTAAGTGTTTCTGAGTCATCCCAACTGTGACTTGAGCAACTCGGCAGCGGGGAATCCAAAGGGTAGAAATTTGAGCCAACTCGGTCAATATCATTGCTTCTTTAGTATCAATCAGCTATTTTAATTGAAATGCTTCGGTTGTTCCTTGTATTCAACTCCATTCTTCCTTTAGAATGTGGTTCAACTAGTTTTCTAAAGTTTTGACTAAGTATTTTGGGGAAATGAACAAGAAAGAGTGAGCGAATTAAAGTTTGACGAGTTTTATAACAATGCCAAATAGTTTGGCAATACACACATATGCAATAGAGACAATACTGGAGGCAGAGAGCTATGAAACTACAAGAGTATTTATCATGGTGATTGTAGGAGACCATTGTCAAATACGATGTCACATAGACAACATCCGCAGTGACCATGACCAAAAAGTGCCAAGAGCCTGAGAGAGGTGAGGGTGGGATGGAAGTTCGCAGAGGTTGTGATGAAGGAGAGTGGAGTCAAACTCATGATGAATGACACCGTCATATTGAGAGGAGTGCAAGAGGAGAAGTTTAAGGATGCTAGGGTTGTTGGTAGTCTTAGGCTTGATAGATTGCAGCCCTAGAGCCGGAAAGCAAATTTATAGATATAACTCGATATTATATTCCTTTTCAATGATGTGATGAATATTGGGCTACTTGAGCTTTATGCTAACAAAGACGATAGCCTACCTATATGTATTTTTACCGTGGGTGTTTGCAATATGTGCATGTTGATTCATGAATGAGATAAGTTCATATCAAGAACACAAAGGGAATTAGATATGAGCATCAAAATCATGTTATCAATTATTATCCACAATTCATTGTGTTATTATCCAATGAATAATAACACAATGGGAGTTGAAGATAGACCCCTATTTATGTTCATTATTGAGACTAGAATGATTATCATATTTTGATCACATATTCCAGCTTCATTTAGACACATGTTTTTTTAGTATATACTTTGGAGTCACACCAAAACCACATATTGTTCAAATATAAGTGTCCTATAAGAAAGCAACCGAATAGGGGGTTGCCAACCTTACAACTCGCCCATGGAATAGAATGAACTTTGCAGCCGAGAAAAGGATGGCATTCGAAGCTTTGACTTGACGCTCATTCAAGAGAGTGCGGGTGGTCCCAAGTTCCTTCCCAAGGCCAATGAGTATTATATCAACAACAATGCATCCACAATGAAAGGTGCAATAAATGAGAGTTGGGAATCACTTAGAAAGCAAGGATGGAATTTGTTCTCATTGTACATTGCGCTACAATACAATGTTCTTCTTCGTGAAAGGCATGCCAAGAGGCTTTTCCTATGCTTTGCCCAATTGTTGTTACCCCCGTGGTAAAGTGATTCATCCAAACCATTGCCTTTCCACAAGTGAGTGTGCTTTGGTTTTCCCCCTTTTTTCTTTGACTCTTGGAAAAGAGAGTCTCTTGAAACCGAAGTCAACGCAAATATGGGACAAGAAAGGGTGCTAGCAAAGGCCATGCATGCAACTTATGTCACATGAAATGACTCACATTGTCTTAACCACACTACACACACTACATATGTTTATGTTAGCCCATAAAAAGTTGTCAAATTACACCACAAATCAAATATGGATTATAAAGTATGATAGTTGAAGTCCGATTTCATAACTGAGCCTAGGTTCTTAGCTCTCGTTCTAAATGGGGATACCATGTCCTAGACAGTGCAATGTAGTCCTAAAACGGTGCCACAGATGCATTCCCGGTCAACACTATTGGTTGTAACCTATTGCTTGACCTATCCATCAAGTGTGTCACCCCGAGTGGGCCTTGGACAACGACGCTTCGACATTAATTTATAGTACAAGTATGAACATTCCCAATAAAGTCGGCTTGACAATTCTTAATTACCGATTTGTAATGTCACAGTAAACAATGTTCAAGCTTAACAATGTTCCCCAACATTATTGTAAGGGAACTCCAACATAAAAGGGGCATTATGCCTGTTAATTCCTAGCCCCATGGTGCAAGAGCCTACTGTTGAGTAATGTTATGTTGGACTCAACAATAAGAAACCACACTAAATATTGTATTTAGTGCCACATGGTATTTTATGTCACTGTGGTAACTTTTCCAATGACACTTCTTATGAAAAAAGTTTACAAATATCGTCATCCCAATTTACTTTTAGTTCATCCGCTTTTGGTATATTCTGCACCCTAACATTTTTGTAATGAATAATGTCATAAATGATTGAAATTTGGATGAAAAACCATTTAGCAAGTGACAGTAATTGCAACACTGTAAATTTATAATGTCGAAATATTTTTACAAGGAATGACAAATAAAGTTAGATTCACACTTAGTGTTGGTGACACTACACGGGCGGTTTACAATTAGTATTGACCAAGAAATAGGGATATGGTGACACTAAACACAATATTTAGTGTAGTATCAAAGTTAATCTTTAGATCACATTGATATGGTTGGAATCATGACAATACTTGACAATTTTACATGAACACACCTAATGCATCACACACCTCTCACACATAATTATATTTTCCACACGTATCACTCTTTGAGAGCATGTTTAAAAATTATGCTTAAAACAAAACAAAAAATCTAGGGGGCTTTTTTAAGTTCCTTTCCCAGTTGCCCCATCCGGTATAATATCTGCACCCAGAGGTTGTGCACTATTTAGGCCCCAAGACCACCCAGGGAACCAACCCATACACTCGTTCCTTGTTGGATGCCTAAACCCTTGCCTCCAAGGAACCGGTGTACGGTGTCGTGTAGAGGAGTTTGCTAAGGGAAAACACAAAGTTTCTAGTTGCAATAGCATAAGCCAATGATGGGAGAAAATCAAAACTTTAAACCCAAAACTCTGGAAGGAAACATGGGAGAGAGAAAATGAGAGAGAAAATGCGTTGGGAGAGGAAGACTCCCCCCCCCCTTTATATATCCACTCACACTTTAGACAACTATATAGCTTTAAACAACTAACTTCATACAACTAACTATCTTTAGATGACTTTCTAACTTTGAACAACTAACTCTAGACAACTCATTATCTTTAGACAACTATCTAACTTTAAACAACTAACTCTAGACAACTAGGTGATCACTCCTAATTTTCCCTACTATTACGTTCCTTTCTATGAAAACAAACCAAAATAACAATACCATATTTTTTTCTATCATGTAAGAATTTGCCTCATGACAACGAATTGTTTCGCCCCAGCACCGGGGAGTGACCACCTTACCTGGTGTGACCAAAATCATGCATGAATGGTGCATTGACATTAGGCCATGGCTCTTGAGAATCCTTGAATTCTCATTGGTTCACAGTGTCAACTCTTCTCCCTCCCCCTCGCCCTTGCTTTTTAGGTTTGCACAAGGGTAATTTTGGACCATGGCTCATAACATCTTTAGTGGATGAAAAATCTACATGGAATCCCACATGGCAAGTATGGATCTTGTTTGCCAGGATTATAGAAAATGTTGTCGGGATGGCTCTTGAAGGTAGGCATGACAGATTTTGCAACAAAAGTTTGGGTTTACACTGAAGGCTTGTGCCCTCCAAAAAACTTTGGGCTATAGTCCATGAACTTCTTTGTGATCTCATCCCAAAAGCGGGTTGCCATGGTCATTTAAGAGCCATGGCCTAATGCTTTTGGTGTAAATTGGCCCTAAGCATGTTGATCCGTGTCCATCAGTAAGGGCCGCTTTGCCCACATATCAAGTGCCATGACCAAGACAATATAAGGGCGCCTTGAAAAGGTCCTACTGTGGGAAATAGATATCCAATTTTGCAATTGATGGGCCCTTAAGCTTAGTGTAAAGTGAAAGGGAGCATGTTGAGGGATTGCAACATATGTCAGGTTTGGGTCCCCACATGGAAAAATAATATTTCTAAGAGTCAATGACAATTCAATTGATTGTCACAGCTCTTGATTTTGTGTTACACCCCATTTCTTCAAAATTTGTCTAATACAATATCATGTAGACCATGAAAAACTTTTTGCCATAGAAGATGCCATGTAGGTTTATCATCCATTGTAATTCCCTTGGTCTCGCTAGCCGTCAAGGTCTAGTGTAAAGAGAACTTGGTCCATCCTTGCCTTCTCGACCAATCACATAATTTGTAGATCACGGGTCAAGGGCCGTCAAGCCGTATTGTAAAGTGGCCCTAATTCTCATACAAGGCAAGGTACATAACATTACACAACTCCTTGGCGATGTTCCGTGAGTCCATGTATCATATGAGTATAATCCTCCTTTACTTCCGGGATTTCCCATTTGTGGGCAGCACTCAGGTTATGTATTGTGAACTTTATGACAAACAATTGTAAATTATCATAATCCGATAAATACATAAATAAAATTGAAATTAGACAACTCCAACTAGAAGAATGGATGAATTCCGCCAAAAATTCCATTAGGCCTACCTCCCAGAAAAATTCCCTACAATCATGGCCAACATTATCCATACTTGCCCTGTGAAATTCCATGTAGATTTTTCATCCACTGAATATGTTATGGGTTGTGGTCCAAAACTACCCTCGTGTAAACCTAAAGCGGGGGCCCATGACACTCTCAATTAATGAGAATTCAAAGATTCTCAAGAAATATGGCCTAATTGGTTTTTTGTGTAAACATGCCCTTATTAATGTTACGATGGCAACAAATGCACATCAATTACAAGGTCCATCATCCTCCACAATGGCAAACATTGAACCTTCCCTACGAACTTACAAGGGGAGGTGGATAAGGGTTGGGGTCCGTGATCCAACACTTGGGGCAACTCCCATTATAAATAAATAAATAAAACAATTCTTTTCAAATTTCAAATCTTGACCAAAAATCGTGGCTTGCTCCACTTGTCCATACAACCCATACTGAGTGCACTTCATCTTCAAGGTCCAAAGTCTTATATACATGCTCACTTCCATTTAGTAAATAAGCAATTGACTGAGATTCATTTTCAAAGTGAAATCGTCAATAAAGCATATCATTAACTTGGAAGTAAAAAAAATATTACAAAATCCTCATTAGCATTGAGGTTATAACTTGTGACTCACCATTTGCAAGGGTCTTTGTCATTCTAAAATGGAACTAAATTTATTTATTTCTATTTTTAATGTATTCATTTTATAAAACTATAGTTAATGCCTTTTACTTGCACAAGTATTCATACACATTTGAACTAATCAAGTGTGATTGAATGTAATTATGTGTAAATAACTATAATTGACGGTAATTTTTGGTCGTGATTTGAAATCTCCATATTCCTTTTTTTTCCTTTTTTTTGAGATAGAAGGCCGACATGCCAATGCCAAAGCACATGATCCATATTCTTTTTAAGGGGGTTGCCGGATCAGAGGCCCCGCCCCTTATCCACCTGCCCTAAAAGTTCGTAAGGGGAGATTTAGCATCCGCCCTCCACAACAAGCACCTAAGGGCCACTTCATACACAAGGTTGAAGGCCCCTGACCATGGCAATGTAAGAGCTCTCATTGGTCGAAAAGGCGGAGACCGTCCAAGTTCACTTCACACTAGGAGGTGAAGGCCTAAAGGCCCAAAGAAAAGTTCGTGGATGAAAAGTCTACATGGAGTCCTACATGGTAGGTTGTGGATAAGGGCGCATGGTCTACCGGAATTTGCATCAGGCCTACCTCCAAGAGGTGGGTCTGACGAAAATTCCAAGAGACCATGACTTTTTTAATATTTTTTCCAGCATGACAGATTTCTAGACAGATTTCAGGGCATATTTTAGGGAATATTCTAGAATAGATTCCAGGACAGACAAACACCACCAAGTAATTCTCTTAAATTGATAAAGTTTGAGACATATTATATTAAAACCAAATCCTCCCCTCTTTTTCCGCCAACAAGATATGCAATGGTCCTGCAACATGGTCCATTCTCACTTCACACTATGCTTGAGGGCCCGTGACTACATAAAACGGCTTTCCCAACACCCATGGTACGGCCTTTGGATGAGAGTCAAGGGTCCTCACCATTACAAGGTCACGGCTCTTGGCTCATGTGTGAAGTGGCCCTAACTTAACTATGGAACATATCATGTTAATATTTAGTAAGCCCACATTGACATTCACATGTGGAAGCATAGCATAAGCCCAAGAAAGTGGAGCTAATTGGATCTCTTTGTTGATCCCGAAGGTATATCCTCTCTTCTACATAAGGTAGAGGGTGCTAAATCCAACACCCCATCCAAAACCAACACCTATAAACGCCTCCCAATTGCCAACACTCTACAACCTTGAACCGTTACCCGGCGGTGTAGGAGTGTATGGGCCCACAGAGTGACGGTTTTAGGTGCCATTAGTGGTGCCACCTCATAGCGGCCTCCACTACTTCCACGTAGGGTAGGTAACGGGCTCCACTCTATCTCGGGTTGGTTCAAGGTGGGATTAGGGTGGCTTGTCAATGCCTATTCTAGTCATTCTATTCACAACACCAAGGAGGTAGGCTCACAAAGCACAAAAGGGTCATTCCCCGGGATGCAAGGGGGTTGGTTCCCGGGATGCAAGGGGGTTGGTTCCCATGATGCAAGGTGATGGTTTTGCAAGCGAACCGGGTGGGATCATGGAGGTAGCCATGTGGCTTTGCATACCATTACTACTTGGACTTTGATGTAGTTTGGGTCTAGTACCCAACTATGTGTGTTGGTTCTAGGCAATGAAGGTGGGGGTCCTCATCATATGCAAGGTTGCCATACACGGGGGCCTATGGATTGGTTTAAGGAAGCTAGTAGTTTTGACTTTGAATATTCATCAAATATTCAATTAAGACTAAAAATATTTTTTCATTCTTAATACCTATGTTTAGCCCAAAGGCTAATATGAATATATATTTTTTATATCAACCACATACCCATATGTATGTGCAATAGCTTAAAGTGTTGGTTTAAGCACCCTCTACCTTAAGTAGGTTCCCTGCATGTTGCATTCTTGGAGCTGGAGAGCCCGTGTTTGGGTTAGGCGGCAAAGTATACTTTATCGAAAGCCATTATTCCGGATTACTACACTAAATATGATGGATATTTAGTGTCACTTACTATTTGGAATTAAGCAACACTATATATAATTGTTCATTATACATCTTCTTCTTTTTTACCGCCAAAGGTCGAATTGGTTGTTTGAACATTATAGAACACCAGCATCTTTACTTGGTACAAATTCACATACATTGCAAAAAGATATAGGAATGTGTAACTCCGAGTAGCAAGGTTTTTTTTTTTTTTTTGAGACAGAAGGTCGACAGGCCAACGCCAAAGCACAGGAGGTAGTTGACCACCTGACAAGTTTTCCGTCAGGTAGAGAGGAGATTTCACAGCCGGGATTCGAACCGCCAACCTCTTCCTTGAGATTTGGGTATCCCTCCACCACCATCCGGTAGTTTAGGGTCATCTCGGACCAACTCCGAGTAGCAAGTGACATTAACTAACGTAGTTAGTGTAGCCTCGGGTGCTATTGCGGTGTCCTATTTTAGGAGTGGCAGATCTAAGTCAATTTCAACCCGGTCCTTGTATTCGGGATTGAGATAGTGAAGAGTTATTAGCGGTACTGAGACTCCGATCTGGAAAGTGCCTCAGATTCTAGAAAGCTGCAAGGATTCAAGGGCGGGGTGTTTCGCAGTTATTTATGGGAACCGATTCAATGCCTTAAAGTTAAGTATCAATCGTTGACTTAGACGGACATTTTCAATTTGTACTCACTTCTTGTAGGTTTTTGAAAAAACAAATTTAAGGTAACACCCTAAACTCTGTAATATCACCTTCCATAATGTCACTCACTCTCTAATATCCCAAAACCCTAGGGAACGGATGTTCGTAGTTCAAATCTCACTCCGTATTGTCACATTTCTCTCCCTTATATCATGAATTTTGTCATTAATGCAAACCACCAAAGAAGTCAACCCACACCCTCGCATTGTACCATGTGTCAATATGTGGAGTGTCACCTTCTTCTTCTTATTCTTATTCTTATTCTTATTCTTCTTATGCCACTTGTTGAATGTTGGTGCATGCGTCCACCACATTGCATGGGAAGGCCAAGTGGAGTGGACCACACCACACCATTTAATATGTTACACTTTGTGTTATTCCATAGTGTCACATGCTACACTAATTCACTGGTATCACGCATTCATGTTAACACTACAAAACTCCGTAATATCACGTGCACTTTGGTTGCCACAAGTGTGATACTGCGGAGTTTAGAGTGTAGACGTGTCTTATTCAACCACAAACCTTGCACAAACACCTACTCTTGGGTGTAAAATTGTCCAATGTTCTTCGAAAGCGAGTAGTTTTAGTATTATTCTAAAGATTAATGTGAAATGAAATCGATTTTAGAGTCTAGGAAGCCAAAAGGCTAATGGGACCAAAAGTGCATTAGGATGGCTTCCATTTGGATGACAGAAAGTGGTGCTAAATCAAGTAGCAATATTATAGTGGGGAGCAGTCCCGCTATATGTCCCACACATTCACTCTACATGAACACAATAAATTGTGGGTCCAATGATTAGAATATGATACCCTGTAATACACAAGGCTCTCGATAGAAATAGTTGAAGTCGAGATTCTTATTCGGTCAAAGATTGTGAGATATTGATGGTTGGACCTTGGTTCCCTTACAAAAGAGTGGAAGGCCTTAAAGGGGAATCTCCCAAGTCTAGAGGGTGGTTGCATTTGAATAATGGCTCCTCAAATAAAGACCTGCAATAATGGATGAATGACCATGCATGGGAACGGATAGAGGGAATTATCACATACGAGCGTACGTTTCATTCATCCAACATAAATGTTCTCAAGTAGTATGCAACCCAGAGGTTACTTTTTGGTGAATTTGACACCATGATTAGTTTTTAAAACCCCGAATTAATATACTCAAGGTCATTCGAGATGAATTGCCAACAAAACTACAAGAGAGTTCAAGTTTTTTTTATGTTAGATGGATGAGAGGTACGGTCGTATATGATAATTCCCTCTCTCCGATGGGAAGTGATTCTAAAGAACGGAATTGTCATCTATAAGCATATCATGTTTTTTACCTTTACAACTAACGTCCAACAAAATTTGGATAGCTTGGGAAGTCGGGTCACATAAGTAATCACTTTGCCTATGTCAACAAGACATTTCATGAAGCATATTTGACAACACGTAAGCATCATGGACGTGAGAGGAATGTTGTAAAGGAGTGTAGATGATACATGTCAATCACATAACATAAGTGTGGCTCAAGCACATGCATGGCTTCAAGCAAAAAGAATTGTTAAAAGTTACGGAATGAAAAAGGAGGGGGAAAAGCGTATTATGTCGCTCTCTTGTCTTATATACTACCCACACGATGATGGCTCCATGTTTCAACTTCTTCTTTCCATTATGATCGATGGGTCTCCGAGTTGTGGACCCCAATTGAAGACTACTATGCACCTACATCTTTCACACCTTTAACTTAGGGCTACAAGCTAGTGTTGGTCGAAAATCCTAGCTTGGCCCAATGTATTTCATGTGAACCTTGTGGCGGGACCCCGGGGGCCCACATAGACTCCGTCTCAAAACGTCATTAATTATTTATTTTGTTGGAGTGCTTATGTTGCAACATAATCCTAAACCTAAACCTAAATTTGTAGACATTGGCTAGAAGTCATTACTGCATCTCGCAACGTACCGTTGGATCTCTCTTGCTCTCAGCTAAGTTCCCCTTTTAATAACTTCACTCAAAAAATTGTTCTTACTTATTTCTCCAAAAATCCATTTAAAAAATGAGCATGATACCCCTAAAAATGACTAATTGCATCACCATTAAAAAATGATCTAAATGTCCCCGTGTAGCTCATGATGTGAGCAGTCGATTGCCGCCTTCGTAGAAGGAATCATAATTATATTGATGGTGCTACGGAATTTATGCGATAGACAGGGGCCGATGGGACCCCGGGGTCCCGCCATATGGTTCATGTGTGGATTTAAAATTAGGGTGGTTTAGATAGTAATCAACTACTCACATTTCAATGTATAATGATAATTTAGGAAATATACTGATAATTTGGTATAATATTATATATATACATATATATTTTCAACCCATATTGATTAAGGCAATGTAAAAGAAACTTGACTTCATTTTCCAAGTTTTGAACATGTGATCTTGTGCACTGCAAAATGGTGTGGATCAAAAAAGTTACATTGACCAAATTATAATGATATTTTAAAATCCTAATGGTCCACATTCATAGGTGTGAAAGGTATACACTTATATGTGCAATAAGGTTGTCCCAATCTAATTTATCGACACTCCACACTTTCAGGGAATGCACTCATTGTTAAAAGTATGGACCAACGTGGGTGCACAAAAGGGGTGTTAATTGTGCCTAGGGGTTACAAAATATACATGTGGTGTGTATATTATTTATTCAAGCTTTGTAAATATACTAGGTATATTATTCATATAATCGTAGTTGTATTTCTATCTTTAGGCCCATAGTCATTTATAATGAAGTGGGTAATCTACAAGAAGTCCGAATGAAATTTTCATCCAATATGTAAACCAAATTCATCCATGAAATTTAAGGTTTAGGACAAGAGGGGGAAAACCGCTTTTTGCAAACCCCAAAGGTTTCTCATTGTGGAGCTTGCAGGTGGAGTGAGCATGAAGCTCGTAGGTGGTATTCCTTCTCTTTTTCTTGTGGTTGCTTCTTGTTTTGGTAATGAGATTGTTGCTGCAAATTGTGGTGTTTTGGGGGCCATTGTAGCGTCAACATTTGGACGTTGATTTATGGTGCCCATCTTCATCTTCAACATCAACATTTCATGGCCATTGCCTTACCTCTGCTTATGAATCATTACTTACACCGCATTTCGGTTCAACCAAGTGGGTCGGTGTTTCTCAATGATGGCTATCGCCTACTTTTGTTCATATTGAATATGAGAGCGAGATCGGCATATGTCTTGTTAGGGTCACCAACTCCTGCAACCCCCCAATCTTATTAGTAAGGTGTGACTCGCATTGTTGAAGGACAAGCTCACTAGAATCAAGTCTTGTAAGTTGTATGTCAAACCTAAAGTTCAACTATCTAGAGCTCAAGATGTGATTATGTGGTGTCGTTTATCTCTCAAGGAGTGGTTGAAAGAGTCAAGAAAAGAGGGCAAAAAAGCAAGTTGGCCAAA
Organism: Polytrichum formosum; assembly: GCA_964035585.1. NCBI lineage: Eukaryota > Viridiplantae > Streptophyta > Polytrichopsida > Polytrichales > Polytrichaceae > Polytrichum > Polytrichum formosum. The sequence continues at coordinate 16,433,519 of OZ037941.1, read as the reverse complement.
ACATTAACCACCGAGACTTGGTATTTGGGAAGAGTCTACAAGATTCACCACAAAATTGGCAATAGGTGGATTGAGTATCGATAACCAATTGACCTCTTGGACCAGCCTTTTGATATAGAAATAAGATTATGTTGGTATCAAAATAAAAACGGGTCAATGTAGACCTATGATTTGACCGATCGTTTAACGATAGAGTTAGAAACCATCATTGCATTAGCTACAACGACTTATATTGTAGATTTACCCTCATTCTTGCAGCACTTAGTTTGACCAATGTGGTAAAAAAAAAGAAATTCATGAAGTTAGTTTGGTAGATTTATTTCAATTAAGTTCCCTTCATTGCCATGTAGGAATCCATGTAGACTTTTCATCCATGACAATTTCTTTGGGCCCTTAGGCGTTTACCTTCTAGTGTTAAAAGTGAACTTGGACAGTCTCAACCTTTTTCAACCAATGACATATCTTAATTCGAATGCAACAATTTGGGCCTTTAGTCTTGTGTGAAAAGTGGCCTTTGGGGCCAGTTCACACAGGTTCCCAAGTCCTAAGTTCCAAGTATGACATGAGGTCAATCCGTGCAATCTTAGCCGTTGAGAGCATGGAAGTTGGGACTTGCCACTCCACGTGGCGTCCCAAGTCCTAAGTCCTAAATATGACATGGATGTCTACATGGCAACACTTTTTGGAGGTGAGGCTTGGGACATATGTTGAGAGTTAGGTTGAGCTAAAATAATCAAGGTCCAACTTTAATGATAATTAACCATGTTTTAGTGGTTCCTTGAAGCTCAAAACTTGGGACTTTGCCTCTAGGTTGGGACTTGCTAACATGAGTGGGACTTGGGACTTGGGACCCCATGTGAACCGGCCCTTCATCATGATATGTAATCCTTACCTTGAAATCATAACACCAAAAACATGTTACGGGTGGTCCGAGATGACCCTAAACTACCGGATGATGGTGGAGGGATATCCAAATCTCAAGGAAGAGGTTGGCAGTTCGAATCCCGACTGTGAAATCTCCTCTCTACCTGACGGAAAACTTGCCAGGTGGTCAACTGCCTCCTGTGCTTTGGCGTTGGCCTGTCGGCCTTCTGTCTCAAAAAATAAAAATAAAACATGTTACGGGAAACTTCATTGCATTTGTACTATTGAACTCCCATACTTACTCTACAAAGTCAAAAATGTTACTGCTTGAATACTGTCCTTTATTTATAAAAAAAAATCAATACATGCAGGCAGTGTGTTCACGAAAAAATTCCATATAAGGTACACAAGCCTAATTTGTTTCTCGTCTAAAATGGACACCTATATTTGATTGGCTAGTGGTTAGGTGAAGAGTTAATAACAAACACCAAAAAGACGTGTATTCAAAAGAGATTCGATTTTATGTCCAAAATTAGGAAAAAATCGTTGAACTGTCCTAAGTTCAATAATGAACAAATTAGAGAGACTTGAATGATTGTTTAATGAAAAGGATAATTTTCACTTTGACATGGAATAAGATATCCATAGTACTATGAAAATTATGAGGAAAATAGCTATGAGCATGCTCTGGATTTGCTAACCATCTTGCACTAGTTCATTGTTTCGTATCCTATGAGAAGTGGGTGTAGAGTTGAAAATGCACGTTGAAGATCCACTTACCTTATTTCTAGAACATACTAATGAACATACATACCAATGAACGGGGAAATTTTTTGAGCTAACTAGGTCACTATCCTTGCTTCGTTATTATCAATCGATCATTCGTTGGATTGTTTTGGATAATCCTTGTATTTAACTAAAAAGTAGTTTTAAAAATATGATTGGGATTAATTCCTAGAATTTAGGTTTTGAATCCAAGAATTTGGGGGGAGAAAAAATTGTTCATCTGTAACCACTTTAAGTAATGTATGTAGTGTCACTTACTATTTGAAATTACGCAATGTTATAACTATTATTATTATCTCATGTTTTATGAACACATGTCAAATTGGTTGTCCGGATATTATAAACCATCAACAACTTTACTTGGCAAAAAAATACATCAACAATTAAAAAATATAGCATTGTGTAACTCCAAATAGTAAGCGACACTACATACAATATTTAGTGTAGTAGCCGGTTCTCCCCGTTCATTGAAGCATACGTAAATTTGCATTGATATTATTATTATTGTTGTTGTTTTTAACACATCATCTTAGAGAGTTCTAAGAAGCCAATCCACTCCGGCGTCTTGTTGGACCCTTAAGAAAGAGACATACTATAGGCTCCGCGAGTTCCGTGGTTCCGAGTTTGACGAGCCGTTGAAAGTCCCCCAAAGCAACATGGGATGGGATTCAAAGCTCGCCACGCGGCGCCCAAAACGTAGAGGCTTTTGGGCCGTGAGTCGGTGTTTGTGCACATTGTCGATTCCCTCAATAATTGAGTTGCGAGTCTCGCACCCGATTGGGCTAAGGTAACCCACTATGGACCCACCCCACAAAGGCCAACTAGATTGTATGGACCATGCGGGGGGATGCTCATGTGCCGCCAAGTGGCGTGCACATATTGTGGGGTGAATGTTCACAACATCTACTAAAGGGGAGGGGTAACACGGGGAGGGGAGAGTAAAAACACTACTTTGTCTTGTAGAGGCCGGTTGTTGGCTGGGGCGAAACAACCCGTACACTGGTTCCTTGGAGGCAAGGGTTTAGGCATCCAACAAGGAACGAGTGTATGGGTTGGTTCGCCCAAATCCCAGTTGTTTCTATTTCTAGGTAAATCAACTCCTAAATCGGGGTCTAAGAGCCCAAAATCATTTAATAACCTTAAATTTGTGATGAATCGGTACTTAACTTATAGAGAGGGTCGGTCTTACTATTGTTATCCCCTTTGGTGGGTGTTAGGAAATTAAACTGCACATTAGGGGGATGGTGAAGAAATTGGGGATTCGGGGTCCATGGGAAAAAAATGTTTTTTTCTACTTTGCGTGTCAAAGGAGAAATTATGTGTTAGGGTAGCCGCTTTTCAAGGGCATTCCGTGTTTGTAAGAAACCATACATGAATCTCCACCGTTTCAAGCCTTCCATGGAGCTTAAACCCAACCCAAGCCAAACCCAAAAGGCCTGGGCACACGGCCCAAAAATGGGCCACTTTAGTTGCTTGCAACCACTTCGGAGGTCGGGCAGCCAACTGGGCCATGGTATTGTGCAACTAAATCCATACTGCAACCAAGACAAACCACCGTGCAAGCTTCAAAATGCAATATAATCACAAACCCATATTTTACCCGATGCAGTATACACATTGCTTGTGTTTTACTCAACCATAATATTTTTTATGTTATGTTCCCCAAAACACAAAATCTATTGTTGCAGCCCACGTCCTCCAAGAGCTGCCTGGGCTGTGGAAGCCCATGCGATGCTCACAGCCTAAGAGGGTCTATCGCTTGGGCCTTTTTTTCACCGAGCCCAACTGTACACATAATACAGGAAGCAAGTACTTACTTCACTTAAGAAAAGCAAAAAAGAAAGAAAAACCCAATGTCGGGCAATCCGACATGAATTTGAGCATGTTGGCCCTACCCTGCTCAAGAATCCCCTTGGTGCAGGGTGGGGTTTACTGCGGCTAGGGTGAAACAACCTTTACAATGTTTCCTTGGAGGCAAGGGCTTAGGCATCCAACAAGGAACGAGTGTATGGGTTGCTTCGCCCAAATCGGTTTACTGCCTACCTTGCGGTGGGTGGCTCTTGTTTGTTAAAATTACTTCACTTACCTTAATACAATGCAGCTAAAACTTAGTTTGTAAAGGTCCGAGATGACCCTAAACTACTAGATGATGGTGGAGAGATACCCAAATCTCAAGGAAGAGGTTGGCGGTTCGATTCCCGGATGTGAAACCTCCTCTCTACTTGACAGAAACTTGCCAAGTGGTCAACTGCCTCCTATGCTTTGGTGCTAGCTTGTTGGCCTTCTGTCTAAATTTAAAAAAAAACTTAGTTTGCCCCCATAAGTATCAGGGAAGAGACGGGAGCAAATTTGTTGCCAGTGAGCCTCATGTAAGTAAGTGAGTGAGTACAGGTGATTTGATTGATCCGAGGATGCAGACTTAGTAGATTCTACTAAAGTTACTCACCGTAACTTAGCACGCATGCATCAAGCGTCGGAGAGCTAGAGAGAGAGAGGAAATTACCATTCATTTATCTATCCAACATAATAACTAGACCCCCTACAAGGGGTCATTTGTCGATTCATCTCAAATGTATTGCTCTAGACTAAATCGGGGTCTTTGAAATTGTTGTATTTGTGGTGTCAAATTAACTGGAAAAAAGAGTAACTTTTGGGTTGCGTATTATTTTAGGTCTTCTATGTTGGATGAATGAGAGGTGCGCTCGTATGTTGATCATTCCTCCTCTCTCCATTACATAGTTGGCATACCTAAGTGCAATACAATGGCAACTACTTATGACACGCTCAGTCGACAAAGCATCAACACGTCAATCTAATACCCCAAGGTAAGTATGCAGGTGTCGTTTAGTTTGCTTTTCACGTTCTCCAACTTATACTGATCATATGAACAAAAGGAAAACTTTGTGTTGCATTGAAGAATCTATGATAATCCCATCCTCCAAATCAGGAATGACAATCGGACTTCCTTTGATTTAGTTATGATTATCGAAAGTGAATGTGTGCTAATCTTCAATTGAATATTTGGCCCCTACCCCCCTCCCCCAAAACAAAAAACAAAAACAAATTGTGTTGATTGTTGAGTTTAGAATGGTTGATAATTTCACTCGGCCAGCAAGAAAAATGGCTACTTTCGGTGAGAATCTTCGATGCAATTCTGGTTCTAATGCATATGTGGTTCCCCAACTCAATGGAACTCCGGAACGTCTGAACTTAGATTTCTTCCTTTGTGGGTGTATCCAAAAGATCATGTTGAAGAGCCAACACTTTCCACCATGTTTTGAAGTCTCTTCTTCAGGGTACAGTGATCATCAAAAATCTCGCCCTCCGATACGAGAGAAAATGTTGAAGACCGGCGAAGCACTTCTATTTCAGAAGTCTTCCCTTCCTGATCACTCATACTCTTGGCTTTGTCGAAAATCACATTGTAACATAATTCTATGTCCACCAAGGTCTCTCGAAAGGCCACTTCATTGTGAATATGGAAAACGGCTACTCTAGACCAATCTGCTTCACAACACTGATTCACAAGCCTTCTCAACTTCTCCGAGATTATGTAGAAGTTCCACAATCCTGGTCGAAAGGGTTCCGCTCTTGATTACACATGTCTCGAATGAAATACTGCCCTTCTCTTGTATCTTCAAATTATAATTTAGAGATGGCTTGGTGGTTCTGACCGTATTGTGATGAATTTGAGGTGACCATGTAGAAAATCTAGCCGCTCTCGGCACTCTGCCCTCCCCTCGCACCTCCGCCGCTCGCTCAGGACTCAACTCTGCGCGCACAGACCTAATGGAGGTTGTTTGCGGAGAACCCTAACACACACGGATGGATGACAATATGAATTACATCCAAAGTGATGCAAACACTGGAAATTTAGTGTGGGTCACACTAATTTCCAACCCACGTGAATTTCCCACCCACACTAATTAGACAAAATAGTGTACTCGTGCAATAGACTAGGAGTAAAGCGCCTCTTGCGTGGACCCAAAATGGCTAATTGTAAAAGTGGTGGCCCCAAAAGGATGTAGTGATAGGCTAGATAGGTCCTACCTCCCACCACTTGGGATCACTTTGGGTGACATTTGAGTATTTTGTGTGCATTTGTATCCAAAGATTGATGCTCAAAATTAGGGAGACTCTACTATACAAATAGGAGGGTTGACTTACTTTACAAGTAGGAGGGTTGACTTACTTTACACATAGGAGGGTTGACTTACTTTACATGTAGGAGGGTTGACTTACTTTACAAGCAGGAGAGTTGATTTACTTTACAAGTAGGAGGGTTGACTTACTTGCCTCTTTGGGAAAATGTAACTAGCTGTCTACAAGGAATAAAATTACGAAACAACTTACATTCCTCTACTCCATTCTTGGAAATTACTGCACAAACTTCAAAAGCCACACTTTTGGGCTGAATCCGCACAATTTCTCCATTTCCCATTATTTCTACCTTACTCATGTGTTTCACGTCCCAGGAAAAGGTGGGCTCGTCGGGGAAAAAGTAACCATTTTAAGACCCGTCTGCCTTAGTATTGTGAGCCACAAACATGCTTACAATTTCCCGATGAAGCAGAAGGGATATAAACAACTTTTGGACGAGGTCAAGGTGTTGATGCTTCACCACAGTCCCCCGTGCTTGGGAGTAGCCGTTGTAGTACTGCTACTCCAGAGCTTCGAAAGTCGAGTGGAGTAATCTGAGGTTTTAGCATCAATCTCCTGGACCGAGAGTTTCAACCAATATATAAACTTATATGACGACATATTCCACATACTAACCTAACCCTAGGGTTGCTTTTACACATGGACCAAGAGCCGTGACCATGAGCCAAAAATCTAAGGGCCCTCGTAAACCATCCAAAAGCCGTACCGTGCAACATAAGAATCCAATTTTGTAATTCACGGGCCCTTGAGCTTAGTGTGATGTGCAAATGGATCCTATTGAGGGACCGCAACATCATTTATGGACGATCCAAATAGTAGGTAATTTGGGATCCTATCATGAGAATATGATATTTCTAGGAGTTGATGGCAGATGTTGCCCATGGTCCCTAGTTTTGCATTAAACCCGCCTATTTTTGATGGGCCCGATGCAATATCCGGTAGACCGTGAAACGTTATCCACTTGGTGTCATGTAGGACTCCATGTAGATCTTTCATTCGAATTTCTTTGGTCCCTCGAACCCTCAGGGTTTAGTGCAAAGTGAACTTGGACCGTCTCCAGCTTCTCGACCAATCACATAATTTGTATATCATGGATCAAGGGCCCTCAAGCTCTAGTGTGAATTGGCCCTTGTATACTAGACTTGTCAAGTGTCTCCGCGCGCAAGACAAGATGATACTAGGTCGTAAAGGGACCAACTTAATTTTCTTCAATTATTTTCGAACACCCATGAAGACCCAAACATAATGCATGGGATTCATTTTTTTGGTTTTTTTATTGTCACGAGGAGTCCTGAGGGATGCACCTTTCATAACATGTATGAGTATATGTGAGTGCACAAAAGGCGTATAAATTTGAACTTTTCCATAGTTACGTATACATATGCTACACATGTTATTATTGGTAGTTATGTACATGTATGGTAGGGTCACTTATCAAGGCTCATTTATTAGGAAGTATAGAGGAGGATGAGGAGGATGAGGAGTGTGATTATGAGCACACAAGGACTGTTGATTCTAGTGCAAGAGGTGGTGACAAGGAATATTATAGTGTTGGAGAAGACAATTCAAAACATGTGCAAGGATGTTGTCACAAAGACAAAATTGATGTAGTCGCAGTTTGGAAAAGATTTACATGAAGATGTGGAGTTACAAAGTGAGCTTCGACATGCCTTTGATGTTCTAATTAATGAACATGAAAATGTTGAAATGCCTTCTCAATCTAATGTAAAGTCCATTGTGGCTTATGCAGAGGTAGGGAGAGTCTAGAATTTTCAAAAATACACTTGTTAGTCAATTGAATGGCAATCCAACTTTATCTAAAGATAAATTGATTTGGATTAAGGTTGGCATGTTATATATGAAGCATGAATTGCTTACCGCCGCAATTCATGATACTATGTTAAATTTTGGTTGTGATTGTGGAGTGTGTTTTTTGAACATGCCTGAAGCTAGAATTGTCAGAAAACATGGTAGACCAAAAAAATAAGCTCCAATTAAGGTTTGGTTTGTTGGGAGGGTTTATAGGATGCGGGGAGAATTCAATAATCGTTGGGTGGAGTATAGAGATTTAATTGACTTGATGGACTATCCATCAAACATGGAGATTGGTTTATGTTGGTATGAAAAAGAAAACAACAATAAGTGGACTTACAATCTTATAGATCATTTGATGGCAGATTTAGAAACAACAATTACATCAACTTTATGACATATATTGTAGACTTAGATGCTTATGAGCTACATCCGGGGGATGAAAAAATCTTCAACAACTTGTTTAATGAATGCTAGGGTTTTACATTATACATATGATAGGTATTCATTATCATTCATACGTATATTTATATACTCTTGTTAATGATTATATATGATTTTTTGCATATACATATTGTCACTTGTATTTTATCATTGAAATTGTACACGTATTACTTGGTTTTGCAAAACCAAAACCCCTGTATATAGAGGGGGTTTTAGAGTATGTTGGAATGCACATGGTTTTTGGTTTTTAATGAAAGGTGCACCCCCAAGTGAGGAGTACCATTGCCGTTAACACCCTTCATCATTTGTGCACCCTCGAAAGATTTCCTTGCTAAATAAGGTAACATGTGCACCCACATAAATTTGGGAAGCAACATGGCTATACTTAAGGAACGGCCAATCGTAACAAATAACATTGATGTTACATGGGTTGATGGTGCCGGCACCCTTGTAATCTACCCAAATGTGGTTTTTGATGTTGATGAACTTGTTTGGTTGTTTTAGTGTTTGTAAAAGTTGCCGAATTTCTCATATATATTGTGTGTATTTGTCATGAATTTGTTGTCCCATCCCCACCTTGGGTAACATCAATTCTAACCAACACTATGAATCACAATCAAGTAGGTGTGATGCCATAAATGAAGATATCGAGTGATTGAGAGTTGAAAGTCCTCCATTGTCCACCCGAAGAGTAAGGGCCGCTTCACATACGAGACTGAGAGCCCGTGACCATTACACTTCAAGCACTCTCATTGGTGGAAAAGGTGGAGCCGGTCCAAGTTCACTTCACACTCCAATCGAGGGACCAACGGAGTATGTGAATGCAAGATGGATGTAAAATTCTACATGGATTCCTACATGGCATTGAATGGATCATGTTTTGTGGTCACTTGGAGTATTTTCAAAAACCACCTCTTGGAGGTAGGCCTAACACAAAACCGGGAGACCATGGCACTCCGTACGCTCACAAATGTTGATTTATTCTATTTTATCATGTGTGAGGACCCACATGGATAAAAATTCATTGAAATAGAATTTGGTCGAGGGCCCGGTCGCATGTGACTTCACACTACACTTGAGGATCCGTGACCACACTACATGATTTTGGAGGTGTCTTGGGACGGCCTTTGGACACTTTCTTTTGGGCTCTCACAATTTCATGGTCACGGCTCTTGGCTCGCGTGTGAAGTGGCCCTAACATTGTGGTTACCGAGCCATTGTAGTAGACCTGTATTTTCACAATTTAAGTGCCTTCAAGCCTCCGGGGAACACCTTGGACACTTTCGGTGAGATTTTGAGCTCCTTGGTGAGAGAATTCAACATGCAACTTTAGGCATTATATCCAAGTAAACTTCACATGAAGGCACTTGATTGATAGATCAAGCAAAATAGGTAACTTAGAAGGCGATGGATCATGTGTAGTGAGGAGTTCAATGTACACCTAATGAGGTGCACATGGCTTGGTAACTTACACACAACAATTGCTTTGACACATGTCAAATGAAGGACGCATGAGTCAAATTTGCTACACAATATCAATTGGCTCCCGAACACTAACATGGCGTGGGCTAAAACCCTCCGAAGCGTTAAGACCACTCCCGAGAGTTAAGATTGATGCCTTGAGCAATTTGACAAAATTATGGGGTTTCCATGAGGTTCTTTACAAATGCTCGGAAAAAACATGTCAATTCACATGGTAGTTGCCCATCTTTTGAAGGGGGTGCAATAGATGATGGTTTGTATCCTCCAAGTTGCTCCCTTGGTTTGTTAGTCTTGGGCTAATGGCTTGATGTTTGGTTTTGTCCCATGAAATTCATGCATAATTATTTTATTTTATTTGGTTTTTGGGTCTTCGATTCATTTGCCTCCAATTTTGATTTGATATTTTTTGTTCAACCTCGAGCCTTGGCATGTGTTAAGGGTTCAATGTGACCTAAGAATGAGTTCTAAGAAACATCACTGCCGCCCAACCGTCATAAAAAGGCTTTGTATTAATAAATTTTCCACAACACTAGTGTACATGGGTTTGTGAGCCTAAGACAATTTGAGTCCTATAGACACCATGCCTTCCACACAAAATCGGCTTAACCAAGATTGCTACAAAAACCTTGGTTTCGATCCTAAGTACTCAATTCGAGTTGAGCAATTGTTCGAGGATTCTTCTCATAGCCTACCGTTTCCTCTTTATCTTATCTAGTTAAAGAACTTTCTAAAAAGTAACTCCAAAGGTATAATCAAACCATAGAAAAAAGGGTTGCAAAGTTTATGTAAAAAAATTGGTTAACATTTTACTCAGTTAAGTGAAATTCATTCTGTCCTCGGAATGCCAATGGAGTCCTTCGGAGGGGGGGGGGGTGCATGTGCCGCGAGTGCTCCATGGGGCCAATTGGGAGGGGAGGGAGTCTGAATTGGCACTTAAAAATAGGTTGTGTGACAAGCATAGCACTTTTTATGAAAACTAAAGGAGCCCACCTTCCGAGAGGGAGGAAGTACCCTTACGGTGACGCTTGGTCAAACATGATCACGGTATAGAGGAACGGGCTACCATTCACGTCGGTGTAAAGAGAAACCCCAACGTTACTTTTATTTTATTTATGTGACAAGCATAAGAGTACAAGCAACTAACGCACTGCCAAAGCTTGGAACTGTAGGGACCGGATTGGAAATAATATACTCATAATAAGTCCTTAATGCTTCAGGCTAGATCACATCTTCATTCGGCTGGGCCCCGCCCCTCCCACACCTCCTTCATTGCTCGGTCCCGCACCTGCGTGGGAACTCTTCCTCGTTGGGAACCAATGTGACAATACCCGGTTAAAATTACAAATATTCAAGTTGACATCACTTTCATTATTCCCAAGTTAATTGATGGAGCTCCTTCACATGCCAAAGGAGCTTAATGGCTTAAGTGACCAGGTATTGTCACATTGGTTCCCAATGGGGAAGAGTTCCCACGCAGGTGCGGGCAAGAAGGCCGGGCAGTGAAGGAGGCGTGGGAGGGGCATGGCCGGGAAGAAGGAATCGCTCCTTCAAAATAAAAAAAATAAAAACGAATGAAGATGTGATCTAGCCTGGGGCGTCCCTAATGAAGTGAGTGTGACTTGAGAGATAAACCTGGGAGCCTCCTTTCTCATGGCCAGCTTGGGCCTCTCTCTCAGTTAGTTTGCTCATCCAAAGGACCAGGAGTGAGGGGGTCCACCTCCTTCAATGGGACGGGTCCAGCTCAGCATAAAGGGGACCCAGCTAACCAGGGTGTGCCATCTGGCTCAGGACACCCATAAACCAACTTATTATTTTCAAGGCTTTGGGGGTGGTGACTTCTAAGGGCTCACGGTTTACCCACCAGGAGATATTTCACCAACTTCAACCCAGTCAGTGGTCTATTGAAAGAGCTTCGTTAGGGAAACGGAAAACGGGAAAAACGGTGGAAATACGCTGATTCGGACAAAGACTTGGTGCGCCTTGAAATTCGCGCACTATTTTTCAGAGATGGAGTAGAGGAAATGGTGAGGAATGCAAGTTATTTCATAGTTTTATTCCATGTGAATCATTAGTTGCATATTTCCACATAGGCAAGTAAGTAAGTCAAACCCCCTACTCAATGTTGAGATTTGCACCTGTCAATCAAATGTGCATCGTGTATACATTTGGGGTTGTGCTTTCGGACATTCGGAGTTTGTGACAGGTGCAAACCTCAACCGTGCCCTACTTGTACAACATAGTCTCTATGATTTGAGCATCAAAATATTCTACTGTGCATATGAATGCACACAAAAACAATGGCGCCCAAAGTGGTCCCGAGTGGTGTGAGGTATGACATTTATGGCCAATCACTGCATCCTTTTCGGGCCACCATTTTTATAATTAGCCATTTTGGGTCCACACAAGAATCATTCTACTCCTAGTTTTGTGCACCAATGGGGATCGTTCATTGTTTTCCTTTCTCTACCTTAATTAGGTGCATGAAATTTCACCCTTTTGTGTAGATTATGGTGCGTGATGTTGGCCAAGGCTAGATGCCCAACTCTTAGCACAATTACTCAAGGTGAAAACATTGCCCACTATATCACAGCACGTATGTGTTGTTTGTTTGATGATTTGACTTTATAATTAATATTAGAGACCCCAAATTAGTTAGTAGGAACCCGCATGAGAGGCACAAACCATAAAAATATGGGGGTCATGTTGTTACTAGTCTCCCTTTAACCTCGGTGTAGTGGTAAGGGCCGAGCTCAAAGAATTGGGCATCCACCCCTTACCGCCTGGGGTGGCTTATCTTTCACTCCCAATTCATTAACTAGTAGTAGAGACATTGCCAACCTCCACTTCATATACATAGATGTCGAGATTGCTTCACATGGATCAAAAAATTCTCATTGAATGTTCATCCATCCATACAGATTCACAGTGTTGCAATGACTGGCACTTACCAAGTTTTTTTCATCCAAATTTCAATCACCCATGACAATATTTCATCACAATTTGCTGACAAGAGAAGGTACGGTTTTGGCCAACGGATGAACTCACCATCATCCATGACAATATTCGTTCATTTATTCATAAGAAGTGTAATCCAAAAAGTTACCATAGTGACCTTAAATACCATATTACACCAAATATCGTATGTAGTGTAGCACCAAATATGCCAAAGGTCGTTGCCACACAAGACTTACCATGCACACTATGCACTCTTGCTTTCAATTCCATAGCCTCTAGCCATCCTAATGCCCGGGATGATGCCGGTGGTGCCCTCTTTCATGGAGATGCGAGACGTTGTGCATGTGCTTTTGGCAATACATATTTAATGCCACGAGCTACATAAAGGCATGGGCGTTTTCTATAGATAGGGTGATTATATACCCCATAGACGCCAAGTTGGACTTGAGAGAGAAGCTATGAGAAAGAAGGGACACCCACCAACCATGCACATTGTACAATACCCAATATAAACAAAGAAGCCAAGTAAGCACTAAAAGGAAAGGAAACCCCACATAACATTATTCAGACCCATGACAATGTTCTCTGGGACTGACAGTATTCCAGGGAATATTCCTTGAATTTTTCACATTCAAACTGAATGTGAAAATTCCAGAAATATTCCCTGGAATATTGTCAGTCCCAGAGAACATTGTCGTGGGTCTGAATAATGTTATGCATGCCAAAGACCACAGCCCACAACTACAAGTGGCATGAGCCAACATTCCTCTCCAAAATGGTCGCGGAAGGTGGTGATCACGGAGCACAACAACCAAGACACAAGAATATTCCGTTGGTTGTTTTGGACAAAATACACAATTGAGTTCCAACACTACGAGTTGCAATAAACCATCACATTCTTGCAACTCACATTTCCAATCTAAAGTGGGTACATAGCCCTCCCCCCCCTCCCCCTCCCCCTCCCCCTCCCCCCCGGCTCTTCAAGGAGATAGTGTGGAGCGTTGATTATTTTGTCTTACTTTGAATCTCACTTAACCAAGGAGTTGCATGTACATTGTGATTTGAATAACATCATGGGTAATCATGTTACAATGCATAATTTCACAGTGAAACGGAAATAAGTTTTGAAAATGAGTCACTAATGGAATCGGGCGCTTCTAAAGTCGGGTCTAGAAAGTATAACTTCCAAAAGATAGGTCTCCATGTACCAAAAGGTGGATGGGTCTTAAGTGGCTTGTTTTCTTAATTGGACCCCTAGATTTGATTGGTACGTGGTTCACTGAGGATCGAAGACACATGTCTAAAAGAGATTGGTATATGTGTTCAAATCTTAATAACTACTCCACACTTAATCTAAGCAAATACAATTGGGAGGACCTATGTATCAAGTTAAGAAATAAACCAACATGCACTTCCGATAATCACAACTAAATAATGGGACGGTCCGATTTCCAAGCTAGTTTTGGCAGATGTTTCAGGGTAGATTTGTTGATGCAGCATGAGTTTTGTCTGTGTAAATTTAGTTGGTAGAAGTTGGAGAACATGGAAACGAACCAAATAACACCCACATACCTTAGAATGCTTATTGCTTTGGCTCTTGATGAAAAAGTTTTCTTGATTTTGGTCACATGTTTATATAGCATGGGACCCACTCAAATCCCACATGAAAATCACACTTTGGCATCACAAAACATGAACCATTCTTAGTGCAATGGAAACTTGTTTGCACGATAACGAACCTAGAAGCACCTTACACTTAACAAACAAAAAATCCAATAATTTAAGCCCACCAAGGCTTCTCCAACTTCAATGCAATTATCTTAGCCTTTGATAATTGCTTGGAACATAACATTATTCAGATCCATAACAGTGTTCTATGGGACTGACACTATTATGTAGAATATTCCATCATTCAGACTAAATGTGAGGAATATTCTACATAATATTGTCAGTCCCACATAACACTGTTATGGATCTGAATAATGTTATGAAAGCACAAATTACTGCCGTAACAATATAGTAATGAACTGACCGGATCACGTCCTTGTACAAATTACAAAACTGAAGTAGTTTTAGAACTTAATATTATTCAATTGCTATCATCTATTCTATTCTAATAATCTGTTATACACGAAGGGGCAATGCTTTTAGTCTATGACCTAGAGACGGTTCGAACTGCGGAAGAAAACCCCGCCCCTCCCATGTGGTACACTAAATAGTATATTTAGTGTTAGATTACATTTGGAGTTACTTACTCCTATATATTTTTACTATTAATGTAATTTTTTACCACGTAAAGATGTTAATGTTCTATAATGTCCAACAACCCAATTCGACCTTCGTTGGTAAAAAATTACATTAATAGTAAAAAGATATAGGAGTAAGTAACTCTGAATGTAATCTAACACTCAATATACTATTTAGTGTAGTGAACTTAAGATAGACAAAATTACTATTCTTGAAACATGCAAATTAATTTGTTACCATCCGATTTGTTGCATGTGGAGGATTGGACTAAGTTATTATACTTGAGACACTATGTTAAACCCCGCATAATGTCCAGGGAGATTTTTGGGGCATAATTGGTCAAAATCCTACTCTTCCCAAGTTTGACCGGTTACATGTTCTGAGCTTCCAGTTTTCTTTATATAATTGAGGTATATTCTATAGATTCCTCTAAAACGATGAGAATTTTTTTGAAGTCTTGAACTCCACTGGTTTATCTATAACTACATTAAATAGTCAAATTAGTGTGGGTGGAAAATTAGTGTGGGCCACACTAATTATCTACTCAAGGTGGAATTAATGTGGGTCCAAGACCCCGGGTCTTCCCCTAAGACTTCGTGAAGACTTTTGACCAACACATTTAGTGTAGCGGTTGGTTTTCCCCACTTAGTGATGCTGCAAACTACAAATTATTGGAGTGGACATTGGCAACGCCTATTTATATTTGAGATTCGGAGCTTAACATGCAAAAGCCTATAGATCATCACGCAAACTTGCTTAATGGCATGTGGAGAAATCCGAGTGCCGAATTGGCAAAAATTGCATATGATGTCTTGAGATTTAGAGCTTCTCTTGCAAATTATAAATTATTGTGGTGGAGATTGAATATACTTCAGCGTATACTGACTTGAGATTTGGAGCTTAATAAATTGAACCCTATTGAAGATGCAAACAAAATGGCATGTGGAGAATTAGAGTGACTAGAAAAACGACGAAAGTTGTAGATGGTGTCTTGAGATTTGGGGTTTACTCTAACAATACTAATGCATTTACACTTAGCAATCCAATCGACGTGAAGTTGACCTAAAGTAACCTAACCTAGGAGCAACAAAAAGGAGGGTGGAAGAGAAGTTACTTTATGGGATGATGGACCCCTCATCCTTAAGTAAGCATGAGAGAGGAAATTATTGTATATGACTGTACCTCTCATTCATTCAACGTAATAAAAACTTGACCCCTATAGGTTTGTGGCCGTATCATCTTAAATAAGCATTTGCAAGGATGGTCCATAATAAAGCAACTGCATTGGCGTGGAGGAATAAAGTTGCCACATTGCTAATTAAACTACCACAAGTAACATCTAAAATAGCAACATTGAAGTGCTTTTAAAAATGTCTTTACAAGAGGTTGATTCTCAAGAAGAGAATTAGAGTGTCATTGATAATCATTTGATGCAAAACAAAATTTCGTTGTATCTTTTAAGTTATGATTTTTTTGAATGATATAGTCACCGAGCAGGTGTCCAATATGGGCCATCACTAGTATTAGTACAATGTTGCACCCAAGTTTGTCAGCTTGAATTTGCCAATGCAATGCTCTATTGTGAGAACAAACATAATATAATTCCAAATAGAATTTGGCTTATTCCCAGCCCCACCCAACATACATGCTCATCTGAATAATGTTATGAACCAATTTGATACGAATACGGGTTTAAAAAGCCATTTAGGTTGAACATGCGTCTTGCAATTATCTCCAATTTCACCAAAGAAAACGGTCCACCTCAGTTTTATAGTAACTTTTAAGATCAACTAATACTGACATTCAATTCAATTTTTGTGAAGAGCAGATTTGCTCAATAGTTATCATATACAAGTGTACATCTCATCCATCCAACTAAAAAACTATCCGTATACTTAACCCCCTATAGGTTTGTTGCCAATTCATTTCAAATGACCTCAAGTAGACTAATGCAGGGTTGTTAAAGCTACACTAATTATCCCAATTAGTGTGTCTCACTATTTGGAATTACGCAATGCAATAACATCTTATTCGGGAGTTCAATTTTTACCGATGAAAGTCCAATAGGTTGTTTGGACACTATAGAACATAAATGACTTTGTTTGGTAAAAGATCACATCCTCATCAAATAGTTATAGCATTGCATAACCCCAAATGACAACATGTACTAATTGGGATAATCAATCTAATTCCAGTGTCAAATCAACTAAGAAAAGTAACCTCTAAGATGCATACTATTTCAAGGCTTTATGTCGGATGCATGAGAGGTATGCTCATACAGTCCACCCTCGATAAATGTTACACTTATAAACGTTAACTCATTATATTTGTTAACAAAATCGTACTCCCCTCATATTGCTAACTAGAATGTTAACTATGTTAAATGTTAACAATAACTTACTCCCCTCTTTGTTAATTTGCCACTTATAAATGTTAACCTATGAAATACGTCCAATACTGTGTGATGACATCCATTACATTGACTCACAACCTTTCAAAGTGGCAAAAGCCACCAAATTTGACTTTTGTGATCAAATTATTCATCTGGACTATATTGTGGAGGGTACCGTATGAGGGTTCAGAAGGTCTTGAGGCTGTGAGGGTTTGGATTGGAACGTTTGGAGCGGCTTGAGCGTTGGACTGTTGGACTGTGGAGTGAGAGCGAGGACACAAGTCAGGTTAAGTAATGGAGGCAAAGAGTCTTTGTTAAGTTTAGCACAAATAGGTTTCATTTTCATTTTGTGTTTAGGGTTTAAGGGTGTTAAGATGGGAGGCCAGTTTACAAATGCTCAAAGGAGAGAGATTATCATGTATCATGCAAGTGCTCCTATTTCAAACCGGTCTCTCACACTTTGGGCAAATGAGAAGTTTAGTACATCTGTGAGTGAGATGACAATTTCAAGGCTTTTGAAAAACAGAGCTTTGTATTTGGGTAAGGTTACTGATAAACCTAATTCAATGAGAGCAAGGTTCTCCCACTTGTAGTTGAGCGGGCTACATTTGCTTGGTTCTCTCTTATGGAAGAGAAATCAACAACTATTTTAGATGATGTTCTCTATAGCATTGCAAAGAGATTTTATGCTCGTCTTCCTAGATCACCAGGGAGCAAAGAACATCACTTCTCAAAGGGATGGGTAGCCGGGTTCAAGAAGCGCCATGGAATCAAGGGTTTTGTGCATCATGGTGAAGCAGCCTCTGCAGATAATGCATAAGAGACAAAGGTTAGAATTCAAGAGATCAAAGACAAGATTGCAACCTACAACCCTAGCAATGTATTCAACATGGTTACTGATAAACCTAATTCAATGAGAGCAAGGTTTGAATCATTGTTTCGCTTTGTATCTTTTATTTTGTCACTTGTAGACTATTGAATGCAAAAGGTTGCAAAATACAGTTACAAGACTTGTTTAGTGGTTAGGTTAATGAAAGAGTTGCAAGTGAATGTGTTGTGTTAATTATGTGCAGCAAACCGTACGCTTGCCACAAAGCGATTGTCTGGGAAGAAGTTGCAGAAAGAAAGAATTACAATTGCTTTGACAACAAATGCCGATGGTAGCACTAAACTTCCTCCATTTGTTATTCATAAGTATGCTCGTCCTCGTGCATTTACAAGGAGGAATATCTCAAATCCAGATAACCTTGGCATTCTTTGGAATTCCAATAGCAAAGCTTGGATGACCACTATATTGTTTCAAAAGTTCTTATTGGATTTTGAGAGGAGAATGCGCCTTGCAGGAAAGGACAAGGTTTTATTGTTGGTGGATAATTTTTCAGGGCATCATTGCAGTGCTATTGAATCTCAATTACACATTGTCATTGTGGAGTTCTTACCTCCAAATACCACTAGCTACCTACAACCCATGAATGCAGGTGTGATTAACTCATTCAAAGCACGATATTGCAAAATGCTTGTTGAGCACAAGCTAGATTGCTTCATGAACAATGAGGACCCTGAGATTGATGTTTATCAAGTTGTGAAGATGTTGGAATGTGCTTGGAGGGTGAAAGTTACTTCTTCAACCATATATCACTGTTGGAGGCATACTGGACTTCTTATTCTACCTGATTTGAATGTGAGGACAACTTGGAGCCATGCTGAGGAATTGCAGGAGTTAACAACCCTGCTTGAGAAACTTTCATTGATTACTAGTGACATCCAAGTTTCAAATATGGAAGCTGGTGAGTATGTAGCCTACGAGTTTGATTTTGATCTCAACAATTCAATGGAGATCACAGAGGATGAGGTGTGGGATGT
Organism: Polytrichum formosum; assembly: GCA_964035585.1. Classification (NCBI taxonomy): domain Eukaryota; kingdom Viridiplantae; phylum Streptophyta; class Polytrichopsida; order Polytrichales; family Polytrichaceae; genus Polytrichum; species Polytrichum formosum. The sequence continues at coordinate 16,414,513 of OZ037941.1, read as the reverse complement.
GATAGGATGTGATGATTCAAATTCTCCCATTTCAGATGAAGAAGGCGAAGAGCAAATAGAGGTTAAACCAATTGTTAAGTTTAGTGAGGTCCAGTCATGTGTACTAACTCTCCAAACATACATGGAGCAACGGTCCAATGACACTACAAAGTCAGCTAGCATGTTGTTGGAAATTGAAAAGCATTTGAAGATTGTAAATGCTTCAGAATCAGTCCAAAGGACTATTGATTCTTATTTTGTTTCATAGAAATAAAAGATTGATTTGATACACATATTTTATATATGATAATTTTGCAAAACTCTCCCTCCATAATTGTAATGAATTTATATTTGTTAAGCATTCAAAAAGCTCCCTTTATAATTGTTACAATGTTAACTCACTATAAATGTTAGGAAAATTTTACTCCAGATCCTAACATTTATAGAGGGTGGACTGTATACGGTAATCCCCTCTCTCCCTCAACGAGCAAGGGAAGGACTAAGTCAGCCAAGTACTTTTTATATGGTAATTAACTACACTAAATATGATATTTAGAGTCATATGGCATTTAATGTCACTATGGTAACTTTTTGGATGACACTTCTTATGAATGAATGAACAAATACTGCCATGGATGATGGATGAGTTCATCCAATGGCCAAAATCCTACCTTCTCTTGTCAGCAACTTGTGATGAAATGTTGTCATGGATGATTAAAAATTGGATGAAAAATCACTTTGTAAGTGACAGTAATTGCAACACTGTAATTCTATATATTCCCACAAGGAATTACAACACTGTAATTCTAGTTCTCACAAGGAGCCATGTGGGCAATCATTCCCAAACCCACAATACTACCACCTAACTTACTTATAAGAGCATAATCACACATTGTACACCAAACGCTAACACAAAGGGGTGCTACATCAGGTAACATTATTTCAAATGGGAGTAGTCATATTATATCTCCCAAACATTCACTCTATATGAGCTTCATAAATTAAGCGTACCATGAGCAAAATAAATATTGTACAATACACGATAGAAATAGTTGAAGCTAAGATTTTATTTGGTTAAAAGATTGTGAGGTACTGATAGTTGGTTCTCTATACATATGAGTTGAAAGCTAGGTTGCAATATACCCAAGCTATTCGGCCGGGGAGAACTTTCTGGAACCCCCCGATGGTACATTGTATGTTAAGCCTGATGTGTGGGTCCAATCCGTGGGCTATACCCAACATTGGCCCGTTGTAGGGGCATGCAATGAGAACATGTGGTCAAGCTACTTGTAAAACATGATTGGCTCTAACAATGCGAGTCAAAATCGCTTGGGTTTTGTGGCGTCTGCTTATGTAAACTCAGGGTCAGTTCACATGGGATCCCAAGTCCTAAGTCTCAAGACACTTGAGGTGAATCTATGCAATATGAGCCGTTGAGAGCATGGAAGTTGGGACTTACCACTTCACACAGGATCCCAAGTCCTAGCTCCTAAGTATGACACGGACGCCTACATGGCATGATTTTTTGGAGGCGAGGCTCAGGACTTGTGCTGAGAGTTGGGCCAAGTCAAACGCTAGACCCAACTCTCAACATAACTCCTGAGAATGTTTGCATAAAATAAATCAAGATCTAACTTTGATGGATATACAAACCATACTTCCGAGGTTTTGGTGAGACAACCTAAGAAATATCACGCAACCTAGGACCTCCTCTTCCTTCCAAATAACCACAAAATTGTTCATATGAACACTCAACTATTTATAACGCCAAATGACATCCCGTAAGATATGGAGTCGAGCACCATGAGGGAACCTTGTGAAACTCCTCCCGAACATTATGCCACTCGAATATACCACAATCAACCAAAGCTCCCCAACTCACATTTTGCACTTTTCGGAATCGGTTGCTCCACATTGCCTACCACGAAACCATGAAACAATGACACTTCAACATCTCTCTCTCTCAACCCTTGATTTATTATGGCTTATTTTAGAAAATGGGCCGCATATGTAGATGGTAATAAAGTAGCATTCGCTTGAGAACCCGGTTGTCTATGTCTTTTCCACTACACTAGTCAGTCCATGACCACACAATTTTCCATGGTCTGGCCTTCGGACGAGTTTCAAGGGTCCACATGAATAGGATCATCATAATGAACTACGCTAAATATTGGATTTAGTGTCACTTACTACTTGTATTTAGTTACACGATGCCATGGCTTTTTAATGTTCATGTGACTTTTTAACAAGTAAAGATGTTAATGTTTTATAATGTCCAAACAACCAATTCAACCTTTGCTGGCAAAAATGAGATATGCAACAAATAGTTATAGCATTGTGTGATTCCAAATAGCAAGTGACACTAAACACAATATTTAGTATAGCATTTGGTTGAGACCCAGTAGTGCATGTCTTTCAAATATATATGTAGGTCCATCACCACACAAAATCCAATTTTGATTTTCATGGCATGGCCTTCACATGAGTTTCCATGGCCCTCAATTTTTTTTTTTCATAAGTCACGGCCCTTGGTCTTAGTGCAAAAGTCACCATTACTACTTGCACCTGAAAATGCACAAACAGAATACTGGTCGTTAATGAACGTCCTCATGAATTGGGGAGTCGTGTGTTTCGTAGACTTGTGATCGTGTTTATGAAGTGGATTTTGTATGATATTAGGGCCACTTCACACACGAGCCAAGAGCCGTGACCATACCATTGTAAGAGCCCAAAAGAAAGTGTCCAAAGGCCATCCCAAGACACCTCCAAAATCACGTAGTGTGGTCACAAACCCTCAAGTGTAGTGTGAAGTTGAATGTGACCGGTCCCTCAACCAAATGCTATTTCAATGAATTTCTATTCATGCGGGCCCTCACACATGATAAAAAAATTAGAAAAAATCAACGGTTGTGAGCTTTCGGAGTGCCATGGTCTCCCGGTTTTGTGTTGGGCCCACCTCCAAAACATGGTTGTTGAAAATAGTCCAAGATTATCCATTCGATGCCATGTACGAATCCATGTAGACTTTACATCCATCTTGCATCCACATACTCACTCCGTTGGTCCCTCAAGCGTGGTGTGAAGCGAACTTGGACCGGCTCCGCGTTTTCCACCAATGAGAGTGCTTGAAGTGCAATGGTCACGGGCTCTCAGTCTCATGTGTGAAGTAGGTTTATGGCTTCCCAACACCTCGGAGCCTTCATTTGGCAGGTCCTTCAATTAGATTTGGGCAGTCGTCATAATTGAGAGGTACTCTATACTACCGCACCGAATCTACGGTGCCTTATGACGTAATAGACCAGGTTAGACTAGGTTACACTAAGTTTGGTGGAGTGGAGTGGAGTTTCTTAGGAGCCAGCCAGGAGCTGACTTAAAGCGTCGTGTGTGACCAGGTGGCGAGCTCATATGAGATTTTAATGTCGGGTACTCACGGCTGCCCGGCTGACCCCAAAATCTTCTCCCACGCGTCCTTTGTTATCTCCCCTTCAATTTCCCACAGTCCAGCTCCGGGTCTGGGGGCTGGGGCGAAACAACCTGTACACTGGTTCCTTGGAGGCAAGGGTTTAGGCATCCAACAAGGAACGAGTGTATGGGTTGGTTCACCCAAATCGGGTCTGGGCATGAGATTTTCGGGCATGATCGGTCGAGATCCCAGAGTTCATCCCAAGTCCATTCGGTTACATGTCGCCATCATCCGTGTGTTTCTTCTTTATTGATTTTATGTACACTCTAAGCTCCGTAGTATCACACCTGTGGCAACCAAAGTGCACGTGATATTACGGAGTTCTATAGTGTTAACATGGATGTGTGATACTAGTGAATTAGTGTAGCATGTGACACTATGGAATAACATAAAGGAGATGTGACGACAATTTGAATTCGTTTTGCCGTCACCTACGCTGCTATGGTCCACTCCACTTGACCTTCCCGGGCGATGTGGTGGATGCATGCACCAACATTCAACAAGTGGCATAAGAAGAAGAAGAAGAAGAAGAAGGTGACACTTCACATGTTGACACATGGTGCAATGCGAGGGTGTGGGTTGACTTCTTGGGCAATTTGCATTAATGACAAAAATTTGTGATATAAGGGAGAGAAATGTGACAATAAGGAGTGAGATTTGAACTACAAACATCCGTCCCCTAGGGTTTCGGGATATTAGAGAGTGTGTGACATTATGGAGGTTGATATTACGGAGTTTAGGGCATATATTGTACATGTTCCTCTAAATTGATCAGTAAAATTCATGAAGTCTTAAACTTCAACTAGTTATTTCTCAAACTCAACCGGTTCATTTGTAACTACACTGTTACAAGGTCTAATTAGTGTGGGTTACCATTTGGAGCTACGCAGTTGCTGTAATGTTTTTACTGAGAGTATCATTTTTCTACCCAACTAACGTAAGTAGTTAGTGTGCTTACCAAAGAGTATGATGTAACGTAGTTCGTAAAAAACCGATGGTGTCGGTAAGAAGTTATAGCAACATGTAACTTCGAATGGTAATCCACACTAATTAGGGAAAACAATGTAGCGGCCGGTGCTCCCTGTTTATAGGTCCACACAAAAACCGAACCCAATCAACGGGGAGAACCGAGCGTTAGTTACAGATGAACTGGTTGAGTTTGTGAAATAACCGGTTCAAATTCAAGACATCATGAAAATGACAGATTCGTTGAGAGGAATTTACATAATGCTTTTTCCAATTTAATAAAGGAAACCCCAAAATATGTCAACATGTAACCAGTGGGACTTCATAACATTATTCAGATCCATAACATTGTTCTATGGAATTGATAGTATTCCGAGGAATATTCCATCATTTAGGCTGAATGTGACGAATATTCTATAGAATATTGTCAGTCCCACAAAACAATGTTATGGATATGAATAATGTTATGTTGGAACACATGAGTTACACCCAGAAAAAGACCTCCCCCTTAAAACAACCACCACATACCTCTGCCATATGAATTCCACAACACTCGCCCCCTCAAATTTAACCCACACCATTAAATGTTCACCAACGGCCCCTTCATCCCCCTCACAAAAAACTCCGAAGGAAGCATAGCATGTTCAGGCATATACAACCCTAACAACAACATCCAAATGTTTGAAAGAATATCCTATGAGCCACCCCCATCCCCTTACATACACATAGCCCATACTCTCCCATACTGGCTAGCAAGTTGCCAAATGCCATGCACGACAGAGATATCTACAACTTACATATAGGAAACATGAAACCTCCGCTGCCAAAAACAAATTTCCCTACATACATAAATGGCTATCAAACAACGAAATTAACTATGAACTATTTAACCATTTCCGGAAGGCTCTTGCAATACCATACGCCCAAATTACACAAATCCTAAAATTCAGGTACGCACGATACACGGGAAATCGTTGGAACAATATGTTTTGGCCCATCGCCTTTCCCAACCCCAACTACACACTATGCACCAAGAACGAAAGAAATACATGGCCCCACCTCCTATCCTCATGCGAAAATCAATACCTTGAAGGGCTCATAATTGCCAGACACAACAAAACCATACACCTCGTTGCCCAAACACTACAAACCAACAAATTCACTAGGTTCTTCACCTTCGTCAACATTGGAACCCACGACAATACACCTCCTGCCTCCAGAACCCCAAATTGGATCCTCTCGTGCACCTACACAAACCCAACATGCCTATGCCTAGCCAAACTAAAACCATGTATACTATGTATACTTGAAGCACCTAACAACAACCAAACGCTAATTACCCCCTCCCCTGCCTACACACTCCAATTTATCGAATCTACGTATTGTCACGATAGATGCCCAAAACAAGCCCTTGAACACAAACACACTGAGTTTGACTCACTAATAAACACTTCACGAAACAACATTTGGAAATGAACCCCCTCGTAACCATCACAACTGGGGTAAGAGGAGCCATACACAAACATTTCATAAATAAACTCAACCAAATCAACATCCCAAGACCCAATAATTAAAATATATGAAAAACACCATCAAAATGCCATTAAATACCTTACATATCTCATTCTAAATAAGTGAAAGTTAGATAACAAACAAGCACCTATCTAAACCCCCCCTCCCCCCAAACCCTAGAGACACAATCACTAACCTTAGACTATAGTACGATTTCTATGGTATAGGAATTGAGCCCACCTTCCAAAGGGAAGGCAAAACATCTTATCATGCATCATGGACAACCATGAGCAGCATAAGACAAATGGGCTCACATCCATGCTAGTTAAGAATATAACTAATGTTTTCTTTTCTTTTCTTGTGAACACTAGGATATCGACTAATAATGCCCCAAAATTTCCCCACACACTAATTGAGCATGTCATTGCCAGGCATAGGGAAACCCTTACCTAAGAAACTCGGATAGGGATTTGTGGTGTCTAATAAACTCATGCATTGGGAGGGGGGAAATAAACTGAATTGTTTATTGTTCTAAAAAAAATTAGATTATGAAATTAGCAATCAATGTTTTTCCAATTAGTCCATTGAGACACAATTGGAATGAATTAACCCCAACTTGTAGGGGACTTATATTAGTATTACTCCTTCATCCACTATGGATGAGATTGCACAAACACCACAAACACCAATAAACCTAGGAACTCGTAATCATATTGCACTCCTAAATACACAATGTGTATGACATGATGGATGGGCTTTGGTTGGTCAAGGATGAATGGCACGTCCGTAAGTTGAAAGTGAAAACATTGGGAGCATTTTATAGTTCATAACTATTTCTTGACATGTGATTTGACCTTGGAATCAGTATTTAAAATTCCAAATTACTTTACACCATTTATGGCAATTAGTATCACTTGCTTTTTGAAGTTACATTGTGCTATAACTTTTTACTATGGATATCACTTTTTACCAACAAAAAGTTAAATTGTTTGTTTGCACACTATATAACATCAACATCTTTACTTGGTCAAATCTACATCAACAATAAAAAATGTATAGAAATGCATAATTGCGAATAGTAAGTGACACTAAATACCATAAACGATGTAGTGAGATTAAGTTGGGAACATCACTCAGAATATTAAGTAGTTTTTACTCCCCTACCCCCCTCTAACATGGTTGGATCCTCATGAACTAAAATTCCACAACTTACAAATGATTGAACCATACATCAACCATGAAAACTCAGGCCAGGGCGAACCGACCCATACACTGGTACCTTACCGGATGTCTAGTGATGTCACATTTGAATGAATCGGCCCTCAACCTCATAGGGGGTCTTTTTGTATTGGAGCCACTTCATCCACGATATGTAGGATGGTTGATTTTAAGTGAGTGCCACGAATCCCTAGCCGTTCGCCCTCCCCGGTAAGGTACGAATATAGGGGTTGGTTCGCCCCAGCCGAAAACTCATCCATTCAAAGGTGAAATCTTGTGAAAGTAATTTCCAGCCCAACACTAACTTTCTCTTCACCAAATAGGGTCATTAGTGTGACCTTTTGAATGGAGTGACTTATTGTGTTGACTTGTGGTTCCAAGCTAATGAGATAAAGTCTGATTCACCTTTTGACAAGTGGAGACATGTGCAATTGTGTGAATGTGTCTTCTTACTTGTCCATTTTTCCTAGTAATTTTGGTCCAATAACATAGTTACAATCTCATCAGTAAATAGGTATTATACATATTCATGAAATTTTCACATAAATTAGTGTCGGTCACACTAATGACCCTATTTAGTGTAGTTGATTTTACCTTTGCAATAGCATCAATGACCCAAAAGTTAATGCAGTGAGACCTGATTGGAATGAAATGAAATAGAAGGCATATTCCCTTTATTTTGTGACGGTTGGACGGTAATTTACATTCACATGTCGGTTGAAGCTCCATGGTGATGGAATTCAAAGCATAGTGACAAAAATGTCTCCTTGTCAACAATATGCTTTGACTTTAGCTTCCACCGACCGTGTAAAGTCATCCACTTGAAAGATGAAAATGCGGGGAAGTTCACTCGCTTTTCTTAGCTAAGTCTAATAAGGCTGGGGCGAACCAACCCCTATATTCGTACCTTACCGGGGAGGGCGAACGGCTAGGGATTCGTGGCACTCACTTAAAATCAACCATCCTACATATCGTGGATGAAGTGGCTCCAATACAAAAAGACCCCCTATGAGGTTGAGGGCCGATTCATTCAAATGTGACATCACTAGACATCCGGTAAGGTACCAATGTATGGGTCGGTTCGCCCTGGCCGTCTAATAACCTACATAACATTGCGCAACTTCTTGGCTTCGTCTTGCGGGACTAGGTATCACATGAGCATAGTTGTCTTTTAATTCCGGGGTCTCCATGTGTATGGGAAACAATCATGTTGTGTACTGTGAACTTTTTGACAAATGGTTGTAAATTGTCATAATTTTTTTTAACACAACCTCTTTTCATTGGAAAGACATCATCATGGGGTTGCTTAGTAATGTTATGAACTTCTGAAATCCACGGCCCAACATTAATCTAATAGTGGGACCCAACAAGAGGACGAGGCACACATAGGTATTGCCACCAACCTTTCCTTTTGTTTTCTTTTACCCTTGATAGACGAGTTCACATATTGGGGTTCATAGTGTCTCTGTAAACTCATCCATCATGAATGAAAGGGGATCCAGTAAAAATGAATTTCCCTACATGTTGAGGGTTGTATCACTATAATTGGACCCCACTAGGTTTCATGCAATTTGTGGAATCAAATCATCCTTGAACAGTTGCCTGATTTGGCTACTTATCTTAACCAAACATGTATGTTTAAGTGGTGTGTGGTTAGGCATGGTTTTAATAACAAGTGCCCAAAAAACACGCGTTTAAAAAGGATAGGACTACATGCTCAATATATGGTAACCATTCTAGATTCAATATTCCACATAATTGGAAGCATAGACCTGTATATACGACCATTGAATGAGCACAAGGAGATGTTCATTTTGATAATGAATCAGGTACAAATAAGAGTGCCAAACAATATAAGAAAAGTGGCTACGGCCTCCATCCGTTTGGAGTTGCTAACAATCTCGTACTAAGTGTGTGTTTTGTATCCTAGGACAAGTGGGCTACACTGATTATCCCAACTAGCGAGGGAGGGCTAATAATGCATGTGGGAAAGTAGTGAAGGTGATACTAAATTTACATGTGCTATGAAATTAGTGCACTAAATTTTGTAGGAAGCATTGTTCATCTCAACATTATTAAGTGAAAATGCTATTCATAACATCGACACTATTCATCCTAGCATTATTCAGTGACAAACATGTGTTGACATATAATTTTTTTTTATCACTCTACAAGCACCTTAGAGCACGCACTAAGTTTCTTGAAATGTATGGTAAATGAGCATGTATTCATGAATTTACCATCACTTGGTAAATACTTCATCCCTCACTAATTTCGAGACTTGGCAAAATAGTGTGTATTTTGGGATAATTAGTACCACACGCACTAATTGGGATAATCATTACAGACAGAAAAAACATAACCATTTAAGACCCACCTACCTTCCATGCGCATGCACATACACACATGTATATATAATTCATGGAAGGTATTACTTTTTGTCTGCGACCAGGAGACGGTTCCGGCCACGAAAAAACCCTTGCCCCTTCCATGCAATAGTGAATTGTAGCTTGAGTTTGACACTTACCCATCATTTTAATGGAGTTTATAGAATACACCTCAAATTAAGAAAGAAAAAACCCCGAAAGATGTCAATATGTAACTAGTTAGGCTTTGAAACACTAGGATCTCAACCGATTATGTAGGATCTCAACACTAGGCCCAAAAATCTCCCCAGAGATTGATTTCAATCTCAAGGGGAAACGGGAAGGTGAGTGGATATTACAAAGTTTGACGTTTATGTGCTCGGCAATATGGCATGTTGGGTATTATTTGTTGCAATGATGAAACATCACCATATTAAACTTATTTCTTTAAAAAACCATGCTCATAACATTATTCAGATCCATAATAGTGTTTTGTGGGACCGACGGTATTATAAGGAATATTCCATCATTCATGTTGAATGTGAGGAATATTCCATAAAATATTGTCAATCCCACATAACAATGTTATGGATCTGAATAATGTTATGATTGACAGTTCCAACAAACAAACAAAAAAAACCCCTCTCGTGCAGTAAATTTAAGATTGAAGTACTTATTATACTCCTCGAGACATAGAGTTCCTATGTAGTAATGAACTTTAGATTGAAAAATACTTATTATACTCATCAAGGTCGATAGTTTAATATGTAAAACCCTACATATGCACTGAGAAAACAACACGTGGAGGATCTGACTGCAACTTACCAAAAGTTGCAGATGGTGTCTTGAGATTTGGAGCTTACTCTAACAATCCTAATGCATTGACGCTTAGCAACCCAATTGACCCAAAAGTTGACCTGACCTAACCTAACCTAACCTAGGAGCAACAAAAAGGAGGGTGGAAGGAATGAAAGATACTTTGTGGAACAATAGATCTCTCATCCTCAAGTAAGTAGGAGAGAGGGAATTATTGCATACAAGCTTACCTCTCATCTATCCAACGTAATAAGAACTTGACCACCTACAGGTTTGTGGCCGTATCAACTCAAATAAGCATCGGCAAGGACGATCCACAACGAAGCAACCCGCTAAAGCTAACACAAGCAACATCCAAAATAACAACATTGGATCGCTTTCCAAACACCTCTTTGTACATGAGCTTTATCCTCAAAAAGAGAGTTGAAAACAATACCAATAATCATAAACATAAAATGAAAAAATTCCATTATAATGCTTTTTTAAAACTTTAATGCTTTTTGGGAAAGATATGGTCAAGGAACCGGTGTTCCGGAGGGGGCCATCACTAGAGTATAGATGCGGGTGAGTGGAGCATGTGCTTTGGGGCATACGGGCGATCATTGGGTGAAGCTTGAGAGCATGTTGGAGGGAGTGGAGTTACTATTGTAGTGTAGCGGTTACACACAAAGGCACCTTTGGAGTGCATGAGGCCCGCATGAGAATGAGTGTGTGTGTGTGTTGGCCATTATTTACTTTCATACATAAGTACATCATACCACTCCCTCCTTGCAAGTACCTCTTGGCGGTCCCCTCCCTCTAGTTGGTGTTCCTACTTTTCTTCCCCCCTCGGAAGCACACCCTATACTCCGTAATATCAACCTCCATAATGTCACACACTCTCTAATATCCCGAAACCTTAGGGAACGGATGTTCATAGTGCAAATCTCACTCCTGATTGTCACCTTTCTCTCCCTTATATCACGAATCTTGTCATTAATGCAAACCACCAGAGAAGTCAACCCACACCCTCGCATTGCGCCATGTGTCAATATGTGGAGTGTCACCTTCTTATTCTAATTCTTCTTCTTCTTATGCCACTTGTTGAATGTTGGTGCATGCATCCGCCACATTGCCCGGGAAGGCGAAGCGGAGTGGACCACACCACACCATTTAATATGCTGCATTTTGTGTTATTCCATAGTGTCACATGCTACACTAATTCACTAGTATCACGCATCCATGTTACCACTACATAACTCTGTAATATCACGTGCACTTTGGTTGCCACATGTGTGATACTACGGAGTTTAGAGTGTACTAGCGTTGACGGAGGATTTTGGGCACAATCCGCCGAGATCCTAGCTACACTAAAAAGGATAGTTAGTGTTTGATTATATTTAATGTTGTTACCACCCTACCCTGCTCGACGCTAATATTCAATTCCTTGACAATTAGTGTTAGACATAAATGTGTCACTACCATCCCTACTGTCACCTCCCTTGGATGGGGCAAACCAACCCATACACTAGTTCCTTGGAGGCAAGGGTTTAGGCATCCAACAAGGAACAAGTGTATGGGTTGGTTCGCCCAAATCCACCTCCCTTCATGTGAAGCATGAATTTCACTGGACTTGCTATTTTAAGGATGGCATACCACCTTCCTGCTCGTTTATCTATCATCTGCTGAAATCGACAACATTTTTTTCATATCCTTACTAACACTAAATTCAAATATGTAACTTCCACATATTACCATAGTTGATATTTAGTGTTTGAGTTTACATTTAATGTTACTTACTTTCATAGGATTGTTGACATTTAGTGTATGTGTTCGTATTTAGTGTATCAAACACTAAATTTCCTTTTTAGTGTAGTGTTTCCAACTCCAATCGGTTACATGTTGACAGCCTTTCAGTTTTTCTTTATAAAATCGAGAACCGTTCTGTAAAATTCTTGTAGATCGATCAGTAATTTCCGGTGTCTGTCTTGAATTTGAACTGCTTCATCTGTAACTAGACTTCTTCTTTTTGTCTAATTAGTGTGGGCTTTATATTCGGAGTTATGTGTTGCTATAACTTATTGACCAACATTATCGTTTTCTACCAACTAAGTTGTACCATATTCTTCGGTGTGCATACTAACTACACTAAATATGACATTTAGTGTTACCGATTCTAATCGTCGTGCTCGATACTAGTTGTAAATCGCGGTATAGTGTCACCAACACTAAATCTTGCCCCAACATTGTTTGTCATTCTGTGTAAATTTTATGGGGGATTTTAGAATTATAGTGTTGCAATTACTGTCACTTACCAAGTGATTTTTCATCCAAATTGGAATCATCCATGACAATATTTCATCACAAGTTGCTGACAAGATAAGGTAGGGCTTTGACCAATGGATGAACTTATCCATCATCCATGACAATATTTGTTCACTTATCTCTAAGAAGTGTCAACCAAGAAGTTACTATCATGACATAAAATACCATATGACACTAAATATCATATTTAGTGTACTTATGTTATTTGGGTGAAAAATGATGTTCTATGTGAAATGTTATAGCATTGCGTAACTCCAAATGGCAACCCTAAACTATCGGATGATGGTGGAGAGATACCCAAATCTCAAGGAAGAGGTTGGCGGTTCGATTCCTGGCTGTGAAATCTCCTCTCTACTTGACGGAAAACTTGCCAGGTGGTCAACTGCTTCATGTGTTGTGGCGCTGGCTTGTCGGCCTTCTGTCTCAAAAGAAAAAGAAAAAGGCAACCCACACTAATTAGAGAAAAAGGTGTAGCTCTCAGTCCTCCCCATTCATTGAGTAGCACATTGATTATCCCAATTAGTGTGTGTTACTATTCAAAGTTATAAATGCAATATCGTCTTACTCATGAGTTCAATTTCTACTTATGAAAGTTCAATAGGTTGTTTGGACATTCTAGAACATAAATGACTTTTCTTGGTAAAATATTACGTTATCTTCAACTACATTAAACATTGTATCTATTGTCACTAATTGGAATTGCGGAATGCTATAAGTATTTATTGTATATCTCATTTTTTGCCAACAAAGGTCAGATTGGTTGTTTGGACATTATAGAACATTTACATCTTTATTTGGTAATAAATTACAATAATAGTTATATATACATAGCATTGTGTAACTCCAAATAATAACACACACTAATTAGGAGGGTCAATGTAGTAGCATCGTCTAGCTCTATTTGGGCATGTCATGTACACGGGTTATGGTGTTTATAGTCCACCTTCGATATGTGTTGCCCCGATAAGTGTTAAAACCGCATGTGTTAAGGATAATTGCACTCCCCCCCAAAAAAATCCAAAAGCTACACTAGTAAGTGTGAATTGTTAAATATTAAGAGAATTTATACAATTTATGATGCCGTCTTTAATGAATTCACCTCGATAAGTATTGATTTGGATGAAAGGGAGGCTATGAAATTTTATAACTTGGATGAAATTGACATTAATTGTAACCCTAAACCCTACCACCTTACTAGAACAACTGGCATTGGTATCTACAAATATGACGAAATTCGTTATATCGAGACTTTTCAGCGATTTTGAGACAAAATGCTAGTTGGAAATTCATTTAAAAAAATAGTAATTGAAATAAAAATAAATAATGCTCAAATAGTGATATGCTAATACAATTCTAAAAGTTGGTGTTCTTACCTATTTATTAAAAAATTATAGTAAAGAGATAAAGCGGTTTATCTTTGAGTCGAGGATAAAATGAGACTCTGAAATGTCTCGATATAACGAATATCGTCATAAATGGTGAAATCGGACCCTCTACGAATGCACACGAACTCATCAATTATGAACTGAAATTTGATCTAGACAACCCCTATATACCTATTGAGGAAGAAATCATAGGTTTGCTTGATGAAAGAGATGATGCAACTAGCAATGAACCCATTGAAGAAATTGACAATGTGCAAATTGGTTAGGTGGTGGTAGATAGAGTAGGATTCAAGGATGTTGAAAGTGCAATAGTGACCTTGAAACAATTCATGGAACAAAGACCTACCGATGTGACACCTCTCTTCTAGAGCAATTGAACACTTCAAAAGGAATAGGATCTCGACGTGCACAAGTATCTCATCAAACTACTCTGAATTCGTTCTCCCATTATGCAAAGATGTATGATGACATCCATATATTGTGTATTTTCATCCTTTATTTGTATATGTGTTAATGTTTTAAACTCCAAAGTCACATAAGTGCTATTCATGTAAGAATGTGTTTAACATCACATAAGGGTTACAAATTTCCTTGCTCCGAAGTTAACATATATTGAGGGTGAACCACACGGTCACTTAGTCTTCGGAGTTGCATAGAGTGGTTTTTTTAAGGGATAAGTAATGTTTAACCAAGTAAAATCATTTGAGTTCTACCATGCTCAAACAACATGTATGGACTTTGCTTGTGAGAAATGAGATTCGTAGTAAAATGTCATAGCATTGTGTATTTTTAGATAGTGAGTGACAAGAGAAAAGAAAAACGACTCTGATGTTGCCATCAGCGTGAATTATGGTGTTGCTTCATTTTCAAGTTGGTCTAAGTCTATATGTAATCCTTAAATGGGCGTTACAAGGATTAGAGGGGCCTTGAAGACTATTGCCCCCTTTTGAAGGTGAACACCTTGAATGGCATGGACAAACTAGCCGGCACATATCTCCCCCAAGGGGGCCCTGGGGTTCCTACATGGTTGGTTGGAAATATTTGGTTCAACCATATACTCCCGTTGTGATTGGGTGGATCATAGGTGCTAGGGTGCACAAGAAATCAAGTGGTAGGAAGCAGTGATCGGGGAGATTTTTTGGCATAATCGGTTGAGATCCTAGTGTTTGGAAGTCCAACCGGTTACATTTTGACATACTTCGGTTTTTCTATATTAAATTGGGGTATATTCTATAAATTCCTCCAAAATGATCGGTAATTTCATGTAGTCTTGAACTTCAACCGGTTATCTCTCAAACTCAACCGGTTCATCTATAACTAATTGCCGGTTCTCCCCAATCATAGGTAGGAAGGCCACCCATCCAAGTACTATTTCGACCTCATGCGGCTTAATCTCAAAATTCCCATGGAATCAGGGTTAAGGCCTTGGGTTTAAGCCACCGCATAGTGAGTGACACTAAATACCATCGACGGTGTAGTGACCATGGGTTATGGCCACCACTTTTAAAATTCTCTCATTGATTTATAAATAAGCAGTGGTCCCACTTCATTCCATAGAAGGTCACCAAAAATCAAAGTGGCAATGTCAGAAGATGTACAAGGAAGTGACATGGAATCCTACATGTCATAAAGTGGATTGTGTCCAACGGTCATCCAAATTTTGCAATGAGAGAATCCAAATAGGTTGTCTCAACAAAAAAAAATGTTAGGATGATATATTCATTTATAAGGCTACGTATTTTGAGCATTTTAATTCCTATTGCCGACACTATGTCCCGGTCTAAGTCCAATTTGTCCCGTGACTAAAGGTTGAGAAAAAGAACGTGGATGGTGACTTTTAAATCACATGCATATGGTCATAATGCTCAAGAATCTATATGAGCCTCGTAAATCAAAATTTATAAGAGTTTGACTTGAAAAAATCATGAGATAATGACTTAGCATATTTGAGAGAAAATGGTTTGTCAAAAGTGGTCACTAAACTTTTGTGCTTTCCATTTATGAGAGCCCAACAAACAAAACAGCTCACATGTGGAAGTTATAACAAAACTTCAGGGGTAGGTTTTCTTTTTGTCTCTCTTTGGTTTTTTTATAAAATGTTGGTTCTTTCCAAAAATAAATTGAATGATAATTTATGGTTCTTTCCAAAATAGATTTTGAAAATGGTAGTTTAATGTTCCTTAGTCCTTTAAGGGTTAAGTTGAGTCATATATGTTTGAAAACAAAGTTTGGTGGGCCAAGGCTAAAACAAGATTCTAACTTTAAGGTAGCCGACCCATCCCCCATGTCACTGAGGCGTTGTGAATGGAGGTGTGTGGTCGTGGGCAGACCACATCCATTCACAGAGCCCCATCCTACGGTCTACGAAATTGCTTGGGCAACCCAAAAAAAGAAGAAGCTTTTGACGAATGAAAAATGAATGTTTGCAAGATGAAGGGGTTGATTGTTCATCCCATCGTATGAGAGCATTTGTGTGGGATTTGAAGGTTCCCATAGGGTTCCCTAAGTTCCCAATGGAGTCCCCGTAGGGTTAACATTTGGTGTCGGTGACACTATACTGCAGTTTACAATTAGTATTGAGCAAGACAATTGGAATTGGTGACACTAAATATCATGCTTGGTGTAGTTCGTAGCAGCTACCAAGGTGGAGAGTGAAAACATTGATTCCTATGTAGAGCAGAACGATTACTTATTCTAGTCATATTAACACATGAATTGGAGTCAAAGACCCCGAACTAGTCTATGGAGGTTAGATCACGATGAATTAGCAACAAACCTACATGGGCATGTATTTATTGCACCCCATGATAGGTGCTAGGAAACAAAATCCTCCAAGACCGAAGAAACTCAAAACCGTGCAATTAGCAAAATTATAGACCCGAGGAGTTTACACCAGGGTCTGGGTCTAAGGTACGAGAAAATGAAGTGACACAAGGTAATGTGGCATCGTGTTTCCATCAAATTTTGATGGTCCTTCTCCTAGTTTGAGAAACCAATATTCATGCTTGGGGTCCAATCTTGAGTTTTGAACGCTTTGTCCTTTGATGGATCCCGAGTTTCTTGAACCCAAACACAAATACAAGATGAGGCTTGATTCAGTTACTTGTGTTCAACAAACACTTATATTTGAGTGTTGTGTGGTTAAGTGTGGGTTTAAGAAAAGACACCAGAGAAGGATATGTTTAACTAGACGTCCGCCTCCATATTTCAAAATTGTAAACTATTATAAGCTTAATAGTCAATATAATTGAGGGGGGTGGGGCTATATGATCTTTCAATAATAAGAGAATATTCACTTCGGTGACAAATAAGATATTCAAATAAAGCATGGAAATCATGAAGAAATTGGCTAAGGTCTCCATTTGGATTTGCTAATCTTATGGAGGCAAGGGTTAGGCATCCAACAAGGAATGAGTGTATGGGTTGGTTCACCCAAATCTCCAAACAATTGATTCAACCTTTGTTGACAAAAAATAGTCATAGTATTGCGTAATTGAATAGTAAGTGACACTAAATATCATATTTAGTGTAGAGACCATGGCATAATGTGTTTCGAAATATCATGTAAAAATCCAAAAAAAATTAGCAATTCCATAAGGAGGTGAATGCAAATAGCTTCATAAAGTCCAACATCCCGTGATTTAGATATAGTCAACGGAAGTCGAGTTTTGTTGTTGTTGTTTGGTTACAATCTAAAGTTTGATAACATGTTGCCCCAAATTCCCTAAAGTGGACAATGGGGAGTGTCAAGTTTTTGTATCATTTAGCCATTGAGTTTGCGTTGTGTCTCAATCATGTCCTTACTAATCATTTGTCCTTACTAATCATGTCAACTAATGTACATTGTGTCAGGATTTAGCCATGGACGGAATCATATGCTATTAGCTTCATTGCATTTGAGCTTAAATGAAAACGTTGGGAACCATATGTGGCATGGAGATGGTTGCCTAACACATTTGAGTTAGCTTCAATGACCTCAAATTAGGCTAACCGTATCTAGTTGAAATGAAATTATCACAAACGTGCAAGTATGTACACTAATTATCCCATTTGGTGCGTGTTGCTATTCGGAGTCATGCAGTGCTTATAACTATTTAATGAGAATGCAACATTTTACCAAGCAAAGTCACTATGTTCTATGATGTCCAAACAACATAAATTGAAGTCACGAGTAAGAGGTTATTCCGCCGTGTAAATCTGAATAGTAACATGCACTAAATGGGATCATTGGTGTACTTTGGATGGATGAGAGGCAAAGTTCGTTGATGTACTTGAGAGGATACTATTGCATGTGATCATGCTTCTCATCCATATGTATTGAAGGCCTACCCCTTGTAGATTGTGGATAACTATTGACCCTTGCACATGTTTAAGTGAAAGCGATTCAAAACAATATACTAACTTTGAATTTTGTGAAAAATATATCATAAAATTTAAAAGACATGTTGATGTACAAAGCCAAGCAATTTTTGCTGACAAAAAATCCTTAAAAAAACTACATATTTTAGAAGACATTGCAAGTGGTGTACATGTGTTGATATTGAACAAATAATTGTCAATTTTTTGTTTAAAATTTGATCGAGTTACATTTATTTTATGATTTTCTACAAAAAAAAAAAGAGTTGATGATGACCTCAAGTGTATAATGAATTCAAGGAATATGAAAAAAATCAAGTTCAAAATAGTTAAGGCCATGAAATTACATCCAAAACCAAATATAGCCATTTGCTTATGAGCAATACTTTTAATGATGACTTTTAAAGATCTCATCTTGGTATTCTACATTTGAGTACTTAACTCAACAATAGAGGTATCTAATTGGTTTAGACATAACATTTTAGATACCATAATTAGGTTCAACAAATGTTGTTTAAATTGAAACTAATTCCAATGTCTAAAATGAGCAATCTCCGAACAACATACTAGTCAAGGTGTTATCGTTGGATGAAAGGCATGGTAAGCTCATATGCAATAACTTAGGGCCACTTCACACACAAAACCCGAAGACATATGGCTATTGCATTCTAAGAACTGTCATTGGTTGCAAAGGCCGAGACCGTATAAGTTCATTTCATAGTAGAAGGTGAAGGCCGAAGGGCCCAAACATATTATCAAGGAAGAAAAAATCTACATGAATTCTACAAGGTTGACCATAAATAATGTTTCATGGTTTGCCACAATTTGCGTCCGGCCCAGCTCCAAGAGGTAGGTTGGCGCAACTTTAAAGTGGACCCTATATTTGTTGTCACGTAGTTTTCTAAAATACAAAGTGATCCCCCCCCACGGGCAATACACGAAATAATAGATACCGAATTCACCACTAGGAAAGATTAATGGGGTGCACAACCCTATCACAAAAACATTACTTATGCCAATGGAAAGCCACCCAAGGCATCACCACACAATGAAGAACATGGAACTCTTCAACCCTACCAATATCCTACTAAATCACAACTTACCACTACTCACCCAATTGCACACCACATTCCAAAAACAACACACTCTAAAAACATACAAAAGTTGTCTAAACCGTATTCAATCCAAAGACACCATATATATACAATCCCCGTTATAAATAACTAACCTCGCATTATCTATCCAAGAATGAAACCCAAACAAGGACATCAACACAAACAAACCTACCATATAAATACAACATATATAAATCCCACACATATGACCACCAAGGAAGCTACATGGCCACAATCACCACTGAAAAATGCAAAGGTTATGGAATAAATTCTCACACACCAACCTACCCAACCTCACCCCGCTCCTCCAACCACCACCACACGACTTGCAACTGAGGTATTATGGCAAAACAACAAGGAATAACCCCCTACCTAAGAATAACCAAAAACCATCTCTCCTATCAACCAACACCACACACTACACCCTAGAACAACTAAACTCCTAATCGAATCATGTAACATCACACAACTCCTACTACTCATGTCCCCTCACATGCCCCCTCCAACTCACACAATACAAGTCACTCCACAATTGGGACATCTTTTTGATTCTACGGGGCATGTGCAAACCTCCAAATGGATTGGAATCGGACTCACACACTCTACCAATTGCACCACAACCCTTGAATCAATACATTGGGCAAGAATGGCCGCCAAAGAAGACATTGACACAACAACCATCCTAATTTTTAACCACCAAGATTGGTCGACCCAACAATTACCTCTAGACTCAACATGTAGATACACACACGCTAGCCACCATCCCACCACACACTATATGCTACAACCCCGCACCATAATGGCCAAAATACTACCAATACACCAAAACATCTCTTACATCCATAATTTGCATCCACAACCAAACACACCCCCGTGCAACACACAAACACCACAAAACCTCAAAAATATAGTACAAAGAAATTACAATACTCACGTAGACACCCACCAAAACCAACCCACCCCCACAACATACAATGTCAAATTCTCCCATGCATGGAAATCCACACCACAAATGCCCCCCCCCTCCTTCCACCTAAGACAACTACCACGTCCACCCTCTTAAATTTAATCCACAACAATGAATATACGTGAATGGATCCTTCATTCCTCCTACTAAAAACCCCGAAGGACACATTGAAGGCAACACTGCTGGCTTAAGAGTTTACAGTCCCAACAACAAACATCCAAATCTCATAACGACTACCCCGATACCAAAACATCCTCCACGCCAAACTCAATGCCATCCTAATTGCCATAAAAACCATACAAACCACTCACCTTGACACTTACTTCTTTATAGCTAGCCTTAACAACATATTCCTCATCAATAACCACATTAGACACCCATCCTCACAACACCAACACCTAGATAAACTACTCATAGCCACCATTTAAATCTAAGATATTGGACCACACACAAAATCTCCATCCTCAAAGTTTGAGCACACACATGAATTACCGGAAATGAAAAAGCATAAAGGGTTGCATAAAGACAAAGCCACCCCACACATACATATACACATAACCCACACTACCCCGTATTGGCTCACAAGTTGCCCGACCACCACACACAATGGAGCTATCAACAACCTACACACATAAATTAACAAAGAGCGTTGGAGCCATGAATCTTCAGCAGCCAAAATAAATTCCCATACATAGACAAATGGATCTAAAACGAACAAATTACCCACGAACTATCTAGCCATTTACGGAAAACCTCTAGGATATCATATGCCCAAATCACACAAACCTTCAAATTTGGATGTGCCCAATACGTGGGCATGTGTGCGCGTGCGCACGCACACACACACACACACACACAAAGAAAAAGAAAAAGAATTTTATATGGCCTCTCAACCACCCCAACCCCAATTGCAAATTGTGCTTGAACGATGGCAAAAGATGCATGGCCCCACCTCCTACCAACATGTGAGAACCAACACCTCAAAGGCCTTAGAATTGCCAGACACAACAAAGCCATCCACTTCATCACCCAAATGCTGCAAGCCAATAAAACCACATGGTTCTACACTCTAATCAATGCAATAATCCATGCTAACACACCCCCAAATTCCACAATCCCAAATTGAATCCTCATATGCTCTTGCATACACTCACCATGTTTATGCCTGGCCAAACTACGACCAAATGCCATATGCATACTAGGAGCACCCAACAACAACCAACACCGATAATTCCCTCCCCTTCCCACACACTCCAATCCATATAATTCACATATTGCCACAAAAATACCCTTAACAAGATGTCGTACATAAGCACACTAAATACAACCCATTAATAAACGCCCTACAAAACAATGGTTGGAAAGTAACCCCCTCATTACCATCACAGCTTGGGAGCCGCACACAAGCACTCCATAATTAAGCTCAACTACATCAACATCCCAAAATCCAACACTAAGAACCTCATAAAAAACATACACCAAAATGTCATGAAACATCTTACACATCTAATCCTCAACATAATAAAACTACACTAAATATGATATTTAATGTCATATGGTATTCTAATTCATTGCAATAACTTTTATGATGATAGTTCTTATGATAAGTGTACAAATATTGTCATGGATGATGGATGACAAATTTTAAGTTCGTTCATTGCCCAAAACCCTACTTGCTTTTGTTTGCCCACTATTCTCTAGGTTGCATTGTCTCCACCATAACAACTCCTCCTTTTCCATTTTGCTTGAGAGTTTGCTTGTAGGGTTTACTCGAGGGTTTGTTTGAGAGTTTGGTTTGGAGGCCCTTGATTTGTATGTGATCCATGTTTGTCTCGGCACAATCAAAGTCACGGCGTTGGCCGTGTGCACTTGTGAGATCCAACGTCCGGTGCGAAGGATTTAAGGTAGCACCTCGTAGGGCCTTATCTAGGATTGTGGCTATGGTGGTTGGTGTTGCACGTCTTGAAGTAAGAGATCTTGGACTAAGGTAGAGGCAGCTAATTCCGTTACCCCATCCTAAACCAACACCTATACCCGCCTCCTAATCACCAACATCTACCTACCTTGAATCGTCACTCATGCTAATTCTATGGCCGGGCCCGCGAAGTGACGGTTTTGGCAACAAGTTGGCACACCACCCCATGCAGTAGGTGCTAGAGATCTTAGTAGGGTTTGCACATCTCCGTTTCTGCTTGTCATATTTGGGTCAGAATGGATCTTTATGTTGCTTGTTGCTTCTATACTAGAGGTTGGAGTGGGGGTGAATGTTGGTGTATGAGATGAATCACTATTGCGTTTCACTTCACTATGCTTGATCTCTACTTTACTCTTTATGATTTGTGCTATGCCCTTCTCGATTTGCTTGATCTTTGCATCGCTCTCCACTCAAAGCGCTTGTTCTCAACAATAATGCGGAAATTGTTTTTTTGCACATGGACATTAATTGGACAAGGTATTTCGAAATGTGCAGGCCAAAGTATTGTGAAATAACTTAACCAATGAACCCTCTCTAGAAGGTATATCGAGGTTTTGCATTAGGAAGCTGCAAGTGTTTTTCCTCCAATATTCTTCAAATTGCATGTGATATGAGTTCTTTCTTTACAACCCTTGAAGGAACTCTTGTCTTTGGAAGGAATAACCTGGGCTTTTTTCTTTTCTTCAAGTCACGGTCCGAGTTCAAAATGATATTGTTGAAGTCTACAACATGAAATGCATGCTGATTATTGAAACAAACTTTGGTATAATTTGCATCCTAGCATTTTTGTAATGAAACATTGTCATGGATGATTGGAATTTGGATGAAAAATCACTTTGTAAGTGACAATAATTGCAACTCTGTATTACCCCCTAAATTTTTTTACAAGGATTGCCAAATAATGGTGGGTTAACATTTAGTGTTGGTGACACTACATCGCAGTTTATAATTAGTATTGAACAAGAGAATTAGAGTTGATGACATGAAATATTGTAGATAACAATCTAGCACCTATTTCACCCCCTTTGAGGCTTTATTTCTTTTTAAAAAAAAACCCCCACACCAAAAACACGGGCACCGGCCGTGGAATACTTTACGTCACTTAGAATATACAATAGAACCCACTTCCCGAAAGAAAGACATAATAGCTCCATCATCGGTCAAACATGATCAATATAAGGCTAACGGACTCACATTCGTGCCAGTTCAAACTTAAGCGGCGTTTTCTTTTTCCCTTTTCTTCTATAAAAGGTCCCACTTGCAATGTCCCGATTAAGCTCACATTGTAATGTGTAGAAGCAGCTTTCACTGGTAACTTGCTAAAGAAATTTTTGAAAGACCGAGTGTTGAAGACTGGAAAAGCTGCTCAATATCAACTTTTCCCCTTCAATGTACATACCTTGTTTAGGCCACAAAGTACAAGATTACAACTCAGACACATTGCACTAGGGAACTACAGTATGTCCTCTGGTGTTGTCAGAGCCTAAACAGAGGACTCTCTACCATATACACACACACACTCATCCATGATCGCCAAAAAAAGGGGGGAAAAAAGATATCATTTTAGTCATTTTTAGAACAATTTATGAGCATAATTATGTGCTCTCTTGGGTGCACGCTCCGGGCTAGATCACATCTTCATACGGCTGGGCCTTGCCCGATTTGGGCAAACCAACCCATACACTCGTTCCTGTTGGATGCCTAAACCCTGGCTGGGGCGAATTAACCTGTATATTGGTACCTTACCGGGGAGGGCGAACGGCTGGGGATTCGTGGCACTCACTTAAAATCATCCATCCTAGATATCGTGGATGAAGTGGCTTCAATAAAAAAAGCCCCCCTATGGGGTTGAGGGCCGATTCATTCGAATGTGACATCACTAGACATCCGGTAAGGTACCAATGTACGGGTTGGTTCGCCCTGGCCCCTAAACCCTTGCCTCCAAGGAACCAGTGTACGGGTTGTTTCGCCCCAACCGGCCTCGCCCCTCCCACGCCTCCTTCATGCCCCGGTCTTCTTGCCCACACCTGCGTGGGAACTTAACCAATGTGATAATACCCGGTCAAAATTACAAGTATTCAAGTTGACATCACTTTCATTATTCCCAAGTTAATTGATGGAGTTCCTTCATATGCCAAAAAGAGCTTAGTGGCTTAAGCGACTGGGTATTGTCACATTGGTTCGCAACGGGGAAGAGTTCCCACGCAGGTGCGGACAAGAAGACCGGGCAGTGAAGGAGGCGTGGGAGGGGCATGGCCCAGCTGAATGAAGATGTGATCTAGCCGGGGGCTGGGTGCACCCGGTGGAACCCTAGAAGACCAACGTGGGTAAAAAACCTGAACATTATTAAGCGAAGCCAACATTAGGTGCTCTGATAACCCAATGCATGGGTTATGTGTTGTCTCTATGTTAGAGGAGTTTGTTTCCTCCCCATGTTTCATCATACTTGCCAATCACATCGTAGATAGCAACCATGTATGCATTTTAACCTTGTTGTCTCCCACGCGATTCTAGCGTACTCAAGAATGCTTTGCTAGATAAGTTGTTGGGTCTTGTTCACATCCCATCTAACTTAGTGTTATTGAAGGCGAGGTCGTTCCTTTCCTCTCGTATAGGACATAAGGTGATGCCTCTTAAAAAGCATGATCACACGTTGTGCACCAAACGCTCACACAAAGGGGTGCTAAATTGGGTAACATTGTTTTTTTAGAGGGGAGTAGTCTCATTATATGTCCCACACATGTGCTCTATGTGAGATTTGTAAACTATGGGTCCCATGATCAAAACTAATATCTTACAATACACAAGTCTTTACATTTAGTTGAAGTTAAGATTTTATTTAGTCAAAGCTTATTTGGTATTTATAATTGATTTTCTTACAAAGGAATTTAAATTTGGCCCGCAATATACCCAAGGAGGGCTTTCCAAACCCCATCAATGGAACAATAGCAGTTGAGTTTGATGCGTGTGTCCAACTCCTAGGCTAAACCGGCATTGTGTTTGTTTCCCAATGTATGGAGAACCATTGAACATGCTCTAAGTAAAAACGTGCTACTTATAACTTAGCAAAGCCGACATTGCCAAGTGGGAGTGCTTATCCTTCTTCCATTGACCAATGTTATCTACTTTACAATAGACTATATACATGTGGTGATGTAGTTACCGTTCCAAAATTTCAAAACGGTTGACCATCGAGGATCACATGCTGGGTGGATGGTGTGGGGATGACCTGGGGCATTAATTCATATGCAGGGTTATCAATGGGCTAGGATGGCATGCGCTCGAAACTAGTTTTATACAATGTCTTACACATGAAGGTGTAATATATACACAAAATATATGTTGGTGGGTTCAACTCACAGGGGGCTAAGGAGTATCATCCATGGACTTCGACACAACGTCTCGGGGAGATCACTCCATTGTAGAGTTGAACAACCACGTGCGATCATTTTAGATGTAAAAAATGTAAAAAATGTAAAAATCATCACCAAAATGGGTCAAAATTTTATCAATTTTTTTTCATGAGTAGATATAAATGGTACATGTTACATAGTAAAAAATGGTTACTAAATTTGATGATTTGTTTTTTTAATAAAACATACTGTTTCTAACTAGAATGACGCAGAATTGAACTAAAAAAATTGCTACAATTAATGAATATGACTAAAAATTTCAATAAAATATACAAAAGATACCATCAATGGTTGTGTATATGTAGAAAAAATATCGTAAAATTTAAAATTATTTATGACATGTAATATAGGGGTAGCAAACTTTGTTCGCACGTGGTGTTCAACTCTACAATGGAGTGATCTCCCCGAGCACAACGTTGAGTGAACCTTTTCAAAAACTATTTGAATCATGAAACATATTATTGATTGCGAGGGATATATATATATATATGAATGTTGCATTGGTTGTAGGTGAGTGCATGATATCAATGCACAATATAGTGTGTGGATTTCCTTTGAACCTTCTTACAATGTTCATTAAACAACATTAAACAACATATAAAGTTATGTAATCAATGTAGCACCGATCTTTATAGGGGACGATTTCTTTATGACATGGTGGATGATCCCACTACAAATTTTTTTTTAAATGAAAAATGAAAAGAAGAATGTTACTCATACATAGCATTTTCAACAAGCAAACATAGTTATTTTTCCTCGAAAATGCAACTACCACCTTATGGATTGGGCATTCATGGAAATATTAGTGCAACTGACTACACCTTTCACACATATTAGGGCCACTGCACACACGAGACTGAGAGCCCGTGACCATTACACTTCAAGCACTCTCATTGGTAGAAAAGGCGGAGCCGGTCCAAGTTCGCTTCACACTACGCTTGAGGGACCAACGGAGTATATAAGCAAATGCAAGATGGATGTAAAAGTCTACATGGATTGATTCCTACATGGCATCGGATGGATCATGTTTCATGGTCACTTGGACTATTTTCAAGAATCACCTCTTGGAGGTAGGCTAACACAAAACCGGGAGACCATGGCACACCAAACGCTCACAACCATTGGTTTCTTCTATTTTATCATGTGTAAGGATCCACAATAATAATTTTTTTGTTGAAATAGCATTTGGTTGAGGGCCCAGTCACATGTGACTTCACACTACACTTGAGGGCCTGTGACCACACTACGTGATTTTGGAGGTGTCTATGGGACGGCCTTTGGATACTTTCATTTGGGCTCTCACAATTTCATGGTCACGGCTCTTGGCTCGTGTGTGAAGTGGCACGTACTATGGACTCGCAATTAGCTCCAAATGTTGGTCCCACAAAATTCCTAAGCAACGCTCGATAATACAGTTGAGTATGACGTGAAAGACAACTTGTTCTCCTATTCATGGCCTTGGGGGTTAGCTAATTGGACACGTGTATGCTTAATTGGCCATGTTAGTAGTGAGGCCCATGGCGCAAGAGAAGCCACGTGTTAACTAACATGGACATTCCCACATGGAATAATTGCATGTGGAGTCCCCACTTACACTCGATTCAACGGCAAACTCTGAGGTTCGAGGGCTAATGAATATTGGGATAGAGTGTTTGGATGTGGGACTCTCAAACATGCTTATGCGCATCTAGGCACTTGAATTCAAATCCGGAAGCTTCTTGCTTCCAAAGGGCGAGGGAATCGGGTGCGAGGAGTGAGTTTTTTCTCCCTTTTGTTGGCTAAAAGGTAAGTTACCTCCCCCATGCCATGCCTTTCAAATACTTTTTTTCTCTCTCCCTTTTACGCCTTCCAAACATCTTTCTTTTGGAATCTATGCACTATGCTTCCATATGATTTAGTGTGGCCCACCCTATTCGTCCTCGATTCAAATTCCATATTCATAGTCTTACATCAAGTTGGGTGGCAACTAGAGAAGGACTTGGCATATGATACTTGTTGTTCTGCATACAGAGAGATTCGACCATTACACTAAATATTGTATTTGATTTCACTTGCTATTTGGAATTACGCAATGCTAGAAATATTTACTATATATATTTTCTTTTTCTTTTTGCCAACAAAGGTCGATTTGGTTGTTTGGACAACATAGAACATCAACATATTCCCTTAGTAAAAAAACATCAATAGTAGGAAAGTATAGCACAATGTAACCCCAAATAGTAAGTGACACTAAATACCACAAATAGTGCAGGTACATATGGGCTCATTGTGTTAACTTGCGGTTTCAAGTAAATGTGACGAAGTCAATTTCGCTCATTGACATGTGCAACTGTGCAAGTGTTACATGCTAATGTAGAGATTAGGTGTAAGATGCTACTCAAAATGGGCAACGATACCAACAAGCTTATCTATTGCAACAAAGTGTAGTAAATATTGTCCACGTGGTCAAAATGTTGGGAAACAACACCAAACACATGATGATTTAGCGCATGTATTAACATTTGTGCACCGGAAACAAGATTTGATTGGTATTACAAATTTGATACGTATATGTAACAATTTCTTTGAGACCATTATTGATGTTGACTAGGTAATAGTCGCAATGATCATCCCCATTGGTGCGTATTACTATTCGGGGTTACGCAACGCAATGCGATAGCGTCTTGCTCGTGAGTGCCATTTCTACTAGTGAAAGTTCAATAGGTTGTTTATTTATTTATTTGAGACAGAAGGCTGACAGGCCAACGCCAAAGCACATGAGGCAGTTGACCACCTGGCAAGTTTTCCGTCAAGTAGAGATTCGAACCGCCAACCTCTTCCTTGAGATCTGGGTATCTCTCCACCATCATCCGGTAGTTTAGGGTTGTCTCGAACCTTCAATAGGTTGTTTAGATATTACTTGGTAAAATATTACATTCTTATTAAATAGTTAACCCACTCCGAATACTACCACCAACCCACACTAATTTGGGAGGAGCAGTGTAGGTTAGTTTGTTAGGTTGGTGGGTCCCGTGGGAAGTAAGTTAACTCAACGTACCCCATGACTCAGACCCGGCTTTGCGGACCCACCCGCCATTTTATGGTAAAGAGAACGACAGTAAAAGCAGAGACGACAAGGGAGGGGCCTCCAGCTGGCCCGGCCTGCCCGGCCCGCCAGGCTCGCAGCACCTTCGCGCCACCTTCGCCGCGGAGGGTGGGTCAGTCTGCGGCAGAGCGCGTCACTCGACGATGGCCCTCTCTCTCCTGTCGCTCGCCCAGCCCAGCCCAGCCTCGCCTCCACCCTCGCCTCGCTGCAGGCTGCTCCGCTCGCTACTCCCTCTCCCTACTGCAGCTTCTCTCTTGCGATCGCCACCAAAACCATCCATCTTGACCCGGTCTCACACGCACAGCTGCATTGACCTCTCTCTCTCTCTTTCTCTCTCTCTCCACATCCTCCGGGGCCTGCGATCTGGCCGTTTGTGACACAGCTTCATCAAGTAAGTAAGTATACCCGGGATGAAAGTTAAGTAGAGCCTGCAAAGCAGCGGCCTACATACAGGGGCTCTCTCATCAGAAGTCGATACAAGGGAAGTCAGTCTGACACCCACGCTGCAAGTGCCTGCATGCGCTGGCAGCGGATGCCGGATGAGCTTTTGGCGGGGATCTGCGGCGGTCACGCGGAGTCCAACAAAAAGGTCGTCGTCGATTTTATAGAGGCTCTTTGGGGTCTCGGTGGTGTGCAGGCGAGAGAGTGAGAGGGAGGGAGAGGGTGAGGGAGGGCGAGTGTAGTTTTCTTTTTTTCTCCTTTTTTCTTTGCCTGTTTTTTTGGTACAGTGGTTGGGATTTTGAGGATTTTTGAGTTTGGGAGGTTGACGGTTTTGGGGGAGTGCGTTTGTGGTTGGAGGGTTGCGGTGATGTTTAGTTAAGGGTTAGGGGTTAAGCGGGGGAGTTGGAGTTGGAGTTGGAGGAGTAGTCGTGGTGATGTTTTTAGGGTAAGTGGCTTGTTGTTGGGAATCAGAGGGGTTGTGTGCATGTGGATGTGGGTTAGTGTGTACGGTGGCGCTCATGTATGGATTGCGAAAGCGGAGAAGGCATTGGGATGGTGATTTAGCCTGGGAGCTGCGAAGGACGTGTGTGTTGATGAATTTTAGGTTCCGGTGGCAGCGGCACCTGCGGTGCTGACGGCTGCTTGGTGTTGGTTGATACTCTGCCTTGGCAAGGTAACTCTTGTGTTTAGAAGAACGTGTGAAAAAACAGGAAAAGAAAAAAAATCAGAAAACGGTTCCATCCAGTGTGGCATCATTATCGAGTGTTGTACCTATTGGGTGTGCGGTCGACCACCAACAACGTTCAAGCGAATATAAGCCTCGGCCTCAGTTTTTACGTCTAGCGTGGAGAGGGTTGAGGTGGGCAGCTATGGTTTGCACATCAGATGCAAGGTGGCTTCTAACCTTACTTGTGCTAGCCTTAGCCTCCTTCGTGTCGTCCAGGCGATACCCACATTTCGATCCGCCTGAGGAAAACGTCAACTTGCAGATTTTGTACCATGGGGTACATGGGGTGCAGACGGAATGGCCAGCGTTTCGGGAAGCCCCAGCATTCAGGAACGGGAGACAATGTGCTATGGTGAATCAAACAGGGAACGAGGTGGACACTATTTGTGACCGAAACTCTGTGCACATTGCCATGACATTGGACGAGAAGTACTTGCGTGGCTCCATGGCTGCGGTGTTCTCCATCTTGAAGCACACGGTGTGTCCGGAGAATGTGATTTTCCACTTCTTGGTGGGTGACAGGGATGCTGAGTTGCGTTCACTTATATACTCCACTTTCCCGTTCCTGAGGTTTAGGGTGTACCATTTCGACGAGTCTTTGGTGAATAACAGAATCTCGCCATCCGTGAGACCAGCCCTCGAGCATCCTCTCAACTATGCAAGAAGCTACTTGGCAGACATTTTGGAGCCTTGCATCCGAAGAGTCATCTACCTCGACTCAGATTTAATAGTAGTGGATGACATTGTGAAGCTGTGGGGCACGAAGCTTGGGCCACATGCGATTGGTGCTCCGGAATACTGCCATGCGAATCTCACCCATTACTTCACAGATGCATTTTGGAATAACGCAAGCTTAGCTGGTACGTTTCATGGCAGGAAACCCTGCTATTTCAACACCGGAGTCATGGTGATGGACATGGAGAAGTGGAGGGCCGAGAATTACCGAGCAGTCATCGAGGAGTGGATGGGAGTGCAAAATAGTACTCGCATATATGATTTGGGATCTCTACCCCCATTCTTGCTGGTTTTTGGAGGATTGGTGGAGCCAATTGACCACAGGTGGAACCAACATGGCCTTGGAGGAGACAATCTGGAGGGAAGGTGCAGGCCCCTGCACCCTGGCCCTGTAAGCTTGTTGCATTGGAGTGGCAAGGGCAAGCCTTGGATTCGGATCGACCAAAAGAAAACATGTCCTGTGGACAGTCTATGGGCGCCTTATGACCTTCTTCTCACCCCTGCATCCTCATTGTCTCAATGAAACAGTGACTGGTGGATTGATGAAGAAGCGAAGGCAGGACTGATCCTTCAGATGTAGGAGGATGGTTGTAGTGGGTGTACATTATTACTGAGGTTAGGTAGGGCATGGGATCTTGACTCAATCAATCGAGTTTCCCCAATTCTTTGTGACAGATTTATTTAGGTTTTGGAGACTAACAACACTAACAGAAGGGCAATTTTCACGTAAGTGGGATTGCTCCACCCCCCATCCGAGGAATCTTTGTAGATGGTGAGAAATGGACATAAAAACTCACGGGATGAGTTGCAGATTAGTGCCTGAGTTTTGTATACCAAACAAGCGGCAATTGTAGTTGGGGGCACCGTGAATCGGGAATTCCACTTGCCATTGCTGTAAGGCACCTTTGCAGACATTGAGAATAAGACTCTGCTCCTTGTTTGTTGGTGATGCTAATGGAGCTTCATTCAATGCAAGGACCGGACTTGTATAAAAGCAAGATGGTACAAAAATCATGGCTGTCCCCAGCCATTTTGATTTTGATTCAGACCTAAACGCTTGTTGTCTCTGTCGCCTCTGGAAATTTGTCCCAATCTTTGTGCTTGTTCGTTTTATAAACCACCACCGTGATTTGAGTTATGGGCTTACTTGCCATAGTTTGGTACAAAAGAGTGTTGATGCCATTTGTTCTTCCATGTGAATTTTGTGTCGAGTTTTGATGGCTTTCAGTGTTCTTTGGAGCGAAGGTTCACAAACTTCCAATTCCAAGATGCTAAAAATTAGTTATCTCGTTTTATTCATATGATGTATCTTGCATGGGTTATCTTCAGAATGAACAGAAGTCTAGTGGTGTGACTAATGTGGACATCAGTGCGATCCGTTTGAAAGATTTCGGGAGCTAGTGAGCATTGCCAGTGCATTATCTTCTCAACGAAGTCAAGATAGCTCTGAACACTCCCAGAAGTGGTATCCTTGACATCAATCATTCACTTTCAGCAGAATGTAGGTATCTCTTGCATCAGGTGGTCAACTCTCCTCAGCTCCTAAGGTCAAGGGGATCTATTTTCACTAACGCTGTTTTCAGTCACATGCGATGGGCTCCCACGTTTCTTCTGTGAATTGTTGTGTCGAAATTTGATTTATTACGTCGATGTCGGTGGTCTCCTGGGTAGCTGGAGGATTTCCAGAATTAGCTCTAAATCAATCCCTAACCCAGGATGCTCATTTGCACCCAACTCATGATTCAGGACATACCAATTAGTGCTCTCCGGGAGTAATTCTTCAAATTGATTTCACTCAATGGTCCAACCAGAGTTGACCTGCTTCTTGATGAGTTAACACCGACCACCTGGGTTCCGAGGAAAACTCTTTGACAGAATTCAAGGAAATCATTGCAAACCTTGAACATATATGCAGACAGTAAAATTTGAGATGTACTCAATGGGCTGAATACATAGTCACAGGTTGATAAGGTCAATAGTTTTGCTGACGAGAGTGTCATCGTTGAAGAGATCTCTCCATGTACATTCCCTAATTTAGGGCTCGAGGTAGACTATGGCAGTGCAAGTTATGATGGGGCAGTAGTTAGTTCTTGCTGGTTCTGTGCAGGCATGCATGTTGAAAAAGTTGTCTTTCTGCAGTACCGAAAGTGAGCAGATTCTTGGTAGCAGCACAAAAAAAATGGGACAGGCATCTGTGTAGCAAACGAAATGGTTAAGCAATATCATAGAGGCTGAAAGCAAGTGAAAGCCTTCACGAGCATGAGTTGCACAGTACTGAACAACTAGAGTTGTTATTTCTCATTCCTGGACATGTACAACCATAACTTCTAGGGGTGAACTTTGGTGCATCTGAAGTTACCTTCTCAAAAAATGGATTCCTTGACCCAGGGTTTAGTGCTGCATGCCATGGTGTAAGGTCATATACTCCAGCAGTACACTCCAAGAATCTCGATTTCAGCTATCTGGAAGTAGTTTTTTTGGTTTGATACTGCAGGATTTACTACCACTCTCAAACACCCGACAGATTATGCACTGAGGCTTCTTGTAGTATGTACTTTAGCTGCACCTTGGCATCAATAAGTCCAGGAAGCTTCCTGAACTCGACTCCAGAGTCGCCTTGTCGCCCAACTTACATTATGAGCTTTCACACTTCCAGTACAAGTCGCATCCTATGAAGTTGTTATTACAACATACAGAAGGGTGAAGAGTAGAGCCGAGCCGTCCCTGGGAGGACCTCCAGGAGGCCCGCGTGGAAAACAGCAAAGCTTAACCCTTAAACGTCGGAGAGGCCCTATCAGGGCCTCGTTGACCCTAAACTATTTGACCATAAGATAGCGTCAAAACATGTTGGAATTGCAAATTTTTTTTTCCCCAAAATGTGTATCTCAAAATTCCATATCTAAATATATATGCCGATCGCACTAAAAGAATTACATGGAGGTCTGAAATGGGGTAAACATAGGCTGATGGGAGAGGCCCTCTCACCCCCCCTTGGACGTTTAAGGGTTAAAAGTCAAGACAATCTAGGTTGCACCCCTCCCCTCATGTCCAGATTCTGTTTGCAAATTGTCCCTTACCGAGAGGTTGTTGGAGGTTTGTGTGCAGGGCGTTAATTTTGTGGAGTCAGAACACCCGTCTGCAGGCATCGGGGGTTTGTGGATGGACTTTTTCATGTGCCATACTTGATAATGCAGGCAGAGGCACGGTTGGCTGGGTGGGTGAGACGGCCAGAAGGAAATGGTAATGGCGCGCTCTGCAGGCATCCATCCATCCATCCATCCATGTTGGCATGTGCTTGAATGCTCGGGAAGAACTTCAACTTCAGTTACCTTACCTCACCTTGTCGCCTTGTGCATGAAACGAAGAAACTGTGCCCTTACACATCACAATTATTATTGGGACCCCCGTTTCTGCCACCTACAGTAAACTGGTTCTCACTTTCGAAATCTATGTAACATAGTTTCGGGAAACTCAAGAGTGAAATATGAGTTAAGTAGCAGGTAGGAGGGTTCAAACTATTCCAGTACTACTCATAGCTGGGTTATTATTCAGTTTGTGCTCTCTGTAAAACAAAGAAACTATAGTTATGTGACATTATCCATTAAAACACAATATCTGATACTCAGATTAATATGCTGGACTCTGGAAGCAAGATTGGGGAGAAATTCAGCTGCTCCCCTACTTATGCTGAGGAAACTGTGGCTTATTGCGCATCACCATTATTATTACGGTGCCATGTTTTGGCCCTCTGTTTCTGCCACCTGGAGTAATTTATGCACCTTCGTAGTCAACACACCGCAAATTTCAGGAACTCAAGAATGGAACATGAGTTTCGCAGGTAGGAGGAGTAAAATTATACCAATACTCATAGCTGGGTTAGACT
This sequence comes from Polytrichum formosum, assembly GCA_964035585.1. Classification (NCBI taxonomy): domain Eukaryota; kingdom Viridiplantae; phylum Streptophyta; class Polytrichopsida; order Polytrichales; family Polytrichaceae; genus Polytrichum; species Polytrichum formosum. The sequence goes on along the minus strand of OZ037941.1, from coordinate 16,379,807 downwards.
TCAGTTTGTGCTCTCTGTAAGTTGGAACGAAGAAACTATCCTTGTGCACAGCATTACAATCTACTCGAACCCCGATCTTGATACTCAGATGATGTGCTGGAATAAGTGGAAGAATTACATTGTTCCGATGGATAGCAGGATTCAAGTTGAGGAGAATTTCAGCTGCTCCCTCTACTAAAGTGAGGAAAACGTGCCTTCCGTACTGATAGCCACTAATTATGGCGCTTTGTTTTTTGCTCCGTTTCCGCCTGAGTCGACTCCCCATGGTGCAGCTTTCTTAAGCTACACAAAGGATTGTCGGCACGCAAATAATACTCACACTGCTAGGCTTCTCTGGAGGAATATGCTATTCTAGGACCTGAAATTGGGGGGCGGGGCCAATTGAATATTAATATTCTGCACCATAAACCAAAGCTTAAAGTATGTTTGAGTGCCATTCAGTTACTTTTCTACATCGGACGCATAGATTTGATTGGTGTGTGGTTAGGTGAGGATCAAAGAATAAAACACCATAAAGACACAAGTTTAAGAGAGATTGGACCACGTCTTTGTATTAACTCCTCCACACTCGACAATCAACATAATTGGGAGGACCTGTGGACTCGATTAAGGAATTGACGAAGATACACTTCCGACAACCATAACCAAATAAGGAGAAACCTGAATTTCCAATCCGATTAACGCTGATGATGCTTCGTCGCAGATTCGCTAATGCAACACAAGTATCGTTGTGTGAACCTGATTATTGGAGAACATGAAAAGCACCCAAGATTAAGTTAGGAGTTCCGTTGTTTGAACTAGAAGATGATTAAGTTGTTGCGTGTCATGAATGCTATCTTAAGTTGCCACTTGATTGGATTCTGTGGTTTTGGACGGTGGTGAGCAGGCACGGGGTTGCAAAGTCTCACAATTATTGGGGGCCCCACACACAAAATACAAATACCTACACTATTACAATACTAAAATTGTGATCCATCTTGAGTATTGTGTTGGCGTCTCCAGGGAAAGCGAGTCTAATGTGTAGAGTTGCCACTCTTTTCTCATTATATATGCTCCTGATCTAGCCCTTAGTTGTCCTCGGACAATTTTAGCTCCCCAACAGCTCTGAATTATTGAGTGCATTATGACAAGTGATCTTTATTAGGGTGTTTTGAATCTCTTCCGACCTTGAGGTTCTCACTGCGACGACCGGTTTTTGTCACATGTTGCATTTTAGGCTTGATATTTAGATGGATTTTTGGGTATGGGGGTTTTGTCGAAACCGATGCATAGCGACGACCCCCCCCCCCCACCCCCAATAATTTCCAAAGCAAGGATATAAGGGCCACTTCACACACGAGCCAAGAGCCGTGACCATGAAATTGTGAGAGCCCAAAAGAAAGTGTCCAAAGGCCATCCCAAAACACCTCCAAAATCATGTAGTGTGGTCATGGACCCTCAAGTGTAGTGCGAAGTCATATGTGACGGGCTCTCAACCAAATGCTACTTCAATGAAATTCTATTCATACGGGTCCTCACACATGATAAAATAGAATAAATCAACGGTTGTGAGCGTTCAGAGTGCCATGGTCTCCCGGTTTTGTGTTAGGCCTACCTCCAAGTGGTGGTTTTTAAAAATACTCCAAGTGAGCATGAAACATGATTCATTCGATGCCATGTAGGAATCCATGTGGACTTTACATCCATCTTGCATTCACATACTCTGTTGGTCCCTCAAGCATTAAAACATTAAAACATGTATTTGAACTCCATATTTCCAGGTTAGCCAACAACAAAAAACGACCCCATCTAAAAGTAACTCGATGTTCAATGCATTTTCTTTTTTTAAATTGGTTGAATACCTTGATATCAGCGAAGATCTATGTTCAAACACATACAGTAGCTTGAGTGACCTTGAATACAAAAACATACATTGTATTTTGATCATCAATGTCAACTATGAGTAAATTTTTATCTTCTCCTTGACATAGGACAATGCATAAAACAAGGTTTCAAACCCATAAACCCATAAAATTTGATTTATGAACATGATAAGGCCCATATAAAAAATTGTGTATTTGGTCGTATATTGAGACCCCGTGTCCTTTAAGGATTAAGGAGTAAAAACGTGCTCATTGCAAAATTACAATGATATACTAGCGATATTGTTACTATGATTCGGCATTGATGGGAGGCTTGAGTGCCGGTCCTTCTAGAATGATAGGAACGGCCGAGGTTCTTGGGTGAAGGAATATAATGATTGGTGCTTCGAAATTAGTAGGGGAGTTATTGATGGCGTGATTATTAAGTTTGATGATAACTCGGTACATCACAATATGGAGAATTACACCAAATAATCATGGTTTCCATTGGCATGGGTTTTGTGGTGTCTATGTAATCTCATCCATCATGGATGAAAGGGTAAATCAAAGTCCCCTATAAGGTGGAGGGCATATTCATTTCAAGTAGATCCCACTATACTAGTTCATGGTCCATGATGTTATTCAAGGAGTCAATCTGCCTAGAACTAATAAGTTATAGGTTATAATATTATTTCACTACGTTTTCACCTTTGCAGTAAATGGGTTTATGTAGACACCATGGATCTTTAGCTTTTTCCATTGGGTGTGGCAATCTTGTGGGGCAGTAGAGGGGATTGTTGCATATGCTCGTATCTCTCATCCATCCAACCAAAAAAACTTGACCCCCCCTATAGGTATGTGACCAATTTATCCCAAATGACTCGGACTAGACTAGTTTGGGGTCTGTAAAGCTACCTAGTTCCGGTGTCATGTCAGATAAATATAGTATTACCCGGTTTGCATACTATTTCATGGTTTTTATGTTGGATGGATGCAATAATCTCTCTCTCTCTCTCTCTCTCTCTCTCTTCGTCTTGCACATCATGTGATTACTATAGTGTGGCCACAATTGAGACAATATAAACCCATCCTTCAAAGAGAGAGAACAACCAACAACCTCGCCCATCTTGGTCATAACATGATTCAACTAATGAACAATTCATGTTTGGTGACCAAAAAGAATAACTACATTGATTACCCCAATTCGTGCGTGCTACTATTCGGAGTTGCACAGTGCTATACCTATTTAACGAGAATGTGATATTTTACCAAGCAAAGTCATTTTTGTTCTATAATGTCTGAACAACCTAGTGAACTTTCATTAGTGAAAATTGAACTCTTGAGTAAGACGTTATTGCACTCCATAACTCCAGATAGTAACACTCAGTAGTTGGGATAATCGGTATGATTTGTGCCCGAAAATATCCCTACTTCATTTTGACCATTGTAGATTCGACGCTAACTCGGTAGTGGGGTTGATAGTGGCCACTTGTCCTCCTGAAGTTTGAAGCCACGGATGCTTTCAGATTGAGTGTTGCTAGAATAGGTCAATCTTTGAACATTACAAACGGTCGAGGCATGGCCGGTGGTGTTTCATTGTGACAAGTATGGAGTTGACTTGAGGCCCGGTTCGTGCGAGCAATTGCACAAAAGATTGTCAAAGGTCATTGGATGAAATAACATCTTTTTTCAGTGCGTTGTTCAGACCTAGGGTTTGTTCGCTTCGTCAACCCTGCCATGGCACCAACCAATGTAGCTAGCTTAACGGACAAGATGTAGAAGTTTTGGGTTTTGCTTGGGAGGTGGCTCCATACTTCTCATGTAGAGGAACACTCCTGTTTGTTTGGTTTAGGGTTGGGTAGGGTCGTTGGCAGGTCTGAAGCTGCATTTGATGAATTTGAGGGTACACACAATGGCTTGATGATGTTGAAGCACTTGGGGGGGGGATAGGGGAGGGGGTAGGGGGTAGGGGAGGATGACGAAAGATTGGTTGGGTTGTCAGTGTTCATGCTTTGTCTAGGCGTTTGTCTAAACCATGCTTGACCATGTCAAGTCATGCCGAGTTCACGTAGCGGATGATCTAGGGTTTATACCGTATCAGAGAAAGAGAACCAAACGTTCAATTGCTCAATAATGTTATGTTGAATGATCTTCTATATTCATTCATATTGTCTTATCCCCCCATAAGTGCCCAAAAGACCATATCAAGTCCCTCCCTCACCTTGACAAGCCAATTGGGGGCTTAGGGGCCACTTCACATGGGGTCCCAAGTCTGAAGTCCCAAATCACTTGAGGTCAATCCATGCAATCTCAACCATTGAGAGCATGGAAGCTGGGACTTACCACTTCATAGGGGGTCCCAAGTCCTAAGTCCCAACTATGACATGGATGCCTACATGGCAACATTTTTTGAAGCAAAAAGCTAGACCCAACTCTCAACCCAACTCCCTCGAATATTTGTGCATAAAACAATCAAGATCCGACCTTAACAATTAATTAACCATATTTTAGTGGTTACTTGAGGCTCACGAGTTGGGACTTTGACATCACTGCATTCTTCTATGGGACATCATATATAATGCCCTTGTGCACCTCTCTATAAATCCAGAGTGCATCAAAGTTATCTTGAAAGTCACCTCTCCATATACCAGTGGGTGGGGGTGTTGAATGAAGACCTTGAAAATTTGATACCCGGCGGATATCATATTGAGCAAAATGGTCATAAAGCATTGAAAGATATACATGTGGTTCCCATGCAAAAATATCGCATTGAGGAGTATATGTGCAAATATGAGTTGGGTATGTGATACAACTTTTGGATTTATGGCACTCAAAGTAAGGGGATCCAACAAAAAACTTACCTCCTATAGACTTATGGTTGATTCATCCCAATGTAATCCCACTAGAACAATTCGGACACTCAGATGCTAGTTTCAAGATCAAATAGGCTGAAGACTAAAGCATTTCCAAGTTATTCATGTGCTACCAACGTTTTGCACCTTCAATTTACTTGGGTGATACGAATCCTTGGCCATGTGGCACCATCCAAGTCTAGTGCTTTTTAGCCATACACATGACACCCTTATTAGAGTTATCCCTAAAAGTTCACAAATAACTTGTGGTTTGGTAGGGGGGTTTTGCCCCACTTTTTACATCTTGTAATGTTGAAGGGGTATTCAAGTGGTGCCAGAACCTCTATTTCTAATGAAATGAAAAGGGGGGGGGGGCATTTGACATAACATTATTCAGATCCATATCAGCGTTTTGTGGGACTGGCAATATTCTATGGAATATTCCCTAATATTTCCCACATTCAGTCTGAATGTGGGAATATTAGGGAATATTCCGCATAATACTACCAGTCCCACAAAACGCTGATATGGATCTGAATAATGTTATGGACTTTGGCTAACATACAACTATTTAAATACAAAAGTTTATGGCAATCTTTTGAAAGCACTCAAAATGATGCTCTTTAGTTGAAAGTTTGAGAAGGTGCTCAGTTTTATATAGCTATCTTATGACCAAAGTCAAACCCTTTCTTTCAGTTCACTAAAATGGGGGATTTTGGACAATGTCTGGGGAGATTTATGGGCATAATCGATCGAGATTCTGTTGTCAATATAACCGGTTACATGTTGACATCTTTCGGGGCTTCTTTATTAAATTAAAATAATATTCTAGAGTTTCTTTCGAGATTGGTCGGCAATTATCCTGAGGTCTTGAATTTGAATCAGTTGTTTCTCAAACTTAACCGGCCCATCTGTAACTACATTAAATTGTCTAATTAGTGTGGGTTACCATTTGGTATTCCTTGTCGCTATGACTTTTTACAAACAATTCTTTTTGCAATTGAATTTTCAATTTGTGCCCAAAAAAAAAACTTTTTATAAACAACATAATTTTCTACCAACTAAGTTACATCATATTCTTCGGTGTCACTACAAGCACATGCGTCCTAGGCAACTGACCTGCGTCACTAGAAACTTGTCCTATGTAACTAGAACATTTGCAAATCTAGCATAGTGGTAGATTTTCATTGTTCTTTCGTTGACGTAGGATGATTGCGTAGGACTGGCTGGGGCGAACCAACCCATATATCCGTACCTTACCGGGGAGGGCGAACGGCTGGGGATTCATGGCACTCACTTAAAATCAACCATCCTACATATTGTGGATGAAGTGGCTCCCATACAAAAAGACCCCCTATGAGGTTGAGGGCCGATTCATTCGAATGTGACATCACTAGACATCCGGTAAGGTACCAATGTATGGGTCAGTTCGCCCTAGCCCGTAGGACTCATATGCTAGTAGTGTGTGCATACTAACTACTTATGTTATTTGGGTAAAAAAAGGATGCTCTCGGTAAAACGTTATAGGAATGCATAACATTAATGGTAACCCACACTAATTACACAAAAGCAGTACAGCTGTCGGTTCTCCCCATTCATTGACTCTGACACCACTCGAACACTCCTTACGTATCATAAAATGGTCCAAAACTCCATGAAGTTCCCCACAAACCCTAGACTTTATTCATACCTCTATTGATACCTAAATTTACCAAAGCCATCCACACAACATCTCTTGGCGGGACCTGTGTTATTATTTGATGTTCCAACCAAGTGGAAGCGTTTGAATCGGAGACTCGAGATGCATAGTTCAAAGTCACTCCTCATCGAGGTTGTGTTCAATTTACATAACTATGCCGACCTGTACAATCTTAAATAAGCCCCGAAAAACTCAGGACCTAGTACTGCCTTCAGCCGAGCCTACAGTCCCTCGTTTGGCTAATCTCCGAGCTGGCAAGAGTGTGGTCCTAAATGGGTCTCCAATCTCGATCCGAGGGTCACGATTGCCTCAATCCAACGGCTCAAAGGCCACGAGGGAGTTCACTTGTTCTTGATCTTTTCCTGGATTCAAGTGAGTTTAGGGTAGATACATCTATATTTGTTCCTTAAGCATTTGAGCATGTTTCATGCAGTGTTCAATATTGAAGTCTTCAACACCTGTCAAATGCCATTTTGGCTGTCAAAAAAGTTGTTGTTTTTTTTGGCACTTCACAAAAATGTGCTCTGCAAAGTTTCCACCAGTCACAGTGAAGGCCTCTTCAAAAACTGCTTGTCACAAAATACCGTGGCTGCAAATAGAAACATAGTTGGACTTCAATCTTGGCACTCTAGCAGACACTTCCAAATTCCAATAACTCCTGCAATTTCCACTCTGCAACTTCGGCTCGGCACTGATTGCAACTTCGGCTTGACAAGCACAACTATATGTGAACATGGATTTTCCAAACAAATTTGGGTGAAGAGTGATCGCAGAAGTCAAGTTAAAACTTGAAACATTGGATACATTGATGCGAGAGTCATTATTCGGTCTTCTGATGGAAAATATGGATTGGGCTAGAATTTTTGACACTTGGAAATTGACCAAAAACCGGAGGGCTTTGCCTTTGGAGTTGGATGATGATTAAGTGCATTATGTAGGGAATCTAAATAATTTTAGTGCATCATTTTATTGCATGTACTTCTTCAATATAGTGAAACATCATTGTGGAGGCCACCTTCAACCATCCAGCCTCAGACGGTGTAACCCGCTGCTGAACCGGTTTACATGGAAGTTACTCCCACCAAAATTAGATATTCTTTCTCAATAATCTTGTGAAGGTGTTCGAAATCTTCTGTGTCTCAATCCCGTAACATATGGGCTTCAAAGTGCTTTATAAGTTCCCTAGGAGTGAGTGCTCTTAGTTCACAAGTTTATGTTCCCCTGAAGGGTCCTTAGCAATTAATATATAAGTGCATATTCAATATCTCTTCATGTTCCCATAATGAGTAAGTGCTTTAGAATGTAAGTTGACATTACCTTTAGAAGTGTAATGTCAAGGTTAAGTGTTTACGAGGGAAAGGTTTCCATACAATATCTTTCATGGTTTGTAAACAATCTTAATCCTTTCTATCTCTTTTAGTTCTCAAACATATCTCTAACCTCGTCTAAGTTTTCAAGCACCTTGCCTAAATCCTTTATGTGGCAAGTAAACTCCCTCGCTAACTTAGATCTCTCGGGAGCCTATATGTTTATGTTCTATGGCCATGAACTAATTCCTTAGTTCATGCGCCGCAAGTAACCTTCTTTTGCCTACGCTAAATTCTCCCGTTAAGGCGGGTATAATGTCTCTCAAATTCCCTTAGGTATCTTCGCAAAGATATGGCTTTGAGTAATCCCTCAATTCCTTACTTATTGCCTCTCAAGTTTAGCTTTGGATTTGATAGGAGGGAAGGGGTTGATATGAAAGCTTGGTATGAGGGGATGGTATGTTTGTTTTGCCCAAATGCCGGATCCTCTCCCTCCTATGATTACACTTCCATGTGGTGATGTAATTCCAACAATTCAAGTCCGAATGATGAGAAGGTATGTAGACATGTAATATCCTTTTTCAGCTCAAGTGTTACTACCTTTATCCTCAATCATTTCCAATCATGTTATATATAAGATATTTCTCTTAATCGTGAATTTGTGACCACTTTCCTAAGGTCTTTGAAGTACCCGCAACTCCAAAATCATGCGGCCTTCTTCGTAATTTTAGTTTATTTTATAAGTCTTTAATCGTCTTGCGTCGGCACGTAAATCTCAACCTCGCCCGCTTGAGTAATAACACTTGGCGAGTTCGATTCGTTGCCGCGGTTGATTGTATCGTTTCCACGAACGTTTCTAAGTTTAAATACCCTTCGATGCCTCACGTCTCGGATTAATAATCTAATTCCTAAGTTAAACTATCACCATAGGTGCCTCACGTCTCGACAAAGTCCGAGGTCGGACACTCATGCCTCACGTCTCAACAATAGTCCGAGTTCGGACGCTCAAGCCTCACGTCTCAACAAAGTCTGAACGTCCGGACACTCATTTAAAATATTCGGAGTAGAATGAAGTGTATTAGGGCCCTCTAGTGGCCTCTTTATATAGGCTTACAAATCTATATTTTTCTAAGATTTTTGTAAATGTTAGCTCGGCTAAATATAGCCATGTATCTACTAATAGCAGAGTTCAAATGTCTTAACTCCTAGAATTTAAATCTAAAAAGTTCGATATGTAATCCCTAATTACATATCTCTTCATATCCTCTCCCTACCTAATTGACATGTGTTCTAAAACGGGAATAGGACCGTGTCTCCTCGGTTCTCAAAATGGTCCCATTCTCATTTACCTAAGTATTTCTATCCTATAAAACTGGCCCTAAGCCCGGCCCTAAATCAGACCGTCCGTTGGGCCTCACTAGTAAGTTGCCAGCTCGGCCTGAACCTGCTCAGTTCCTCGCCAGCTCGTCTCCAGCTCGTCCTCTCGGCACCTTGCCCTTCTCAGTACCCTCGGCCTAACCGGCCTGTCTTCCAGGGTATCTCCCCAGCTTGCCTTTACCAGCGCCGGTCCTCAACCAGGGTCTGAGCTCCTTCTGGTCTTAATCGCACTGATACCCCGTTCTTACTTCGAAGTTTGGTCTCTTGACCGTCTCGCTGCTCGGAGCTTGCCTCCGCTTGTTCGAGATTGCGGATGCCTCTACAATCATATTATTTTCATTTTCAATGCAAAACGGCCAATATCAAGTTTTTTTTGTGAAGTGTTGCAAAAAAGTTTGTAGGTTTGAGTGAAGTGTGATTATTTTGAAGCCCTTCACATTGAAGTGCATGTGCACACTTCAAACTTGAACACTAGTTTCATGTTATTACAATACCCTCATTTCTATTCGATCGTTTTGGTAATTGAAAGAGGATTCCAATGCATCTTACAATGTGTATGTTGAACACTGACTGAAAATTTTATGAATGTGCGTGTTGATGACAAGTGTTGATTATAGGTGTGTCCAAATTCAACCCTACTTGCTCACGAGCAAGCCATGTTCATTTAGGCAACAAAAATTACATGAGTCACTTTTGGTGTAAGGGCCACAATCATCATGTGCAGGTTTCATATTGAGAGAGATGGATACACGATCCTAGTGAAGGAAATCTAGTACATTAAGGTAGAGGGTGCTTAAACTAACACTTTAAGCGACTGCACATACATATGGCTATGTGGTTGATTTAAAAATAAATAAATCATATTAGCCTTTGGGATTAAAATAGGTATAAAGGAAGAAGAAGAAAGATTTAGCTTCAATTGAATATTTGATGAACATTCAAAGTCAAAACTGCTAGCTTCCTTAAACCAATCCAATCAGCTCCGTACATGATGATGACCTTGCATATGATGAGGACCCTCACCTTCATTGTCTAGAACAAACATAACATAGTTGGGTACTGAACCCAAGCTCAACTAGTAACGATGCGCAAAGCCACGTGGCCACCTCCATGATCCCACATGGTTCGCTTGCAAAACCACCGCCTTGCTTTCTTGATTCCACTCGGGTTGCGCTGGCTCGCCCGGGTTGGTTGTATTTTGGGTTCTTTTGCAATTGAATTTTCAATTTGTGCCAAAAAATAAAATAAAATAAAATAAAATCACCGCCTTGCATCATGGGGACCGACCCCCTTTATGCCTAGAACTGACCCCCTTTGTGCTTTGTGGGCCTACCTCCTTGGCTCTATGAAGAAAATGGCTAGAACAGTTCCCCCGCGTGTATGAAATGGCTAGAATAGGCATTGACAAGCCACCATAAACCCACATTGAACCAACCCAAGATAGAGTGGACCATGTTACCTACCCTACAGGGAGGTAGTGGAGATAGTGGAGGTCACTATGAGGTGGTGCCACTAATGGCACCTAAAACGATCACTCCATGGGCCCAAACACTCCTACACCATGTAGAATGGTTCAAGGTAGTAGAGTGTTAGCGATTGGGAGGCATTTATTGGCGCTGGTTTTAGCACCCTCTACCTTAGGTGATCAACACATTGGTTCCAAACTGCTATTGTTTTTGAGGGGACGCGTGGATTTTTGTAGGATCCAATCAATAGACCGTTGACATGTGGCACTTTGCTCAAAATCTATATTAATTTGTGTTGAACGTGCTTGTCACCTACAGTTTTGTTCATGCAATGAAAAAAGAGGATTCAAAACCTCCGTTCATAGACATAATGGATGCCTCTCTTGTGATTGAGGTGAATTGTGCAAAATTGTTGTTGCAAGGATGTTGGTCACTACAATCTCTTGACAAAGACACAACTCTCGACTTCATCAAGTTAACCCTAACATGCAATGGTATATCTCACCCTCCACGGAAAAACTAAACTGGTTAAAAATAGAAGCTGGGTTGCCTTTGCTAAAAATTGAGTTTTATTGTTTGCTACATTCTTGACACCCTTCTGGATGCGTGACTATGTTTAGCTATTTTACTATTTCCTTTGCTAGAAATCGAGTTTTATTGTTTTACTGCATTCTTGGCGCCCTTTTGGACGCATGGCTATTTTTAACCAATTTAGTTTTTCCGTGGAGATATGATATATAGCCTTTCTTGTAAATCATAGAAGCCCCCAACAAACACCAAATTCAAACTTTACTTGGTCTGTGGCATTGAAACTATAGTTTACACAACTTGCTACACAAGAAAGTGAGAATGCAATGATATGTAAGAATGGTATTTGAATATGGGTCGTTTATATGGGGCCAAATCTTCCACATTTGTGTTGCATATATGTCATGGCCCTCTAAGAACTTTAGGTTTAGAGGGGCTCCATTATGTACGCCCTCTATACAAAAACCCTACAAGTCCTCACCAAGTCTTGAAGCCATATGTTTTGTATTTATGGCTTTGAATTTTGTTTTGTAGATTACCTTATGTCAAGGAGAAAAAAATTATAGTCCTTTGTGACATTTATGATCAATATAATAAGTATTTATTTGCAAAAACATGCACCCATGAAGTGTGTTTGAACCCAAATCTTCAATTACAATAGGAAATTTGACTGACTAAAAAGCACACTTGATAAATGCGTTAATTTGGATAGGGCCATCTTTAACACCATGAGCTAACAATGAAAATATGTACTCAAACTAGCTTGGGCCCATGCCGTCTCAAGCTGTTGCACCCATGCACATGGTTTGTGACGGGTGTATAGTTAATTTACTCTTTTTCTTCTTCTTTTTTCTTCTTCTTCTTCTCTCTCTCTCTCTCTCTCTCTCTCTCTCTCTCTCTCTCTCTCTCTCTCTCTCTTATTGTGACCCCTAACCCTTACCATGTTAACCGTGTCTTCCTACTTGTATTTTCTAGCTTTGGCCCATGTTGTTTTGGCCTCCTGCACTTGTGCATACAACCTATGAGTTGATGAGGTTTGGCGAGTAATATGTTGTGTAATTTGAATTATGGGAAGCATGTGGGTTGATATATAATGTGGAATACCATGGAAAACCCTATAGTATGGACTACACTATACACCTTTCCACATGAAAATAGGATGTATCCCTAGGAATACTAAATTAAATTGAAATATTGTAACCTAAAACATAATGTGGAGGTCACAAAATACTCGAAGAAGGTTAATTCCAACAAATATGGTAGGCATGTGACGCTATTATGAGCATTCTCGTCTATGCAGACATTTGGGGCCATTGAATGCGCTTAATAATTGTTTGATCCATTCAACGATTTGTGTTTCAAGTTTCATAATTGGAGTAGAGATGTAAAAACTATAGGAGACCTTGGAGTCAAAATTCTCTAACTCATTGAAAGCCATCCCACTTGCATTCAATATGAACTTAAAGTGATGTTTGTATTTTGTACACATTGTCCAATCTCATTGTAACACATATTTTATTAGTCTCCTCATACAACTTAAATATAGGTGACCACTTAAGAAGAGTGACCACATACATAAGCATTATGCCCAGTTGTAACTTGTTGAGGATGTAGACTTAATCATGAAATTACCAAATGTATTGAGTTATATTAATAAATTATAAATATTTTATATAAAATACAAATAAAAATGCAAAAACAAACCTATCCGCCCCTTGAGAGAGAGAGAGAGAGAACCTCTTATTCAACCAACATAAAAACCACATAATATTATGCAACTCATATTTTATCACATTTAGTTGATTTGACACCAAAATAAATCTAAAAACCCTAAATTAATCTAGTGCAAGTCGTTTGAGATGCATCAGCCACAAATTTATTAGGGGGTCAAATTTTTATGTTGGATGGATAATTCCCTCTCTTCGGCTCCCCCTATCATGCCAATTGCAACCTACCTATGGGTCACCATGTCCCCTGGCCTCCCATCTCCCAACCCATTCTCCAACTTCCTCACCCTAACATGTACCTCCCCCAACTCGCCCTTCCCTTTCCTTACCCTTCCCTTTTCCTTCCTTTCCCCTTAGAACCTGGGCCAACCGGGTCCCAATCATCCTCAACCCTCCACATGGTGGCTCACCACCACCACCACCACCACCACCACTGTGGAGGTCACCACCTACAACCTTCCAGCCTTAGACGGTGTAACCCGCTGCTGACCGGTTTACACGGACAATGCACCTATCCAAATTAGGTGGTTCGCAAACCTCTAAATTCCGAAGGTGGTCTGATACATTATTTCCCTAATAAGTGATATGATGTTTCCTCTTTATGAATTTCTAAGGAGAAAGGAGCCTAAGCTTTCAAGCTTATGTTCCCCTGAATCCTAATGTCAAGGTTAAGTGTTACGAACATAAAGAGAGCTTTTGCAATCCATGTAACAGAAAACCAACATTCTTCAATTCCATTTTAATTCCAAAATCTTCAACCAAAATTTACAATCATATTATCAATCCATCAATGTAATAACTTCAATGTAAGATTTGACTACTTGATGGTCTTCAAATTCTCTTATTCTCGAATGGTGGCTTGAAGCCTTCTTAATGTCTTCAATCTCTTAGAGTATTCCCTTAGCTTTCAAAATGCCTTCTTAGTCTTCGGTCTTCAAGCTCTTCTTAGTCTTTGGTATCACGGTCCTCCAGTCTCACGGGCTCTCAGTCTCGTGGTCCTTTAGTCTTCAAGTTTCCTCGAAAAGTCTTCAATCACTTTGAAGAAGTCCTCAAGTCTTCTTTCCTTTGGTCGTGCGGTCCCTCAGTCACACGGGCCTTCAGTTTGGAAGACCGGCTTCGTATGAAATATTAGTCCTTCAATCTTAGTCTCGCGGCCTTCAATCTTCAAGTTCTCCCAAAACGGCCTCAAGTCTTCGGTCTTCAAAATGTCTTCATTCTTGCGACCTCCGGTCTTGGTTACACGGGCCTCCAGTCTTGGTCTCGCGGGCCTTCAGTCTCCTTTCTTCAAAAAAAAGTCTTTAAGTCTTCTCGCCTTGCGGTTGAAGCCTTCCAATCTTCAAGTTCTTCAAAAGGTCTTTGAGTCTTCGAGTCTTGTCGCTTTCGGTCTCGCGGTCCCTCAGTCCCGCGGGCCTTCAATCTTCAAGGCTCACCAAAAGGTCTTCAAGCTTCTTCCAAAACATCTTCAAGTACTTCGCGTACGATCTTCAAGTACTACCGGTATTCAAGTAAATCTTCAAGGGCTCAACGACACCTTAATCTTCAATTAATTCTTCAAGGCTCAAAGGCTCTTGAATCTTCAAGGGCTCAAAGGCTCCTTAGTCTTCAATTAATTCTTCAAGTCTCGTAAACTCGCCGTCCGGTTCCGAGGTCCTCCAGTCGCGGTCTCCAGTCCGCGGGCCTTCAGTATCGCGGGCCCTCAGCTCCAAATTCGGTCTTCCAACTCGAAGCCGTTCGTCTTCGAGTATCTTCAAATATCGCTAAGTCTTCGGTCTTCGTCTTCACGCCTTGCGGCCTCGTGGTCCCTCAGCCTCGGGCCTTCAGTCTTCGAATATCTCTAAAATTTTAGAGTCTTCAAGGTTGTCGAAAAGATCTTCGATTCCTCGAGTGAAATCGCGAAGCTTCGATTGTCGTCAAATCGCTCCCAATAATGCTCCAAATAGGTCTTCGTTAAAACGCTCCCGATAATGCTCCAAATAGGTCTTCGTTAAAACGCTCCCGATAATGCTCCAAATAGGTCTTCGTTAAAACGCTCCTGATAATGCTCCTCTTGACGCTCACGTTGGATTGTTGAAATGAATAATGAGGTGGTATAGGGCCTTGTAGTGCCCCTTTATATAGGCTTGGAAATCTTGTGATTGGTTGAATTGGCGGTTAAACATTTGGCCCCTAATGCCACATGTCTCAATAGGCTAATTTTAGTCTGAATTAAGGCTGCAGTCTAAATTTAGGTCTGTCGGATCTATTTACAGAACCCACACGTGCTAAATATAGATGTTATTGTGGGGAAGATTGGTTATGTTCTTCTAATTTCCTAGATGTGCCTAGGTGTGTTCAGTTACCATTCATGAGCCATTCATCCAAGATCTCATCCTTTCATTGCTTAGATGGTTAAAGCGGTTAATGTCATCCAAGGGATGTTCATCCCTTGGCGTTGTCTTTCATTTACATCCTTTAGTAAGTACGTGTCCACTCATTGTTGGTTAACTACTAAGTGGTCACTTCCTAAAGTCACTAAGTGCTTGCCTCTCAAAATGGTAATTAGGTACTCACTAATTACTCCTACCTACTATGTGGCCGTTCCCTTGTTACTATGACGCATGTTCCCGCCGGCTAGCTCCGTTCCCCAAACGGTTGGGCTCCCGTTCCCGCCGACTTAGGTATCGTTCCCGAGGCCTAATCCGTGTTCCCGCCGCATTAGGTAACGTTCCCGAGGCCTAAGCGCGTTCCCAACGGCTTGATGCCCGTTGCTCTTCGTGACCGCCTCCCATTGCTCCACGTGGCATCGTCGTATGGGTTGTTCCCCCCATTAAGTCCCGATGCCAGCTCTTGGTCCTTCAGATTTCGCTCGCGTTCCCCTCGGCCGCTCACGTTCCCAGGGACCGCTCCTTGTTCCCAAGGGCCTCTTCACGTTCCCAACGACCGCTCTCATTCACACCGTGGCTGCTCCCGTTCCCACTTCCCCGGCTCGGCTACCTCTTGTTTGCACCTTGGGCTTCTTGCCCTCCGGCCTTCTCTTTGGCCTTGGGGGGAGGTGAGCTCTCCAACCACCAGTTCCATCGTTGTTCAAAGTGGTGTATGTAGTCCGAGACCTCACTTTTAGAAGCTTATGCTTCCCCGATTTGTGCCATCTGATTACACTATTGGTCAACTTAATGTAACCTAGACATATAGGCCTCATGATTAGGTAAGTGGTAGGCTGTCGATGTTGATTAACCTAAGCGATAGACAATTACAAAATATTATCCCAATTTCCAGGTTGTCTCCTCCATTTCTACGTTGTGTTGTTTCAGGAGCTTTGCAATCTACGATGAATTTAGTGTCATGCAGTTTCAAGAGCTTAGGTCAAGTGGGCTAGTCGGAAATAACACAACCATTTAAGGGTTGCCTACCTTAAGAGTTAAGTGCTCCACAACAAAATTTCTTGAACCCTTCACCATCACGGAGCCACCCAACAATAGATGGGACAAAAATTTGCAATTGATTGATTACAACAAGCCACCAACAACCATCAATTGTGATGACTTTGCCGGGTACCTACTTCACATGGTTAATGGGTCCAAGATGGTCGAAATTGAGTCCCCCCCCCAACTCGCAATGAATGTGGCCCTTGAAGCCGAGCTCTCGATTCTCATCCAAGGTGAACCTGCATTTTGTGTCCTTTGTAGTGGAGAGAAGTGCCACGGAAAGTGTACGAGAGAGGAACGCAAAGTACTTGAGTCACTCCTTCAACTTGGCCTCTTCCTATCCCCTCCCAACGAAATGGAGAACCCTCCAATCATAGCTCTTGTCCAAGGCTCTTCAATGCACCAAATGTCCACTAGGAGACTTGTGGGCTCCAACTCGTCACAATCACAATACTCACGAACCTTTTGTGGATAGGTAGGTAGGTTCTCTCTCTATACTTTGTTTTTACTTAACCATAAATGAATTGAACTAGTAGCACAATATAATCTCAAAGGAATATTACTTTAGGGTTAGGTTGGTTTTACCTAATGAATATCCATCATAGATCGGATCCTTTGCATTTATGGCCACGGATTGTTACTTGAGATGAGATAATGACAAAAGTATGGAGATGGTTATGCAAAGATATGGTCATGAGGGATGGTCCCCCCCCCACCCTCCGGGGTTTTGAAAGGCACATAGATATGTAGAAGAATGGGTTGGCCTCTGAATTAGAGGATATATTATGAAAGGACTAAGCTTGAAAGTAAGCATAGAACTACTCAAGAAAAGCCTCTCTCTCTCTCTCTCTCTCTCTCTCTCTCTCTCTCTCTAGTTCTTGATTAATACTATGCTACACAAAAGTTTCAATTTTAAACTCTTACACTAATATACCTAGCAATGGTCATCTTTGTAAAATGGATGATTATAAAATCAGAAGATCCTAAGTCTACATGCATGGAAAGAAATCATACTTACCATGAAATGGATGTAACAAAGATGTAGATGAATGGAGTAAAAATAGGGTTACGAGAACTTACCATAGGTAAGAACTCCAATATAAACCCTTAACCCTAAAAAGAGCCTCTTTTTTACCATTCACGCAAGTGAGAGGTGCGGCGAGCTTTGTGTATACACATTAGGGTAATAGATACGTGCTAGAAGTAAGAGAAACTAGGGCTTATCACCAAGAGGAGTATTCTACTTGGAGTAACCCAATCATGGCCAAGGAACAGGTTTGAACACCCATATGTTGTTTCACAATGAGTGTTGTACTTTGAAATACTTTGATGCATTTGAAATGGATTAAGTGTGTGCGACATGGATAACAACTGGGTCCTCCTGTTATTTACCTCGTGTACGTAACTAATCCTCAATTTGTTTGTTGGTTGGTTGCATGGGCATAGGTGAGGCAGGCCCTTCACACATTCAATGCAGTGATGTATTGTGATTATGCACATCTATTGGTTGAGGTTACTAGGAACATCTCCTTTGTAAGTACCCCATACATGTGGTGGTCTAGTTAGATGTACTTGGCAGAGAAGCAAGAAGGTTGGCAATTAATTTCCAAAGCATGGGACAGTCAAAATCAAACATATGGTGTTGGATACCATATGATAGCAAAAAAATCTAAGTAAGGTCCATATTCTTGCAAAGCAAACTAGATTATGATACAAAATGTATATGTGGTACAACACATACAGTGAGACATAGTTGCAAGTGACTTTATTATGCAATGTGTTATTGTGTTATCAAATAGGAAGATGCAAGAGACATAGAATGAGTCTTGTGGATATTCCCACCCACCCACTCTTGTATTGCAATGAGGAAAAAATTGAAGGATTTGGCCTTTGAAAAGAGGAAGTTCAAACTTTGTAAAAGTTTTGAAAAGTCATCTCTCTCTCTCTCTCTCTCTCTCTATACTCTGTTTTTACTTTGCCATAAATGACTAGCACAACCTTTAGCACATAACCCCAATGATTTATTTACTTTAGGGTTGGAAAAGGTTTATCTAGAAAATATCCACCATTGATCCGGTAGTATGCATCTACGGACAAGGATGTTTACCTAATCCTATATTAAGAGGAAGGAGACATGAGAGCCTCCTTTCCAAGGTTAAGCCGCAGTGGTAATCTACCCTAAGTAACTTTGAGGATTAGTGTAAAGTGTGTGGGCTTGTGGGAAGTGCATGTAAGCTACCTCAAGTTTAGGACATTCAAGTGTCAAAAATGGCTAAGGAACAGGTATAATACTCAATGATAGTATTGGGTATGCATTGATACAAAATATATGATTATGCTATGATTGTTTGTGTGACATAGATAACAATTGGGTTCTGCTGTTATTCACCTCGTGTACGTTACTAACCCTCTCTTTGGATTTGGTTGGTGGCATGGACACAGGTGAGGCAGACCCTTCACAACTTGGACAACACTCTTAGGTTTTGTATTTCATCTTTGTGCAAAAATGTCATGTGTATAATGCTTAGGTATAATGTGAGATACTAAGCATTGTTTTATTTGTGATTGAACCTCGAAGTATAGTGCAAATATGCAGTACATGTACCTTTGAGTTTTGACTTGTAAATATTGGATATGGAATGCCATACTTCGGTTAAGGACACAAGGGTTACAACCTTGGTAGTTTGGACAATCAAAGGTTTAGCTATTGATGATACATATCAAGAGGAGATAGTAGTAAAGGTTTAGAGATAGGTATGCAAAAGTCTGGCCAAGAGGGATGGTCCCACCCACCCTCCCGGGTTTTGAAAGGTACATAGATATGTAAAAGAATGGTTTGGCCTCTACACAAGAGGATGTTTTCAGAAGAGACTATGCTTGAATGTAAGCATAGATCTAGTCAAGAAATGCCCAGCTCTCTCTCACACTCAAAATGAATCACCTTTAAAATGTCGTAAATTTTTTATCTCCTTAGCATTTCTCGAAGAGGATATCCCCATTCCTCTTCATGTTGAAGCCAATATATGTGTCGATCGACCCAACATAGAGTTCATGGTTGAAAGGTGTTAGCCAAGATTCTTCATTTATGTTAAACTACTTGTTCATAACTTATTTCTATTCTTTGTAAAAAAAAAATTCATATATATAGATAGATAGAGACCCTAATAAAGTGAAACTAAGAATCTGGTGAGACAATACATTTGATAAATCTCGATTGAAAATCCTTGTGTACATGAATTGTTTTGAAAGATTTAGGACATCCCCTTTCGAACACTTGCAAGGACGCACAACAATATCATTCATATAAAGATGCCGGGGGTGACAAAATGGATAGGGGTCCATTTTCAGCCAAGCCATCATCTTCTTCTTCTTCTTCTTCTTCTTCTTCTTCTTCTTCTTTTTCTTTTTCTTTTTCTTTTAATTTTTTTTAATTTTTTGAGACAAAAGGTCGATAGCCAGCGCCAAAGCACAGGAGGCAGTTGACCACCTAGCAAGTTTCTGTCAAGTAGAGAGGAGATTTCACAGCCGGGAATTGAACCCGAGATACCCAAATCTCAAGGAAGTGGTCCAAGCCATTAACATCAATGTGGCACTACAAGCATACGAGGTTTTCGTCACACAGTAAATAACTAGGTTTCCAGTGATGTAGGTCATATGCATTTGGTGGTTTAACTAGGATGCGTTCAACTAGAATGAGCGATGCAAGACGATTAATGATAGTAATGTCAACATTTTGATGTTTGCAACCAAATTACAAAGTTGAATATTATTTATTAATTTATAAAATATTGGGCGCCCTAAAAGCATTTGTTTAAAAACATCATCTGACAACTTAATCAATATTATTACCTTGTCATAAAAATGATACATGAATACCGAATGTAGACCTAGTTCATTTTAGCCAACTCCTTCACTACAGGCTATAAGCCAAACCCACAACCTCTGTGTGATACAGATTTTTGGTCCAGAAGTAGATATTTTTGAATTTTGGTAAGATGTGAACTCAAAGTGTAAGATAGAATGTAGCATGAACACTAAGAGAGGTGATTAGTGATTAATTAGTGGAAATGAGCAAGAGGTAACTTACCTTGCTCATTCCAAATCAAATCTTAGGAAAGGAAGAGTCGGTTGGGCAGGACTATAGTCATGTGAACCTTTTGAAGAGACTCTTGAGATCAAGCTACGGAAAGATGTGGCAGTTAGGGAAGTTAAGTTCATGGGATATAGGCCAGGGAGAGAAAAAGGAGTTTAGTTCTTCTCGAGAAGAAAGACTCTCTTGCTTCCTAGTTTTTGAATGTCCATAGCGTGACAAATTCTCGGGTGTGAAGCCCTTTCATATGTATCAGATCTTCTCTTCATATATAAAGAGTATTACAGTTCCTAAATTGCAAGTGTCCTTGGCGTTTGATTAAAATCTCTTGTAAGTCTTGAGTGTGGATGTTTCATTCAATGTGTTTATGAGTGTAAGTGTGAATTCTGGAGTGGAATACGATTCTTCTGAGGAAGAGAGATGGAAGCCTTAGTGATTGTTGTGGAGTAATTTCAAAGTGTGGTTTTATCAGTTTCAAGTATTAAGAATTTCAGTGTGTGTAAGTTTAGAATTATCTCTCGAGAAGAGAGTGGATTCTTGATTTCTTTGAATCAGGTTTCATGATATGGAGTGATAGTATGTAGGGGGTGCGAAGCTCCTGAAGTGTTATAAGATTATGTGGTGTAGTCCTTCTGTGATAAGGACCATCTGCTGGAAATTATAAGATGGAACCATTGCTCTATCAATCTGTTGTCATGTGTGCTTAATGGTAATGGAACTCTTTCTAAGAATGTCTTAATATTTCAGATCATGAGATTTCAGAAGAGATTTATTTCTCATGCTGTTGTTGTTGATGTTGCAACATATTCGTAGGTTTCAAAAGTATGCTCTGCTAACTTAGTCAAGAAGGGCCAATCAAGGACTTTCTTCTCGGTAATGAGGTGTTTAAAATTATGAGCGACGTTCATTGCGAATAGAGCATGTATGTGTAGTGATGGATTCAAAATTGAAACTCTTGAGTTTGGAAGGAAGTAAGAGACTTTATTTATAATATGATAACCCACCTTTCCGAATAGGTCTCAAGTGAGGGATGGTTGAATGGAAAGTTGATAATGTATTAGGTTCCTCTTGTGACTGGGGGGAACTGTACTTATCAATGCCCGATGGTGCATTGCGTAAAGTAAATGCAAGACTAGATGTGAAGTTCTAGCTACGTTGAAGTGAGAATTTTGTGGATCTAATATTGTCTGAGAATTGGGCAAACCTTGAACTCTTTTGTTCTCATGAAAATAGAAATCCTGTGAAGGGACGTAAAGGGTCATCTGAGGATGCTCTTATTAGGAGTGTGAAGCTTGGACACATTTTGGAGTAATCCTAATCTTAGAAACTCCTCTTCCTCAACTTGTGGAAGTGAGGTTAGGACCCTAGTGATTCTAAATCCAGTCGGTTATGGGTTGACAGTTCCCATTCTTGTTAATTATATTTGAGATATACTCCCTGGGTTCCTCGTGGAAGGATCGGCAATTCCGCTGAGAGCTCAAATTTCCACCAGTTTATCTATAACTAACTGCCGGTTCGTATCGGATATGGCTTCGGATGCCATCCTGGTTCCCTGGTTTGCTCGCAAGGAGGTGGTGTTTTCACTTCGTCACATGCTCAGATCGGAACCGGGGGTGATGGAAGATGGAGTCCTCTGAGGGTGAACAGGAGAGACAATTGGATCTTGTGACTGTGGAAATTGTGATTCCAGGTTTGTTGTTGGCCTTGGGGGATAATAGCTATTGGAGTGCGCAGCGCCGGAATTGAGCGATAGAGCGGAGATCAAAGACATAGAAGGAGAAGCCGCGACCCTTTAACCCATATCGTTTGGGGGAAGGCTGAAGGGCAGGTATATAAGGAGAAGTGGCCAGCTCCGAGTTCGAGAACAAGACGCTGACTTGGAACTGGTGACTAGTTACTTGTGACTAAGACTATGGCCCTCTCTGTGAGACTCGTTACTTGGAACTTGGAACTGGTTACTGTTACTTGATACTGGTTACTGGTTACTTAGACTATGGCCGACCCTGTTGGACTATGGACACCCCGTTAGACTATGGTCTCCGTGAATTAGACTTGCTCGCTTAGTTCCGGTCCGGTTCGCTTCGCTTAGGTTACCCGGTTCGTGTCACTTGTAACTAGACTTTTGCAAGTTAGAATAATTAATTTTAATGTATTAACTTCAAAATAATTTTGTTAAGTCCAAAGGGATAAGAAGTAATTGTTTGTCACAATATTAATTTGAATGGCTTAATCTAAGAGCTTGAGAGACTTGAGTGTAATCTGTGGTGGATATGTACTAACATGTGGTATGGCCTCTGGTTACTGGACCCTTAGACGAAGAGACTATGGTTCAGCCCAAGGTGTCTTGACCCTGGGTTTCTAAGACTATTGCCACTCATAAGACAATTGTCGATTTGTGACTCTTTACATTAGATTATTATAATAAAAGGAACCAAGATTGAAGGGGGTAGCTGTGAGGGAGAGACTGAGCAATTGCATATACCGCATTGAGTGACCCTTGTTCCTAAAATCACCCTTTAATAAATCCCATTACCACCTTAAGATGGTTTTTGTATGTGTTTAGTGTCCTAAACTCATTCATGATCTATTGTGATCTATCAATTCACCTAATAGTGACATCTAAAGTTACATTTGACACTCTTTTAGTCTTCCCTGGGTGGTTTTCTTAATCGAAACCCGAACCGAAAAACTATCTACACTCTGCTAACTTTGGTATGCTCAAGTGCGAACCCATGACCTTGAGGTTACCAAGGAGGGTACTTACCCAACTAGCTCTTCAGCATGATGTTGTGAAATAGGGCATGCATACATTGGTATAAAGGCAACCGACCTGTTGTGTAAATAACGATCATGTGTCACTGCAGCTCGAGTACCAACCACCACTAACAAATAACACTAAAACATAGCAAAGGCACACATACACAACACACCTTCACACCGGATGCGGTGTGGTCACCGACGCCGCATACTGTGACAGACCCATTCCTGACCACCACCCCATTTTCGCAGCTTAGACCAACCTATTTTCGTGCATCACAATATCAATCTCTAGTCAATGATCACATGTCATGGTCAAAATCCAACGTAGCCAAATGTCAGTGGCTAAGTTGACAACTAGGTTTAAATTGCAAGCATATCTGGCTGCCACAATTATCAATTACGTGAACCATGTGTTCTCGGTTTTGCAACCGATTGGTGATCGGAAACAGGGTAGCCTATACCATAAGTATAGGTCGAAGAGTATATCCACTTAAAAAAAATCATAGTAATATGGTTCAAAAAACGTCATGAAGATTCATGAAATGCTTCTCAATTCTATTTCTCACCACAGGGAGTTTTTTTTTCCTTTGATCATATTTAAACTGCAAGTATGCTAGATTGCTTAACTAGTCAAGAATGAGTTGGCTACCTTAATGTAAATTGATGACTAAAGGATGGGGTCATGAGCTTTTGATCAATGAGCTACTATATAACACGACTGGTGCTGTGCTATTAGTTGGGATCAGTTATTTTGTATAAAGAAATAAATGGGAAGTGGTTTATATAGGATGAAATGAGTATAGGTAGATGAGTCTTAAATGGTTTTTTCTTTTTTTTCTTTTTTTCTTTCCCGGCTAGTCCACTTCTCCAAGATATGAAACACATGATCAGTACAAGATGGTTAGCACATGGAAATCAAGGCTGTAGCCACTTTCCTCATAATTCCTTGGCAAATGCTTCATGTTACGAAGATGATCCAAATCATATATTACATACATGTACGAAAGATAATCAAAATTGCTCTTGGTTAACGCTGTTGAGGAATGCTCTACGTGAACGCTCAAAGAGATTCAAAGAGAATCTCCACTTTGGCCTCTCATAACTTCTGCATCTCAACTCCGATTTTGAAACTTAAATCAACAACCTTTGTGATTTGCAATTGATAAATGAGCAAGACAACTTTCCGATCACCTCCAACAACCAAAATTGTATGCATACGTGAACCCTATATCCATGGATTCCTACAAGTGTTGGTTGCAAGGATGTGTAAGGTGATCAATGAACCCGGCTCCAAGGCAAAGGGGACGAAGTCCCCATGCCTACCACTAAGCGAAGAAACCTTTAGTGTTGTTGTGACTTTGCACTCCACAACAAATCAAAAATGTTTGTTGGTAGCGGAACATGAAAAGCATAAGTAACGACACCGGACTTAATACCACTGATGCTTAAGGTATGTGGAACTTGTTATTTTGTTCATTTTCTTAATCAGACACCTATATTTGATTGGTGTGTAGTTGGGCGAGCAGGAAAGAACAAACACCATAAAGACACATGTCTAAAAGAGATTGGATGACGTCTTCAGATTTAAGTAACTACATTCGCACTCAATAGTGAACGCAATTGAGGGGACCTATGTACCTCAATGAAGGAATCAACAAACACGCGCTTCTGGTAACCATAACTAACTCAAAAGGAGATATGATTTTCAGTCCAACTTTTGTTGATGCTTCATCATAGATTTGCTCATGCAATAGAAGGTTGGAAACCATGAACCGAGTAACACCCACATACCTTGTACAATGCTCCGGAGGCTATGCTCTTTGAGACATTGCGGCCAAAAAGAAGTGAGGATGGTTTCATGGAGAAGGCATCCGATGCTCTATCAGGCCCATTGTGGCCTCATCAGTTGCATGATTTCCAAATTATTTCTGGCTGCTTTGGATCGTGATTCCCATATGATGTCGGGCAGTTGGGGCCCATGTGGTGGGAGCGAGCATTCAAGCAGCTAGCTATCAACCAGTGTCCCGGGGAGTTTCTTGGGCGTAATCAGGGCCACTTCACACACGAGACTGAGAGCCCGTGACCATTGCACTTCAAGCACTCTCATTGGTGGAAAAGGCGGAGCTGGTCCAAGTTCGCTTCACACTATGCTTGAGGGGACCAACGGAGTATGTATGTGAATGCAAGATGGATGTAAAAGTCTACATGGATTCCTACATGGCATCGAATGGATCATGTTTCGTGGTCACTTGGACTATTTTCAAAAACCACCTCTTGGAGGTGGGCCTCACACAAAACCATTGGGAGACCATGGCACTATGAACGCTCACAACCGTTGATTTATTCTATTTTATCATGTGTGAGGACCCGTATGAATAGAAATTCATTGTAGTAGCATTTTGTTGAGGGCCCGGTCACATATGACTTCACACTACACTTGAGGGTCCATGACCACACTACATGATTTTGGAGGTGTGTTGGGACGGCCTTTTGGATTTTTTCTTTTGGACTCTCACAATTTCATGGTCACGGCTCTTGGCTCATGTGTGAAGTGGCACTCAGTCGAGATCCTAGTGTTTCGAAGACCAAATGGTAGGCAACACCATAGATCTTTGGACTCCTATTTCAAAAGCTCTTGAAAATATTTGTATGTGTTTGGAGTTATAAGTTATTATTTCATACCATCTATATTGCTTAAACTTGTATATATTTTGAAGCTCATATTACTTATGTTTTTCGTATTCCCTCAATAATACAACAACTTTACGCCATTTGTCATATTAATGAGAAGACGACACCTCAATAATACAACCTTTTTTTTGTGTTTCACAAACGTGTCGTACTAAAGAGGGAGAACAGTAGTTTAAGACCAGTCATGCTTGCAGTAAGTTAGCTATGGCAAGACTCTCGCTGCTCTTGGCAATAATAAGCCGATCACACAGCCTTACCACACTTGAGTGCCCAAGCCTGCCGGTCAGCTAGCTAGCGGTCACACACACACGTGCGCTTATACATACATATTTGGGAGTTTCATAACATTATTCAGCTGCATGGTTGTGTTCCATTCTATATTTAGCATCTAACATGGACCTCCACTACTTACCTTCATGGGAAGAACCTTAGATAATAGCAAGATACGGACGCCGGTATGAATAACATGAATATTTTGAGTGATGTCAGTATTGTCAATGAATGTTGTTACTATGAATAATATATTTAGTGAATAATGTCCAGATGAACGTGGCTTCCTATGAATATTGTTGGGGATGAATTATGATTCATGTGCGTAGGTTGGGAGTATGAGGGCGAGTTTCTATGTAGGCCACTCGCCCATCATGTTCTAGTGTGAATAAGCACAAACCCACCTGAATGTAGAGTGAATTTGATGGGCTAGGGTTCGTAAATGCCAAC
Organism: Polytrichum formosum; assembly: GCA_964035585.1. Lineage (NCBI taxonomy): Eukaryota > Viridiplantae > Streptophyta > Polytrichopsida > Polytrichales > Polytrichaceae > Polytrichum > Polytrichum formosum. The sequence goes on along the minus strand of OZ037941.1, from coordinate 16,353,345 downwards.
TAGCTACTCCCATCTTCTCAAATCCAGGCCCACCTACTAACCTCCTCCTCCTAAAACCGGTCTTCAAAACCTTTGGTGACCAACACTTGTAGGTCAAATTTTCTTTAGTGGGCGCATGGAAGTCTAGCGGCCCATCTCCACGGCCCTCCACATTATAGCGGACCACCAGAATGTGGTTGGATGGTGGCTTGTGCTTAAGTACATGTGAACACGTCTAACCCACTATTTTATAGAATCTAGTGGGAGAGCGGCCTACATGGAAACTCACCCTAACTCCACCCAAATTTCCAAATGTAAACCTAAATGTATGAGTAGCAAACAAATATTACTACTTTGTTCAGGGGCCCCACAAAATATAATTGACATATTCCAAGGTAAGTGGAACTGACCCACATGGTTGAATAATGTTAAGTTTCTTTAACGACAATTCCAATGGACTTGGGCCAAGGATTTATGTGATGACGAACCAATCAATTGATTCTTTAATGGGTTGTAGCCATCGGGGTCCATGACATTACTAAGCTTACCTCCTTTGCACATTTTCCAAATAGAGGGGGGAGGTAGTCGGCTTAGGGTGAGTTTTCATCTAGGTTGCTTGCCCACTAGATTCTAGATAATAGTGAGTTGAAGGTGTTCGCATGTAGTTAAGCACAAGCTGCCAACCAACAACATTTTGGTGGCTTACTAGAATGTGAAGGGTTGTGAACACGGATCGCTAGACTTCCATGCGCCCCACTAAAGCACTTTTAAAACTACAAGTGCCAGTCACCAAAGGATTGGAGACTGGATTGAGAAGGAGGAGGTTGGAAGGTGGGCCCGGATTTGAGAAGATGAGAGTAGCTACACTAAATATGATATTTAGTGTCACTTACTATTTGAAATTACAAAACACTATAATTGTTTATTGTACATCTCATTTTTTTTACCAACAAAGGCCGAATTGGTTGTTGAACAAGAACATTAACATCTTTATTTGGTAAAAAACTACACTAATAGTAAAAAGATATAGGAATGTGTAACTTTGAATAGTAAGTGACATTAAATACCATATTTAGTGTAGTTGGCACATACAAACCTTGTCCCACTAGATTCCATCTACATTTGGGGTGGGTTTGTCCTTGTTCCCACTAGAATCTGATGGGTGAGTGGTCTACATGGAAACTCACCCTTACATAGTTGGCTTTTCCATATCACGGATTATAAGACCATATTCATTTTCGATGGATTCCTCCAGGTAATCACACTCACTTGGGGCCCCAGATGACAACCACACACCCTTCACGAACTTTTTAGAGTATTTAAAAAATAAACAAATAAAAATTGGTCAACCAAGCCTAAGTGTTGGTCCAATAGTTGGTTTGCCCTTGCAAATGAATAGGTTCACGCTGGATATTGTTCAATTTGTTAGGGTGGCCCAACATAAAATGGACATTATGCTTCTAAAATTTCCTACCCTAGGGTGCAACACCCCACTGCTAAGTAACATTTTGTTGTTCTCTTCTGGATGAATTGATAGAAGGTTCAATAGGTTAGGCCAACATGGGTATCTACCCATAGACACATGAGGAACGCAATTTGGAGGTGATTAGAATGTGGAAAGAAAATGTCAAATTGGTCATGTTTATGTTGTGTTTGGAGTTCATGTGAGGGTGTTGACTCCAATCAATGGTTGCCACTCCAATGCAAACTTTGCATGAACATCAATGATGTTTATTCTTGTAAAATTGGCATATGTTATTTTGTTCATGTAAGAATGGCCTTTGTGCTCACATCAACCATTCTATTTAGCATTTGGACACTCCCTGATTATTAGAAAATTACTTTGCATATACGTGTTTAGAAACATAGGAAAATTTGCATACTGAAAATGCAAGGTGGCAAGCCTACTGTGGTTTGTACAATTTGGCATGATAATTTGTGGACGTGCTCAACTATTTAGTCGTTCCCATTTAGTGGATCACACAAGCATTCCGCTCATTTTCCAAGTGAATTTGATGGATCAAAGGTCTTTTTTGGGGGATAAAACATGGCATTTGCTCGGGCATCCCTTCATTCACTTGTTATAATCTAAAAATTCAAAGGGTTGTTTATGCCCATTATTCCCCTCAAAGTAGTTAATCTCCCATTTTAACCTCAAAACTTGTCCATGAAAATTCCACGACCAACATTGAGTGAAATGCACTCAAAACGATCTTTTGATAGGCTTGGGAAGACATGTGGTTAAGACAAGACACCATTAAGACATGTGTTTAGAAGACATTGGACTACATGATACATTTTGTCCAGAATTCATGCATAAGTCCATACATACTTAAACTTAGTTAAAATATTTCAAAGCTAGATCAAGAGAGTGATGCTATGCACATATTCTTCCAATAAGTCATTTGGCCATTGAAATTTGTGTCCATTTGTATTTTTGTTTTGAAAGCTTCGGTGGATGATAAGGTATGTGGGCCTAAAACAAACACTATTAGCTCTGCACCCACTTAACCTAGGATATTAGTAGCGTGATCGGTACAAGATAATTAGTAAATTGGAAATCCAAATATAGGCCATAGCCATTTTCCACATAATTTTTAGGACCCATATAAAGTTCTTGTTATTAATCACAATATAGAATGTATATTCTTCTTAATTGATCATTTAGGGTCCCCCAGTTATGTTGACTATTGAACCCTAGAAAGTTGAACATAATTGGAGTGTGTTCACCAATCTCTTTTAAACACACTTTTTTCAATTTTTTGTTCTGGATCCACACCTAACCACACAACACTCAAATATACATGTCCAATTCATACAAGTTATTGTGTTGAGTTAGGTCCACACACTTGAACCCTTGAGCATTCAGCACGCCCAAACTGGGCCTCTCCATGCACAAAAGCATGTCTTTCAGCTTAATACTCTCAACTTTAAATATTGTGTCAAAAGTGGCCCTATCTAAATTTGCTAATTCTTCATAGCGCACTTTTCAACTTGGTTGAACACCTTAATGTTAATGAAGATTTAAGTTGAAATACACAAACTTGGATACAAGTACACAGTCTATAATTGGATCACCAATATCACATATGAGTATGTTATTAATTCATCCTTGAGATAAGACAACATCCTAAATAAACTTCAAACTCCTGAATTTTATAAAAATTTCACTTTCATTAACATTTGGAATGACTTTAAAACTTGGTGAGGTTCATAGATATCGTGTATATATGTTGTACATTGAACCCCTATGTCCTTTAAGGGCTAGGGATTCATGGTGTCTACATAAGCTCAATTGTTACGAAGGTGAAAACACAGTGAATTAGATAATAACATGTAAATGAATGTTTTTAGAGAATTTAACTCTAGAATGAGAACCAAAGACCCCAAATTAGGGCCACTTTACACACGAGACTAAGAGCCCGTGACCATTACACTTCAAGCACTCTCATTGGTGGAAAAGGCGGAGCTGGTCCAAGTTCGCTTCACACTAAGCTCGAGGGATCAACGGAGTATGTGAATGCAAGATGGATGTAAAGTCTACATGGATTCTTACATGGCATCGAATGGATCATGTTTCACAATCACTTGGACTATTTTCAAAAACCACCTCTTGGAGGTAGGCCTAACACAAAACCAGGAAACCATGGCACTTTGAACGCTCACAACTGTTGATTTACTCTATTTGATCATGTGTGAGGACCCCACAATGATAGAAATTCCTTGAAATAACATTTGGTTGAGGGCCCGGTCACATGTGATTGCTACACTTGCGGATCTGTGACCACACTACATGATTTTGGAGGTGTGTTGGGACGGCCTTTGGACACTTTCTTTTGGGCTCTCACAATTTCATGGTCACAGCTCTTGGCTCGTGTGTGCAGTGGCCCTTAGTCTAGTGATATCACAAATTGGAATAAATTGGCCCTCGATCTTGTAGGAGAGCCACAATGGACGAGTTCACATGGACGCCAAGAATCCCAAGCCGCCTTCTTTAAGGGTTGAGTACTTGCTTTTCTCTTGCATGTCAGCTCCATGTCAGAAGTAAGTGGCCTGCACATCAAACCCAAGAAAGACCGATGTGCAACATGTCGGATTGCTGCCACTTCGCTTCGATTCAATTCAAGTTAATTCAACTTAACGAATCATATTGCCGACCCGATGCTGAAGAATCTAATGTATCGTTGTTTACTTTACATTATAGTACGAGCCCATATGCATTCGGCCGTTGTTTTTCATGAGCTTCTAATCATAGTATCTGTGCTTCGTACTTCCAATATGCTTGTGTCATGCAGTCAGTCAGTCACTGCAGCCACGACACTTGTGTGGAGATTCAGCTGGCTGCCTGCATGCTCCAGATCCAAGCATGAAACTCGGGCTCCAGTCACCATGCTTGAGCTCCTTCACAGTGTAATTACGTGTTTGGCAAAAATTTATTTGACGTTCAACTTCAAATCCAAACCATCACATGACATTTCAAAAACAAAAATATCGTCAATTGACATCTTTGTTTCATTTTTGGTCCAAGATGATCCTAAACTACCGGATGATAGCAGGGGCATCACCAACCTTGATTTCCAAGGTAGGCCCACTCGGGAAATCAAATTTTATATAGTGCATATCTTTTCAAGAAAAATGTAATTTTCTATATATGACCTAGGCTTTTAGGTGGACCTTCAGGCCCATGGTAGGCCCGGCGACGCCTCTGGATGATAGTGGAGAGGTACCCAAACCGAACAGAGTGGTTGGCGATTCAATTCCTGGCCGTGAAATCGTCTCCCTACTTGATGGAAAACTAGCCAGGTGGTCAAGCGCCTCTTCTGTTTCAAAAAGTAAGGACATCTTCATTCCATTTTAAGATGTTCTCTTCAATTTCAAGTTGCCTAGTAGTACGTACCGTTTCAATTTCCAACATGTCATTTGACTTGTTGGTTTCTATTTCTTCACAAGTCACATGAAGTGTCAAATTCTAAATTGTGGTTTTGTTGTGCAAGTTTTTGCGTGTCAAATGTCAAAATTTTGTGATAATACACATAACTGCACACACTTATAAGTTATCAAGCATCCAAATGATTTGGGGAGGTGGAAAACAATGTCATGCGCAATGGGGGTGTTTTTTAGATTTCCAATCATGGCAACAACAATATCATTGGGGGTGCAGTAAAAACCAATGTTGGACCAATATATAAGTGAATGAGTGGTAGCAATAATCAACGTTAATGGAGGTAACAAAGAAATTTCATCTTGCTTCAGTTACTTGTAAACATTTTGTGATTTATTTATTTATCAAGTTCCGCTATTAATTAGAATTTAGTTTTTAGTCAAGATTCCACAACAATACTCCAAACTTACAACATAAAAGCATTAAATTGATTTGCAATTCATTAACATCCCCACATGGGCATGTCGCCATGGGTAGAGATTGATGAACGGACATCGCATTTCAGTTATAAAAAAGAAAACGTTGGCACTTTGTGTTCTTTTCTTTCTTTATATGCAATCCATGAACAATGGAGGAGAAAGAATTATATCAACACCAACAATTGCAACAAGGAATATGTTAATAATGAAAAATGGGATTGAGAAATGGGCAAGAAGTTATAGCCAACTTGTCATTTCAAACACATGAAATGTCTTCATGTATGATCTATACAACATCAACGACATTGTGACTAATGAAGTCACTCAACATCCCTATTTGCCACCTTCACATACACTAAGTGAGACAATAAACTCAATGTCATGGGAGTGCGCCATCAAACCATGGTGACTCACCTCATGCACACAAGGCTCCAGAGCATGTTGATTGTTGTTTGAAACAAAGCCATTCAAGGATTTAATATTTGAGTCCATCAAGGTGTACACAAAAGTAGACCGCTTAAAGCTAAATCCATAGTTTCAAAAACCATCTCTTAAGATCAATCCATTGTGTGAATGGCAACATATTTAATCTTGTTTCGACCATGTGTTGTTCAAAACAATGAAGAAGACCCTCAATGCACAAGAATGACAAGTGCATCATATTCACAAGACAAGTTGGCATGTTGAAGGGAGCTTGTAGACACTAGATTCAAATTCGATTTATTGTTGGGAGGATCTAGAGAGCATTATGCAAGCACAAACTTGAAGTTAACATCTAGCAACGGTCAAATAATGTTATGTCAAGAGTTGGTTCAACTAAAAACTAAAAATCTCCAGGCTATACAATGTTTCTATGCATGTTTACCATCCCTATGATAAGATAGTTGCCATGAAACTTCACCTAGCGGTTTTTCCTTAATTTATTTACAACTCAACAAGGATCACAAATTTTATTACATGTAGAGGGCGCTCTATTTCATCTCTGCTAGTGTTGGGATGTAGTTTCAACATCAATATCAATTGGTACGCAACCAATGTATGAATGCCATGTGGCATAATTTAAAGGGAAAATTACGACTTTTTGTCAAAATGGAAAGCCTTTGTAGTCTAAAGGCTACATTTTCCATGAAGGAGCTAGAGGTCCATATCTAACCTTCAACTCCCATTCAACACTTTAAAAAAAATAAAATTAAGAGTTGTCCATTTTAACTTCAATATTATTTGGTGTAGCATTGGAATTGATGTGCCATATTGATTGGAGTGGTCTCCATAACTTGTCAAGCAGCAGCAAGTGTCTACAATCTCGTATTTCTTTTGCTAGTTGCCATCTAGTGATTGCAAGAACATTATACATGTCAAGATTACACATGTCAAGTGAACCCATACCTTTTTCTAGTGCTTGCACCAATTTGTTCTAAGAAAAACTCAATGATATCAAATTGTGGAAGTCATTAGATTGAAAATTACAATTTGTCCCAAAGTTCTAAATATGTTATAAACTAGATTACGTTTGGACCAATACTAAATTGCAGTCTTGTATATGGAATGTACCCGTGTTTTCGCTTCATTCTTCAATTGAAAGGGGAGTGAATGTTCGCCTACTACTAGAAGTTGGACAATGCCATTGTCAAAATAAACCTTCGACTCTTCAATGGAAATGTGCCCTTAGTGGACTTATCCATGAGCCATCCTTGTGCTCTTGGCGCTCTCTTAAAAGAAACATTACTAATATGTCATATGCACCAATGCTAAATCCCATTGTCAAATGAAATAGAGGTTGAACTCCAACCAAGCTGACAATTCATACCTAGAGATTCATTCTAAATTTTAGTACGTCTTATTATGTCATCTATGTCCACTATGATCCGGTGGTGCGAAAAGCTCTCTATAGAACCTGAGATTGTCGTGAATGAGATCAGATGATTTCCACTACAAATGCCAATGCCCATGTTTTACGGTAAACCCCAATACTATGAACATATGAGCATCCAAACCTGAACGTTTCACATGTTATGGAGAAATTTCTTGGGAGCAGTTTGCAAAGCTGTTAAGAAATTAAAGCCTCCCTCACCCCAAAGGACAATGTTACGCATTCTTCTGCTTCCAAACCAAAGTCGAACCACTGATAAGCCCATGCAATCCCCAACAGCAATTGATAATTACTTGATTTTCCAGAGTACAAGGGGTTACTTCACCACACACATACAGACACTCAATGAAGTCGTTGGAAATTTGTGTGCACCTTGTCGTCAGAGTGAAATTGTCTTCAATTTCCTGAAACTGTATGACATCCAACTTGTATGTAACATGATTGATCAAGTAATTCACAAATCTTGTGTTTTGTGAGCTCCATTGATCCCAACCCTGTTTATTGGTTATAAAAGGTTCAACCTCACCAATCTTGTATGGCATACGCATGAGCAGTAAGAGCATAGTGTGACATATGCACACCTGATAGAGGCATAACTCACCAAGAAAGCATGTTTGGAGTAATTCTACACCGGTCATGGTATTTAGTGTCACATGCGCAATAGTGACACCCTATTTTGAGGCATAGGCTAGGTTACATTGATGATTAACAACTTCACCATAAGCGTCACTTGGCATTCAAGTGAGCTTACTAATATATTGGGCACGAGTATGTTCAATGGTGTTATGAGGTGCATGCCTATATTACACAATGGTCTACAAGTTGATGAAAGTGTACACAAATGACACTTGCCATTAGTATGCTCAAGAATATCTTCCACTTGCAAATTAGAATGTAAACACATGATACTTGCCATTAATACACTCAAAAATATCTTCCCCTTGCATGCTAAAACACAAGACTATCATCTAACGTATCCCATTGTGCTACTCTAAATGTCATATTGTAGATATTTTATCACTTAAAGAAGTATACTTATGTTGATGAATGGAATCATATTGGCAATTAACAGGCATGAATCTAGTTTAGACCCTTTACAAATAGTGCACATGACACTAAATACCATAAAGAGTGGTGCAGCACTCTACAAAGAGACATGCCACAAATCACAGGTAGCTTACTAACCTTAAAGAAAAAGTGAAGTGGATGCCGCATAATACACTGGCATAATGGGTGGGAGCTTGTTTGAGCATACCCGAGCTAGTTACACTGTATATATGACTTTGTGTGGCATTAAAATTGATGTGTTGTATTAATTAGAGTGGCCTCTATGACTTCCATGCAGGAATAGCTTGGCAGAGAGGAACATTTGTTTGTGTTTACTGGTCAAGTTCTCTGAGAAGGCATCATCAACCAGCATTGCCACGTTACCGTACCACATTCAATGAAGAAGAAATGCATTCTGTTATACAAGAAACATCTACCTGAGGGTGTTTACCCAAAATCCCAACCATGGGTGGGTCAGACTCATCTGTTGCATCTGCAAGCAAATATTATGCCCAAACTGTGTTCTAATTTTGTTGTGGATGCCGGCAGTGTTCTACTGCCGCTCTTCCAGGGCCCTCAAAAATGAAAGAGCTCCACTCAGCCACTATGTTGTCAAGATAAAGGGCCTACCTTCAGTTCATCTGGGCTAACACTCGGGATCTGATGTTGTTGGTCCATGCCTGGTCAGATTGACTTTGCTTAATTTTCTCGAGAAATTAGACCAATACACGTATCTCTCTACATATCCCATTTGACAAATCTTTAGGGAACGTAGTCATCCTTAACAACTATACAAGTAAATTTGTTCATTGAGAGGTTGTATTTTCAGCAAGCATTCCTACACACAGCTTCTCAAGCATCGTCATCATCAGAGTCCATTTCGCTCCCAAGATCATTATTGAAGTAGTTATTCATTAACTGATTTCCCTCGATGCCTCCAAATTCTTCATCGTTTCCCTGCATTTCAAGCAAACAATGTCACGAGAACATACCTCTTGTTCATAATCCCAGAAATGTCAAGACATGACTACTGTCCTTGAGGACAACTTTATATAGAGCAATCTAAACTTCCATGCAGCTGCCTATAATGAGTCTCCAGTCTTATAACATGGGATCAGGATGAATGTTTTAGCACGTCTGGTACAACACTAATAGTGACCTTCACTAGTTAGGATGTTCATCCATGAGCAAGTGGTGCAGAAATGCTACAAGCATCCAGCTGCGTATAGATTTGACCAAAGGAAACATGTCAAACTACGGATCTTACCCTTTTCTTCCATTCAGTAATCCTGGAGTTCTTTTCCATGTACTCTTCCATAGTCCAAGGTTGTACATCACGTTGCTGGATAGAAGGCAAATACATGAGTCAGTGGAACTATGGACATTTTCTGACATTATCTGTCCAGATGACTTCAACAGGAAATATAAGGGCCAACCCAAAAGACACTCATGGTGAGTGAAGAGAATTGCAGTGACTTCGGTGAGTGATCCTGTAACGTTGGCAAAAATCTTGCTAACCTAAATTTACGAGTCTCACTTCCAAAAACATCACAGACCTTACACTTCCAGCTTGCTACTTGAATCAAATGGTTCAACGCTTACACTAGAGAAGCCACACTTTTCCATAGGAGACCTCTTGTGTCATGCTCACCTCAGATTCTACAGTTGCAAAGTGGAGGTCTTTCTTTGCTGACTTTGTAGGTTTGGGTGTTGGAATAGCGCCTTGTGAAGAACCCACAGAGTGTCCAAATAGGCTTGCCTTAGGCTTCACAACTGGCAGAAGAAATCACTTCCATGTCAGAATAACTTGTGATAGAGAAGGATGCCAATCTAACAGTTACATCCTTCTTGTACAAAAAAGATATTCTGGACAGGAGAATTTAGGAAAGGAACTTGGATTCTTTATGCACATACCAACGGATAAATTCAGGGCATCAGCAGATTCTGTAGTCTATACTATCAACTACATTGCTTGATGTAATTTTTTATTCACTTCCATGCTAAATTCAAGAAACAAATGTTGCTCACAATTAGCATGCCGAGCATCCCCAACTCCACCAACCTCCTTATGATCCCTGAGATGAATCTGCAGATGTGACAAACATATTGCTCATGATGGACATCAAGAAGTAGTAGCAGTAGTATTGAAGCAAATATTTCATGTGCATCACCGCTTGCAAAGACAGAACATTCTTTCAATATGTCATTAACATTGGAAGTAGACTGGAATGCAAAATGATCTGCAGATTACTTGAGCAGTCTTTTTTGAACCAACAGCTTTGCCACGAGAGGCTCTGTTTAGCTTAGATTTCTTAGGCTAACTGAAGCTAAACTAAGTTCCTTCTTGGAGTTAGCCTTAGTCAATCTTACCATATAGACTGCTATCTATTCCCCATACCCTGTACGTGCTCAAAGTGAGGTTTCGTGATGCCTCTATCCCAATTTTGAGACAAAGCCAATCAAATTTTCTAAGCTGATGCATGGTACCAAAAGAACCACATTTCTTTCTGACTAGCAGTTGTGAGATCATGTATAATTTTCTCTATTGAGAGTTGGAAGGCACGGCTCACCCCAGTCTTGTTGAATAGCTTAAACACTGATCCTCTAAATGGCATGGCGGGGAGGGTGGATCCAGAATAGACACAGCCACCACAGAGAGAACATCAGAATCAGATACAAGATTCCTCCCTACATCTTGTTTTCATGACTTACAGAGAAGCCTTACTTGCTTATCACAGGTATAGAGAACATGCAGAAAGTCAATAAACTATGTGGATGTAACATACGTCAGTTTTAATGTAATCAAGTGAAAGTCATCAAGGAAAGTGCTATTCCCAACAGAGGAAAGGGCTCGTACTTCCTTTGGTAGCCTTTGTGAGCAAATGGTCGGGCCCCCTTCCTCCCAAGGCAGATTCAGGGCTGTTGTTAGCCAGTTCATGAAGCTGCAATAGCATATCAAATTGTGAGAACCAGAAGCACAGTTTACATGATACAGTAATATCCAATAGATGCTTTGAGTCAGAGGAGATTTAGGGTAATGGGAAGATAATGACCTCAAGCTTATCGAAGGCAGCTTCTTTCTCTGCCTCTTCAGCCAACCGCTTGGTTTCCTTTTTAGCCTCCTTCTTGGCCTTGCGGTCTTGTCTATCCTGTTCAAACTGCACGGGCAATGGGTTGTCCCGTATCCTTGTGCGTGTCTGTCAACAAAGAAGGAAATAGCACCCTTTTCATCAGTACATCATCGTCACAATCATATCCAGATGGTTGACAACCGAATGTAATTGCATAATAAATTCACCCCAAGATACATGTGAAAGTCACTACCGATGCAGACCCTAATTACAGCAAGAAGATCGTTCCATCGATGATAACTAACTGAAATGGCTACTGCAGAATCAACTCAGGTGCCTTCCATGAGTAGAAACAGACTACCAAGTTGCTTCATTGTTAGTGGAAGAATCTTGTGTTGGTAATACTTTTTAGCCAAAGCAAAATTCTCCCACCAAGGATGATACTTGTTAGAGACAATAGGGTCCTCAAAAAGCAGCTGTTATACTTGCTCTGAGGTCCGTGAACTGTAACTTCTGTTTGCAAGTGTTGTAAATTAGGTCTACAGCCGATCTTCAAAGTTTTTATGGGTATCGTTGTTAGATGACCTTAAATCCCGCCATAACAGAATCACTTGAGCATGGATACAAGGAGGTCCTGCATATGAAATGATCCACGAAATTTCGAGGAAAGGAAATGGGGGGGGGGGGGACTGTGAAATAGAGGTTAACCAATACTGTATTATCAAGAATGTAGTCCAAAAAATCTAAGGGTGAAGGCATTTTAAAAGATTGAATACTTCACCAGAGAATCTGCAAATGGATGATGCAAGAAACCCAACAGAGAGTTTTGAAAAGCCATATACGTTTCTTCATCAAGACACATTTTGGCAAGGACTAGAATCTTCTTTCATTAGCCCATTGCAGGCGAGCCGGGAAGAAACTGAAGAATGTCGCATACCAAAAACCTTACTGTTTCAGAGAGAACGTTTCAAACATCACAACAATTTGCTTGCTTCTGCCCTACCCTACAATCAACCACATCTTATCAGCACAACACTTCATCAAGAATGAGAGGGACACCAAAAGAGATTTTTTCTTTTTCATTATTTTTAAATTGAAACTTACGGTGGGGGAAGGATCCTGCCCAGGCGAGGAGGGGCTCTTTTGACCTAGAATCTTGCTAAAAGCTCGGTTGTAAGCCCTTGAAGCCGGGCTCCCTTTGTCCTCATCTTTCAAACGACGTCCACTGCCCAGTGCTATAACCACGTCCGAAAAGGAGTGCTGACGGCTCTCTCTTTGGACAGTATTCACATTTCCAGGCAGAGGACCCGAGAAGCTCGTAACACGTCCATCCTTGCCAACCATTTGCATTTGCTGCGATTCATTAAGTGATTGTTGGCTTCCTCTATTGTCTGAGTCCTGATGAGATTGCCAAGCTTCTTCTCCATGAGGCCATTCTGGAGCGTTTCGTGTAGAGGGGACCATGTCAGGATCTACTTGACCCATCATGGCTCCAACAGCCATGTTGCTTGCCGCAAGTGCAGGACGTTGAGGCACTGGATGATGCGCTCCTTGATGATTCCTTGCAAGTAGCTGCCAGTGCTCTCTAGCCCCTGGCTTCTTCATGGGAACCTCTTCGGCTGCCAAAGTTTCCTCCATGGCCACTCTTCCTCTTCCTGTTTCCTCCTGCAATTGCAATTGTCCACAGATTTGGCAACAAAACTCAACCTTGTGGTAGTCCTCTTGCTCCAAGACCTAACTTAACCTTGGCCAGCAAACTTCAAAATTGCCACAAACCCGGGCACCAAACCCTCCTCAAACCCTGCTGGTTCCGAACAAAAGAAGAATTGGTTGTATCGACGCTCATCGGAGCTGTACTTCACTCCCGCGTGCTTGAACCGAGTGGATGTGGCCCCAATGTCGGCACCATCTCATCCCGAGGTGCCATATAGGCGCCTGCAATATCGCCTGGAATCCTTGCGAAAGCATCTCACGACTTGTTGCTGCACCAGAAAAACCGGTGTCTACTTAAAGTCCTGTATTCAAAGATACACCCCGTGCAGGTTTGTATACATATCTACATTGTCCATGTCTGCCTGCCTGATTGCAAAGTTCCTATGAATTTAATTACCACAATCTCTGATCTTAACTCAGCCATGCTGCACTCGGCCCTCCAGAATACAAGTAAAAATCCTCCACTCATGCACTGGCCATCTGATCACAGTATCTCGCGCAGCGGGCACAACCCTCATCATCCTGAATAAATGTACCTTGTGCATGTAAGTTAAGTACAACCTGTACAGAACTAGGTTGCATCCACCTACCGACTCCATGTCTGCCGCCCCTATTTAAGCTCTGACCTGCATTTACCATAGCCACAGTAAAGATACTAATAAAACAATACACCTCGTCCATCTTTCAACTCCATGTCATTATCATGATGTACTTCATCAGAAATTCAACTGTGACGATCTGTTAAGTTAGGCCTCAGTCAGGCTGCAGGCTTTACCATGGTGAATTAAAGTTACTTAATCCTTCAGTTAATCCTATGCAGGTTGCATCCACCTACTGACTCCTGTTCAAGCTCCCTGCATTGATCATAGCCACTTCAAGAAAAACACCTCATCCGTCCAACTTTCTCCATGTTATTACTTAAGAAATTCAACTGATTTGTTATGTAGCTGCTTCCTGCACAAATGCACTCGAAACTCCATAATATCATGCTTGTAGCAACCAAAGCGCATGTGATATTAAGGAATTTTGTAGTGTTCACACAGATGCGTGATAAATAGAGAATTAGTGTAGCATGTGACATTATGGAATGACACAAAGTCAACAATGCAATAATGACAATAATTACAATGATGACAATGTGATGTGTGCAAGCGTGTGGTTTGAATGCTTTGATGAATTACTTTAAAGTCAAGACTTGTGATATATGGGAGGAAACGTGATAACAAGGAGTGAGATTCAAATTGAGAACATCCATTTCCTAGGGTTTCGGGATATAACAGAAGGAGTGACATTAAGGATGCTGACATGACAGATTTTAGAGTGTACATAATAATCTTTCAGTGAATCCTGTGCAGGTTGCATCCACCTACCGACTCCATATATATCTACCTCCTCCTGTTCACCAAGGCTCAAGCTCCCTGCATTTACCATAGCCACAGTGACTCATACTGAGCAAATTAATGGCACCTCATCTCTCTCAATACACTCAAGAAAATCAACTGATCTGCTGTTGCTGCTTCTTCGATGGACACCCCCAAGTTGCATTTATGAGCAAGTTAGGTTGCGTGAAGCATCCAACTACAGACTCCATGCCTGCCTCCTATTCAAGCTCACATTTGCCATGGCCAGAATAAATGAACTCACTGCAAACACCCTCCTCCAGGATTCCTCAAATCTCTCAGTGCATAAGTTGACTTATGTAGTCTACAATACAATTTACAAAATTCAAACTGATCTTAGGCTGCCAATTTCTTCCTCCCAAGAAGGCTTATTCATAATCCTTACCCCCATGCAGATTACATCTGTCCAGGCTCATATTACCATGACTGAATCGGGCCTTCGTGGATAAGTTATACAATCTTGAATCTAGTGCTGGGTAGCACCCGTCAAATACCCCACCAATTGCTGATTCTGAATCTCTGGCAGCCTTGACCTAATCAACTTGTTGCACGCTGCAAGCAAGTAGCTTCCTGTTTCTGGATTCCACCCTACAAGTCCATGCTGGAGATCATTCTAAAATCTGCAAGAAATACAATATGTACACCAAAGTTGATCTTTTTGATTACTGTAGTATTTTCAAAGTTTACTGTGATGTAAACACAATAACTAAAACTACTCAACATAATGTAACCTCGGTTTTTGTGCTATAATTCTGTTGTAATGATATCATAAGTTGAATTAAAGTCTTTATTGAATGAAAATTGTATATTTTAATTTCTAAAATACAATGATAATATAACCGTACAATCTCTCAGTCGAAAATTGTACTATGTAGCTCACTGAATCTACATAATGTATGTTCATTAGAATTGTGATAGGCAAATTGGCACAAAGGCACTCGAGGCCACATAATCAAGAATTAGAGTGACATTTTGTAATTAGCATGCATCACACAACACCTAAAATCAAGGTTTCGTGATTTACATCTACCAAGATTGGTATAGCAACCATACTAACAACCAATTGGTGAATGATTTGTAGCGTGCATGCAAAATCCGTTGTGGTATAGAAAGCAACCATCTCAAATAGGATCCTATCATGATCGTCAAAATTGAGGACTTTCAAGCACCATAGTTGAGAATTCTTACGTTACCATCTCAACACATTATGTGTCACATACAATTCCAAACCTAAACCCAAACTTTAAAAGAGTGTATATTGGTTGTTGTCTATCCTTTGCCTATCCTTTCATATGAGAACCGATTCACGGGGGTTCACTCCATGTCAATTTGAACACCACGTGCGGCCAAAGTTTGCTACCCCTATATTACATGGAATAGATAAATTCAAAATTTATGATATTTTTCTACATATACATAACCAATGATAATATCTTTTGTATATTTTTTGAAATTTTTAGTCATCTTCATTTTTGTAGTAATTATTTTAGTTCAATTCTGCGTCATTCTAGTTAGAAACGGTATGTTTTATTAAAAAAACAGATCATAAAATTTGGTTACTATTTTTTACTATGTAATAGGTACCGTGTATATCTACCCATGAAAAAAAATTGATAAAATTTGGTTACCATTTTTTACTATGTAATAGGTACCGTGTATATCTACCCATGAAAAAAAATTGATAAAATTTGGTTACCATTTTTTACTATGTAATAGGTACCGTGTATATCTACCCATGAAAAAAAATTGATAAAATTTTGACCCATTTTGGTGATGCAACTTACCAAAAGTAGATTTTTTTTGGCCACACGTGGTGTTGAACTTGACAATGGAGTGACCCCCCCCCCCCCGTGAACCGATAAACCTCTCTCTCGATCCACCGCATAGTAAGAATCATTTAAATAACCCAAATTACTAACGACCAAGATAAAGTAGAGCACTTCTTTTCCTTGGCACATGGTTATAGTGCAAACTCCTATCTGCAAGATGAACAAACATCGAATTTAATGGGTTTCTTTACATGGTTTGCATTGATTAGGAAGTCATAGTTATGGTGTAGAAGTTTGTTTAAGGTGTTGTCAAACAAGGCTAATTTCCTAGAGTAATGGAGTGTAGTGGCCAACTTGGAGTGCTTTTAGAATTGTCATCACATGAGCTTTATCCTTAAGAATAGTATTGTTGACAATCATCGATGTAAAATGAAAAATTCATTGTATCTTATTAATTGCAATATATTTTAATTGAGTAACATAGTCACCAAGCCAGTATCCGGTGCGGGCCATCGCTAGTTTGAAGATGACACTAGTTTGCTTGGATATTTTGTAAATATGTTCGCCATATGAGGACTTGTGATACATTTCAAATGCACAATGAAATTTGATCATATGTATAGAGTGCAAACAACATTTTCTTAAAAAACTGAAAACTCATCATTTGGTTCATCAAAGATAATGTTTTGTTTCTAAATTAAATGTCATGCATCTCCAAGGCAACGGAGATCATGTCAAAAGCCGAAGCAAGTATGATCTCCTAGCCTTCCTCACAGTTCTAATGTGTCATGTGTCTAAATTTCATGAGTTGCTCAAATTGTTGATATATTGAGAAAGAGTGATTCAAGCGTGACATGACCTTAACAACATCACAGATGACAGATCACACCTTGCTAAAGCTATTAACAACTAGATGACCCATTAGAGAGAAGAGCTAGCTGTGTGTTTATGAGCTGTATATTCATCACTAGGGCAACGATGATCATGTCAAAAGCTGAAGAAAAGTATGATCTCCCTCACACAGTTCTGATGTGCCAATGCATGTGTTCAGATTTCATGAGTCTTCAAGGGTTAGGCGAGGAAGGGAGACTTGCATTGTTGCTCAATTCATTGACAATCAATCCGGGCGGCGGGAACCTGATCATCCAGACATGAAGTTTTGGCATGCATAGAATTTTGACTTGAATGAAATCATCAAGATTGCATCCTTAATCCTGCAACATTGGTTATGTCTGAATGATATGATGAAGGCACATGTTTGATCTATCAGATGAAAAACTCCTTGAAATGTTAATAACAAATGGAATACAAAGACAAGGAATTTCAAAGGAGCATAATGCAGCCTGCGAAGGATGACATCAGATCATCATCATGTGGATCATGAACATTGAACTATGTTGGTGATTGCGTGAGTACTCACACAATGAAGAGCGTGAACTCTAAAGCTGATCTTGAAGTGGAACTAACTGATGCAGCAGCTATGATGCATAGATGTACAGTTGAATGGACGTCTACCGTGTGTGGTTGGATCACTACGCCTGACTCTCTACCTCACTCTTTCTCTGTGTCTCTCTCAATGGTATAGAATCTCTTGTCTTAAAGCAAGAAATTCGTCCGAGTCGAAAAATGTCTATCCCACCAACACAAGATGATACTGACATATGGCACATGATGTTTACAATCCTAATTCCTAAGTGGTGATGCATGAGGATCAAGCTAAGGTGAAGGATATGCACATGATTTTTTGTGTAGATATGGTACAAATAAACCGCCCAGGGGTTAGCACGTCCAGGAGGAAACCACCATGACCGGTGTCTCTTTCCAGCCAAGGCTCAAGCCACCAAACTCTGGGGACAATCGGAAGGGCATGTTGTTGCTAGCCGCTTCGAACAGGCCAAGAAGCATGTCAGCTTGGTCGGTTGCGTACTGACTCAACGGAAGCTCGTGGAAGCCTGCTTGGCGGAAGAAGGATTGCCAAGCTTCGGCCCTGACATGACGGACTCTGCGAGATGCGCCTTCGCAGGCGACGATGCTTCGAATCTCGGAGCCAAACAAAAGGCTCTCGATGCGAAGTCTATCTGCGCTGCCTCGGTCGAGAGTCGCCTCCAAAGAGTCGAAGATGGCACAGTAGTAGTGAAGCGCATCTACGAAACGTGACCTGAAGGAAGGCATGTTGAGGTTGGCATCCACCTCCAACAACGACACCACCATGGGATTCAGCCTGCGAATTGTGCATAGGAGGGCCTGCAACCTGCCCTGCGTTCTTAAGAGGCTGTGCAGGATGTCTCCGCAGTTGACAGCCAGAATCTCACCTTCCCTCATATGGATCATCCCGTGATGCAAGTGCTCCACTTTCTCTGCCACGATGTCGAAGTCGAAGGGTACATGGAGCGAGTGGGCAAACTCCGTCAGACGCCTCCCAGTGAGCCGTGCAATGGCCACATTCGTCTCCACAGCGGTGATTCGAAGGCGGGGAGGACCGTTCGGGAGCATCGCAAGGGACTGGATGAATCCTGGCCATTGCAAGCCCTGCCGGATATTAAGATCCACTACATGGACACTGGGATTGTCCGCCACCGCTTCCAGAATGGCCTGATTAGCAGTGAAGTGGGAGAATTTTTGGAAGGGGAGATTTTCGTAGTAGGCTTGATAAGCAAGATCGAATTCGAGGTCGGACTTCCTCGGTTCCAAGATCTTGATGCTGGAGTTGGTGATGTGTGTGAGTGAGTTGGAAGCCATGTCTATCGCCAGACGCTCACTCAGAGCGTCCGCAAAGTACAAAGCTATCCTTTGCATGGAATCACCGCAAGGGTTCGAATTCGATTTCAAGTTGGCCAGCATGGGTTTCGCAATGGAAGCATCTTCCGATTCGATGGCTCCCGCACACGCCAACAACGTATGCACCAGCTGCAGACGATTCTCCTCTTCCGGTTCTCGTAAGGGGGCTGACGAAGAATATGGTGGCCATCGACTTGTGCAGCCCGGTGGCCCCCCGCCTGGAACTACAACTTGTGATGAATATAAGTTGCTACTACCCGAGATTGGCAAACTCGCACTTCGCGACAGTGAGCTCTGACAAACCTCCATCTCCGCTGCTTTGGGGAAACTCGCACTGACGGGTGCAGCTTGATGATGACGATGGTGTTGATGTTGGTATTGTGATGAACTCAACAGGCGCAGAAGCTCGGCGGTGGGCACAATAGTGTACTTCTGAAGCTGTGTATGATCTGCCTGAAGAGTGCTCAGGTTCTCCAACATCATCGGAAGCAAGCCAGACTTTCCAGCAGCACTAGGGCTTTGCTGGTGATGCCCCCGGGCATCCGAAAGAAGCTGACTGATCTCCAGCCTATTGAGTGCACTCTCTCCTGGCTTCTCTGTCTGCATGATCTCCTGGTCATCTGCAACATACTGTATCGAAGGATACACAATATTTTCCAAGCCAAAGTTTGTCCTTGCACCTACCTGCTGGTTGGTATGTGGAATTGCAACTGGCCTGCTAGCCAACTTCTGCTGCAGCATCTGGCAAGTAGCTGATTGACTTTGGAACTCCGGCACCGCTAGCTCCATGGTTGAAGCACTTGTAGGTTCCCCCATGAAGTCCATCCAAGCCATAATATCCTGCTCCAATGTGGCATTAGGTTCTCCTGCTGATTCCCTTGCAAAAGTAGAGTCATCATGATGCTCTTGGTGTAGAATTTCAACGACAATGGGAAGAGAACTCCGGTAAGTTGTAACAGTTTCACTCGGCGAATTAAAGCTGCGCTCCGAAGATATGGAAGCTGTTAAAAGAGAATCGCTCGGGCTGGTCTGAAGATCGAGGACCGAGGTAGGCTCTTGCTGATCCTTGAGTACAGATTCACCCTCCTGCATCATCTGCTGGCAGCTGTCCACAATAGACGCCGTAGATTCGTGCCGCTCGAGCATTTGATCCATGCTGGTGGAGAAGGATACATCACTGATTGACTCCCATGGAGTGCATTGCTGCTGCTGCGGCATCCAGACCTTCCCTGTGTTGGATACTGGCTCCAGCAGACTACTTGCATTGGAGTTGAAACGGTAGCTCATAATTGCCGCCATCATGGCCAGCACACCTGATGAATCTGTATTGCTCAAGGAAAGGTTTGGATCAAAATGTCACCTAGTGAATACCTCGGACATACTGTTTCTACCGCACGGAGATCCGGTCCGACGGCAAGATCACTGCAAAGTAGATTCACGGACCTCTTTGAAGGTGGATCGAACTCGCTTGGTCTGGCGATATTGGGTCCTCCAGGATGGAAATTGTGGAGAGGCAGTCACCTTCCCCTCTTCTTCCTCTTCGTCTTCCTCGTTCATTTGCTCGCCAAGAGTGACAGAGCGCGCGCGAGACTTGTCGTCTGATGTGCCCCCACAGATGAACAAAGTACTCACTTAACTTGGCTGCCAAGAGAGTCTTCTTCTTCCCCTCCTTCCCAAACTTACTGCACAAAGAGTACTTATTTACTCACCCGATCAAATCCACTCGAGAGCGCTCCATAGTACCAACAACTACCACCTCACAGCCCCCCCACCTGCCTCCATAGCAGCAGCTGTAACGTCAAGAAGGATTTTGTGCAAATTTCAAGAAATCAGGCGGAATTCAGTGTTCGTCTTCGGCTGCATTGATTTGGTCACGAGGGTAAACTAGCACTAAGGGATGCAACCCTATTTTGGCACTTCTAACTCCACACGCAATGTTCACCATAGGATTGAATAGTGGATTGCCTCGTCCAATTAGCACATTATGGTGATTGTCATTTCACGTTCATATGTAGAGTTGAAACATCAAGTTTTAGGAGGTCAAAGTGACGATCATTTTTCTCTTCAAACCGTCACTCATAACCTTCAATTATTTTCATTATTGAATCAACATCTCTCTCTATATATATATTTACTCAACACACTTAACTCTAGCACAGAAAGAGACACGCGAACACATGCAGAGCTTCTGATGTGAAGAAAACTAATGGTGGATACTGACTGTTGCATGTGTATATCTACGTAGACAACACGCAAGTATGGACAATTCCTTACCAATGGCACCACATACAGCTCTTCGACGGAAAATTACGAAAATCAGAACCCGATGATGAGAAAGAAGGCTCACACCAGGTTGCTCGGAGTCATCAAGTTAACAACCAGACGCTCGTCAATGCAACCAAAGATAAACACAACAATCCGCCAGGGCCTTTCTTTCAAGTTTTCACAATGCCTCTCTGAAAAATGGCGTTTTGTGCTCACAACTCCAGCACACAAACGTGCGGAATCAAGCAGGCGGTAAGCAATGCAAGCGAAGAAAAACACAGAAAATCTGTCTGATTCCGCTAAATTCTTCAATTTTGCACATAATTCGTCTTCTCATCACTCTAACCTGCTAAATCCTCTCAACTCTAGGACATAAAAGAGACATTACAACACATGGTACTCTGTGTGCAGAAATCTCAGCACACAAAATACGACATCAAGAAGGCAGTAGCCAATAAAATTAGAGTATTCCACATAATTTCCTTGAAATTTTCACACCACCCTAAACTCCAGGACTTAAAAGAGAAACTTGAACGAATGATATTTTGTGTGAAGTGATCTCAGACACAGAATTTCGTATTCAAGCAGGCGTCAAGCAATGTAACCAAAGGAACACACATTAATTCCTTGCACATAGAATCTGTGTCTTGGAATCACTCTTAAAAACCTAAATCCTCTCAATTCCAGGGCGCAAAATAGACACTCGAACACAATGATACTTTGTGTGACGAGATCTATGGACAACCACTAAGGAAGATGCGCTTAACAAACCCAGCAGAATTGAAGAATGCACCTGTCGCGGCTAGCGAATGGCAAATTTTGAGGCGGAGAAGCTTGACCAACACACCTGAGAGGAGCGGGCTTCTCTGTCTTATAAGGTGAGGCCGGGCAGGTCGGGCAGGTGTGGGAAAAAGTTCGATACACAATATCCACCCCAAAAAAGATACTATTCTAACTACTTTCACACAACTGGAAGTTCAACTGGAGGTTCACGCCCATTCCAGTCCCTCCGTTGCCATGACTGTGTCAAGGTCTGGCATCATGAAGGGTGAGATGCCTTAATAAACCATAGTGATCATTGTCGAATTAGATGTGGTCGACACAATGTTTTTGGCACCGAATCTCATATCATTACATTGTTACACGGCTTCAAACACATGAGGTGAGGTGGTAGGCCCCTAAAATCAATAGATAAGTTGAACATCAAAATGAATATCAAAATGCTTTATCAAAATGCACTCGATGACCATCAAGACAATGAGGCATAAAGACATTCACATATTATCCCTCATATATATATAGCTCACATTCAATTTGCACTATCATTCTCCTCACCTGACTAGTTGTTGCTGGGTCACCAACAAACAATCATACATAACTTAGAAAAAGATGAACTTAGCAATAGGCTATTGTGAGAGACAATCATGTGGAATTAGATGATTCATTGACATTGGGTGGCTGTTGTAGGTCTCTTTCTTGGTTTTTGCACTTGTTGGTGGGTTGGGTGTGTCCTTGGCTAGTGGTTTTGTGGATTTTCCTTGGCGGGTGGTTTTTGGTTGCCTTGGCTTTCTTTTACAAGCGGGGTGGTGTGGCACACTTGAAGGGGATGCTACAAAAGTTCGAATATGCCGGTTTTGAAATGGAGTTCGGTGGACCAAGGTAAACCATAGTGATCATTGTTGAATTAGATGTGGTTGACACAATGTGTTTGGCACTTAATCTTATATCATTACATTGTTACACGGCTTCAAACACATGGGGTGAGGCGGTAGGCCCCTAAAATCAATAGATAGATTGAAGATCAAAATGAATATCAAAATGCTTTAGCACTTGATGACCATCAAGACAATGAGGCATAAAGACCGTCACAAATTGTTCCTCATATATATAGCTCACATTCAATTTGCATTATCATTCTCCTCACCCGACTAGTTGTTGTTGGGTAACCAACAAACAATCATACATAACTTAGAAAAAGATGAACTTAGCAATAGGCCGTTGTGAGAGACAATCGTGTGGAATTGGAAGATTCATCGACATTGGGTGGCTCTTGTAGGTCTTGTTCTTGGTTTTTGTACTTGTTGGTGGGTTGGGTGTGTCCTTGGCTAGTGGTTTGGTGGATTTTTCTTGGCGGATGGTTTTTGGTTGCTTTGGCTTTCTTTTACAAGCGGGGTGGTGTGGCACACTTGAAGGGGATGCTACAAAAATTCAAAAACGCCAGTTTTGAAATGGAGTTCGGTGGACCAAGGTAAAAGAATTTTGGCTTTGACATGTGTCTAATCTTGAGGAGCTTAGTTTCAAGGTTGGGGTCTCCTTGTTTGTTCAAAACCATCCATTTCAACTCCAATCAAAAACATAGGTTTTAAGCCTTACAAAACCCTTGTCTTGTATCGAAGTTGAAATTGAACAAATTTTTACCCAATAAAAGTTAGAAGAAAGAGTGAAATGTTAACTGCATTTTTAAAGTGAGTTGTGCTAGTAATTTTTCATTTGAAGGGGGTGGACTCTCTTGATCAAGAAAAACTACCCCTTGAATCATCCAATCACATGCAGTGTTCATAACACATAGTGTTCACATCCAATATACAACAAAATAATGCAAAAAAAACACAACGTTACACGAAATTACATATTAAACCAACAACATTTGCAAATATTTTTCCAACACATTGACACAACAAAATAACGGTTTTCCATTTGAATAATGGAAATGAGGTTCTTCCATTAGGTTTGTGGTCCCTAAACTATAGTGGTTTAGACTTTGCCTTTGAACATGACAAACACGCACTTGAAACATGCAATGTTTCTCTCGATTGCGAGGACGGGAATTAGTTACAAATGGTCTAGACTTTCCCACCAAACAAGACAACACGCACTAGACGTGCATGTTTCTCTCGATTGCGAGGATAGCAACTAAGCAATCTATGTCTCCAGGCACTGCAAAACTTGTGAATTTACATTTTCCCCTTCCAAGTTATGGATCAAACATCTACGATAATAGTTGGTAGGAGTTCAAGCAAACAAACAAAATACTAGAAATGCGTCAAAATCATACAACTCACTAATGGTGTTGGAGCACTCGGTGTTGGTAGCCTTTGGAACAATGGTAGTTGGCTTGAGTGCACTATGGGAATGTTGTTATTAATGATTATCTCCCGCACATCTGGGATGAAAAGGGACTACTTGTTGGAGAAACCCAGTAAGTTTACCAATTGCAACCCAAATGTGTCAAAATGCAAATCAATAGACCTCTTAGCGGAGAGGCAAAACTCCAAGTACATCACGTCCAAGTGAATGGGGGAGTTGGAGGCTTGGACACTCGGAGGGACAAGAGATAAAATGGTCATCAGGTCTCCAAGCAAAGGAGCAGGGTTAGAGGATCGAGGAGTTAGAAATGAGTAACCTCCTTAGCAGGGAATGGAAAACCATGAGTGTTCGACTCAATGTCTTCATCGTCATTATCCTTGTCTTGCACATTCTTGATATCCGCAAACCACAGAGTATGATTAACCATAGGATTTTGTTCCAAAGTTGTAGATTGAACAACCGTGTCATTAATCTCAAAGTCATCCTTTGTGGAATGATCAAGCTTTATGTTGAGATGTACTTGGATGCTACACTCTTCTTTGCCATAATCACTTTTTACCCAAGTCTTGGGGCACTAGTTCAGGACAATGAGGTTCATGTTCTAATTCATGACCCGAGCTTATGTCTTCCCCACCCTTGGTCTCTTCAACTTTGACATCCTCGGTTTCTTTGGCTCCCTCGTCTTCCTCTTCATTATATTGGACATGTTGGACAGTCTCTTGGGTTTTTAAGATATTAATGTCTTTTCCTTGGCCCTGTATAAATTTTTATAGATCAGGAGAATTTCTAGTTATTAAACCAACTACATTCATAAGCACTATAGTAATGAATTATACCGTAGTGAGATGTGATGGTTCCACCGTCAGCAATATATCCATCTTCATGGAAAAAATATCATCTCCAAAGTTAGCAAAGGATAATTGCCTAGCCCTTGTGACTCCCTCATCAAACTTATCCCTTAGCTTCCAGGGATAGTATACAATGACATTATTTTTGGCATTCTGCACAATTCAAATGCCAATACATCAAACATTAAAAATGTGTGATTCTAATTTAAATGCAAATGAAAGAATTATTTCTCTCAATCGAGCCCATAAGCATTTCTCCATAATGGGAGAAACCATGTCATTACATACATATTATATGTCGATGATATTGCCAAAGAAATTGCACAAAACTTAAGGCCACCAAAGAATTTGACAATGAGAGTTTTTCGCCATCAACTCTGCAAGAAATGTGAGGTAGTTTTTTATATGAAGCTTCCCTTGTACAATTCCTACTTCAACTCTAACCACTGCTTTGGATCATGGAGTACTTGGATGCATCTGGAGCTATCAAAGGGTTTAAGAATATTTTCTTTTTGGGAACCTTCTTTGTATTAATGACGAATCACACGTGTATAATCTTTTAGGTTCTCCACTTTTCTTAGGATCTCCAAGTTCATGTTCCATAAAACAAAAAATGCAAAATGAGGGTACAATAAAGTGTTTGTCTTGATATTTATTGCACAACATGGCCATTAAACCCTTAGTAAGTCCATAGTTCAACTGATCTGATATAATCATCCATACTAGAATGGACTCAAATTCGGGATATCATGCTAAGTCAATTATATGTTCAATAAAATTATTCATCATTTTATCAAATATTTTCTCTTTATTTTTTATCTCAAGAAAAAATCTAAAGTCAATATAATTTTCTCTACAACCAACTCTTTTATAGTGACAATTGCTACTCCAATTGAAATAACAAACTACAAGGTTGGCCGAATGGGTGGACTACTCTAGTACCTCCAAGCAATGTCCTTCTCTCTCCTATAATCGTTCAATATACCCAAACCTAAATTGTACACTATGCCCCAACAATACCATAGACACATGGCCACACCTACTTTCTCCATGTTCAAACCCCCACATAAAGGGACTACGTATAGCACGCCATAATAAAGCAGTCCACCAAATTGCACATACGCTACAATCCAGTAAATATACAAGATACTACACACTCATAAATGCAGGCAACCAAAACTTTAGACCACAAGACAACACAATCCCACAATGGCTTCTCCAATGCACATGCCCACTACCACATGCACATGCCTAGCTAGACTTAGACTAGACATACTATGCGTACTAGGCGCCCCCACAAACATCCAACCCCCCCTGACGCCAACCTCAACAAACGTCATACAATTCATTGAATTCACATATTGCACGACAAATTCCCAAATATAGCACATAATGAAAAAACTTCTAAATATAGCCCACTCCTACAAGCACTCAGAATAGCCGGATGGCAAGTCAACCCTCTCATCACCATCACAACAGGAGTCAGAGGAGCTATTCACAAACAATCAATTAAAGAATTAGAAAAACTCAAGATACCCAAAAACGAGATCAAGAGACTCATGAAAAACTTACACCAAATCGTCATTAAATACCTCACATACCTAATACTAAACAAAAGGAAGCTAGACAACAAACAACCCCCCATAGATCCCCCGTAGATCCCCCCTAGGTGTTAGGCATCGTGTCCCCTCTTGAAAAACTAAAGGAGCCCACCTTCCGTGAGGGAGGAAGTACCCTTACGGTGATACTTGGTCAAACATGAACACGGTAAAGGGAACGGGCTTCCATTCACGTCAGTGTACAAACAAACCCCGACGTTACTTTTATTTTATTTATTTTATGGGCTAACTCTAATCCTAACTCAATATTTAGTGGGAGGAGAGGCCTAACATGTGCCCCTCTTATATTACTATATCTCCTATTTTCCTAAGAAGATGAAGGTAGCTCTCCTGGTCATCTTCAAAGAGATTGCATATAATCCCCATCTTCTAAAATGTGGTAGATTACATTTTCAAATCTACTTATGTGTTGTCTAGGTACGGGAAATTCCTAAGGCTAACCAAGAAGTCATTTCTTGGTCCTTAATTACTTCCACCTCTGTTCTCCCTCACCTATGTGGCCTAAGTGGTGGTTGGTCAACATAGAGTCCACTAATCCTAAGTGGATTACTTAGTTCTAAATAACTCACTATGTGGCTACTAATCTCAAACGCTCACTAATTGGTTTTAAGAGCCTTATGTGCCTTACTATTTATGGTCATAATTTACTAATCTAAAATGGTTTACTAATAGCCTATGTGGCCTATTAATTAAATGGCTCACTAAAATTGGTGGCTTCCTAAGTGGCCTCACTTAATAAGGTAATATTTTTGATTTGCGTAGTTCTCTCCTACCCTCGTGGTACACTGGGTTGATGACCGGCCTATACTTGGGTTTAAATCAATGATACCCAGCTAATACTACCAATACTCAAGCCGATACCCGGCCGAGGTCCAATACCCTCATGTTACCCAGTCCGGGCCTGCTCTTGTTTGCCCGTTAAATAAACCATGTCGCCCCTTGGTCTCGCAGTCCTCGGTCCTCAATCCTCAGCTTCTCTGGTCCCTCGGTATCCTCCTGTTAGTCTCTGGTTTTTTCGGCTACCTGGCTCTCGTCCTTGTCCCTGTAGCAGTTTTCTTGTCGTCCTGGTCTTTCGGCTCTCAGTCTCCGCTCTCGGTTCTCGGTTATGTTGCCTTGGCTTCCGTTGTTGCTGCTTGGCTTAGTTGCTAATCTACTTGGCTAAGTTTCCGTTGTTGACCAATGGTACGGTCTTCGCATTGTCTTTGGTATTGTTGTTCTCGAAACTGTCGTGTACCTCTCCATGAGGAGTGCCCAAAACACCATGGGCACAAGGGGGACCCCGGAATGACACCCGGGACTTGTGGCGCCATTGGTGAGAGGGCCCAAGTGATCATAGTGTGGGTGAGGGCTTCGGGCGTTGGGAATGCCTCCCACCCACGGAGACTAGGAGGCATGACGGTGAGGCCATAAGCTATGCATAACTTATGGTATGCCGATTCTAGAATGCTCAAGAACACCTCAATCGGAGGTGTGAGCTAGGAGATATGGCAATTTGAGTGGGGCGTTGTCCCGGGACAGCGCCCTGGAACAGCAGTGGCCTGGGAGTGGCTTCCGGGACTGCAAAACTTTAAACAGGCATAACTTCCTCAATACTTGTCCAAATGGGGCAAGTGACTAATCTATCGGCATCTACGTGAAACAAAGATGACGATGGAGTGGTCGATTGTTAGAATCAAAGACTGTATGAAGAAGTTATGGGGTTCTGAAGCTGCTGGGGGCTTCCAGCCCCAGCGGCTAAGGGAAAATGTCTACTTGGCCCCAAGTGTTGGGAGAGAGACAAAATGTCACTTGACGGTGGGGTAGGGGCCTTACCTAGAGTCCTAGAGGCTTATATGAGTGAGGTGGTGTGGCCTCACCCACCCGAGGCTGAATGGCAAGGCCTCCATGGGCATTGGCCCAATGTGAGGGCATAGTTGCTTAGTATGGCTCGGATTGTTGTAGTGTTGCTCCGGCAACACAATGATCAACATAAGATTGGACTTCCATGGATGGAAGTCCACATCTAAGAATTGGTTATCGATTAAGGGTTGAGTCCCGAAAACCAAGTAGGAGGTTTGGTCCCCCTCCTATGGACTAAGAAGGTCCGCGGCATTGGGAGCTAACCATTCGCATGGCGGAATGCGAAGGGTTAGCGCTCGTAATCCTTGCTAG
Source organism: Polytrichum formosum (assembly GCA_964035585.1). Taxonomy (NCBI): domain Eukaryota; kingdom Viridiplantae; phylum Streptophyta; class Polytrichopsida; order Polytrichales; family Polytrichaceae; genus Polytrichum; species Polytrichum formosum. The sequence goes on along the minus strand of OZ037941.1, from coordinate 16,324,387 downwards.
AAATGAAAAGTGGACCGAGATAGTTAAGGGGAGCTAGCAAGGATTGCGACACATGGTATTATAACATGGTTCCAATCTTTGAGCTAGCACTTTGAGGAAGAGATGGCTATCAAACATGAGGGTTATGATGGTGAGCCGGAGGCTTCTAAAAGGTTGTGAGGCTCAAATTGGAACAAAGATCATGTCCAAGTGGATTTTGACCCCGCCATTGATTCTAAATGACAATGGTGGGGATGATGGTGGATTTGGTTAGGAAATGGAGGAGTCCATTGAAAAGACTCCCGCAAACCTCAAAGGGAATTTGGAGGCTAGATTACCAAATGCACCCGAGAGCTTGAAAAATGGTGATGTTGGATTGAAATTCTAACTCAAAATGTTTGAGTTCATGGAATTCATGAATTAAGAACTCAAGTGTGGCAAGCATAAGAGGAGCCAACAAGACAAAGGTGGTCGAGCTCCTCATGATGCAAGGTGCTAGGCCTTCTATTCAAGAAAGAAGTTGGCCAAGGCAAGCATGTCAAGTATTTTCGCGGGGCTTGGCAAGGCAAGAAAGGTGAATAAATTTGTGTTGGGAATTGACAACTACTATGATGTCCAAAGGCCTGAGGTGGATGACAAGGTCACCATAGTGGTAATCTTTTTGAAAGACCATGTGCTTGAGTGGTGGACTAGCAAGAAAGTACAAGAGCCCGAAGTGGTGGCAAGCTTGACTTGGATTGGCTTCATGGAGTTGTTGGTTGAGAAGTTCACGCCAGAGTACCAAGAATTGCATAAGGGAATGAACTTGGTACAAATAAGGCACATGGGGTCTCTTAAGGCCTATGTGCCCGATTTTAATACCTAAATGAATGCTACACCTAAGATAGATGGGTTTGCTAAGAAATGCAAAGTGGGTAGTGGACACCTTGTTGAAGTTTCTTGGGTGGGTTGCCAAAGTGGGTGGTGGACAATTTGTTCAAGTTTCCGAAGTTTTTCAAGGATGTGGCGGGGACCATCAAGATGCCGAGAGCATTGAAGCCGATGGACCCGAAAGGAAGTCGGGCGGTACCTCACAACAAAAGGGCTTGAGGCGAAATATGTCCTGAGGCAAAGAGCGCAAGAAGTTGGGCCATCAAACCAACACAAAGGGCAAGCCGAAGGTACAACTGCCAACAATGGTGGCACCTAAGGAGGAAAGCCACCCAATGTTGGAAATAAAGTTGGTGGCTTTGTGGTACCAAGGCCAAACATGTTTGTGCCGTGGACGGAATGTTAGAAGGTGGCATTGGGGTACCAAGGCAATTCATGTTTGTGCCACAGACGGAATGTTAGAAGGTGGCATTGTGGTGCCAAGGCAAATCATGTTTGTGCTGCAGACGGAATGTTAAAAGGTGGCATTGGTGGTACCAAGGCAATTCATGTTTGTGCCGCGGACAAAATGTTAGAAGGTGGCATTGTGGTACCTAGGCAATTCATGTTTGTGCCGCAAATGGAATGTTAGACGGTGGCTTTATGGCCAAGGCTAGTAGCCTTAAGCCATGGCCAAGTCTTTTGTACCTTGAGGCTCAAATGAATAAAAGAAATGTTTCATGGGTTGACAAAGAGGCAATGCACTCCTTGATGAGCCCGAAGCTCACAAGGGAGTTGGGGCTTGCCGACGTGTAGAGTGGGCAAGCCCATCAATGTGCGGTTTGCAAAGGCAAGCCGCATTAGACAAAGGACGTGGCGTTGCATGTGACCTTGAAATGTGGGACACTGGAATTTGTAAAGATTTCACACTATGTGAAATGGATGAGGTGAACCTCATTTTGAGGTACACCATCTTTGAAACTCACACAGTAGATGTGAGCTCGGGGAGATCACTCCCTTGTAAAGTTGAACAACCACGTGCGAACACTTTACATCTAAAAAATCCTACTTTTTACATAAAGCATCACCAATATGGGTTAAAATTTTATCAATTTTTTTTATGAGTAGATATACATGGTATCTATTATATAGTAAAAAAATGGTAACTAAATTTGATGATTTGTTTTTTATTATAAAACATACCGTTTCTAATTAGAATGACGCAGAATTGAGCTAAAAACATTACTACAAAAAATGAAGATGACTAAAAATTTCAAAAAAATATACAAAAGATACTATCAATGGTTATGTATATGTAGAAAAATATCATAAATTTTAAAATTATCTATGGCATGTAATATAGGGGTAGCAAACTTTGTTCGCACATGGTGTTCAACTTGACAATGGAGTGATCTCCCCGAGGATGTGAGTTGCAAGCCGGTGCGTTTGTGGTGTGCCTTGATGGCAAAGAGGTGAATTTGAAATTCATAAGGACTCCTATGGTAGGAGGAGCCAAGTTGAATTTGGTCTCAATGGGCCAAATGGGAATTTAGCAAATAATATCATGGTTTCATTGGAGCAACTCCAAGGAACTCATGGGGAGGCTAGGAAAGATGGGCCTCCCCCAAACCACATTTGTGGGGTGTTGGTGAGATACAAGAATGTACTCACCAATGAGTTGCCCCAAAAGTTACCGCCAAAGAGTGGAAAGCAACTTTGCTCAACGAGAGATTGAGTTCTTGAGCTATGTGGTGACAAATGAAGTTGGTGGATGGACACGAGGAAGGTCAAGGCAATCCAAGAGTGGAAATAGTGTTTGATCCAAAGAGGGCTTAGGTCATTGCTTGGCCTAACCAACTACCACCGCCGCTAAGGTAGCTAGGACCTTATCTAAGGTTGCTAGGACCTTGTCTAAGGTTGCTAGAACCTTATCTAAGGTTGCTACGACCTTGTCCGATTTGTTTGAGAGAGGGCTATCCCAAGAATGGAATGAGCCTTGTCACCATGCCTTTGGGGAGCTCAAGAGCAAGTTGTCTTCGCCACATGTGCTCATGTTCGCGGAGTTTGACAAACCTTTTGAGGTGCATATGGGGGCAAGTGACTTTGCCATTGGCGGGTGTTTATGCAAGATGGATGGCCATTGCATATGAGAGCATGAAGCTCGATGGTTGTCAAAGGAAATGGCCAACTCATGAGAAAGAACTCTTCGCCGTAGTGCATTGCTTGGAGATGTGGTAACACGATTTGGGGTTGCACAAGACCAAGGTGTATATGGACAATGTGTCCTTGAATTATGTCACTAGAAATCATCCCCACCCTTAGTTGCGTCCTAGTCCGGGTGGGGAATCCTCCTTCCAAACTTCCTAAGTACTAATTACACACCAGCTCACATTCCATTCAATGAAGGTGGAGTGGTGTATACGACACCATTTTATTAAGAACACAATAGCATTTACAAATGCTCAAGCCATTCACAAATTACAAGAATTACTCTCAATGTCATTGAAGCACAAACCTAATTACTTAGCTTCCGTGGCACCCTAGTGCACGATTGCTGCTATCCTATCCTCCTGCCACTACAACCCTATGCAATGCAGCACTTTCGGCAGTTGCCAACCATGCTTGCAAGCCCACTGCAGATAATTATTTTGCCCACCCTACTGCAGCTTAAAAGTGAGCTTCTTCATACACCCTACCACCAAGGACCAGCTTTCCGGTCTGCAGCTGCACCCAGAAGAAAATCTCACCTCTACCCAACACCGTAAGTCCCCACACACTGCAAAACCCCACTGAGCCCTTGAAGGCCTGCTAAGAATCATTTTAAAGCAATGTGACATGACCTGTCCAGTTCACAATGACTTCTTTCTTCCTGCAATTAAACTAGTACCACACTCTCTAATCCTCACGTCTCAGCTAAACACTTGTTGCCATGCAGCTGCGGTGAATTTGCTTCTCTCGGATAACCGAGGAATCCTACTGCCAGAGAGTCCCTGCTGCCTCGAGTTGACATCTGCAATTCTGAGTGAGGAATTGGTGACCCAGGTTGCGGAAGGCTCCGACTCCGGTGCGTGGAAATGTGACTGATGTGAGTCCACCGATTTAAACTTAATTTCCTTGCACTACACCTTTGGTGACACAGCGCAACACTTTCCCAGGATGTTGACTTCTCCCGTCCAAGCTCTGTTCATTCCTCCTGCCCCCGTAACCTTTGCACATACGCAGCAAAACTGGTGCGTTGAGGGAGGGCAGCAACTCAAGACCTCCGAGCTTGTATTGGAAAAGGAGAAAAGAGCAGCTACTCTTCCCGGTTCCTTCCTCTCAGCTTCTCTTGACTGCACCTGTATGCGGAGAGGACCTGGCCACGGTTGACTTGCAAGGGGGTGGTAGCTACCCGAGTGCAATCCTACGCAGCCAACACCACAAGCCACAACGAAAAAAAATCCCCAACACAAAAGAGAAGAACACAACGACAATCCCACCACGATATCACTGAACATCCCATTACTTCACGTTTCAAGTAAAAATGGGAACCGGGGCACCAGGGTAGTGCATCAACTGCCAGCTCGTCACCACAGTCACTATCAACTTCCTAAGTACCGCATGAGCACAGTGCAACCACTGCACTTCTCCTATTCGATTTCCTGATGATTTTCAAGAAGCCAATTGCACTGCCCGAAATGTCCCAAGCCCAAGTTTTGATGTTGGATCCACTAACTACCCACAACCGTGCAATGGAGGTAATTCTAATTGGTTCACTTTGGAATGAGGCTCATTGAGATGTGTGATGCAGCTTGACTCTAGCTTGAGCGGAGGAGCCAGAAGGAGGTTCCTCACCACACCAGCATCCAACCCCGTCACTGTCGTCTCCGAGCTACTAATGCAAGAGCAAAATGATAAAACCCTACCCCATTTGAACAACCATCATGCATGACTCAGATGCAATGTTTACTACTAGAACAAATTTCTCCTATTCCGCAATTCTCACTACCATCGTTGCACCTTACCTTCTAACATGGGTGGTATGCTAAATTCCTAATTTGTGAAGATGCACGGTAGCAGCTCTATGCATGGAGACAGTTTCTTCTAGCATCCAAAACAATTCATGACCACTTCGGGTAAGTAATATGAACCAAATTTTCCGCTTCCCGATATGAGAATCAGGGAATGTCCCTGATGAAGTTCCCTTATGCTCCTCCTCTGTCTGCAGCTCTGATTCCACACCAAAAAGTTTTGTTCTGCATCTTCGAGCTCTCCTAGAAGTTGCCTACTCATGCTTAGCCGAATTCCCTAACCCTTGCCTTGATGGACTCAGGCCCTCAATCTCCCGACAAAGTCAATAATGAGGCAAAGGACATCCGAAATGTTCCATCGCTGCAGAAGTTGCGCTCCCGTGTACCTCACGCCATTCACACCTATCATTAGGTATTCAAATCTCACTCTGAGGGTTGCTGCGTTTCCATCCTCTGAGAGATTACGTATCACCTCGCCATCATCCCCACACTGAACGCCTTGTTGCCCTTGCCGTTCGCCAATAGCTTCATCCCAATACGCTTTCATTGATGAAGGACTAAAGCACCACGACTTTGGATCCCATTCTTGGCACCATCAGAGTCTCCTCAATGTCTAGATCGCGGCTGCAATCCAGTTTGAGCCGGGTGTTGGATACCCGCTCGTGCATCCTTGCACTTCCTTCATCCTCCTTCGGGGCTTCATGCAGAGCACTCAACTACAAACCACACTGCTATTCTGATGCAGGGCGTCCTTCCAGCGCTGGTTATTCTCCCTCTCCTCTACCTCACCTTGATCCTTCCAACATAGCCTCAATCCCCCTGCAGCTTCCCATCCTTGTCCACCGAGAGGAGAAGCAAGGAGGTCGGTACAGCACCAAACGGCAAGCAACTTTCACCACAACAACTTGCTATTCTCACTGAGGGCCCCAATGCTTCAAACATCACCACTACACTACCCTACTCATTGATCGTGTTCCGGCCGATCATCCATCACCGAAACTCTCACCACACCCCAGTTGCTCTGTGTGGCAGGGCTTCCGCATGCCCCTCTCATGAGTCTCTCTCACGGCATGCCTAATGAGCTCTTGTGGCCGAACTCCGGAGACCCCTTCCGCAAGCTCTTTTTTTCCTGCTGCCCGGCATCTCTTCGGGCAGCCCGAAAAAAACGAACAAGCCACTTGATTTTTTCCCTTTTTCCGTCCACTTGCTTTTAACTTGACTTATTACTTAGCTTTTCTACTTCTAAGCATTTTTAATTCGGTTCACCTCTTTAATCGTCCTAGCTTTTAATCTTAATTTGACTTAACTCCACTAATATAATTCTTGTCTTAACTCAAATCCCCTCCAATTTTTAGTGTTAGTCAAGTTCTTTAAATCACGTCAAACATAAAAAGCGCTTAATTCAAAGGTTAACGACATATGTGGGCTCAATTTTGAGCTCACAAATTATTTCGAGACACAAGTGCAAGTGAGCGCCAAGCCATTGCGGTGGTACGATACTTTGTCGCTTATGAAGGTGGATTTGATCCACAAACCGGGCCATGGCGATGTGGTGCCGGATGCTATAAGAAGATGGGAAGAGTTCCAAGCAATGAGCACCATCTAAATCTTGTGGCTAATGGTTACCGGTGAAGGAAACTTGTGATGCAAGATGAGAGAGGGGCACATTAACTATCCCGAAGCACAAAGGCTTCTAGGTGAGCTTCGCAAGGGCAAGGTGCTCAAAAAGGTCATGTTGGTGGACGGATTGCTCAAGTATAAGCAAACTTGGGTGTATGTGCCACAAGGCAAGTTGAGGCTATTGGTTTTCAAGGAAGAATATGATAGTCCCATTGCCGGCCATAGAGAAAGGAAAAACCACCATAAAGTGGTGTCAAGGAGGTACCATTGGCCAGTCATGAAGGATGATATGGCCCACTTTGTGAAGGCTTGGGTGGATGCCAAGTGAACCGAACCTCTTACCAAAAGCAAGCCGGCCTCTTGCAACCGTTGCCTATCCCGCCGGGACCATGGCATAGTGTGTGCATGGACTTGATCACAAGTTTGCCGGAGTCACAAGGGTATGATGCCACCACTAGTAGAAAACATGGTAAAAAAGAACCGCAGTCGTTTTCCCATTGCGGTTCTTTTGACCACCCTGATCTACAGTCACTAAACAACTGCATATTTGTTTTTTTGGTTTACCGACTAAAATTTTCAGAATTTGGGGGCTTGTAATATACCGTTGGAAAGGTCTTCAAAATACCTTTCCAACGGTGTATTACACGCCCCGAAAATTTTAAAATTTCAATCGGTAAACCAAAAAAACAAATCTACAGTCGTTTAGTGACTGCAGATCAGGGTGGTCAAAATAACCGCAATGGGAAAACGACTACGGTTCTTTTTTACCATGTTTTCTACTAGTGCATCATGGTGATGGTAGAGCAGTTTGCCAAGTTGGCACATGTGGTGCCAATTGTGGAAACTATGACCACATTGGAGACCGCATAGTCTTTTCTCAAAGGATGGTGGAGGCACCACGGGTTGCCAAGAGTGATTGTGTCGGATGGAGATCCAAAATTCACAAGTGCATTTTGGATGCACTTCTCTAGGAAGGTCCAAATGAAACTAAGGTTTAGCACGGCCTTCCATTCCCAAACGGATGGGAAAACGGAGCTTGTGAATGGAGTCTTGAAGCAATACTTGAGGAACTTGGTAGGGGCGGACCAAGGAGATTGGGCGGACTATGTGGGTCAAGTGGAGTTTAGTTGCAATGTAGCCACATACTCGGCGACCAAGGGGTCGTTTTTCGTGGTGGCTTATGGAATGCGCTCCAACCTACTAACCTAGCTCTCAAGGGGCACATTCAACACTAGAGTTCAACCAAAATGGTGAGAACTTGGCCAAGAAGCATGAACAAATATTGGAGATGACCAAGTTGTTGGTGGAGGAAATCCAAAAGTGCTACAAAGACCAAGTCAATGCCGGAAAGACGCAAAGTGGAGCATGAGGTGGGCCAAAAGGTGTTGTTGAATGTGAACAACTTAACCTTGCCCAAAGGCTTCACTCCAAAGTTCATGTCCAAAGTTGAAGTTCGGTTGCCCATCGTGGAACGAATGTTCAAGGACATGTATAAGTTGGAGTTACCGCCCGAGATCAAAGTGCATCCGACATTCCATGTCACATTATTAAAGCCATTTAAGGTAGACACCTTGTGGCCCAATCGCAAGCAAGTGATTAAGCCACCTCCCGACCTTGTAGGAGGTCATTTGGAATATGGGATAGAGGGCATCCTCAAGTGTAGGAAGCCCAACTGAAAAAACCAAGGGAGTTCAAGGTGAAATGGCGGGGATGCCAAGAAAAAAAAGCCACTTGGATAGCGGCAAGAGACTTGGTGAACGCCAAAGAATTGGTGGAGCACTTTGAAGAAACTAGGGCTAAAGGTTCCAATAAAAAGAAACATAGGCATTGATGAGGACATCAATCTCCTTTAGTGGAAGAGAGACGCTAGTAGCACACTAGGCTTGGGAGCAATGCCCTCCACAACATGTATTTGTTCTTTGGCTTAAGGCAATAAAGTTCAACTTTAGTGGTGCAAAGAGAAGAATACGAGATGAGGCCCTAGTCTTGTATTTGTGCTTGGTAAGCGGAAGAGGAGGAATAGATATGCCAAACTAGGTTGGATAAGCCGAGTAATTGGGGGCCATGGCTTGGAGGGGCCTTGGATAGAACCAAGAAACCTCTTAGCCATGGGCTTGTCCTGGCGGGGGCAATCTGATGGTGTGTGTTCATGACAATGTTACCCGCGAGCTAACGAGAGTTGGCACATGGGAGTCATGAACCCATGTCTCGAAAGGGCAAAGTGGGAACCGAGTCGGGCGGGACTTGGCATCACCCCCGTGCGATCGAACGTGACTTAACAATGGAAAACCATCTCGGAGTTGCAACCGAGTCAACTTAGTGGAGGCATTGAGGTCCGGCCTAGATGTGTCAAGTTAGGCTCGCGGAGCCTAAGGTGGGAGGGCCCAAAGGAGGGGGCAATCCAAGTGAGTCCCAAAGTCGGTGGGTTTAGTGTAGGTTAGGTCTTTGGAAAAAAGATCCAAGCTCGCTAATGGACCACCTTGGAACGACACCTTTGGGACTATGCCAAATTTGAAGATGCATTGTGAGGGGGCGCGCCCTAAGGTAAACACAACGCTGCACCATAGAAGATGGCAATTTGAAAATTGGTGTGCCGACTACGAGTATAGTTGATGAGGGCATTGATTCCATTTGGTGAAGGTGAGTATTGCGTACCTCTCCATGAAGAGTGCCCAAAACATCATGGGCACAAGGGGGACCCCGGAGTGACACCTGGGATTTGTGGTGCCGTTGGTGAGAAGGCCCAAGTGATCATAGTGTGGGTGAGGGCCTCGGGCGTTGGGAATGCCTCCCACCCATGGAGACTAGGAGGCATGACGGTGAGGCCATAAGCTATGCATAACTTATGGTATGCCGATTCTAGAATGCTCAAGAACACCTCAATCGGAGGTGTGAGCTAGGAGATATGGCAATTTGAGTGGGGCGTTGTCCCGGGACAGCGCCCTGGAACAGCAGTGGCCTGGGAGTGGCTTCCGGGACTGCGAAACTTTAAACAGGCATAACTTCCTCAATACTTGTCCAAATGGGACAAGTGACTAATCTATCGGCATCTACGTGAAACAAAGATGACGATGGAGTGGTCGATTGTTAGAATCAAAGATTGTATGAAGAAGTTATGGGGTTCTGAAGCTGCTGAGGGCTTCCAGCCCCAGCAGCTAAGGGAAAATGTCTACTTGGCCCCAAGTGTTGGGAGAGAGACAAAATGTCACTTGACGGTGGGGTAGGGGCCTTACCTAGAGTCCTAGAGGCTTATATGAGTGAGGTGGTGTGGCCTCACCCACCCGAGGCTGAATGGCAAGGCCTCCATGGGCATTGGCCCAATGTGAGGGCATAGTTGCTTAGTATGGCTCGGATTGTTGTAGTGTTGCTCCGGCAACACAATGATCAACATAAGATTGGACTTCCATGGATGGAAGTCCATATCTAAGAATTGGTTATCGATTAAGGGTTGAGTCCCGAAAACCAAGTAGGAGGTTTGGTCCCCCTCCTATGGACTAAGAAGGTCCGCGGCATTGGGAGCTAACCATTCGCATGGCGGAATGCGAAGGGTTAGCGCTCGTAATCCTTGCTAGAAATGAAAAGTGGACCGAGATAGTTAAGGGGAGCTAGCAAGGGTTGCGACAGAAACGGTTGCCACCTCTTTTCTTTCTCTAAATGTTATCCCTTGGTATTGAATTCATGATCCCTAATTGGGATTAACATTTGTTTTTTAGCATTCTCTTTTAGCTTTGCTTATTTAATATCTGTTAATGAACCAATTATGTCTAACAGTAGTCTATAACTATTATAATACAACTATATGCTAACATTTTGTGTTGGAAACTTATGTGCTAATAAAGTGGTATGAATCTCCAAACTGGTCCACCACTCCGCTGGGTCGTTTTTAGTTAGATTTTAACAGTAAAAATTAGAATTGATAGGGAATTGGGAAAGAATTAATTCATTTAGCATTTAGCCCAAAATGGGAAGGTGAATTACCGAGGACTTCGGGCCTTTACCCGTGAAGGGAAAAAAATCTAATTAATATAGGATTAGTAAAAATGAAATCTAACTAAGTGGTAGAAACTAGCTAAGTTAGAAAAAAAATGTTAGCTAGGAAATAAACTAGCTTAGTGGGAAGAAATGCTAGCTAATAAAAACAACTACCTAAAATGTTAAGTTAATAGAACCTAGCTAAGCAAGGATTAGTTTATTAGTTAGTATGGACCATACAAGACAATCGGAGGTATTCGGCGTAAGATAATGAAATTGGCATGAAGATTTTTGAAGAAAAAAATAGAGCAAACGGTCACTTGTCCCCTTGTCCCTTTTCAACTTGATGGTAAAAAATTAGACAGAATGTAAAGGACTCATATCAGAGCCACTTCGGCGAGAGGGTGGCAACAGAAACCGGAAAAATCTCTAAGCTAAAATTTTGGTAAGGGGTTTGGAAGAATGAGACATGTGGCGGAGGTATCCAACTTTTTTTTGAGAGAATTTAAAAACCTCCTCCTTTCATATTGTAAACTTTACTTTTTCATAATTTAACGAAGTCCTAAGTTCATGTCGTTAGGAAAATCCTCTCTTCTTCTCAACGTTTGGACGAAGCCGTGACTCTATGTAGTTAGAAAAAAACTCTCTCTTATCCTTTCATTTGCCTAGTAGTAAAGCTTGAGAAAACCCCTTCTTACCTTCTCCTAGTTAGAATATGTATTTGTTAATATATAATTTTTTTAAAAATAAATTAGAGTGCATGTTTAGAAGTTTAGGGATTATAGACCTTGGCAGTTCATGACATACATACTTAGTTTAACATTTGAAATGAATAATTTATTATTTTTCTTCTATAAATTTTGTATAGCTATCTATAGTCATTTTCTATTTGTGATTTGATTTATGTATCAAGTAATTATGAATTTCTAAAATCAGAATAAAAATAAGATATTCATTTGGACAGCGGCTGCTAGATCAGACCTATTGGCCTGATAAATATTGTAATCTAAAAATATATATTTTTCCAAGTAAAATTTTTGTCTAGCTTTCTAAAAAAATTTAGAACGTATAATTTGAATGAATTATAAATTAGATATAAATTTCTAAAGGTGGTATATATAGTTTGAGCCCTTTTAATTGATTGTTGTATTACAAGGAGGCTATTGGATCCATCTCGGCTTACTTTGTTAATTTAAAAAAAATTCTAATAGATCGTTATGATAACTTTCCAATGATGTATGATAAACCCCAATACAAATAATAACAAATTAATTATAAATTTTTGAAGTTGAAAGTTAAATATGTGAAGGTGAAAAGATCGGTTGAATATATATTGTGTTTCTAAACCTCGTATCTTTTGCAATTCTAATCCGTTTGAAGTGAATTTTAGGTCTCTAGAAAGCTAATGATGTGTTTTAAGTGAATTAATTATGGTGAAACTATAATTATAGTATATTAAAATGATGTTTTAATCATTGACTAACTTAAGATCTACAACTAAATTAGCTACAAGGAAGGAAATAAGGTTAACGTCTGGAAAGTAGAGCAAGACAAAGAGATAGCGGCTCAGCCTACATCGAGCCCAACCGAACGAAGAGCATTAAGGTAAGCCAACTAACCCTAGCCTTTCATTTAGAATTGGAGGGAGCACGGCCGAGATATACATTCTTAAACCTACTCATCTATCTCATAAAGTCAAGTGATTTAACTACTTGACCGCCAAGGGAGGTACCCGATTCCATTGTTTTCGGGACCTTTTGGTATGTTTCGTGGTAGTAACTTTGATTATTAGGATAGTTCCGTATGTGGTGAGGTTGGATTAATCACCGGCACAACCACTCTATATGTTGTTGGTGAAAATGAGGGATTAATGATCCACGAATCCACTATTGTGTTGTTGGCCCTACGAATTGGGAGTTATAGCCCCAATTCATGAAGATTGTGTAATATGTTAAACCTACAGGTCGTTCGTCATCCTGGTTTTATTAAGTTATATTTTATGGTCTATCCAATGGAAACATATTTAAAAATATAAAAATATAAAAACATATCGTGAACCCTTGTTAGTAAGAAGTCCGAATCGGAAACTTAACTTAGTAAGGTTACACCATCCTTCAGACTATTGAAGTCCAAAGGGTTTGAGTTGTTACTCGGCCTTCAAGGGACCTGTACGGGATCCTAGAAGGTTACAAGCTAAGGGATATACCAACCAGGTAAGGGGTGATGCCTTATGTATGAATGTAGTAAGGTAGGATGTGTGAACAAAATTAACTAAGTAAAAAGGAAGTTGTGTAAAGGATGGGACTTAAGCCAAGTCTCCATGCTTATGAAATTTAAATATAACTAAATAAGGAAGTAGAAAAGAATTGAATGGTCGATCAAACCAATCCTATTCCGTCCATTAAGCTAGAGGTGGTATGAGTCACACCCAATTGGTGTATACCAGAATGTATACATATAGATAGTCGGGCCATGTTTAATTTTGGTCTACAATGGCCCTATCATATAATACACCCTATCATATATGTGATTTCTTACAATATTGCCAAAATCAAATGCCCTCGTGACTTTTATACCTAACTTTTTGATGGCAGGAGGTACGAAGACGCTGTGGAAGCTCAAGGCATAGCTCGATTGCACTATCAGAATAGTCATAGGAGGAGGGGAGGGAGGGCAAGGTTGCAATATCCAAATGAGTTGAGGCCGTTGCCGCCTTACGAAAATTGGATATTACCAGCCATTTCCAAAGCAATCAACGATGGAGAGAACATAGAAGAAGAGGTCATTCAATTGAGCATACCTCCTACCATGAAAGCTACTGCATACCGGTCTATGTATGCATATGGAAATCACATCCGTGTGAAGAGTGTTGAGACCAATTTGGTTACCATGGATTTTGGAGTTGCAGCTGTATTTGGAACAACGTGTCGCTCAAGTGTAAATGACAGGAACCCCATTGAAGCAGAGGTTGAATATGTAGGCTATGTGGAGGAGATCTTGGAATTAAACTATGGTACCACGTGTGTGATAGTGTTGTTGTGCAATTGGGTGAGAGCCAATCATAGAGGAGCAGGGGCTACGATGAAACGTGATGAGTATGGGTTTACTTTGGTGAACTTCAATCATATGTTACCCATCTCTGAAGATTCTTTTGCATTTCCTATCCACGTTGAGCAGGTTTTTTTCTCAAATGATCCTGGCAGTGAACCTGGATGGAAAGTGGTTATGAAGAACGAGCCTCGCAGTCGAAGAGTAGAATGTGCCAAGGATAAAATGGTAGAGGTGCCTTGTCTGACCTTAGGGAATGATAGCAACTATTCAGGCTTGGCAGATCCTACACTAGATGCAAGTGATGTGGAGCATGATGATAGTGCAGATGATAATGATGAGGGGCAAGATATTAATGAGTTTGACTCAGAGGACAATTCAGATTACCTTGGAATTTCATCTTCAGATGAAGAATGAATGTCATACCGGCTTGTGTATCTCATACGTACAAAGTAGTTATTACAAGGTACACATAGCCATGCTTCTAATTCAATCTGTATTTGATATGCCCAAACTTTATGTAGGATCATGTGCCATGCATGCATACAAATTACTGAGTAAAAAAAACAACATATGCAATAGATAGGTTGCTTGCTACCAATAATGTATGAGCCCTCAATTAAGACTGTAGTTAGTCTAAATGTGTGATTGGGTCTTGAGTCAAAAAAACATATTCAATGCATAGTTTGCTTGCTCCCAATAATGTATGCCTCCTCTGATTTTGTGGACTATGTTTAGTCAATAAGTGCGATTGGATTGTTGAGTCAAAAAAACCAAGGGTGGTTTGGGACTATGGTCAGTCACAAAAACCACCCTGACTATGAGGTCGGGCTACCTCAGTTAAATAAACATGGATAGTCAATTGTGCCGAGACATTAAGCCATGGTTTTGTTGTAGTGGAACCATCTCAATTCATAGGTTAGGATTGCCTTGGTTCTAAGGCTAGTGCGTCTGCGCTTAGACTAGGTTGTAGGTCTAGGTTAGAACTAGGTATAAAATAGATTAGTAGAGTTTAGAGCCACAATAGTCAAAACTAAGGCCCAACCTCCGGAGGTACTACAACGCAAATTCAATTCCCTTCCAAAATCTAAGTACTCACCTTATATACCTACCATCCGGGTTCGGCTTGGGCACTTGCAAGTGCAAGCCACCTTTACCGAAGGGCTTGTGTGACACTTTTAGGCTCCCTCGGAGGCGGTGGCCCAAAAGCACCACAAGAGGGATTAAGGAAAATTGATAAGTATGATAAGTTTTATGGTAATGATTTAAAGATGCCTCCTCAAGAGTTGATAAGGAAGTTGAAATTTAGTAGAGGTATTGTTATACATGTGGAAGGGTGGTCTTTCCTACATGACAAGAGAGTGTCCAATAACAACTTATTAGTGGTGAAAGTGATTGTTACCTATATCATACCGAGAGGTGACTCTAATGATGAAAATCGATAATAAGAGGATAGATAAAAAAAACCAAAGAAGGGAGGATTAGTTTGAGAAGCTAAGGTGAGAAATGTGAAGGTTGATAATTGAAGGAAGGTTACTAAGAGCTACTTGGCTACTTGGCTTCATGTTATACACATAAGAGAGACTACAAAAGATCATTGGTTGCTCGGTTACTTGGATACTTGAAGATAAGTTATTAGAAAGAATCACTTGGTCACTTGATTGGTTGGATACACAACACAACCCCTACCAACACAACCCCTACCAACAGAGCTCTACAATACCCACCCCCTCAAATTCAAGCCCCAATAGTGCATATACACGGACGGATCATTTATCCCCCCCGATGAAAATGGCATAGGCAACACAGCTGGCTCAGGAGTCTATTGCCCCGCCAATAACCTTCGGATCGCGAAGAGACTCCCAGGCTTACAAAACATCCTCCGAGCTGAACTAAACGCCATCTTAATAGCAATCCAGGGTACACAACACCATATGCAAGACACACACATCTTTACAGATAGCCTCAATAGTATATACCTAATACATAACCACATACGACACCCGTCATCCCAACACAACCACCCAGATAAACTACTCATTTCCGCCATAGTCAACCATATAACCTGGTCCACACACAAAATCACAATTCATAAAGTCAGAGCACACACGGGCATAATAGGCAATGACATTGCAGATCAACTAGCCAACAGTGGAGCCCTATTAGACAAGCCTGCCAACATCCCTAGGATACATACGGCCCACACCACACCATACTGGCTCAATGGAGTCCCCACAGGTACTCACACGGGTGCTATACGCAACCTACAAACCTACATCAATAAGGAGCACAAAAATCAAGAAATCAGAATGGCCCAATCTCAATTTACATACATAGACAAATGGACATCCAACGACCAAATCAACCACAAACTCTCCAATCAATTCTGGAAAAACCCCGGGATCACAGACGCCCAAATTACACAAACCCTAAAATTCCGCTATGCCCAATACATGGGTAACCACCGTAAAAATATCTTTTGGCCTACTTTATTTCCAAACCCAAATTGTACAATATGCCCCAATAATACCATAGACACATGGCCACACCTACTCTCTACATGCTCAAACCCCCATATAAAGGGCCTACGTATAGCATGCCATAATAAAGCAGTACACCAAATCGTACACACGCTACAATCAAATAAACACACGAGATACTATACACTCATAAACGTAGGCAACCAAAACTCCAGACCACAAGATAATACAGTCCCACAATGGCTACTCCAATGCACATGCCCCACCCCACCCTGCACATGCCTAGCCAGATTTAAACCGGACATACTATGTGTTCTAGGCGCTCCCACAGACAGCCAACCCCCTTTAGCGCCAACCCCACCAAACGTCATACACTTCATTGAATTCACATACTGCCACGATAGATTCCCAAATACCGCGCACGGTGAAAAAACAGCCAAATACAACCCACTCATACAAACGCTTAGAACAGCTGGTTGGCGAGTCAACCCTCTCATCACCATTACAGCAGGTGTTAGAGGGGCTATCCACGAACAACCAATTAAAGACTTAGAAAAACTTAAAATACCTAAAAAAGAGATCAAAACACTTATGAAACATCTACACCAAATTGCCATTAAATACCTCACATACCTAATACTAAACAAAAGAAAGCTAGACAACAAACAACCCCCTATCGACCTCTCCTAGACAATAGGTACTGTGCTCTTTCGTGAAAACTAAAGGAGCCCACCTTCTGAGAGGAAGGAAGTACTCTTACGGTGATGCTTGGTCAAACATGAACACGGTATAGAGGAACGGGCTCCCATTCACGTCGGTGTAAAATCAAACTCCGACGTTACTTTTATTTTATTTATTTATTATGGTTGGATACTTGAAGAAGAGTTAAAAGAATCATTTGGTCACTTGATTACTTGCATACCTGCAAAAAGATCACTACAAAATATTACTTGGATACCTACAAAGGATTATTACAAAATATTACTCGGCTACTCGTTGATTTGGAAACTTGAACAAAATTACTTGGAATGATCACTTGATACTCACAAGGATTTTATAAATGACTACCAAAGCTATTTGGAGGAAAAATTAACTAGTTACTTGGAAGAAAAGAGCATTGACAACTTGGAGGAAAATATAACCACCTACTCGGAGGAAAGAGATAACAAGCTAATTGGAGAAAAAATGAACATTCTATTTGGAGGAAAAGTTAACTTGCTGCTTGATAAAAAAAGCACTAGCGACTTGGGAAAAAAAAACCTAGCTATTTGAAGGAAAAATGTAACTAGCTACTTGGAGGAGAAATGATAGCTTGTTACGTAGCCACTTGATACTTGAAACTTAATAGATATCTAGTATGCCGATGGGCAAAATGTCTACATGGAACTCTAACCTTTAGAGGCTACTTGGTGCTACCTCACAACAAAAAAGACAATATTCAAGGGATTGCATGGCGAATTAGAAGTTGTTTGCCAATCAAGAAAGAGTAGACTTCAATCACTATAAAGGAGCTCCAAAAAAAAGGAATAAGAGACAATTGTGGCACATGAAGAGTCACAACATACTTGTAAGGGTTTGCATGACTATGACCAACACTAAGTAGTAATATTTGAAGCAAACATACAACTACAACACATAAAGAGCTCCGACACACCGAGGGAGTTCAAGACAACCAAGTTAAAAGATTAAGAGTTACATTTGCGTTGGTAGAAATCACTTGAAGAGATAACACTAAGGGACGGATCCATCTCAACAAAGAGCCTCTAAGTGAGATTGAAGGTTCCATCACGAAAGCTACAAGGTAGAGAAACTTTTGAAAAAATCTATGTCACCAAGAACACAAAGAAGAAGTCACTGACGGAAGCTTGAAAGAAACGATAAGCGATTGACAAGGAATATAGGTAATTAATCATCTTTACTTAGACAATGCTCTCAGCCACTACGATACAATCAACCCTAGAAACAAGTAGAGGTAGTTGAGCTCTATAATTGAATTTTTTATGGTTTGGGGTTTGGCAACAACTTCAAACTTCTTACCAAATTGGACATTCTTTTCATCAGTCCCAACTGAAGGCCTTCAATCTAAGTTACTTGTGGGTTGAGAACAATGCGTTGCCATTGAGAAATTACTTTAGGTTTGACGGCAAGTCCAACTTTCTCGGTGTGTGAGAGACTCTAGCGCAACACACTTAAGATTTTTTTTAAAGCCCCAAATCTTCCATCAATTTCTACATAATATTTGCATTTGAATTTTACATTGAAATTCTAGACACTAATGCATTGTATTATGTGGGGTTATGCATATGTGCAACATTTGATTCAGATTTCTCGGCAATGCTTTCATAGTGTTGATGAATATTTAAATTGCTTTAGAAATCTTTGTTTGATTTCAAAGCATGTGTTGTGCATAGGTTTTGTTACATATGAGATAACACCTTAACCTCTATGTAATAAAAAAGTTGAAACAAAGGATCACTATGGGACCTTAAAATCCTAAAGCGCTTATAAATGATTTGTAATGTGATTTTATATACTCACATAATTGTATGCAATGTTATATTCATGCAATTTTATATGTAGTTTATTATTGTATTGTGTTCAATGTCTCTTTTATTTGTTAGCATGTTAGTTGTGTATGCAAAATTTTGGTTGCAAAATTTCCCATTCTAGTGTTCATTGTTGAATTGAGTTTTGGATCTTGTCATTTGTCGGACTTCTCATCATTCAAATGAACATAGTGTGCAAATAATTTGTTCTCATTAGGTTTGATAGGCAATGGTAGGGTAGTCTCAAAAACATAAATTTAAATTTTTTGGTTAAAATAGAACTATATTAAAACCCACAATAATATACAAATAGATCCATGTAATTAGGGATTGAATGCATTTGATCAATAAGCATAGCATATAGAGCATCCTATGAGGGTCTACTACCGGGGGCCACGGGGGGCCTAGGTGTAGGGGGTGGGGGTCATAGGGGATAGGGTAGGGTCCTAGGCTAGTGCATGACAATGACATATAGTGTTGGCTTTAAGTTATGTGTTGGTTTCAGGTATGTTTACCTTACAACATCATTCAATGTATATAGTGTGACTTACTATCTAAAGATAATGAGGTAGATGATAATTATAAGTTTTTTTCCTTTACCTTTGTATTTCTCCCTTCCAATAGAGCACAAATAAGTAGTATGCACATTATGTAACATACAAAAGCTTACCAGATATGAATGATATTATACATAAGCCTTACAACCTTGTAGTATCATTTCATATATGAAGTCACACTATATAAGACAAACAATGTAGTTCAAATTTCAAACATATTAAATACTAATTATTATGATCACATCTTTCTAGTTTTTGATTGGGTGACCTTTATTTGGGGAACTCTTAAATATAGGCCACAAGTCTCCAAGTGATTGATTGCTTTGAAACTAAAATATGAGAAAATATGTTGGAATAGATCGTAGCAATGACCACCCAACAAAAAAAGGAATACTATTTAAAATCACTACAAGGATCAGGGGTCATTGCCACTCGAGGTGGAAAACAGGTATCCAAAATCTAATGATATAATGGATTTGGCTACTTGAAATCTACCTCGTATTGACAAAGACTAGTGACATTGATCTCTGATGCTTGTAGTAACATCAATTTATTGGATTTCATTGGCTGTGTTGATGAGATTCTTTCACTGTAGAATGCATAATCTTTTTGACAAGATCTGTGTGATGCATGTCATCTAGGAGCTATCAAAAAGATAATATTTTGTGTCAAATTGGGCAGTGAGATTTGTGCAAGAAGCTCCTTCCACTTTCAAGTAAGAGTTGACCCCTCCTTCGATACTCTTTCCAGTAACTTCCAAATTGACGAAGTTTCCAGCTTCCATCTGAATTTCACTGTTCACTTGAATCCTTTACATAAACAATTATTAAATGATTAAACAATCATTAAATGATTGGTATGCCCTTGTATCTGAGCATCTTAATAATGAATGTGAGAAGACTTCCCTAAGCAGCTAAATTCTAATGTCTCGCCGACCGATTTCCACACTTTCCCGTATGGCAGTAGCTAGCTGCCTTATAGAGGCCCTCGAGGCTTCTTATCTAGATGTAGGGAAATGTGTAGATACTTGTCGTAATTAGGAAAGGCAAAAATAAAAAATAAAATAAAATAAAACCCTGATTAGGGTTACTCATGGGATTATGTATGGAGGCCAAATGGGCTGGGTGTGGAGGTGTGAAAACATTGCCTACCAGCTGATGCAAGGGGATTATGGAGGCCAAATGTGTGTCGCGACATATAGGTTGGCCCAACAAATATTCAAGTCCGTTCCGAGGGGGAAGCGACTCTTTTCGCGTGTGGGTTCCAGGCTGGAAGAGCCACTTTGACTTGGGTCAAGTCATGAAAACTTTCTATGGTGCCCCTTTGATTCTTCAGCCAATCATGCAGCAGCTCGCTGCGCGACACTCTCACGAGTTCACATTGGACCACGTGCCAAATAACCAACCATCCTTTTGTCTCAAAAAAAAAAACCAAAAAAAACCGACCATCATGAGGCCCTGCTCATTTGGCCACCAAAACGATTCCGATTCCTGCAGCTCGTTCCCAAATGACAATCAGGTATGCCCAAGATGCCCCACCCGGGGCGTAATGACAACCGAATAAATAGCACAGTGAAGCACAAGCGTCACTCACTCGCAGGAGGATCATCAGGAGGAGTTCACATTCATTCGTAGCTGTACAATTTGAACATTCGAGACGATCGAATCACCCTCCTCTTGATGCGGCTGGGACTCATCTTGCTGCAATTAGCTCGACTTCAGATCGAGGTGTGCGAGTGATTTGTGGGAATATATTTATATATATGCTTACATTTCATTGAATCTACTCTTGGAACGTGGACAGAAATTTGATATGATGCGGTTTGAATGACTCCTTCAGAATTCGAGTATCGTCGAGTGAGAGCCCTGCAGGAGGATTCAATTTTGTTCACCCTGCCAGTGCTATATATCTCCCACTCACATTCAAGCCAGTGGAAATTATATGGAATTATGGCATCGATTCGAGTCTGGCTGGTGACAGAAATTCCGTTGAAGCTTGTCATGATCTTCTGGTCACACAAATCGATAGTAGCTTAATGAGGCAGGGATTCCACTACTCCAGTAATTGGTGAGTGAAGGGAGGAGCTGGAAGGGGAAGCAAGGGGGGGGCTATTTCGGGTATGCAACAAATGCATAAAACCGTGGATTGAGTCTCCCTGTTGCCAATGAGAATGTGAGCATCTCGAGGCCCCTGTTAGTGGGAACATCGTGTCCTGCAAAACGTTAGAGAATTCAGGGGACAAAAAAACCACACAAACCACCAGATACGAGCCTGGTGCAGGCTAGGTTTGCTTTCAAGGAACTTGATCCCCTAACCAACAACCACCCCTGGTCCCACCCATATGTAACCCGCTGACTCCACCATTCAAGCTCTTAATATATGTATATTACAGTACATATGTTGCTCAGGTATAGGGGGTCACTCTTCCTTAATTGGACGCCTGTGTTTGAGTGATCATTAGGTGTATGTGCCAAGTTGCCAACTACTATTGTGGGCACTTCCAACTTTGTGGCCCTACCACTACACCGTTTGTGGTGTTTAGTGTCACGGCTCCTAACTGCCAATGCGGCACTATTTGTTACCACAAGTAACTTCTTGCCACGGTTGCTTGCCACGAATGCAGTATTCCTGCAGATCCTGGTTCTTGACCTTCACAGTTTTGGCAGTTTTTCATGGTCACACTACATTGTGTTCCAGAGCCCGGTGGCCACAAACCTCCTTACCCCTGGTGAAATTGGGATGCATGATACAAGCCCCACACAAGCTTATAGAATTTTGTGAGGCCCTCAATGGCGTCACATGAAGCTCTGACTTATACACTACACCGTTGATGGTATTTAGTGTCACGTGCACTACAGTCTAACCTTGATAATGTCACACTATCCGTTTCACCAAAAAGTGTGATATAAACAAGGTGTGACATATTTGATAATGTCACATTTGGAAGATTTATGCATAATGTGATATTATCAAAGAAATAGGTAGAAAAACAAATAAAAATTACACTGTTCAAAAGAAAATAACAAAGATGTGAATTCAATGTTTTTAAATATAAAATCAAATTCAAAAGCTTGAATAACAAAGATAGCACATCATAATGTGTCATTAAGATCAAGCAAAGACCTCTCACTAGAGACAAAGAAGCTCCTAATGTCACATTGTTTTGTTGACATTGATGTTAAACGTGCAACGCCAATTCTAATGAGCTTGTCATGGATTTTTTCCATTCCTAACAACTTCATAGTGTTGAAAATTTGAGAACCTTAACTAGCCATAAAATTCAAAACATCTTTAATAGATTTTTGTGCATCACTTAACTTCACTACCTTAGACTCAACATCACTACTATCATCAATCAATGGGTCTACTTCTAAGGGATCATGTGCCTCCTGGCCATCTTGCACTAATTGCACAAGCTCCTCAGTAGAATACTCCACCTCAAAATCATCTTCACCTTCCATGTTTACATACTCCAATGAAGAAAGCTTCTCTAGAGGCTTGCCTTGGACATCAAAGCCCAAATTCAATGTTGCCGACATCATCCATAGAATTTGTTGTCCATCCGGCCTTTTTTCATCCATATTACTTGTTATTATCACACTTACACTACATATTTTGGAAAAAAATAGTGACATTATCAAGGGTGATAGGGATAATAACGAGGGAGTTTTACACTAGAAAATTTGGTTTCGAAGTTTTGGGTGACAATATCAAGGTGTTCTATAAACAAGAGTGACATTATCGAGGTTAGACTATATTTGCGAAGGGCCTAAACTAGATGCCTAGAGGTCTCAAAGTGTCACACCCGCTACTTGCATGTATGATTTCATTCGTCAACATAAGTAAATCTCTTTAAGTAGAAAAACATATACATTATGACATTTAGAGTAGCACATTGGGATACATTAGATGATCGTCTTGCGTTTTAGTATGCAAGGGGAAGATTATTTTGAGTGTACTAATGGCAAGTGTCATGTGTTTACATTTTAGTATGCAAGAGGAAGATATTCTTGAGCATACTAATTGGCAAGTGTCATTTGTGTACATTTTTGTCAACTCGTAGACCATTGTGTAACATAGGCACGCACCTCATAACACTTGCACATACTCATGCTATTGAACATACTCATGCCAAAATATTAGCAATCGCATTGGAACGCCAAGTGTCATCAGTTGACACTTATGATGAAAGTTGGTAATCATCAATGTAACCTAGCATATGCCTCAAAATAGGGTAAGTGACACTATTACACATGTGACACTAATATGTTCTTGAGTATTTGTGCTCTTTGATCAATTCTTGGCATGAAAACATTCACGATTGGAAGGTTATGCGGTTCCATGTTGAAGTCAAAATCTCGTAGACGTCATGGTAGAAAGATTGCATCATTTTCGTCAGTTATTGGAGGAGCAAGCTCAACATTTGAATCATTCTCAAGCTTTCATGGTCTCATCTTTCAACTACTTTTGAGTGATTATGAGGGAGCTCCATGCGAGAAGAGGTGCGGAGAGGTACACGCACATTGAGGTAGATATGCCTCTACTCTTTGCTTCCAGTGGGTTGGTGTCAACCTCAATGCCAAATCAAAATATGCTTAAATGGGAGCTTTATAAAAGAGATCTTTTGAAAACTCAAAGGGAGTACATAGAGGATGAAGGGAAAAGAACAACAAACATTAGACAACTAATGGGTTGTTTACACCATGGATCACGAAGTCGTCCTTGTAAAATATGTGATTGACTCTTGAACTCATCCTGGGACCACTTCGGTTTACATCAAGGAAAAAAAATCAGAGTGAGCATGAAGTTCGAGCCCCCCAAAAGACACATTTTAAGGCTTACATTATCTACTGACATGGTCCAATGGGTTTTGCGGTGGGAGAGGCAAAAGAGGTGCTCTAATAGAAAGAGACGAGGGCCAATGATAGAGAAATATTGTTATGATAAATTTCTAATGAATTTTTTTGAGGAAGAGAAGATGAAGACAAGACAAGACAAGAGAATGGTCAAACTTGATTTTTTTTCAAAACTGCCTTTTTGGGGCATATATTCAAAAAAATCAACACATTCATTTTTAGATACATGGTCATTCCTCTTGGTTCACATTTGGTTTTAAACCTAGTGGAGGGCCCAAAGGCTTTGTAAATTGGTTTTTTAAGAAATCAGACCAGGGAAGTTGGACCATGAAGTCGGACCATGTGAAAAAACCATCCTCCATGGTCCAACTTCATGGTCCATTGTGTAAACCGGCCCTAAGATAAGCATACAAAAGACAACACTGGGTTTAAATGAGATGAGAAGGCAAGGAATTAATGTTAATCACTTGTTAAACAAGGCGACAAGAGTGCATGAACTGTTCGCAAACATCTTTCATATGACTTAGCTGGCTAGCAAGTGAACATTTTATTTGAGGAGTGCACATATTCTTAATAACATTTATAGTTCATTGATAAGGCAAATCCATAAACAATGGTTAGCCCATGCCTTTTGTGTTGCGCTTTTTGTACACTTGCGTGTTATGGTGTCCAAAAACTTCAATAACTATTTCATGCAAATGTCTTGTTCTTTTCCACTCAAAGTTTAACTATTCATTTTCCTCAGTGCTTCGTTGCAACATATTATTGGAGATGGGTGCAACCACGGTAAAATGGATAGCTCCTGATCCTTGCCTAGTGTTAAGTGAGGTGATTCAAAACTATACACTAACTTTGAATTCTGTGAAGAAAAAAATCAATGACATTCAAAAAACATACTAGTCTATAAAGCCAAGCAATTTATGATGGATAAACAAAATTCCAAGAAAAGTCTACATATTTTAGAAAACGGTGCAAGTAGTGTGCAAGTAGGTGATATTGAACAAGTAACTATCTAAATTTTGTTTTAAATATGATAAAATTATATTAAATTAATGGTTTTCTACAAAATTTTGTGATGATGCCCCGGGTTTGCAACTCCCATATTATACGCAGGGGGCAGTTGGCATTAAAATGGCTTAGAGGACGGCTTTTATAAAAATTATATCAGATTATACAAAAATAAAAAGACCAAAATTTTTGGTGAAGACCAAGTTAAAAAAAATGAGATGTAGAAATAGTTGGGTTGCATATTTATTATAAAACAAAAATCCACAATGTATGTAAAGAATTGAAACACCCTTTTTTTTAACCTTGTAGAGCGTTGTCGTGAAGCAAACTCTTACACGATGTTAAAAAAAATATAGTATTATTTTTTATTATTTTTTATTTCCTTTCATAGAGAATAAAGCAATAAAGAAGGTTTGGAAAAATAGTGATTATTTTCACGACCTATGTTGACTTTGAAGACCTTATGTCATTAGAGTTAGTTTTGATTTGATTTCAAATTAATTATTGTTGAAAAGAAAGATGAAGATTGTTTCACTTTTGTTGATTTTTATAAATTTTTGTTTAAAAAATATAGATAGATATAATTAAGAGGAGAATGATGTGGATCACCTAATGGTTATGCAGGTGCCCATTAGACCCATCATGGGTGGATGTATCCTCCGTGTGGCTTGGATAAGGAGGGCGGTCTTCCTCCTCCTAAGGGGACTTTTTCCAATTTTGAGACTTAGAATTTTAGTTTCCGAAACTTTGAGAAGGAATCATATATTTTATATAGTATGGATTTTAATAAAATTTTGTAAGCATGTTCATTTTGCTTTAGTGATTCCAAATTCCAATGATGTGTAGACTACTTTATTTGGAGTTGTTACGAAAAAAAATTATAGGTTTTAGAGTGAAGGCAATTTTATTGCCATCGAAATCCAAAAGTAGGTATTTTGAACGCATGTAAAAATGTAATACATTTTTTTTGTTCTCATATTTTAGGAGTGCTTGAATCATATTTTAAGATTTCCAAAAAGTTATTTAACTCTCAATTTGAACATAGGATGTTAAAGTTATGATCATAGAAGTGTGAAGGTGTAGATTTTCCATTAAATTTAGGAAGTCCATATTTAAGAAGCCATAGAAGATGGATATAGTTGAATTTTAAGTTCCACATTTTAGGTAGCATAGATAATAGAATTGGGTTTTCAAAGAGTCATAGCTCACATCATTTGGAGTTTTTATGAAGAACTTATGGTTTCTTAAGCGGAGAGATGTATAGTTGTCATAAAATATTAAAGCCTTAATTTTGACATGCCATATTTATGAAATTATAAACCACTTTGTTTTGAAATTTTTATTGTATATGTGTCTTTGTGTTGGGTTTCTGAAAAGCTATTGTACATGTTATTTGGATTAGTAATGCACTTGTGACACTCATTTGAATCCTAGAAGTAACTTTGAAGGGTCCAAACTTCTACACGGTTTTTTTTTTTTTTTTTTTTTTTTGCATTGTGCACATAAATTTGATGTTTTTAAATGGCACAAGCAATCATGTGCATTATGATTTTTCCCATACCTTGGGCATAGACTAGTTACAGCTAGGAACCCCATATTTTTCCATAGCAAACCCTTTCACCACAACATCGTTTAATTTTAAAAGATCCACATGAGTAGTTGCCTTCAATTAGAATAAAAAATCATTGGATATATTTTTATAATAAAAAAGTAAATTTTAATTAAAAAACCTAAAAAGTTGGATAGTTTCACCTATGGTAGTTGTATTAAAAAACTCATATAATTTGGTTTTTAATGCAATGATATGCTTCAAATAATATTCATTTTCTATATATAATTACATTTTTGGATTCCTTGTTAGAAGGGCTACATGAGTTTCCTACATTAAAACAAATTACATCACTCGAGATTGGACTAAAATGCATTATAAGTAATCATAATCAGGGCCATATAATATGGGAGTTGCGTACCCAGGATGATGCCCTCCAAGTAGATAATGAATTTAAGGAATATGAAAAAAATTCCAACTTCAAAATATTTAGATGAAATCTACGTCTAAAATCAAATTCAATCATTTGCTTTTGAGCATCACTTTTAAGGATAAGTTTTGAAGATGTCAACTTGATAATCTACATTTGAGTATTTCACACAACAATAAAGGGGCCTGAGCATGGTTAAGTACCCAACTCCATTACCATGCATAGGTTTAAGTGAAAGTGATTCAAAACTATATACTAACTTTGAATTTTGTGAAGGATTATAAACATTTGAAAAACACATTGATCTACAAAGCCAAGCAATTTATGTTGAAAAAAAATTCAAAGACGTTGCAAGTAATGTGCAAGTAATTATATTAAACATGTGATTGTCTAATTTTTTA